>CM069857.1:60183176-60895676 GCA_036172795.1 Pelodytes ibericus
CCAAAAGGAGCACACTCCGGGTGCTAGCCACGTGGTTTGTCAGGGTGTTGTTTATGGAAAGAGTTGATAAGTTTAGCAGCATGAACTTCTGAGGAATTCAACCATGAGTCTTCATCGGAAGCATATCCTTTCCATCTTATGAGATACTGCAGTTTCCTTCTGAAAATCCGGGAGTCTAAAATCTTTTCAACTTCATATTCCTCGATTCCGTCCACGATAATGGGATCAGGTGGAGTGAGTGTCTGTCTTGAGAAGGTATCAGGAATATGAGGTTTTAGAAGTGAAACATGAAACACTGGATGGAGTTTCATGGTAGAAGGTAAAATAAGTTTGACTGCAACATTGTTAACAATTCGTTCAATAGGAAATGGACCGATGAAAAGGTTATCCAATTTCTTAGATGGTCGATTAGTCCTTAAATTTTTTGTCGATAGGAGGACCATGTCACCAGGAGAGTAAGGAGGATTTGGTAATCTTTTTGAGTCGTAAAATTTTTTATGACTCTCGATGGATTTTGAGAGGTTGTTTTTTAGGGTTTGGAATAATGAAGTCATCTCAGATATTTGAATTGACACAGATGGGTTACAAGTAATGGAGGAGTTAGAAGGTATCGATGTAGGATGGTATCCATAATTAGAGAAGAAGGGAGACATTTTTGTACTTGAATGATAAGAATTATTATATGAATATTCGGCTAATGGTAACCAAGTAGACCAATCATCCTGCAGGTAGGTACAGTAACACCGAAGGTATTGCTCAAGGCATTGGTTAACCCTTTCTGTTTGTCCATTCGTTTGTGGATGGTATGATGTTGATAATTTGGTGGAAATTTGGAGAGAGGAGCATAATTCTTTCCAGAAATGTGAGGTGAATTGTGTTCCTCTATCTGTTATTATCTCTTCAGGTAAGCCATGTAAACGAAGGATGTGGGAAATGAAAACTGAGGATAGTTCTTTGGATGTTGGTAGTTTTTGTAGGGGGATGAAATGGGACATTTTAGTCAGACGGTCAACAACGACTAATATGGTGGTTTGCTTTTTTGAGGGAGGAAGATCGACGATAAAGTCCATGGATATTGATTTCCAAGGTCTGTCGGGAATGGGTAAATTCATAAGTAGACCAAAAGGATGACGGTGAGTAGGCTTGCTCTTTTGACAAATAGAACAGGATGAAACATAAGCAGTGATGAAGTCAAGTTGATTGGGCCACCAGAAATGTCGTTTAGATAGTTCTGATGTTTTCTTGATCCCAGGGTGCCCAGCTAAAGGAGAATCGTGAACTAGATTCATAACTTCTGTCCGTAGATTGGGGGGTATGTATATTTTGTTATTCTTCATATAGAAACCATTTTCCTGATATAGGTCAAGGTCTTGAGGTAGGTGTAATTCTTCAGGAGTAAGTTGTTTAATTTTATCAAGTATAGTAGTGGTTAATCCGATGAACCTGGATGAAGGAAGAAGAGGAGTGGAAATTGGTGGTGGATGATTTGAATTGGGTATTCTGGATAGTGAATCGGCTTTTTTGTTCCTTGATCCTGGCCTGTAGATTATGTGGAAGTTGAATCTATCAAAAAAGAGGGTCCATCTTACTTGTCGTGCTGAAAGAGTTTTACTATGTTGAAGGAACTCAAGATTTTTGTGGTCTGTATAGACAATAATTGGTTTCTCATTCCCTTCTAGTAGGTGTCTCCAATTTTCAAATGCTGCCTTAATCCCTAGCAATTCCTTTTCTCCTATAGGGTAGTTGCACTCAGCAGAGGATAGAGATCTGGAATAAAAGGCAACTGGGTGGATGGGAGATTGTGGTGATTCTTGTTGTGATAGGATGGCACCAATTGTAGTATTGGAAGCATCAACCTCAAGAATAAATGGTAGGGAAGGATCAGGCATCTTGAGGATGGGAGATGAAGTGAATTGTTGTTTCAGGGTGTCAAAAGCATGTTGAGCTTTGATGTTCCATTTAAAGGGTGAATTCTTCCTAGTTAGAAGGTTAAGTGGTTGCACAATACTGGAGAAATTTTTTATGAATTTTCTATAAAAATTAGCGAATCCAAGGAAGCTTTGTATTTCTTTAATTGAAGATGGAGTTGGCCAATTAATGATGCATTCAATTTTTGAATCGTCCATGTGTATTTCTTGAGGTGTGATGACGTAACCAAGAAATGATATCTTTGTAACCTCGAACAGACATTTTTCGGGTTTTGCGAAAAGGTTATGAGTACGGAGTCGGTTGAGAACCCATCTGACATGTTTTTTGTGTTCATCTGGGGAATTGGAGTAAATTAGGATGTCATCCAAGTAAATAATTACACAGATATCTAGGAGATCCTTGAAGATATCGTTGATAAAATGTTGGAATGTGGCTGGAGCGTTGCAGAGTCCAAATGGCATCACCAAATATTCGAACAACCCGTATCGGGTTCGGAAAGCAGTCTTCCATTCGTGACCTTCCTTAATACGAATGAGGTTGTAGGCTCCTCGAAGATCAATTTTTGTATAAATGGTAGCTGAACGTAATCTCTCAAGGAGTTCCGGAATAAGTGGGAGAGGATATCTATTTTTTATGGTTCTTTTGTTCAGCTCTCGATAATCGATGATGGGTCGTATGGTTTGATCTTTGTTTCGTACGAAGAACATTCCGGAGGCCGCAGGTGAAGTGGAAGGTCTAATAAATCCTTTTCTTAGGTTGTCATCAAGGTATTGTTTGAGAGTTTGTAATTCCTTGTCAGACAGAGGGTAAATATGTCCGAATGGTATTGAAACTCCAGGAAGAAGATCTATGGGGCAGTCATAGAGCCTATGTGGAGGTAATTTTTCAGCTTCCTTTTCACTGAATACATCACTGAATTCTGAGTAATGTGATGGAACAACTGTGTCCGGGTTGATCTGTAGTATAGAAGAATTGTGGAGACAAGTATCTAAACAGAAAGCAGATTTGAATTTGACAACCATGGGTGACCACTGAATGGTGGGGTTGTGTCTCTGTAACCAATTAATTCCAAGAATAACAGGGAATAGAGGGGATTTCACCACATCGAGTGTTATGAATTCAGTATGGTGATAGTTGATGGTCATCTTAAGAGGTATAGATTCTTGTGTAATTGGTCCAGAGGAGATAAGGGATCCATCAACTACCCGAAGAGATATGGGTGAATTCTTTTGCGTTAGAGGAATTTTGTGAGTGTTGACGAGGGAAGAATCAATAAAGGATCCAGCTGCCCCAGAGTCAATAATAGCCTCCGTCTGAAGTCTTTCTTGGTCCCACTGTAGGATGAGAGAAACAATGCAATGATTTGTTGAAAGATTATGAGACAAATTAAAGATGGGGGAATTGGTGTTGATCTTACCGCTCTTGTTTCGTTTTAGTATAGGACAGACATCTATCAGGTGATCAGTGGATGCGCAGTACATGCATAGATTGAGGTTTTTTCTTCTGAGCTTTTCTTCTTGGGATAGAGGTCCCCTAAGAACTCCTAGTTCCATAGGTTCTGGAATATTGGCTTTTTCATATGTTCTTGGGAAAGTGGTAGGTTTTTTCCAATTGACAACAGTGGAGGTTTTTTCAGCTTTTCGCTCTCGGATTCTTCGATCAATTGTTATAGAGAGATGTATTAGACCTTCTAATGAGGATGGTAATTCGGTACGGGAAAGATCATCTTTAACGTGTTCAGACAAACCTAGACGAAATTGATTTCGTAGTGCGATGTCGTTCCATTGGGTATCTACAGCCCATCGTTTAAATTCAGAGATGTAATCCTCAACCGGCCTTTTCCCTTGGGAGAGAGCTCTGATTGCTGTATCAGCGGTAATTTGTTTATTTGGATCATCATATAAGGATGACATCTGATTGAAGAATTCCTCTAATGAATTGAGAATAGGGTCATTATTCTCCAAGAAGGTGTGTGCCCAGGCCATAGGTTCACCTCTTAGAAATGATATTACAGTACAGACCTTTATGCGATCGGTAGGATATGATCTGGGGCGTAAGGCAAATAACAGATTGCAGGAGTTGATGAACTCTCTGTATTTGGATCTTTCACCTGTGAATTTTTTGGGGTTGCAAACTGAAGGTTCAGAATGTTCCCTGTTAATAGTTATAGGAGGAGGAGTTGATAAAGACCTGTTTTGGAGTTCTGTAACATAAGTAAGGAATCTTTCATTGGAAATTCTGAGGTCTTGCATACTTTGAGAAAGCATATCTACCCTCTGAGTTAGTGTATTAATTTGAGCAGCCATTTCTGCTGGTTCCATAATAAGGCTGAGTTATTCTGTCAGATCAGGTATAAAATTTATGAGGATTTCAGTGGAACTCAATTGCAGGTTGTAATGAGCAATTCTCAACAATAGAGGGCAGTAGTATCTAAGTCTTCCTTTATGAGGATTTCAGTAGAACTCAATTGCAGGTTGTAATGAGCAACTGTAAACAGTAGAGGGCAGCAGTGTCTAAGTCTTCCTTTATGAAATGCAAATGAAAGGTTTAAGAATCGTAAGTGATACAAAGTGTTGCAGTGGAACACTGAGGATTCGGAAGTCTTACAGACAGTTACAGGAGGAAGAGAGGACATACAAAGGAGGGTTTGTATTTCAATATAACAAATGATTGTTATATACTTGCAGTTAGTAGAAGGTAAGATTCTCAGTGCTGCGTGCAGAATGTCCGTTTAACAAGCCGAGGTCAGGTGTTGGAACAATCAGGTAAGTAGTTAGCCGGTCCGTGTTCAAAGGGTTATAACAATACGAATAGTAGCAAAGCCAGTCTAGGATCAGGGGTTGTAGAAAGGAGGATAGTAGATAATACAAGCCGGGTTCGTTAACGAGGATCAGTCTGAAGAGAAGTTGGTTTTTCCTTAAAGAGAAAGCTGGATATACGGAGCTGTGTGTACTCGATGTCTCTGAAGAGAAAGTATAACTCAGCGTTTGAACTGTGGCGCGGTTTCCCCTATAAGGCGATGGAACACCACGTCACAGAAAAGGGGAGGAGCCTATAGTCATGATTCTAATAATCTGACAATATGTCTCTTCTCTCATTTCCCATCTCTCTGTCTCTCCTCTCCCATCCCATGTCTGTCTGTCTCTCCTCTACCATCCCATTTATGTCTCTCTCTTCTCCCTTCCTATTTATGTCTCTCTCCTCTCCCTTCCCATGTCTGTTTGTCTCCTCTCCCCTTCCCATATCTGTCTGTCTCTCCTCTGCCATCCCATATTTGTCTGTCTCTCCTCTGTGAACCCATGTCTGTCTGTCTCTCCTCTACCATCCCATTTATGTCTCTCTCTTCTCCCTTCCCATGTATGGCTCTCTCAGCCAATTTGCCCAATAATATGCCAGTGTTAGTTGCCATTTAATATGCCCCAGCCAATTTGCCCAATAATATGCCAGTGTTAGTTGCCATTTAATATGCCCCAACCAATTTGTCCAATAATATTCCAGTGTTATTTGCCATTTAATATGCCCCTGACAATTTTCCCAATATGCCAATGTTATTTGCCATTTAATATGCCCCTGCCAATTTGCCCAGTAATATGCCAGTGTTATTTGCCATTTTATATGCCCCTGCCAATTTGCCCAGTAATATGCCAGTTATTTGCCATTTAATATCCTCTGCCAATTTGCCCAGTAATATGCCAGTTATTTGCCATTTAATATCCTCTGCCAATTTGCCCAGTAATATGCCAGTTATTTGCCATTTAATATCCCCTGCCAATTTGCCCAGTAATATGCCAGTTATTTGCCATTTAATATCCCCTGCCAATTTGCCCAGTAATATGCCAGTTATTTGCCATTTAATATCCCCTGCCAATTTGCCCAGTAATATGCCAGTTATTTGCCATTTAATATCCCCTGCCAATTTGCCCAGTAATATGCCAGTGTTTCCTATCATTAATAAGCCCCTGCCTCTTTCCCCAGTACATTCCCCCCATCTCCCCAGCACTTACCTTTCCCTGGTGGCTAGTGGCAGGCAGCATGGTCTTCTCCATGCTGCCTGTTCGTCTCACAGATGGTTGTGCCAACAGGTCACATGACCCGGCGCGCGTATGACGTCAACGCGCCGGTCACGTGACCTGTCGGCACTTCCGTGTCGGCACACTGCACGGGGAGCCGAACAGGCAGCACGGAGGTTTCTCTGTGCTGCCTGTTCAGCTCCCTGTGCAGCCTGCCGGCAGGCAGAGAAGGTGAGGGGGATCTTCCGATCCCTTCTCACCTCAGTCTCTGCCTGCAAGCGCCTTTTTTTTTAGTTTTTTTTTAAAGTGTCTTATTTTTTTTTCTCTCTTCTCGGGGGGGGGGGGGGGGGGGGGCAATTGCCCCGTTGCCCCCCCCCTGGATCCGCCACTGTTTTCTCCACTCACATACCTCATACACCACAACTCACACCCCATTCATATATATAAAACATCCCTCACGGCAAAATTGCTGAGTGCAGCGAAATCCCTGATACCCACCTTATGGAAACAACCGAGAAGCCCGATGTTTCGGGACTGGCTTGCTGCGGTGGCAGACATCCAAGCTGTGGAAGACCTCCTACACACCAACCTGGGGCACAGCAATGACCAGAGAAGTTGCTGGCTCCCCTGGACAGAATTCTTAACGAGCCAGGAGTGCATAGCCCTTGCTACATAGGCACCATTGTATATGTATATTATTATCTATGTCATCTCACAACTCAACAACCTGTATTTGTCATGTATAATCATATGATACCGCTGCAAATTGTTATTACCCAATTGTGTTATCCCCCACTACCCTACTTACTCTGTTCCGTACCCGTTTTTTCTTTCTTCTCCCTTTTCTTCCTTTTTTTCTTCTTTCTTTCTCCTTTTTCTCCTTTCTCCTTTCTTTTTCTTTTCTTCCCCCCCCCCTTTTCCTTTTTTTTTCTTCTTTCTCACTCCTCTCTAGTTATCTCCCTATCCTCCCTCCCCCACTTCCCTTCCCCCCCAAAATAGTTTACATGTATATTTCAATGAAAAAGCAATAAACAAAGTTTAAACAAAAAAAAAAATATACCAGCATTATTTTGCCATTAATATGCCAGTGTTATTTTGCCATTAATATGCCACAGCCAATTTCCCATGGATATGCCACAGCCATTTTGCCATTAATATGCCAGTATTATTTTGCCCATTAATATGCCAGTATTATTTTGCCATTAATATACCAGTGTTATTTTGCCATTAATATGCCAGTATTACTTTTGCCATTAATATGGCAGTATTACTTTTGCCATTAATATGGCAGTATTGTGTCATTAATATGCCAGTATTACATTTGCTATTAATATGCCAGTATTACTTTTGCCATTGATATGCCAGTATTACTTTTGCCATTGATATGCCAGTATTACTTTTTCCATTAATATGCCAGTATCATTTTGCCATTAATATGCCAGTGTTATTTTGCCATAAATAATGCCAGTGTTATTTTGCCATTAATATGCCAGTATTATTTTGCCATTAATATGCCAGTGTTATTTTGCCATTAATATGTCAGTATTATTTTGCCATTAAAAAAAATAAAAATCATTGCCACCGGATATATCAAGGATTTCAAAGTACATCATATCCGGTGGCTGTATTTCCCTCCTCCATGCAGGAGGGAAGATTGCACATAGCCAGGAGGTGAGTCATCAGTCATCACGAAAGGCAAATTTGTGCGTCTTTGTTGTAACTGTTCTAATGACGTTATTTTTTAACTTGAAGCTGACAAACCTAAACAGCACCTTATTAAGCAGGGTTATTATATGGCAGAAAACTGTAAACATGCCAATGTTTGAACCCTTTCGTGATGCATGGTGATAGTCCCAGACGGTGCAAGCACTAAAACGTCATGTTTTGTTCCTGGTCACCAATCACAAGGTCATCGGTAGACCCGATCAAGGTCTTAATAGACTCTGTGGGTCCCTGCCAAAAGATACCTCCCGGAAGTTCGGACACAGCATGATTAAGGAAAATGTAGCCAGTGCTCGCTTTGAGCACCAGCTACATTTTCCCTGTCAGACTGAGGCCACTCAAAGTGGCCTCATCTGACAGGTAGGATCGGGATCCGAGCACAGCTTATTGCGGGGAGCCACATTGAGCTGTTAAATGCAGGACATTCTATGCCGTCCTAGCATCTTTTAGGACCACTAAAATCAGGACGACATAGAATGTCCTAGCGTCACAAAGGGGTTAAAAGGCAAAGAGACGAAAAAAGGAGAGGAGGATGTGTTGTTGTCGACATTTGTTACTGTCATTTTACCACGGACATATTTGCAATCAGGAAAAAACGTTTAAGAGGAGGGAATGTATTTAAAATCCTATGTAAACATGAAGTTTATTGGATATTTGAGTTAGATACACTTCATCTAAAAGGCATAAATTCAGATGTGATGTGATTTTTTTATTGACATTAAAATACAAATATAGATGGAGATTGTTGTGTTAGTTATGCTCTTAGCAAAGTATATATACTTTAAATGAAATAAACTGTAGATTTAATACACTTAGACTGTAACAGTCAGCAGTGGCGTCCTGAGGGGGGGTGCGGACCACACTGGGTGACACCCCCAGCGGGGGTGAAACCATTGCTACCGGCATCCCCCCCACAGCATTTTTAGTGGAAATATATTGAGTGACTAAATATGAAATAAACTGTAGATTTAATACACTTAGACTGTAACAGTCAGCAGTGGCGTCCCGAGGGGGGCGGTGCGGACCGCACTGGGTGACACCCCCAGCGGGGGTGAAACCATTGCTACCGGCATCCCCCCACAGCATTTTGAGTGGCAATATATTGAGTGACTAAATACTGGCATATTGAGTGACAAAATGCTGGCATATTGAATGGCAAATACTGGCATTTTGAGTGGCAAAATATTGTCATATTGAGTGGCTAAATACTGGCATATTGAGTGGCAAAATACTGGCATACTGAATGGCAAAATACTGGCATACTGAATGGCAAATACTGGCATACTAAGTGGCAAAATACTGGCATATTTAATGGCAAAATAGTGGCATACTGAGTGACAAAATACTGACATATTAAGTAACAAAATACTGGCATATTGAATTACTAAATACTGGCATATTGAGTGGCTAAATACTGGCATATTGAATGGCTAAAAACTGGCATACTGAGTGGCAAAATACTGGCACATTGAATTGCTAAATACTGGCATACTGAATGGCTAAATACTGGCATTTTGAGTGGCAAAATGCTGGCATATTGAATGGCTAAATTCTGGCATATTGAGTGGTTAAATACTGGCATATTGAATGGCAAAATAATACTGGCATATTGAGTGGCTAAATACTGGCATATTGAATGGCAAAATAATACTGGCATATTGAGTGACAAAATAATACTGGAATATATTAAATGGCAAAATACTGGCATATTGCAAATTACTGGCATATATTAAATGGCAAAATACTGGCATATAGAATGGCAAAATACTGGCATATCTTAAATAGAAAAATAAAACTGGCATATTGGCTGTGGCATATTTATGGGCAAACACTGGCATATTAATGGGAAAACTGGTTTATTTTAATTGGCAAAGTGATGCTGGGGCATGGTCTGTGGGGCAAAATAAAATGTACTATGAGGAAAGTGACACTGGCTATTTCTGTGGGGCAAAGTGACACTGTGGTATGTTCTTTGGGGCATTGACACTGTGGCATGCCAAATCGTGTAGGTGCAATAGGCGTGCAAGCCAAGTGCTGTGGGTGCAAAATAGGTGCATGGCAAGTTCTGTGGGTACTGTATGGTGCTGTGTTAAGTCCTTTAGCTGCAATGTGGATGCAGAAGAAGGGGATAAAAACAAGGAATTTCATTTTTAAAAATGTTTTATTACATATGAAAATAGTTAAATATAATATTTAAAAAATTCAAATAAGTATAAATGTAACTAGTTATAGAGAGAGAGAGAGAGATATGTATTGTTTTATAATTGTACAATTGTCACCTCGTGGGGCTCTTGTGTGTCGCATAATTAATGTCGGTCCCATGTGTGGCATATTTATTGGGCCCCATGTGTGGCATAATTAAGGGGCTCTTTTGTGTGGCAAAATTATGGTGCACTTGTGTGTGGCATGACTATGGGGCGCCTGTGTTTGTGGCATAATTAATTGGGCTCCAAGGTGAAGCATAAATAATGGGGCTCTGGGGTGGTATAATTTATGGGGCTCTGGTGTGTGTCATAGTTATGGGGCTCCTGTGTGTGGCATTGTTAATGGGCTCCTGTGTGTGACATAATTTGTGGGGCTCCTGTATGTGGCATATTTAATGGGCCATCTGACTGGCATTACTAAGGAATCTGTTGGCATGGTATTAGAGGAAATCCAGGGGGATGACACCATGAGTTACTGCACCGGGTGACACCAACCATAGTGATGCCTCTGACAGTTAGTATTATTTTGTATTATTTATTGGTATTTTATGGCAACAGCATGGCAATACTACATTAAATCACATAAGAAAAGGAGAAATAAATAATGACAAAACATAAAAGATAAATTATAAAAAAAATCTGACAATTTATTATTCACAAGATATATGAGAGAAGTTTACTAAAATCCCGAATCGTTCTGGAATTGGTTTTAAATTGGTGCCAAACCGTTTCAGTTTTTTCCACAATTTGTTCCTAAATTGTTCCTGTAAAGTTCTGGTATTGGTCCAAAATTGTTCTCAAATTGGTCCCAAATTGTTTCAGAATTTGTTCCATATTATTCCCAAACTATTTTGCTTTTGTTACAAAATTTGTCCCAAATTATTCACAAATTGTTCCTTAATAGTTTCCAATTACTTTCTAAGTTGGTTGCAAATAGTTTTTTTTTTTTGTTTTGTTCCCAAATTATTCCCAAACTGGACATTTTAGCAAGCTGCTATGTTGCATTAACTCAATAAAATGAATAGATCTGGATTTTGTCCAAAATTGGTTCCAAGAGGTTTCATTTGTATTCCCAGATTGCAAAACCTGAATATGAATTCTCAAATGAATATACCGTAAATGAAAGTAAAACCTAACTTTTTTATTATTAAAATATATATAAAACAAGTGTAAAAATAATGTGAGAATGTTAAAAACAAGAATCACAATTCACAACCCCTGTTTATAATATATCTGGGTATATAAGCAATAAATTACGCCACTTTTTCAGTAGTGAAAATAGGGTAAATGTGACTAATAAACAACCTTAATAAGGAACAGTTTTAAGCAACAATGATGTATTTATGAATATACCTCAATGTTTACTGTGAAAAAATGGTCAGCATCAGCATAAGTTAGAGTCAAATAAATGATAGACTAAATTGGTTCCAAGTTAGTCCCAAGTTATTACAAGTAGAGTCTGGCGGAGCTCTTTAAGCTTTCCGAACTTGTAAGTAATCTACCACAATGCACATCTCTCCACCAGTATCTGGGATTAAAGTGGTGATGAAATTCCACATGTAAGTCTGGAGGCTCTACCTCCTCTGGTATACCTTGTATGCTGGCGTGATGCATCCATTGCTGTTATCTGTTTGTACATGGTGTCAACCCGTGAATAAGTGATGCCGTGACTTACGAGTTCGGACCTATGTTGGCAGAAGCATGTGACTTTCTTTAGCGGTTTTGATCAAACTTTCCAGGAATAAGCACTTAATAGCTTAATTGCACAAGGAGCTCTTGTAACTTACATCCACTCGCTTCCATGTTCGGCTCCTTCCCCCCTCCTGAGTTTGGCTGCTAACATGGTAGCCTCGTTCCTTCCCATATACTTCTATGTGGAGGACTTATTTTGGGGTAATTTCTGGAAGACCTCGGCTATTATGGAAATAGCCGAAGTCCTCCCATAAAAAGCCTGAAAAGTCCCAAAATTAAATAAAATTAAAATATGTAAAAACATAAATAAATAAGTGACACATTAATTATATACATTAAAAAATTTAAAACATTTTTTCTAAAAATAGAAAAATTCTTATATTAATGTAAATATACTATTATAATATATATAAAAGTAGTATATTATAATGGTATATATTTCTATGTGTTTATGTTTACTTTAATTATTGTACAATCCTCTTGCTAAAATCTGGAGAATTGAACTGGCTGAAATGTGGCAACTTCTGACCAACTTCAGGGGCGGAGGGGCGTTCGGTCTTTTATTGGGTAGTTGGATTTATACTCCGATCTGGTCCAAGTTCAGAACAGATCGGTGCATACTGAGTAGAGCCTTGAGGGACAACATATGCAATCCGGTTGAAAATAATAAAAAAAAGGAATAGTTCGGCAAACTACAGAAGGAAGGAAAGTGTTTTGGAGAAAAAAAAAAACAAGAATAAGGTAATTTCACACACATTCAAGAGTACTACACACTGATTTAAAGAGACTAAATATAGTTTATATGTGGTACATGTAGAGAATAAAAAATGATTGAAAATGAGCTATACATTGTGTTAGTAAAATTACCTGGGCCAGAAGGTGAGGATCCAGGGCATCACGGACCATCGCTGCAACCTGGATAGAGGTAATATTTTATTTTATAGGGCACCCTTTGTGTGCCAGAGGGTGGGCAGTGATTTCAATTTTCTGCAGGTTTTCGAGGCAATTTCAGATCATCCCCCCTACCTGGGCAAGGTAGAGGCGGGGGGTGAGGAATTTAATTTTATTAAATTTATTTATTGTACCCGGGCATTTGGCCAGCCACTGGCACAAGGTTGAAATGAAGGGGGGAGGATTTTTTTTTTATTATTTAAACAGAGCTTTGGGGCATAGTGTCTCCAAAGCCCCATGGGGAGCTTTAACTTTGATCAGGGCCACAGGGAGGGGAGGAAGGCCACTTATTTTCTCCTAATTTATGTATTTACTTTTTGAAAACACAATCCTTTTTAATCCAATGTTATTCTCTCCATTCATAGTATAAACAGTGTTTAGGTGACGCAGTCTCTTTAGGTACATAAAAATGTGCAAAAAAACCCCCCTATCTTTGAGGAACAGCACCTTTAATCCTTTCATATTCTGATGCAATGTCTGTGACCTCTGACTCAGACATAAACCTCATCAGCAGTATACAATATTGTCATCATTTTTTAAATTGCTACCTAAATGAATTATTAAATACCCTCCATTGTTTTATTGTATTTTTTCTCTCTCCACAAGTATACCTTTATCCCGAATCTAACCTAATTACTCTATTTTTGGGTTTCTCCCCTTTACCAGATGCTGAAACCTACCCTCATTGTTGGGGTTTTTAAAATTATGATTAAATCACTAAAGTATTTTTTCCCAGTGATGTGGTGTGAGCACAACTAATGGCCGTTTTCTTGCATTAAGTTTATTTGTTATGGGCGAGTGACACTTCTAATCTGTTTATTTCTATTTGTACTATATTCACACTCGCTGACCTCAGCCCGGCATAATAAACACACAAAACACAGATGACATTGGGTAAGTAACTGTATTTCATTCATATCAACTCTTTTTCAGCAAATACAACAGATTTGTTCCAGGTCAAAGTATACCTGTTAACTATCCCTAGCACATTTGTAGCAGACTGGTGTCTTATGTGCAACTTCATAAAAAAAATAGTTTTCATCTTGTCTTTGTGAAACAAAGGTATATGGCTATATGAGGGTATTCATTGTTGTTGTTGAGTTTTATGTGGTAAAGTTCCAGCATTAAGGGACGACAGTCGGAAAATATTTCAGTAGCAGGGTCCATACATGTAAAGAGCAATTCTGGTGCCACGTATGGGTTAAAATACATGTCCCAGTACAATTAAGTAATAGCTATCTTAATAGATACACGCGGGTTTACTAACTGCTGTGTCTCACATGCGAGAGACAGTAGTTCGCGGTTGTCAGCATGCGCACAGCCAATCAGAGCGGGGCTCGCCCTGCTCTGACAGCTGAATGCGAGGGTCTCTTGCTGCTAGAGCAGAGAGAGACCCTTGTTTTTGCATGGAATCAGCAGGGCGGGGGGACCTAGTTAAGGTCCTCCTGCTGATCCCATGCAAAAACAAGGGTCTCTTTCTGCGCTAGCAGACAGAAACCGTCGCTGATCTATGGAAGCATGGCAGCTGTCGGTCAGAGGATAAACTGGTGTGTACTATCAAAAGTACATGCAAGTTTATCCTCATACTAGGGACAACTAACTTTTCACTTGTGCTTCTATATTAGAAGCACAAGTGAAAAAAAATGTTTAGTGTCCCTTTAAAGAGCCATCAGTATGAAAAATGTAAATCAATAAATGGTTGATCTAGACTAGCGCATCTCAGTACGGTGAAATTCTAGATAAGTGACATCTCCATGGGGTGTGACTAATCCAGGCAAGGTGTCACTGTGTATAATCAACAAAATACTTTAATGTTCTAATAACAAGTTTCACTAAAGAACAGAAAGGCCTAATGTGGTTGGGAGAGGTTATCTATCTAAGACACTGATGGCTAAGAGCTATAAGAGTGTAGGGCGGGGGTTAGACTTTGATGAAAATTGGACAGGGACATGATTTTAAAAAATTGGTTGGAATCCCCTGGTCTAGACATAGTTTAGACCATTATGTGTTATGTGTTTTCATGTTCAATTAAATGTCCGACAATAGAGCCTGTACAGAACAATGGGTTCCTTTGCGTGCCACATTGGTATAGCAGCTAGACTGAACTATGCGTCTTCACATCTGAACAGTACAGCAATACATTTAGCAACAAGGACAACTCTAGCTACGAAAACAAAACCTTTTAGATAAACAGAAGTGATACCATCAGAAATAAAGCAGACACTGATATATGTTGAGTCTGTACAATTATGCATATTACGGTTCTGGTCAATTCAAGGCTGCTGATTGTATGACATGACGATTGTGTTGGTCTTCTATGAAGTGGTTGTATATTGCTGCCTGTATTGTAATACATTACCCAGCCCTACAATAAGCAGATACAGCACTCCCCTTGCGACCAGTGTTCTCCTGGCTGTTGTAGAGAGTGGATTACAGGACAGTATCACCACAATAATGGGTGGTCACTTCAGCTTAGAAAATAAATGTGATTGTCCAGATGGAGGACAGATATTGTTTCTAGGTCTCTGCCCTGTGCGACGATGATTGTGTACACTGGCATACGCAATACAGTCTGTTCACCAAACAGCAACTTGTGGTGAACTGACAAATAAATAGCAAGAATCAAGCATCAAAGCACAATGGTCAGCAAAAAATTAAGTGTTTAAATAGAAATTACGCCTTGTTGTTGTGTATAGCTCTATCAGGAGGTAGACATGTTGTTTAGAATCTTGGGTCAGATCTGTCAAATGATCCTTCATGTGACCCAAAATAGGCCACCCTCTTATAGAGCTATACAGAGCAAAGAAGGCTCTATAAGGTATTTTAGTTGTATTCTTTTATTAAAACATTTTTATTTAAAATGCATACACTTGATGCAATCACACAATCAAACATAACTTTTTTTTTTGCTCACCATTATGCTTCGATGCCTGTTTTTTTGTGGCATATAGACTCAAAAGCCAAAAGGCCAGTCTCCCTCTAATAAACTGGAGCTATATAAAATCTGAACAACTGGTTGCAAAATCATAGTCTCAAAGAATCGATTCGGCAAACCTGTAACATTCAAGGTCAACGGATATAGAAACGTGATTTGTATCAAAGATTGCAACAACAAATCTAAAAGAATCTTACAAAATAATAATAGGTATTAATCATTTAGGTTAAGGAAAATCCCTATTCTTGGCAATAGGGAAAATAAGAAAAATAAGATTTGGGGAAAAGAAAAAAAATAGATACTAGCTATAGTATCTTAAAGTCTCTTAGAATTAAGATCTCTTACATTACATAAGGCAATATAAGGCAAACTGCGGAATTTGTATGATTAATCATTCTTGGAAATGTGTGTAGGAAAATAAGGTGCAAACGTTTGCTGTATTTACCCTGTAAATGACACAGGGTTGACACACACATAAGGTCATGTTGCTCATCCCTCTGCCACTCCAGGGCTTCATGAGAACATGGATTTCAAGTTGCTTATGTGGGCAAAGTAGGAATTAGCATGAAGTGCACTTTGACAGCATTTCAAATTTCTAGAAAACACAAAAAACATTTATAATGCACGAGGATACTTCAGTAGGATGCTAAAATACAATAAAACCCAGAATTTTCAGAATGCTATGCCTTTAATAACCAACCTTCCTACATAAGTCTTTTTGACATACTGGTTTCCAAAATAGAAAACCTTCATTTTTAACCTTAATTCCAACAAATTGTTGTTAAAAATAAGAATATAAATCAACTGTGTTTCAGGAAACCATAGAAAAGTCTCATTAAGAGTTGTAAATGTCTTCTATATGTTATACCACCTAAGTTACTAGTATTTATCATAGATATATGTTGCTATATGTGCCATTTGTTCCTGGCCTGCATTCTTTCCCTGCTTTTCAGTATACTGCTACAACACATAGGAAGCTATGTATAAAAGTCAATTCTGCTGTATAGCTTGAAAAGTGGTCTAAATTGTAGGAACATTCCACTGGTTTCCATGGTGATTGCTCCACTTTAAAAACGTTGCCCCAAAATTAACTTTTAAAAATAACCCTGTAGAGCTTAAAAGTCACTGTGGGTAAGCTTCCCGATTTGAACATATCTTGGTGGTTTTTGTTTCATAAGTAAATGAAGCCTGGTTTCCAATTATAACATTCAAAGTTGTTTCTGTGATGAGACACAGCGGGAATCATTTGTCAAAAGTCCTTTCTGGACTAAGGTGTAAAAGTGGAGCATTGAGGTCTTGCAAAAGGGGGTCTACAGCCAGTATTATAGTAATAAACGTGGCCCAGGCCTTCCTTGTCCTATTTCAGTTAGGCCTTAACCATACTTTATTAGTCTGGTAACATGGAGCATGCATGAGCACATCACTGTGCGGCTTGCTCGGGTCAGCTTATTTCAGTGCACATGAAAGTTTCCTTTCGACTGACATTGCAACTCCGTGCACGTTGCTTGTGGCATCTAGACATATAATGCTGTAGTGATCTGAAGTGTGCCTGAGGTCTTATAGGTAGGGTTACGAGTAGGACAACTAACACTATCATAGTGTAGGGGGTGTTATGACAGGACAAGGAGATAAAATAATTAATAATGGAGCAGCAGACTTTGGAAGTTGATACAAACAGAGGACTAGGAATAGTTAGGAGACATGGGATACATACAAACACACCAGGGGTAGGAACAGAGGGCTTCAAATAGTTAAAAAGCACTTCTGTGGAAAAAGGAGCCACTGACAAACAACCAGTGGACTCTAACAAGGCATCAAGGGACTAAACCAGGGTTACTGCAAGGTACTATCAATGGAATAATGGAGTGAGGAAAAAAATAAAAAAGGACCCAGGTATACTAAAGTCTCACAAAGGTAATAATCATAGAAACAAATGGAACGTTTCTGCTCAGTGAACCAGTTTTAGAAGTTTCCTACAGAACTGATGTAACTGTGGTAAATCTAGTTATCAAAATATTACAACAATTCTATTTCTTGAAACTTTTCTACTTATTTTGGTGACAGCTGTTTATTTAAATATATATGAAGTTAAATTGGGGTTAGGGGAAAAACAAAAAAAATCATACATCTGCAGCTCCAGAGCTCTACAACAAAATTCCCTAAGCTAACAGTTTTCTAGACATTTGAATGCTGGTGTTTGTAAAAGCAGATAATTTGTTCATAAGTGCTAAATATGTGGTTACAAAACTGGCTTCACAGTAAATGAATGTTATGGGGAATTCTGTATGTAATAAGCCTACAAGTGAGACACATAGGTTTTACTTGGCTTCTCTGCCCCGGTGCATTGTGGTCCCATTAGCTTTGACACTGAGCAACCATAATGCACTAGGATTGGAGGAAAAAAGAAGCCCTTCTTGGCAACAAGAACAAGGTCGGCACAGGTGAAAGTCTAAAGACGGCAGACATTGTGGGAGCTATGTACAGAGAGCTGCTATGCACAATCTAAATATACGTACAGGTATTATTTACACAAGGTGCAAAATGCCACTTTGCACGAATGGTCAAGAGGAGGAGGCGCCATGCAGAGAGGGAAGTGATGTAATGACGCCTTTCTGGACCGTACAATTGTTACTTGATTTCCAAGAACATCAGCTAGTGCCATAATGAAAAAAAAAACTACTTCATATCAGTCATTTGGGCCAGAAAGAACCTTGACCAACCAACAGAACACAGTAGGCAGCCTAAGGAAAAAGAACAGTGTATCTCTGGAATGCGCCCAATGCTTTCCAGCAACCTCTACGAGCACTAGAGCTCTGACTCTACAGGTTCCTTCATATAACGTGGAAGTGGAGTTTAATTCCCACTCCGTGCAAGGTAAGCAGTATAAGCCCCCCATTACACACACAAAATGGGGTAGTTTTCTAAATCTTCTAGATCGGATTGTTTCTTGAGGTTATTCTGGGATTTCAGTGTGCACATGCAGGGTGCTATCGCCTCTCCTGTAAATTTCCCAGAAGTTCTTCTCCAGCTGTTCCAGATGTGAGCTGAGAGGCAGCTGTAGGTTTAAGTGTCTAAGAAGAGAATCCAACCACAGCAGTAACTGGGAGAAGTTTGGCCTGCAATAGAGAAAATGGTAGCTAAATTAAGTTCATCATTATGCAGTTACCTTGTAAACTCACTTCTGTATAATTAAAAAAGGGCTTTTGAATAGTGTGCCTCGGGAGTTCCGTTTAAAAAGTGATTTGTTTGGAAGATAGAGCAGATAATGTTAAATTTACCGCTTCTCAGGGTCCAGGTCACAGCACAGGACAGCACTAGGGAAAAATCCAGGGGGGCAATCTGGGGGACAAAATCTGTCCAGGAACGCACGGACATTCAGCCCAAAATCCATGGTGCGAGGCAGATAGTCTGGATCAGCACTAACACACCCAATTATCTGAAATGGTAGAACAACAAACACAACATTAGTAAAAGTATGAATGTTGAAGAATGTTCATGAACAAAAACGGCAATAATAATAATAGAATTAATACCTCACACTGCACGATCCCAAAAGAAAAGACATCCACAGACTCATCGTAAATTCTCCCTGAAACACCAGGAATAAAAGGCATATCTTTAGTACACTTTTCGAACTTTTTGAAGATGTAATACAGAAGATGAAATTTCCCACCAAGCAGCAATATATAAGCAGACCTTAGTAAGAGAACAGGCTGCAAAAAACTTTTCACTTAACATGAACTTACAATAAATTGTAAAACTCAGGCATTATATATATATTGCCTATTTTTACAACTATTAATTAATAACTGTTTTGCAGTTTACTGTTTAGTATATCGAGCCTCGGAATCCAGTTCAGAGTCCAAATGTAGCTGCAAGGGACACTTTCAACCTAAATATTGCTTTTACTGTTAATGTAGAGAAATAAAAATCTATACATTGTGTTAGCAAAATTACAAGAAACAGCACAAATGTGTCTATAGTGTTTTCTGCTTATGAAATATTTACACAAATTACACATTTCTTATAAAAAAGTAGTACATTTGCATAGCAAGCTGCAGATGATGTCATAAAAATGAGACAGCACAGATATTTTTAAAGCATATTGTTCTCCTAAATTATGCATTTGCTTGCAATTCTGCTAAAACAATGGGGGGCTATGTAAAACCGAGGCACACACGCAGATAGATAATATTATTAATATTTTTAGTGTTTGAGAACCTCTCCCACACTGCAAAGTTTTGGGGGTTATAAAAAGGCACAACCGCCATTATACATACCAAACAGCGATTGTGCCTTTTTATTCCTCTCTCGACACTTTGAAAAGCAGGAGCTTTTATACATTACCCCCAATTTATATAGATCATTTTATTCAATTGTTATTTGCTAAATTCACAGAATAAAATAATATTATGTAACTAAGTCCATTTAAGGTGTTTATATTAAAACTGAACTCAAGGAAAATGTGAATTGGTTTCACTGTGAAATAACGAGTTTACTCATACAGTATCAGGGTTGATATTTAGGTTAAATGATCTTTATTCATCTTTATTAATTTTAAATTAATGTGCTGCTGAATTAAAGCTTATCCACTAGCTGGTCTCGAGTCTTATGAATTTGTTAAAAGGGACATTACCAGAACATACATTTTGGTCTCCTACTTAATATTTTATCTTTCCTGTTCCTACCATACAAATTCTGGTCAAATATTTCTAAAGCAATATGGATATCAGATCTCATGTAATTATACTGTATAAGAAAACAATATTCATGAATTGAAAAGTCGCTTGGGTTTTGTATCTTTTAAGAAAAACAGTGGCATACTTGAGAACTTAATGATAAAACTATTGTTATTTTGTAGTGAAACATATCCAGTTACAATTTTATCAAATCAAAAGTTAATATAGACTGTACCTCAAGAAGGGTTTCTAGTAATCATACACAATCATAATAAATCACAGTACTGTTCCTTTAAACCAAGTAGACTGGTAGAAACTCTGATACCAGTTACATTTTCCCTTAACCCCCAGTCATCACAATTATTTCTCACCATTGATCATCTCAGGTGCCATCCAGTATGGATTCCCCACAACAGTGTAACGTTTCCTCTTGTCCTTACGCAGGTCCCGAGTCTCTTCTGAAACCAACCGTGACAGTCCAAAATCTGCCACCACCAGACTCCCATCCTGTGGGCCAAACAAAACGACGTTGGACAGTCACAATCTTTGCAGATGTTAATGTCTTACAAGCTGGTCTATCACCTCTTTGTTCCAGTGTATTGTACTGATCTAAGGATTATGTTGGCACATATATTTATTCTCAGGTATTCCTTGTGTAGGTGGAATAAATAGATAATACAGATTTTGCCACTGTTGATTACAGGTTAATGTTCTATAAAACTGTGTTTCAGTCCTCTGGCTCTGTTATAATTTTAGAAATTAGGTATTTGGTAGAAGGTACATCATAAAATGCCTGTGCGGTTACGTTGCACATTCTCACTAGACAGTTGTGTGATGTCGTAATGATCATGTTAATAAGAATGTGAGATTACCTCTCGCACGAGACAGTTGTGAGAGTTCAAGTCCCGGTGGATTATACTCATCGAATGAAGATATGTCTGAGAAGGTAGACAGACACATATATATAGAGAGGTTACAAGAAATGTACAGACCAAAAAGACCCAATGCAACAAGTAATATCCCAAGGGCCAGTACTGGCACTAATAGAAGAGAAAGAATTGGCCCTGTTGCTTTTGAAACAAACATTACCACAAGAATATCTGGTATCTCACCATCCCAGCAGCAATATCTCTGGCAAAGCGAACTCTCTGGCTCCATGGATACTGAGCATCCTGTAAATAGATGGAGAATTGACATGTACCAGCATCTCTAGGAAAAACAATAATAACAATACATAGTGCTATAAGCACTTTAGTTCATAACTGCATTTGGCTAATGATTTGCCTTTTTGATCTTAGTCAATGTTGAACTATTTACTTTCTTAATTAGTAAACTAAGAATATTATGAACGCCTATAATGAAGCCTTCTCCTGTACAGTTGCGAATAATGGTTCGTAAATGCATGCGCTCTAACTCGGTGCTCCAGGACGAAGACGCCAACCAAATCTTAACAGCATTCAAACTCAATGGACGCTCAGCACTCGATAGAAACGTGAGAACATTATTGATCAGACACTGGCAACGTTTCAACTCTCGCAAGATTTCGTCAGGAATCAAATTAATTGAAACGTTTGTATCGAGTGCTGGGCATCCATTGAGTTACCATTATTAATATAAGCTGAACTTAAAGGACATCTTCAGCAAAAAATTTACTTATATTTAACTGAAAAATAACTTTAAGTGTAGATGGTTTATCAATTGTTTAATGAATGAATGAAAGTACATCACTGAGCCCTCTGTGCGCCGTATAGCTCTATTAGGGGGCAGACATGTTGTTTAGAATCAGTCCCAAGATACTAAACAACATGTCTACCCACAAGTAGAGCTACTTAGAGTAAAGAGGGTTCAATAAGGTACATTGTTTTAATTTAATAGAATATTTTAATTTAAAATGTCTACACTTAATGCAATATTTCAGTTAAACACAACTTCATTTTACTATAGTTTTCCTTTAATGGGAGCTAGTTGACTGCCAGAAATCAAACAAGCAATCATGAGATTTGAACTGGTACCTCAGTGCGTGGTTCTATTCAGTTAAGCATCTGTAACAATCATCTACATGAATGGACACAAGACAAAATATATAATATAGTAAACACACCATGCTCTTTATAACCGTGCGCAAGGTCCCTCCAGGGATGTACTCAGTGATAAAGTTGAGCCTTTTGTCCTTATAAAGCACACCAATAAACCTTAGCACATTGGGATGTTCCAGGCATCGCATCACCTTCACCTAGAAGACAAACGTACAAAATGGAGGTGGAGATCCACTCAGCCCAATTTATGTTAATGTAGGAAGTGGTTTAATGTGGTATAATGTGGTTGTCTACATTATAATAAATGTTCACACCCATAAAGTATTGAAAAAAGGAAACATTCAAAAAGTGTATTCTGCTGCGAAATAAAAAGTGGTTCTTTTATAATGAGGAACAAATATAAGTCTAAAAAAAAATATATATATATTCATTAGAGAAAAGTAAACTAGTTTGCTCCCCAGTCAAAGTTTCAGGGCCATGGGCAGTCACCTAAAGGGGTAGTAAACCTTTTTGATGGATCAGTAAGACAGATCACTGGTTTAATGTGCAGATCTTCTATATGAGTCATACCTCTGTCCTTCACACGTTATGCTGCTTAGCTCTATGAAGGAGCTAAATGGCAGTTCACTTGGAAAATCCATGCAACTGTGTGTGGGTATGTAACACTTAACTGCAGTGTGCATGGACTCATACCAAACTGTACTGGAAATCACAACAACAAAATGGAAGCCTTTTAGACAGGTCACAGTGACTAAATTTGATGTCCTTAACTAATTGGGGGCAAATTACCAAATTTACAAACTCCTTAGTCCATGTAGTCCCCTAGCGCAGAGGATGTAGAGCACTATGTGGTGGTGATATTTGTCAACAGGAATATTAAAATGAGTCATAATGTTTTATATACATTCTGTCAAACTCTGCAATGGGATGGACTTCAGCTCTTTTTAATTACTATGCCAATGGGCCAGAGTCTATTAATAAAATGACCTAACTTCATAAATCTGGTTGACATAACTCTGGCAGTGGGCCTTACATTAGGCCTGTGCTACATATTACACCTAGGATCACTGGACTGTCAACTGTTACAAAATAGAAAATATCAACACCAAGAAGTGCAGTGTTTTTCTCACTCATTATATGCTATTAATATAGGGTCTATTTAATACAGAGAGAATTGAGAATTTCAAACATAACCCCAAAGCAGCAGAGTTGGAAGCATGCCGCTGCATTGGAGAATTTTTTCCACTCGGCTATATTGGTCTAAATTTTGAAATATACAATCTCAATTCCCGGAAATTCCCTCTTTATTGAGTAGAGCTTTATGTGTTTATCTAAGTTGCAGTAGCCACATAGGTTTACCCTATAGTAACTATAAATCTAACGCCACTTTACTTTTTGCACTAACCTCTTTTAGGAAAGTTCTTTGAGTTTCATCATCAAATCTAATAAGCTCCTTCATCACCATAACTTCACCTGTCACACGATGAGTAACCTGCAAGTAACACACATGCGCTGTAGTAACCAAAGACACCGAGTAATGGTATAATAATAGGTGCTGGATCAGTAAGAATGGCATTAACAAGTCATCACAACATTATACTGAACTGGACAGTGATAGATGACATCATCAAACTCCTGAGCACTCACCTTTATTGCCTGTCCAAAGCAGCCCCTCCCCAGTACCTCTCCAGGGATGAGGTCAGAGGGTCGGAAGATCCGATGGGGTCCAGTAACACCACGGACAGACTCAGAGCGAGACATGTCTCTTCGTGAACATGCGGGGGATCCCACACAGCTAGATCCAGGGGAGCGGTCTATACTGCAACTACGCCTTGATACAATGAGAATGAGAAGACTCATCAACAACCGGCTTCCATGTTCAACTGACAACTTATCAGTGTTTATTGACTAAAAGTGATCAGCGTGGAATTGAAAAGTGAACTGAAATAACCAGCTATTAATAGTATTTCATTCTCCTATTTGCTAATAACCACCTATTAGGTCTGTTTTTTTCAGTTCACACGTCGGGTCACTTTTTATGTTTATTAGGTAAAGAATATATGTGCTAAAATAGGCATAAGTATAAAATCTTTATGATTAATGTATTAATTAGAGTAAAGATTAATATTGCAAAAGTGAAAAATGCA
The DNA here is from genome assembly GCA_036172795.1 of Pelodytes ibericus. NCBI lineage: Eukaryota > Metazoa > Chordata > Amphibia > Anura > Pelodytidae > Pelodytes > Pelodytes ibericus. The sequence continues at coordinate 60,207,482 of CM069857.1, forward strand.
CTCACTTAGCTCACCTTTTTAGTGCTTAATGTGAACTTTAATGAGCTCCACGAATGGGAACCTTTTTTAAAACCATCAGCTAAGTCATAATTTATTAAACTCTTTGGGCTCGAATCACTGAACTATAATCCATTGCACAGCACAGTACTATATTATTATCCCTTTAACAGTGAGCCAATTAAAGTTGGCAGAGGTGAGAGAGGGTGATCCTTGTTTTATACTATGGATGTTCTAGAATATATTATTGTCTCTGGCATATGAATCTCACAGTACAATACATACCCAAGCTGGGCTGCCTTAAAGGGATAGGCCCTTGAGATGTTTAACTATTGGAAGGGTTGTTTTTCATGAGACAGCATGCTATGCCTCATTCTTGGCATGGTTGGTTAGGAAAGGATCAAATCATTACAGCAGGATTTCTCAATGCAAAAAAAACTGCACATTTTAAAATAACAAACAGCAATTGGTTTTCTATACATCTCCCTCGATTTACAGTAAGGGAGTTTTTATACAAACTGTGAAAGCAACCTTTTTCCAGCTGGCGCTAATGCTCAGGCAGCAGTTTAATCAATGTCAAACCACATTGAAACTGTCACCTGTCCAAATCCTCCTCATTCACTGTGGTCAGCTATCATGACCGGACTGTCAGGATGATCACTTTCCATCTCATATATGGAATGAGTGAGAGGGAGTGAAGTGAGGAAAGAACAGGTGAGTACATAATTATGTAGCATCTGCCAAAACATTGTACCAAAATGGGGAGCAAGATGTTACCCTCTCACAGGATATATGATTTAGCAGAAACGCATGAGAAGGGTGAGGTGCTGCTTCTATGCACAATCCCTCGCTCTATAAGTGTCAGATTGTGGCAGAAGCACAAGGGTCTTTGCAAAAAAGACACAAGTAACATAATGTGGTGTGTTAAGCTGAGGTAAATAAGTAGCTATAAGTAAAAACGCAAATATCTTCCAAACCGTTATATATTTGGGAAGAAAAATACAGACAGTTTCTGAAATAAAGGAAGTCTGCTTACGTCACAGGCCTCTGTCTCCTGACGGCAGTCTCTGTGCAGCTGGTGGCTAGAACGGTGGCCTCATGAGGATCATGCTCTATGGTCAACTGCAAGAGCCGGCTTGTCTCCTGTATCAAGACATCGATCTAAACGGAAGACAGGGGAGATTACCAACAGTCAGGACACACACGTACACAAGAAATGTAAAAAATCTAAATCATGTAAATGTACATACCTCATCCAGGGGTACACTGCGAATAGGGGTGCCATTAATCTCCAGGATTCGGTCTCCAACATGGATTGAGCCTTGTACATCAGGGCTTAGGCAATCTGCATCCAGCCTGTTACAGAAAGGAAGGGATATAATATTTCTAAATCAGTTAAACAGCATAACACTCTTCCCAATCCATATGTTCTGCATTTGAAACATATTAATGTATTTAAATAACAGTCCCCAGGATACTTGCACAGCAGGTGGGGGGGGGGGGGGGGGGTGTAATAATATAGGTTGATTTTTGGATCCCAATCCCTAAACTAAAGATTTACCCATCCACACGTTTATGAAATACCAATAGAGCCAAGAACCACTTGTGCTCTCTAGATACAGGAAACTTACACACTGTTTAATATCACAAACATCAGATCCCACACTGTCCAAATACAGCTGCCAGTGTGGAGATAAGTCCACATTCACTTTCTACATCACAGCTCCACACTATGAGAAACCACTTTCTACATCACAGCTCCACCCTATGGGAACCACTTTGTACATTACAGCTCCACCCTATGAGAAACCACTTTTGTACATCACAGCTCCACCCTATGGGAATCACTTTGTACATCACAGCTTCACCCTATGGGAACCACTTTGTACATTACAGCTCCACCCTATGAGAAACCACTTTGTACATCACAGCTCCACCCTATGGGAATCACTTTGTACATCACAGCTTCACCCTATGAGAAACCACTTTCTACATCACAGCTCCAGCCTATCGGAACCACTTTCTACATCACAGCTCCACCATATAAAAAAAATCTACAATTTGACACACTTTCACATCAGCCGACTCACAACTACCATTTGGAATCCCCCGACGATCTACATGTGGTAGGACTGAAAGAAGCACATAATGGTAATGGCAGAAATGACTGTTACCATCTCAAACATGACTCAATCTTATATTATTTTATTATGCTATTTGATTCTCCAGGATGGAACTGTATAGACGGCTCCTAAGTGAACCAGTCAACAACAACTCAGAGGGACTGGGATTGTCATGGGCAGCTTTCTGTCCATTGATGGTCACCAGTACTGAATGTCTGCATGGGCTATTCATTAAATCTGACAAATGAACTACACACATCCAGCATGAATTGCTGAGTTGGAAAAATTCTCCAGCTCGTCTATCTTTCCAACTCAGCTATTATTGCTTGATTTCTGCAGGTCACTTCACTTGTCAGTGTATGTTTGGTAGAATGCCTCCTGTAATACAGTGTTGGTGAATTCCCTAAACAATTTTTGTACTAATTTCATAAAATGTACACATTCATTTAATTGTTCTGGTACTAATTTGTCCTTTTGGCAATAGATTTATGCAACAGGGCATCCTACTTCTCTCCTTCCCTTCATGTGTACCTGATTTCCCTTTCTAATTTAGTTTTTCTCTAACAAAATTTGAATATCTCTCCTGTTGTCGCAATGTAAAGGAGTAATAAAGATTTATATTATGCTATCCATTTTATTTTTTTATTGTTTGCTTGTTCCTCTTACCAAAAGTAAAAAGGGATTTACAAGACAAAAAAGCTCCATATTTTATTCAAGTTTATTCAAACTCTATCAGACAAGTGGGACTGATAAGATATTATTGAGCTGTAACCCAAAATGGGCTGAATTGCGAGTAAACAGGATCATTTGCTGTTGTACAGCTAATTGTGAATTTCACATCAAGAGACTCTCACAAATAATGACTCATAATGGAAGTCTTGATTTACATCTAGTCAGTGACAGAAATGTATTTCTGTGTGTATGTATTGGGTCAGATTGCCCTGCTCTCTCAACTCATTGGCAATTTCCTGTAGGTTTCCATGGAAACTGGCCCAAATAGATATAACTCATAACCAGAGTACACCGAGACAGTCTGTCATTGCTTAATAAAGTTATAATACACTAACGTAATAATAAAACAAACTATCTGTGCAATAGAATCGACTGAACGGCAAACGTGAAGTAGGAATGGAAGGCTATGTATGAAATTTAAAAAGGTAGAGGGCTTCATAGAAAGTAGAGAAGCCTCTGAAACAAAGGCCATATAACTGTTGATAACTGCTGAAGAGAAACTGCAAGCAAATTATATGTTACATTTTTAGCTCAATGCAAATTTCCAAACGTTATCGTTCCTTACAGGCCCATTTACAAACAAGAGAAAATGACGTTGCAGCCATGTTTGCAAAATAGCATCACAGTGGAGAAATGCATTCCCTTCCACAAGTGTAACCCTCTAGTTGCAAGAGAAAGGGCTAGTGGCTGAGAATTCAATAAAAAATGATGGAAGACATTTAGTCACGGGGACTGGCCATTCGAAATCTTTTTGATTTGGAGGTGGATATTCAGGTGCAGAGATTTAACTATTTCTAGCTACTTATTTTTTGGAACTCATTTGCAATAATCCTTATTCCAAAGATTGTAGTTTATTATTATTATTACCCCCATGTGCATTGGGTGGAAAAAGGGTAGAGAGCAACAGCAAACTCTTGTTTATAGGAACTTTTAATGCTTTACTTACTTGCCCTTTCTGATAATACCTTGTTGAGGCATGCTTTCAATTCCAGCAATGTTGCTGGAGCCTTGATCTAGTTAATGGTTTCAAATTCCAAATATAAAAACGTTGCTTCTACAACACAGTCATGTGAACCTTTCTTGCAATTCCAATGGTGGCAAAGTTTGGGTCCCCATAGGAACCTTAAAAAAAGCTGTGGGCCTGAACTGTTGCCACTCATGGAGATACAATAAATGGCCACTGATCAGCACCACGTTGCAGGATCAGTTTTCATTGCATACACTGGTGATGACTTTGATGGAGAAAAATAGTGCTCATATTTGGAATGGTGCAATGCCTTTTTCTCTGTTCCACTGCTTCATTGTAGTAGCAGAAATGGCATATATTAGCTTATTCAGAAATGGCATACATTAGCGTACATAGTTTCCTCGTTAATAATAATAAGAACACAGTTGGAGTGATTATGTGATTATGATGCCACTTCCGCTCAAGGCCAAAAAGTAGTTTTTGCAGAGTTTTGATGGTACAATATTAGGTTCTATTCATAAAAGAGATATAATACTCAATCATTTTGCCAAAGTGAAAAGTACTCACTCTCGGACTCGCACAGTATGGGAGTGCTCTGCACAGGATGGTGTGATGGATATGGATAGGCCACGCTTGCCGTCCAATGCAGGGAGAGACACCAGAGTCACTGTGTGAGGTGATCGTGACGTCGGGGAATCAATCACTGGAGTCGCAGACGACTGGTAATAGCATGGTCCACTGAGACACACAGAGGAGAGAAAGAGGTCAGCGAACAATTGCGTAACAAAGTCAGGTTAAGCCCCATATTTTATGCCAGAATTTGAAGGAAAAAATAAACATTTGAAATCATAGCTTTCTGGTCATTTAATACTGGTCTTTACTATTAATTTGTAATGACATTGGCTGATTGCAGGCTTTCAACTTGTCCTCTAATAGTGAATTATTTGTGATGAGGACTTCTTGTGATGAGGTTGACTAATGTGTCTACAATTAAGGAACCAGACAGATCTATGTAGGTGGCAACCTGATTAGCATTTTTAAGTCATGGCAGAGGTACACCCATGGAATTAAATTCGTGAGAAAACCAGCAAAGCTGAAAAATGTTCACTCCTTTTTATGAAAGAAATCTCCTTGGGCCCCATACTTTTTAAAGTCCTGCTTTGGCCCTTTAAAGACCAGAAAACCAGGACATATGTGTAAAGATTTCACGCATTAGGGCTGGGGCTACAATGTGCAGCCCATGTGCCAAATATGGCCTACATTATAGTCCAACTGACTTAACTACTCATATACTCATTAGCCCTAAAAATATGTAGATTTATTTTCATAAAGTGGATGCTAAAGCTACTGCTAAATGACCAACACGTTTTCTATGGCGATCAGTCTATTCTTAATTTGTTTTAGTTTTTTACCAGCTACCAGTCTATATTTAAAAAATGTAGCAGCACTAGGTGCAGACTTAAAGGGGTATTCCAAACCTGTTCACAGACTGATAGATAGAAAGAATTCTGGTGGCAAACTCAAAATAACGGCAGTGGGGAACAGGCGAAGCCTGCGGTGGTAGAAAGAGCAGGAGAGAAGGCGGTGGCTAGAAGGTGCAATTGTGTTACGTATGCAATTGTGGTAAATTGTGTTACGTATATAGGTAGTGGATATTTATGGGGCATTCTAGCTGGATGACTTGTACTTCTCTTGAAAGTAAAATCTTGAGGGGGCTTTAAAAAAGGCACTAACAGAGGGAGAAACCTGAACTTCTGTGGAAGTGAGGCCCAGAAATATGGGGATTCTCAAGAGGAGACTTTTATAAAAGATGATATAAATGAGTGCGCGCAAATTCTATGGGACTGATAACTCTAGTGTCTGCACAGCTATTGTACTTCAGGTCACCCATATATTCAGAGTTGTATTCCTGCCTGGGCCGACTACTGCAAGCTGGAGAGGAAGGTGTTTGACAAATGATTGTTTAGTCAGGTCTAGGGCACCACAAAACCTAAATAAAACACTGCATATAAAACTGTACACATCTTATGTTCACTGTAATGTCAACGTGCAGAATAACTGTTGCCAATAATATATATAAATATATAATTACATTAAAGCAATGGTTATACAGCAAAAGAGCATGAAAATGTCTAAAGACATGTCTGCATTTATATGAATGAGGTAGAAAAAGGTGAAAGGGCTTGAAGTAAGAGAAGAGGATAATGTTGCTAATAATGCAACACAGTAAGGCAAGTACATGTAATACATGGGCTATTTACCTATATTACCCCCCCTGCTCCGCCCAAGACTTTGCCCCTGCTGCTCAATGCCCCCCAGACTTTGCCCCTGCTGCTTGAACCCCCCAGACTTTGCCCCTGCTGCTTGAACCCCCCAGACTTTGCCCCTGCTGCTCAAACCCACCCAGACTTTGCCCCTGCTGCTTGAACCCCCCAGACTTTGCCCCTGCTGCTTGAACCCCCCAGACTTTGCTCCTGCTGCTCAAACCCCCCCCCCCCCCCAGACTTAACCATGCATCCCTGGTGTCCAGGTGGTAGTAACATTATTACTTTCATGATTTAACACAATAGAACCTAGGGGCTTTTCAGAATGGGGTATGCATGATTCCATTGTCTCACCAGTATAACTTGGACCTCTCCACCAGCGCGTATGTTTCTCCATCTCCGATGAAAGCTGCACATTTGACACATAGGAAGCACTCCGGGTGATACTTATGCTCTCCTGCTACCTGTTAGACAAAAAGTCCTCACACATCAAAGAGATCAAGATAGGAAACAACAAAATAGATGACTGGACTTATGCTATTCTACCATGCTAGCTGGAGCCAGAGAAAGGTCAACAGAAAGGTAAATGATCATCTATGGTGCGTCACTGGTCAGCCCCCACCCAACAAAAAGACAACCAAGACATACTTGGACAAATAGATAGCACTACCATAAACATGAATACTATTGCAAATGAATAAAAGTGACAGTGGGTGGTATATTATTCACATTTATTACTACAGATTTTTTTTTAAGTAACTCTACTCTATAACATAGCTAAATTAACATATGCTTCAATATTAAATTATTACATTCCCAGCTTCAAATATGTAGATCCTACACCAATTTACTAGCAACTTACTAGCTGCTTAACATCATTGTATAATTACCATTCTTTGTTGATGGCACACAATGCTAATGAAGGCAGGTGGTTCTTAGATTTTAAAATGTCAGAGTCTAAAATGGCTGTACAAAACAGACGGTTTCTTAAAAATATAAACCTGTTCCTTTAAACAATACAAATGCTATAAGTAAAAAAAAAAAAAAAAACTATTCATCTTTTATTAAATTTGCTATTTTTGGCACTGCTTATTGACCTGAGTTATCATTTATCACTTGCTTTTAACTCAAATGTTTCTATGGTATTCAGTGACCTGAGATAAATGAACTCTGAAATGGTCATTACATAGAGCCTGTTTTATATATGCACAAATTGTCCAAGTATATGGAGATGATTACGAGGTACATGAGATGTTCATTTCAAATTCCTTATAATCGATTATATCAAGCCTGTACTTACCATAACCAGACCCTTGGTGATGTGTTCAGAGCAACCATGGCACATTCCACCAAAACGTGCCCAGTAGTGCTTCTTGCAGAACAGTCTCCCATCCTTTTCATAGTACCGGTGTGACAGTGACACTCCACAGTCACTACACCTGAAAGAGAAGAAAAACAGCAACCCATAATTAGCTTAGAGTCAACTTACCCAAATGCAGTGCTAATCCTTAAAGGAACACTACCACTTATGTAAGATGTAACTAGATAACCTAGTCATTTAAAACAAACACATACATAAATCATTTGACACTGTTTTTTTTAATATGATTGAATTAATTGCATATAAAAATAAAAATAAAAATTAGGTGTTTCTCTCCTGGCTCCATTTTGTGAATATTTCCCATGATGCAACATCCTCCAAAATCTTCCATCCAGTCTCACTTTACAACTGTGGCCAAAGCCTGCATGATGATGTCATAAGATACTCCCCTGCTGTCTTACTGGCTCCTGTGTACAACTTTTTTACTGCCTTCCAACACAAAGAGAGGAAATTAACCTGATCAAACAGGATCATATAGTTATTAATAAAATAACTATATTCATAAATATAGGTTCTGTGTATAAATTTTTTTTAAAGTGTGGTTTTATTTATGTGTCTGTCATGTAGGAGGCTGACATTAGTACAAGTGGAAATCCCCCACCATGAACATGTGGAAGTTCCCCTCCACAAAATATTAATTGATCTCAGACTGACTATTATTTCACTGCATGTGAATTCCGTTATGTTTTGTTCTTATTGTATGTAAGACTCCACACTTCCTTAAAGTTTTATCATACATCATGGGGTCTAATCTATAAAAGTTGAGTTGCAGGTGAATGAAGTGAGAAGAAAGGAAAAAATTACACGTGTGGAACTAAAGAAGCTATGAGTTCATATGATCTGCCACTAGATGGCGATATTATTATTTCTGATGCAAATGGAAAAGTGGGGGAGCAGGCTGAACTTCACAAAAATGGCAAAAAAAAATAAATGTTTTGACTGATAGTACTTAATGAAAAGAGTCAATAGCTGCATGTACCACTGGGCTTTGTTCACATTTCATGTTTGAAAAGATGACTAAGGGGTCTATTTACTGAAAGTGAACTGCAAAAACAAGGCATTACTAGTGGAGTAAGAAAACCTCTCTATCTTGCATTTTTTTCCAAATCAGTTATTAATGACTGATATTATGAGTTCAGTTTTTTTAATGAAGTTCCCTAAATTTCCCTTTCAAACTTATGACAGGATGAGTTCAAGGAATAAATTTAAGCAGTTGAAAACCACATCTTCTCCATAGTGCCAAAAAAAGGACTCTCTTAAATGGACACTATATAATTACTAAGTTACATTTAATGGTAGGCACTGTCTCAGTTTGGGTCTGTTCATTGTACATTTACTAACCTTGTGTAGTTAACTTCAACTAGTGTTTACAGAACTGTTACTTATTCTGACCATCTATCACCACAATGAATTATAAATCCTTTCAATTACCATGATCATCATTTTCTACAATTATCATATTTCATTTTCTTACTTTTAGTAAGAAGGTAGAATTTTTTTTTCAATATTGTGCAATATGGGCTTTCTATCTTAAGCAGTTATTACATAATTAGCTTAAAAGGGGGGCCTTTACAGACTGAACCATTTAAATACTTCAATACTGTGAGAACTAGTATTATATTATATTATCAAAATATAATAACATATTGGGCACATGAAACATTCAGCTGTATAACATGTAATATGTAATATACACTTTCCATGCAAAAGAATGTGAGGGGGATGGATTTTAAAAAAACCCCACACATGTGCCTTCCCCAATATATTATTTATAAATACCATGCTTATATAACCACCTCACAGATAGACCATTAATAATACATGAAAGGACAGCAGCTATGAATTTCTGACAAAGTAAAATTGGGGTGTGTATCTGTATTTTACATTTATAAGGGTTAATCTGTTATACATAATAATTATTCTCTTCTTAACTTTTATTACAGTGAACAACATCGCAGGCATTTATAAACTAACGTCAAAGAGCATTGCAAGGCTATATTCCAAAGGTTAAAATACACAAATGACTACTCCCAACAACATTTTACTCCTATTGAGTTTATTCCAACAAACTGAGTAGGATAAGCACTGACTGTGTACATACAACAGACCTGGATCCGATAGTTCAGTCCCGGTTTAGTGGCCCTGCACCTCAAATTTTCATTTGTCCCAGTATGCCAGTGGCCTGTGCACAAGAAACTTCCCATTTAATCTACTGTGTATGTCTGTGAGACATAAGTAGAGACACCATTTTGGCTCCTCCCCTGTCATGTCCTGGTACTGAGTACCAGACGTTTGGTGACTACCTTCTAAAGGTAATTTATTCCCTGGATAACTATAATCTGAATTTGTTATATCCCTGTATGTCTGTAATTGCATCTAACCTCGCCACTCCAAAAGAAAACACACTCACCCCATAAAACATTTCTGTTCTTAGGAGATCACTATAGTTATTTGGGGGAATGTGTTGCATTAAGTATGATCTTTTTTTTAGCTCAAGTATGCAGGGGATGTTAGAAAAGGGATGTGCGAGCAGTATGACATTAGACCAAGAGGCAAAAATAGATGTAAGTGACTCAGAAATATCCCTCATTGGGGGAAGAAAAACTTGTGGGGAAGAGATGTATGGCAATCCAACACATATGTTTGACCCCCACATCTTATCAAATCAAAGTAATGAACCTTTAAAAATAATAGCACACTCTGTAGACATCAACCTAATTTTGATGCATCTGGTAGTGCTTGCCCTATACATTGTACAATGTAGTTTTGACTTTCCTGCTTCATCCATTTGCGTTTGTTTACATTTCAAATAGCAGTTGAGCTGCTTGCATGCACACTGATAATATGCAGTGAAATATAAACTGTCTAACATTTTTGACACCAGTAATTGAAGATTTGTAATGTCATTAGTGCAGTGAGCATTCAATACATAACTCTACGAATAAAGGTATTCTTATGCATGTAGCATACACTAAATGGATATAAGTATTGGGGCACACAACTTAATAATTGTATCAATCAGACCCATTCCCACAGGTGTATAAAACCAGGCACCTAGTCATGCAGTCTGTATTCACAAACATTTGCGAAAAAAATGGGTCATTCCGAAGAGCTCGCTGAATTCAACAATGGTACTGTGATCGGATGCCACCTTTGCAATAAGTCCGTTCGTGAAATTTCATCCCTGCTAGATATTCTACGGTCAACGGTATTTATGGAAAGTAAAGGAACATCAGCAACTTAGCCACAAAGTGGAAGAGGACAAAGTCACTGAGACGCATGGTGTGTAAAAGTCGCAAACTTCCTCTGGGATTAATATCAGCACAAAAACTGTGTGGCGGGAGCTTCATGGAATGGGTTTCCATGGTTGAGCAGCTGCATGCAAGCCTCACATCACCAAGTACACTGCCAAATGTTGGATCAAGTGGTGTAAAGCACACTGCAACAGGACTCTTCAGAAGTGGAAACATGCTTTGTGGAGTCTTCACTGTTTGGAATGGAAATAATAAATAGTCCCAGATCCGCAACAACAGTGAACCTGGTGCAAGTAGTCCAAGACGCCTGTTTGGAAGGCTGATTGGCTAGTTTGGGCTTGGTGGATGCCAGGTTACCTGCCTGACTGCACTGTGCCAACTGTAAAGTTTGGCGTAGTATAGATAATGGTATGGGGCTGTTCTTCAGGTGTTGGGTTAGTCCCCTTACTTCCAGTGAAGGGAAATCTTAATGCTTCAGCATACCAATACATTTTGGACAATGCTTTGCTTCCAATGTTGTGGAAACAGTTTGGTGAAGACCCTTTTCAATTTCAGCATGAATGTGCCCCAGTGAACAAAGCAAGGTCCATTAAGACATGGTTGGATGAGTTTGGCAACCCTAGTGAACACATTTGTGATTAACTGGAACAGAGATTAAAAGCAAGGGCTTCTTGTCCAACATCAGTGTCCGACCTCACCAATGCTCTACTAGATAAATGGGCAAACAAAAATTCCCACAGAAACACTCCAGAATCTGTATAGCTGCAAAGGGGGAAATACCTACATAGTAATGTCTATATATTTAGAATGCAATGTCATAAAGGTCCTTGTTGGTGCAATGGTCAGGTGTCTCAAGACCATAAAATCTTCTGCAATGTCCTGACTATGATGAAAAGACTAAGATATTTCAGCATATTTTTTTTTTTATATAATGATTAGAAGGCATCTGAAGGATACACAACAGACACAAGCAGGGGTTTGGGTAATGTTTTTATATTACATAACATCTCATCAATTATAGAAGCAACTGGCATGGCACTGCAATGTATCTACAAATATGCCAAACACAGTAGCAAACATAAGTTTGCTATAAATGTAGTTTACATTTTTTTGTACTTCATTACATCATTTTTGTAACATATTAACTTGTCATTTATCTCATTTAAATCTTTCGTGCATCTTCCCTCTGGTTATTTTGTGCGTGCAGAGCACTGTTTATTGTTTCAGAGAACTTCCAATTAAAGGACCAATTAAAAGAACTTCCAATTAAAGAGCAGAAAATGAACTAATAAGTTAAACCTGACATTTACAAAATCACAATTTATTAGTTCATTTTCTTATGTCATGCAATGCTTTTCTCAAAAATTCTGGGGATCAATCCTCTTCATCAACACTTACACAAACCTCACATTTAATCATTTGTAATTTTAAAGCGTTCACCTAATACTTACGGTATATTTTGTCCAATGTTTTGAAACAAACAACTTGAACTATGAATCTTCTGTGCTCCCTGTTGTACGGACATCTTGTGTAACTCCTCGGAGGCTTTGGCTCTTCTTTTAACTTTCTGCCTTAACCCTTCCTACTTCACGGTCATTCTTTCATTCGCATTCTCCACAGTAATCTCATTCACACTCCCATTCACACGTACTTTACTCCCTCCCCTCTTCAATGATTGACCATTAAACAGTAGCTTCACAAAATGATTTCTCTTTGGGTTTTAGAGTTCCCATTCAGCTATACATATAAAAAAAACTACCATTTATTTTAATTACTAAAAATATGTATTTTCATTTAAAAAACATACTATACTTTAGTACATTTCATGCTAACGGGTCTACTCAATAAAGAGATAATTGCAGGGAAGGGAGATGGAAACGTCAGACTTTAGGCCAATGTAGCGAGTTGTCTAAATTCTCCAATGCAGCTGAACTACTCAGATACTTTGGCCTTCAGTTTGCAATTCTCTCTTTATTGAGTAGGCCTTAATATCGTTAATTTGCCAGCCACTTGTTTGAACCCTGTCAGAAATATTTGTTGTTAAAAAAGGCATATGAAAGGTCTACTAATTATTTAACAAATACAAATATTAAACAGAAAAGGCCCGCAAACTGGCACCTGAGGCCCTAGAAAATGAATGTAGAAAGCATCAGTGAACACCTAAGACAATAATAAAATGTCATGAATTAACTTCCCAAGCCAAACGAGGGCTCTCAGCAGGACACTATTCTTGGCTGTCAGGATAAATCGAATACAACAGGTTAAACCTGAGGCAGTTAACTGGTAACATTTCTGTCTTTTGAACGTAGTCTGTTAATTATGACATGTCCTGGGGTTAATCGGAGGGAGGATTATTAAGACCTCCTCCAACACAGGTTTTTTGTGCCCACTAGATTGCAAGTAAGATGATGTCTCAGCCTTTTTTGAGTATAAAATGATGTGGTGGTTGTGCAAAATAAGATAACCAAAACCTCCCATTCTAATATGTTGTTACCATTGTTGGCATCTTTAATCGGGGTGAGAAGCACTGTTTTTTGTTTTTCGGGAATTAGGAAATGCTTGCCAATTTACTGACATTTTATCCAGGCAATTATACATACAGTTTGAACCCAATAAATGAGGTTTTGGGCAACTTATTCAGTGGAACAAAATACAAAAAAGATTTACACGTCCTGCTCCACCATCAACTATTTTTCATTACGGTATCGATTTTGGCCTTTTATAAATAAACTAGAGTCATAACTACCAACTCTTTAAGGGATTACGTTATTCCTTATGCTCAAAGAAGAATGTTCATTGCATTATTGGTTCTACCATATATTGTTCTAGTACATACATACGGCACCATATTGTATGTTTTGTTTATTTTCAGGTCTTTTTTTTAAAGAATTTTCGTGGTATATGTTAGCCCCTTCTTGAACTAGTACTTTTGCACATTGCATACTGCTTTTTGCATGGGTTGTATTTTGCACTTTTAATCTGATCAAGATCATTACAAATTTACTGTGTATGTATTTTTTGACACTTTTTATCTGAATATTTTTTTTTATCACTTATTGATAATAATATCACTAAGTTTTGGATCAATTATTTATTGTGTATGTTTTAACATATATTTTTTTATTATTGTACATTCCTCTAAGTGTCCATACTCTCTGCGCTTTTTATTCCTTTTTTATCTGTATTTTTTAGATAGCCCAGGTGGTTTAGTTGCGAGAGTTTCGTGGACACCTCACTTAAATCACGTGTATGTACACCTTCAGATTGTCCGTTTAGAGTTGCTCTTCCCCTTTTTTTTTCTTTTGCTAATTATTCCATGAAACCGTATTACCAGCAGTTATAATTGAATAGACCCTTAAAAATAAAGGTGTAACTAAAAGTCAACCTGATTGTAGAGAATCTTTACCATTTCCTTATAGTGAGTACAGCTGAAACTACAGAGACGTCACATGGTGTTTACATGCAGTCCATCTATTTTAGATGTACAGATACGGTTGCAAAGATGGAACTTGAGAACACCATGGTAACACACACCCACGTCAGCAAAGATACAGTCAAGTTAGGTAACAATCATTTACTTTTCAGTGGCACTATCAGGGGAGATGGCAGCTTGTATCACTACAGCTGCACTGAACCTCAACTTCCATTATACTCAAGCAGCCACATGTGACTTGATCAGCATTGTTTTGACCTGCAGTCACACAGACTGGCTGATGGGTAAAACAAGAGATTAAATTAATATTTGTACTTTTGCTCAATGATCCAATGTACTGTCAGTAACCTTTCCCCTGCTCCCCACACACTGAGTGCTAGCAATAGAGAGATTATCTTCTAAAGATTTTAAACATTAATGTAAATCATAATATTAAATACACTCTCATAACCAGATCACATTGAGAGTGCCAACCTGAGGATTATTTCAGACTTTTTGAGATCTATTAAACATCAGTGAGTTTGCATTTTGTATTGATTGCTTTATTATTATTTGGATATGGATTAAATTCCATGACATATAGACAGGCTGCACTGAAGGGACCTTCATCAGATCAAGATTGGGCAATTATCGCACCCTTAATTTATTTTATTACTCAATAATTTGCTGCCCATGTTTATTTGTTTTCTTTCATTCAATATTTTTGGTCTCATTTAATGTACGTGTTACATTCGTTTCCCACTCTTCCCCAGTCTTGTTAGAAGTCATTTTTGGAACCTAATTTTAATTACATAATTTTAAACCACTTTTTGTTGTTTATTAGGCGGCATGTCCACTTCAGTGCATTGTCCCACTAACTGGCAGTAAGCGAATACACAAAGAGTTAAAAGAACTGTATGGTGCACAAAATGTATCTTCTAAATGTTTTTTTTTATTTTTTAAATCGTCTAAATGTTAATGCATAATGATGTGCTTTCAAAGTTCAAGTAAAATGCATGTTTTACATTTTGCATTGTTTAAAATACAAAATACTGTGAAAATTGTGAAATTACAGCAGTTTGCAAGAAACCAGCACTGCCCACACTAGCTTGTAAATGTCAATTTCCTTTTTTTTTGCTGCAGGAACCAATGATAATTCAAGTGAATGGAATTTCCTGTCTTGCTATTGATGGTATCAGGCAATGTGTTGCACTGTTAAAAAATCCTACTGTGTACAAAAGAAAGGTCTCTTAGAAACCACACAATGTATTCTATTGCAGTAGCACAGGAAGTGACTAAATAAAACACAACTTCATATGCTCAGTGTCTATGTAATCCATGCTGCCGCACCTGCAGTAAACATGCAGAGTAAAATATTAAAATTGTGATTTATACATCCTCAAGATTTCCTGTTAGTTGCTATTTTGTACCAAGTCAACTATTGGTGTGTAGAGGCTGTGACCACTCAGCGTGAAAAAAAAATCTTGCAGGATGAGTTTAGGGAATATTCACATGTAGGTTTAAGTGGAGTATACACGATGACCCATAGGCATAGCAACAGCGTAGCGGAAGTGACCACTAGTCACTTCCGAAGCTCTTGCCCACTACAGGGCAATGCCATAACAGAGTGTGATGTTGTAATGGAGGTTCAGGAGATCCACTCGTCGACGGGCAGACTATTCTCTATTGTGAACATAAAAACCCCAGCAGTTCAGTTTGAATATACAGCTGTGATTTAAACTTGTCCAGCTCAATTTAATTTTTTCTCCCGGCAGCTGTCAAATCTACTAACATTGAAGACATTCACAGGGCAATAAAGCCTTTACCCTAAATCAATGCCGTTTTGCTAAACGTTAGACATGAAGTTAAAGGGACAATAAACTTGCTAAAGAAGAAAAGTTTAGAGTCCCTACTTGTAAGGAGGAGAAACGGGCAGGTTCTTTTAATAGTACATGCCAGTTTATCCTCTGACAGCAACTGCCATGCTCCTCTGTGAACCAGGCAGCCTGGTCTGCTCGACGAAAGAGTAAAAAAAAAGTTTTTCTTTAAAAGATTTAAGGTTTTAAAAATCATACCTGCCAGATACTACACTTCAATGAGGGACTGAACCTCCAGAGGATATTTCAATCAGACAGAATGCTACTCCTATGGAGCAATGTTCATAAGTAATTCCCATTTGGAAAGTCTTTGTGAGACTTCCAGGCTCCCATGATGCTCCATCACCTGGCAGCCCTGATTGGTGCATTGCGACTGTGACTCCTAGGACTCCTCTCCTAGGTTCTCCCATTATTGGCTATGTGCCATGCGATTGACGTACGCACACACCAATAACGGAGAGACTTCTCTTCCTGCTGCTGTGGAGCTTTTGTAAAGGCTAAGGGTCAATATATTTTGAACTCATCATTCAGATTATACTTTTAATGAGGCAGAAGTGGCATCCTATTGCATTAAACAATAAATAAATAGGGTGAAGCCCTCTGTAAGGCTGAATGATGTGCCGTCCTGCTCTCCAAAATCCATTCTATACATGTACAGAATTGATTTGCTGGTTGATGCACTAAGGAGTGGATATGGGGAATTAGGAGGTTTTTGAGATAGACAAATAAATGCATCCACTGGCTGTCTGAGAATGATATGTCTGCAGAAGTTGCAATTCCTAACTCTCCCTATCCATTAATATGTTTCTGACAAGAAAGATTAATCTACATCAGGGCTTAACAAATATTGGGCGCCAGGTCGCCATGGCGACTAGAATCTGGCTCCTGGCGCCCGGAATACTCTTTGAACACAGTGAACTGTCCCAGTCCCACACTCTGCTATCCCTTACCTAGCGTTCAGATACCGAACAGAGTGTGGGAGAAGCAGCACAGAGCCTCCAGTAGATGGAGTGATGGGAACTCCTTCTACTGCTAGATCTTCAAGCTGCCCTGTCCAGCAGTGATACAGTGTCTGTCTCCAACTTCCTAGTGTAATCAGAATCTTTGTGTGCCAGCATTTGTTATTGTGTAGCAGCATATTAGTGTGTATGTATGTATGTGTGTCAGCATCTGTTAGTGTGTGTATCAGCATATTAGTGGGTATGTTTGTATTTGTGTCTGCATGTGTTAGTGTATGTATAAGCATATAAGTGTGTGTGTGTATATTTCTGACAGCATGTGTTAGTGTATCTCAGTGTCTGTGACCTGTGTTACTATGTGTTAGCAAATATGTGTAAGTTAATGTGTGTGTGCATGTATGTAAGAGTGAAATCATGTGTTAGTGTGTGTAGGCATTAAAGTGTGTGTGTGTGTATTTGAGGGTGAGCAAGTGTGTTCGGTGCATGTATGTGTGTCAGCTTGTGTGTGTCGGCATATGTGTGCATTAATATGTGTGAATGGTGTGTATCCATAAGTGTATGTCATTTATATATGTTTATGGACTGGGACCCAAGAATTTTTTTTTGTGACACAGCGTTTGGTATTGGCTCCCAAAATTTTCAGCTGGCTCCTAGATTTAAATCAAATTTGTCCTGATCTACACTCTTCTACATTCAGTGTGCGTTCAAGCTGACCCTGCTCAGTCTTCATATTGACGTTGCTTATTTACGAAGGTTACAGAGGTTGAGTACATGACTTCTACTGAATATATAATTTTAGACACATCATAGTTCCAGAAGAGCTCTCTTACCAGTACAGCATTGCTACCACAATAAAGCAGTATTCACTCCTAACATTTCAGTTAAAACAATGGTAATCTGTGGATATTTAGGAGATTTCGAATGAGGCTAGTAATTATGACAAATAAATGAAGTTTAAAACATCTGGAGAGGGTCTACACCAAACACTGTCAATGTTTTCAGTGGGGAAATAGTTAAGGGACTCACCGAAAAACATTGTTTACATTGTAAATGTAGAGGATAGAAAAATGATCTACACATTGTGTTAGGAGTATTATCGATGTTAGTAGAATTGTAAGCAATTGCATAAATTAGAAGAACATATGTTTTAAATGTTTTTGTGGTGTCTATGACATCACCTTGTGGCTTGATATGCAAATTCCACATTTTCTACTGAATAAGATAATGTGAAACAGGCAGGGCCGCCATCAGAAATTGACCCACACACAGAGAAATACACACAATTACACAGATAGAGAAATACTCACACATTGACACACACAGACTTACAGACACACACACTTACAGACACACACACTTACACACACTTTACTGTTGGTCCTCCTCCCTGCTTAGTTAATTTAATTTGCAGGGAGGAGGATGTTTCCAGGCGGTGTCTGAATAGGCACATGGAGATAGTCACGTTCGGGTAGAAGCTGACCAGGGACAGGGAGCTCTCTCCCTGATCCCTCCTCCTAGAGGTGTGACTAGCGCTAGCCACATCTCTAGGAGGAGGGATCAGGGAGAGAGCTCCCTGTTCCTGGCCAGCTTCTACACGATTGAGGCTGTCTCCATGGAATGAGTGGGCCCTGCCCAGATGCCCCGTTTGCCTGCACTTTTATTTATTTTTATTTTTTAAAAGGCCGGGGACAGAGCGGTCCCGTGACGCACCCGTCACCCCCTGATGGCGGCCCAGGAAACAGGCATATTTGAATCTTAATCTATGCATTTACAAGCAGTTCTACTAACCTAAAGACAAAAGTGATATAAGCGTTAAAGAAAAGATATAAACAATTGTGATATTCAGCAGCTACCACACACTTCCCACAAAAAGTGTAGATATAACCATAAAGTGCCAAAATTGGTGAGCAGCTATTAAATAATTATATCAACTATTTTTGAAAAAATTATTTATTTTATACGTTCTCAAACAATGTTTAGATGACAAAAACTCTTTACTTACTGTGAGTAGTCATCTTTAAAGAAAAGAGTGTTGGTGAGTTGTAGCATAGCTTGCAAACACCACAAATTGTATATGGTAATTAAAGGATATATGCCTATCATTGTGGACTTAAAAATAAATTAATCTAGTAAAATATGCTGGGATGCTCAGGTACACTTACTGATTTATATTTAGGATATTTAAACTACAATTAATTAATTTAGATATACAAATGTAGTGCACTGTGCCTTTAACAGACCGCTCTGTCATCCTATTGTCCTGATTCCTGCAGAGAGCCAACCATGAGTAACCCTGGAAACCTGCAATACCGCAGCCTGCAGCATTGCTGTTTGTGGACTGCGTTTAAACCCCAGCCAGTATAACAGACTACAGAGTATATATATCCACAAATACACACACACACATATATATATATATATGTATATAGTAATATGTGTGGTGCTGTGCGATTGCAGGTATACTTATGTTAAAGACCTATAAACGCAAAAATGTAACAATATATAACTAGTATAATACAGAACCATATAAATCCATACTGTTTGTAAAGAGGAAACCGTGGGAGGTGCAAGTTCTTAAAATAGCATAGTAATGTCCCTAAAATAAAATCAGTCATTGCGACTGTGAATATAAATTTGTACCTAGTGTTGTCAGAAATATATGTATAATAGTACATTAGATAACTTTATTTTTTTTTAAATTATGCACCATAAAAATTTTTTATTTCTATTTAGGTTTTTGTTTAAAAAACAAACAAACACTTTGTAGTAGCTATTACTATGCTGGGATTCTGTAAAAATGCATACTGTTTGTAAAGAGGAACCATGGGAGGTATAACAATGTAAGATAACATAGTAATGTCCCTAAAATAAAATAAACTGTGTCCAATATTAAATTAACTAATTAATTTTCTTCATTTACAGTTTTTATGACATTACTTGTTTACTGAACTGTATATTAATTGTTATACTATATGATTTGCAAAAATAACATCTTCTCTGAATAAAATGACTTCTCTGAATATATTTAAAAACAAAAACCATATAAAATGATTAAAAAAACAAACACAAACACTGCAGCAGCTATTGCTACGCTGGGATTTTGTAAAAAAAAAATTTGTTTTTTTTCATTCTTTTTTTTATTACATACGTAGATATAATACATACAAAATCCTACGAGGAGTTGTAGAATTTCTCAAATCAAAATTACATTCATGAATCACTGAGCAAAACAGAATCATTTATCTTGAAACCCTAGCTCCTTAGTTTGTTGCTAACTCACTAGGTCAGATGAGAAAATGTATATATCCAATAAAAATAAGCACTCTACAATACGAAATTGACTGTACTTGGGGTATGAAGTATATCCATATGCTGGGCACTTCCCATATGGCAGGTGTTTTAATATAAAAATCCCCAGGGCCTGTGAACAGCGCTAGTTTCCAAGAGACCCTCAGATGGGTATTTGTGAATCAGTCAGTGGCGTATTTTTTTTTACTTTAAGGGTTGGGATTCATTAGTGCTGGAGACAGAACCCTGGGCCATATGGTAAACTCAAAAGGGAAGCAATGACATACTGTATTATTATCTGCGGAAGCCAATGTCTCTAGTTCAAAATTCTCAGCACAAGGACAGCCAACCAGGAAACCTAAGCATTAACTCCTTAGGGTCTTCCAAAGTATACGGTGACGTAGTCTACTGCCTACCCCATAACACAGCTCTGTGGTATCTGTAGGGCAACTAAAACCTATCTCATAAAAAGATACCCTTCAAATAATTAAGCAGAGCTGGCCTGAGTGTTGACTGGTGCTCTTTGCAAGTAGAATAAATGAATTACTGTATAGGATTGGAAGCTTAGCAGTGGTTAGTGGAGTAGTTAGAAATATGGTTTTATTGATCTTAAATGAAAAACATATCGAGCACACACATATATAAAGATTGGTGTTTCAAACAGTGTTTTAACAGTAAGTGCCAGTGAAGTGTAGAGGTCAGATTGTTAGTGTCCTTAAATGAGTGCTAAAGAGAGGTCAGTATCTACGTACAATCATATATGCACTTAATGCACTTATTTATGAGACTTGACATTGAACCCCACAGTCGTTTGCCAGGAGATAAACGTCACCTCCAAATTTAATATGAATAGCTGCTGACAACTCCGATCATATTTCGCACTAAGGGTTAATATTTGAAAGTAGTTATATGCATGCCTCAAAACATGACCAATCTGACAACCCTGTGTGCGACAAGGGGGAAAACAAAGAAAATGTCCCCTTCAAATGTTTATAATTAGGTTTTGGCATGTAGGCGAGTTTAGTCTTTGAGCAGATCCTCACGTGTCAGAAATTGGTGTTTCTGTAGAAACATGGGTCACTCTCTTATTTACTAAAAGCCAATGCATTTTATATAAACTACTCCAACAAAATGTAAGAGTTATGACTAGGGTTGCAGTCCAGCCAGCATTTTACCAGCAGACTAATACAAAATTGGCTTAAGACCAATGTTAAGTCTATGGACTGAAATAGTATTTTACTTTTGAAGAAAAGGTGGCAAACCTAGCTATGACGTTCTGTTAGCAAACAGTAAAACATGACATAAAAGGTATCATGGGTACTATTTGTGTGAGCATGAGGTGTAGGTGCCATAACATAAAATATAGGAATTGTTCAATAAATATTTTCCTTGTTCAATTAGCAGAATCTGATTTCACTAGGTGCCATTTATGACACTCTGAGGTGGGGTGTAATACACCAGACTCTGATGCTGAGACTGAACCAAATTATTCCATTAAATCAGTATTATCCAATTTTTGTGAGAGGCCACATACCATACAAACTGTAGGTTGGGGGCCCGATTAATTTCATGAGGTAATACCACAGAACCAGAAGTCTTTTCAATCAAAACAGGGGCCCACAAAAAAATTCGTTGAGGGCCACTATTTGGATATCAATGCATTATAAAGTAGTGGGTGTTTGATCAGCTGCTACTTGCAGTTTTTTTTTTAATCTTAGTTGTGATAACTGGTGAATTACTGACTGTAGTTTGTGAAAAATAATATATTCAATCATCAATATTATCCACAACCTAAATTTTGTTTTTAAGTGTACAGCATGGGCATCCGCAGAATTGTTTTTTTTTGAGGGGAGGGGGCATAATTTTATCATCATCCTTGCTGCGCCGTGCCTCTTTTTGACAGTCAAAGCTGAGTCATTATCAGTGCAGGCATGCAAAGGGTTGATAAACCCAATGCAAAAAGCTTAAGAGAAGGATCAAGCTGCCATTGCCTGATTACCAATTTCTAATGTGTTTTTATGTTAACACTATGCCCCACATTATTCACACACACATGATCAAGGCACTTGCCACAGCATTTGACTCCACGCAACGCAGCTGCCCCAACACTAGACTGCCCGCACGGCACCAGATACAGCACCAGATTACACTCACAGCAGTTGTCACAGCACTTGATACCAACCACAGCACTAGGTGGCATGCACAGCGCTACCTACAGCACCAAGTTTCACTCTCAGTGCCAGATTTCTCTTGCCACAGCACCAGATTGCACCCACAGCAGATGCCCCAGAATTAGATTGCACCCAAAACCTTTGCCACAGTACCAGCTATAGATATAGCCCAATGGCACAAGATATAATCCCACTGCACCAGATACAGATCCAAAACACTTGATATAATCCCACAGAACCAGATATAAACCAACCACACTAGATATAAAATTCAATGCACCAAATATAGATCCACTGTGCCAGATATAGAGCCACAACACCAGATATTAACCCACGGCACCAGCTATAAACCCATGACACAAGATATAAACCACAGCACCAGATAAATATCCAGAGCTCCAGCTGAAACTCCACAACAACATAGCAAATATATAACCCCACAGCACCAGATACAACACGATAGCACACAATATTACCCCACAGCACCAGATATAACACTATAGCACACAATATAACCCCACAGCACCAGATACAACACTATAGCACACAGCAACAGATAAAGACAGGATTTAGGAATGTGTTCTATGTCTTTTCCCCTTTTTATATATGCTTTATTCTTCCATCTTTGCCATCTCTTTCCTCATCATTTTATGAGTTTTATTCCTCCATGTCACCTCTTTTCCTCCTCCATTATATCTCTTCTGCCCCACTGCACCTAAAGGACTTAACACAGCACTATACACTACCCACAGCACGTGCCATGCACCTGTATTGCACCCACAGCACTTGGTTTCCACTCATATTGT
Source organism: Pelodytes ibericus (assembly GCA_036172795.1). NCBI lineage: Eukaryota > Metazoa > Chordata > Amphibia > Anura > Pelodytidae > Pelodytes > Pelodytes ibericus. The sequence continues at coordinate 60,230,713 of CM069857.1, forward strand.
ACCCACACAGTTTGGCATGCCACAGTGTCAATTTGCCCCACAGAATATACCACAGTGCCACTATGTTCCACAGAACTGCCTCTGCAGAACAAGCCACAGTGTCACTTTACCCCATAGTACATGTTATTTTGCCCCACAGAACATGCCACAGCATTACTTTGCCAATTGAAATAAGCCACTGTCAGGTACCAATTAACATGCCACAGTCACTTTGTCATTAACGTATGCAACAGTCAGTTGGCCTATTATAATGCAAGAACTATTTTGCCATTTAATATCAGTATGATTTTGCCATTTAATATGCCAGTATTTTTTTGCCATTTAATGTCAGCATAAATTTTACCATTTAATATGCCAGAACTATTTTGCCATTTAATATGCCAGTATTATTAAACATTTTAAAGTTATTGAATATTTCATGAGGCAGAGAATAATACAGTCAGTAAATGAAGTCCTGATATCCCGAATTTTATAGAATTTGTCTTTTGTGATGTTCCTATTTAGTAAATCTGTGTGAACAAATAGACATTATGAAGTAGAAGAAGAAGAAGAAGAAGGGAATATAGAACAACAAAACCAAAAATAAATTCATATATCATTACGGGGCTATGTATAACATCTCCAGAACTGCAAAGTGTTAGATGTTTTATAAAAAGGCGCAAACAGCGTTTTGTATGTATAACCGCATACAGTGTTTTTTTTTTTATCACAACCAAAACCTATGCATTAAGCATAGATAGCTTTGTTGCCCAAAATTTGTCGGAAGTCTGCTTTACATATTGGCGCACGCACACATGCCAATTGCGTCTGTACATGGCACAATCTGCATGTGTGCTGTGTCTATACACAACTACCTATGACTCACCTGTCATGTCCTAGACTCTGCTTGAAGCAATGTTTAGTGGAGATAATAATAACAAATGAAAGAGTATGTGAGGGTACACGTTAAAGCCAGACACACCAACTCTAAAACAAGCAAAATAATTAGGAGCCAGCAGAAGGGCTTTTAGGAGCCATGGTTCTCTGGCTCCTGGGCTCTTTGATGTATTAACCCTTTCATACCCCTTTATCAATAACAAATGTGTACATCCTGTACAAGAGCTCAGATTCCTGATATCGTTCTAATCATACATTAATACACTGGGGTCACCGAGCTATATCATGCCCTCTCCAGGGTCATTGACAAAATTGGATAATTATTCAAAGCTGGAACAAACCTTCCTGAAAAAGTCTCTCTTTTTTTGTAGTTAATACAAAATTCTCAATTAGGGTAGTCTACCGTCAAAATCCCCTCATGGAAATACAAGACCCTTGCGGAGAACAACGTGCATATGGCAGCAGTGAACAAGACAGAAAGAGAGGAAAGGAGCTCCCTGAAACTCTGCTGACTACATGAGAAAAAGTGCTCTATGCACCATCAATATGTTTCACACAGGACAGCATTACATTCCAGAAGTGACCTTGTAAAACAGCAGACTGGCCCATTTTGCATTTAGTGGAGGATAGAAAGTGCTATTGAATTCACATTTTATATATGCTGAGACGATAAAATTAGAAATGTAAGGAATCCGCAGAGCTAAAACCTCTGGCACCCTTATACTCCAATAGCAGTCCTAAGCATGAAGGCACAATAAACTTAAACCAACATCATTTATCGAATATAAATACAAAGTTCCGAAAAATTAGCATAATAATAATAATAATTATTATTATTATTATTATTATTAAAAGAGTTATTTATAAGAATCTTTTTTTATTTTATTTTAAATCTGATTTTTTTTTTTTCGTCCGGTGTTCTGACGAATTACTCGAGCAAATTCTCCTGCGCAATCGCAGGAGAATTTGCTCACTGCGCATGCGCAGAAAGTTACAGCTGATAACTCAGCTGTAACTTTATGTCCACCGCGCATGCGCGAGCTAACCAACCCACATCCCGCCCCCCGCACACCCCTTCTCACCAGCTGATCGGACAGCGGCGGTACACAGCGCATGCGCGCGGCTATCAAGCCGTGTGGGAATGCGCTGTGTCCGTGGCTGGATTCAAAGAAAACGCTGGTAAGTAACACGGGGGGGGGACATAAGGAGCCAACAGAGAGGTAAGCACCCTGGTGAGGGCTGCCTCATCTTCATGGGAGTTGTGATCCTACAGGAGGATCACAACTCCCATGAAGATGAGGCAGCCCTCACCAGGGTGCTTACCTCTCTGTTGGCTCCTTATGTTCCCCCCCCCCGCCCCGTGTTACTTACCAGCGTTTTCTTTCAATCCAGCCACGGACACAGCGCATTCCCACACGGCTTGATAGCCGCGCGCATGCGCTGTGTACCGCCGCTGTCCGATCAGCTGGTGAGAAGGGGTGTGCGGGGGGCGGGATGTGGGTTGGTTAGCTCGCGCATGCGCGGTGGACATAAAGTTACAGCTGAGTTATCAGCTGTAACTTTCTGCGCATGCGCAGTGAGCAAATTCTCCTGCGATTGCGCAGGAGAATTTGCTCGAGTAATTCGTCAGAACACCGGCATTGCAGTAAGGAGGCTGATCTGACAACTGTCGCTTACTGTTTATTTTTTTGCGAATTTAAATCAATTCCCCCCGACTACTGTCAATAGTTTTTCAAACGCTACACCAGCCATGATTATGTGACACAAAGATGCACCAGATATTTCAGTAAGAACAGGTAATGCAATTTAAAAGTATCAGTTTTTTAAAAAAAAATAATTTAAATAATGTGAGCTATTCCTCTTTTCTGTCTTTCCAAGCCTGATCTGTCACAAAGTGTCAATGTTTGGTACCTGTCGTGCTCCCGTTCCTGTACATTACGAATCATGCATGCGTAAACCACAGTGCGGCAGCTCTCTGGACTTCTCCTGGAGAATCCTTTATTACAAACAGGCAATTATTGTGTCTCTGGGGACTCTGCTTCCGTTCTCTGCACACAGTAATGTTCCCATGCTCTATCCCATCCTTCCCATGGCAGACTGTAGTCCTTCCCTCAGTGGCTCCAATTTATTTATGTTTCCTTAATGGTAATCTGGTACTCGTGTGTAGTATATTATTATTATTATGAAAGAGGCAATAAGGGTTAATAAAGTGTAAAGTTGTCTCCTGATATGCAACATTGTATATGCACAGATTGAAAAAACCCTGGAGAATTTTTGGCTCCAGCTAGCCCTAATTACCCCCCAATATATTTACAATACATTATCATATTGTTCTTTTTAGTAAAGATTTTATTAATTTTCAAATAAAGGTTAAGTTTTCACAATGGACATTTCCCTCTAGTCTGCTCTAGCTTGCTACCTACTCTACTACTCTCCTCCCGCATGCACACTGTGCATGACAACAACCGCCACCAAAACCAGAGGGAGTGGCCTGAGTGCTGGTGAGATGGCGTGAAATGCTTTTTCACGTTCTGTTACACTCTCACACATTTAAAACCCTCCCCAAACTGGCACAGTCTTCCTGGATCTAGTGCAGTTGGACGTATGATGCAGTGATGCCAAGGCCTATTATAAATGCATTTAAAATAATAATAATAATTCCCGGGTAGCGGAAAAAAATCCACTTTTCAGCGGGGTGATAGGTCTCACTTATGGTCAGTCACCTGGACCTCAATTGAACTAGAAGACTACCAGCGTTAAATAGAGAAGAGGACACTGAAGACATAACTAATGGACACCCGCAGCCCTGATGAAAGCAAAATATGTCTCAGTAAGGTTTACTCAGCAAAACATTCCTGGATATTGCAAAATAAACTTATCTAGAAAGTATGACCTTCCTCATGGTTTACATAAGAGATTGCCAGTTCATGTCCAGTAGACAAAGACATCTTTGTGTGACACTGACTCACATTCTATGGAAACAAACAGAAGTTACTATCAGCAGATAGTACGGCTCACATAATAACACTATGCTTGGAAGCCTCTGACAACAGATGGTGTCTCATCTATAATAATGAGGTCATTCATATGTCTGTCTATTCCTATTTAATTAGGTCCCATCTCAACTGGGTGCCTGTCCCATGATTCTGCTACCATTTAAATGATGCACTAGTCAACTCAAATGTACAATTGGAAGTCTCTGATGCTAAACAGCAAGGTGTGCATTATGACATGCCTTCTCTTACGGATTTTTGCAAATGTAAAATAATGTCCCATAAATCATATTCCACTAGTCGAAAATCCCTCATTGCATCAAAACTCAAAATACATAGACAAAAGTATTGGGAAACACCACTTAATTATTGAATACAGATGTTTTATTCAGACCCTTTGCCACAGGGTCATACAATCAAGCACCATTTAAAAAACATTAAAAACATTTGTGAAACAAATGGGTCGTCCGTGAATTCAAGCGTGGTACTGTGATAGGATGCCACCTTTGAAATAAGTCAGTTTGACAAATGTAATCCCTACTAGATTTTCCATGGTCAACTGTATGTGGTATTATTGGAAAGTGGAAGCATTAAGGAAAATAAGGAACTTAGCCACAAATTGGAAGACCACATAAGGTCACAGAACAGAGTCACAGAGTGCTGAGACGCATGGTGTGTAACAGTCACCAATGCTCTGCTGATTCCATAGCTGAAGCGTTCCACTGGCATTAATATCAGCACAGAAACTGTGTGGCAAGAGCTCCATGGAATATGTTTCCATGAGAAAGCAACTGCATTTAAGCCTCATATCACCAAATACAATGCCAAGTGTTGGACAGCGTTGTCTAAAGTACGTCCCCACTGGACTCTGGACCAGTGGAAACGTGTTCTGTGGCGTCTTCACTGTTTGGCAGTCTAATGGGCATGTCCTGGTTTGGCAGACGCCAGGAGAACATTACTTGCTTGACTGCATTGTGCCAACTATAATGTTTAATGGAGGAGGGATAATGGTATAGGGATGTTATTTAGCGGTTGGTTTCCCAATATTTTTGGTCACATAGTGTATCTCCAATAGCATGTCAACCACCTCCAAGTGACCCCAAACTTTTGAGCAGTAGTGTGCATATTCTCTAGATCCAAAATACATGGCAGGTCTACGATAGGTGAGAACTCTGCAGCCCCAGAAGTACCTTCCAACAGCAAATTCAACTTTTAACTCACCAGCTATGAAAGATAATACAAATTTTTGGCTAATGGTTTGGGTAGATTAATTATGTACATACAAATTAATATCTAGTCTAAAATCCACGAAAAAACTACCCCACTGCTTCTAAAAACAGAATGTACCTCATTAACTATGTACTACATATATGTTTTACATGTATACATGTGTATCCTTTTATATTTTCTCCATCTATCCACCAAAAATCTATTCATTCTGTTAGCAGAAGTGCAAGCAAATGCATAAATAAAAAAGAGAATGTGTTTTAAATGTGTCTGTGGTAGTCTCCTGCTTATATCACCAGTCGCAAATTATACATTTCCCATTGAAAAGTAGCCCATTTGCATGTCAAGCCACAGGTGATGTCATAAACAGGAGACATGATTAAAATATTTATATATTACTGGCCTGTAATGTTTAGTTTACATCACACAAACATTGTATATATATATATACTTGCAATAGATACTCTTGAATGTATATATACTGTGATTAAAAAAAGGCATGGAAATAAGGAAGCAACACAGAAATAGGAATTGTGTAACAGACAGACTAAAGTTGAAATATTATGATTTGTCAATCAATGATCTAAATGCACATCATGGTTTTTGACTCCGTACATTAGAAAACACTGATTCAACGTACATGGGCATTAGTTAGATCTATGTTACTATGAGTACCTCATGTTTAAATGAACTCAGACGATGTTCCACAAAGTATACAGCATAAAGTGTCTCAAATGAGATAGATGCAGGATCAAACATAGAGTAATATAAAATGATCGACTACTCTATATTTTTGATCCTATCTAACTAGAGACAGTCTGCATTTTGGGCCATTATACTTTATACTGTATAACGGCTCAGTTAAGGAACCGGACTACCTCTCCCCATTTATCTTTTATTACTAAGACAGTGATGGCAAACATTGTTTGCCCAGTCTTTTTGCAGGAATGAAGATGAAGCACTCAAAGTGTCCTCTCATTTCAGACATTTGGATTCAAGCCAGAAATGTGCACTAAAATCCACAAATGTCAGTCTAAGATCCTAACATTTACTGGGTCCTTCATAACTGATGGTGATACAGTAGGCACATGCTGAGTGCCATCTCAGAGGTCTCACCACCACTAGACTAAGACAGCCATGCAGTCTTTTAATCTCTGTGATTAAAATAGTTTCTGAACAATGCTCCCGGCCATAATATTGTTTAATTTACAGTATTAGACAGATGCACACCTGGCAATATGTAGATGTCCAGAAGTTGTTGAAGTGCCCAAGGCTGTCTAGGCATCTTGGGAATTGTATTTTAGCAGTAGCTGGAGGGCCACATGTTGCTGTGCCTTATGCTATAGTAAATATCAGCAGAACAGACCTTCATCTACACATTTTGGGATAGCATATCCACTTCACTCCTTTGAGAGGCTGAGCTTTTGCAAAACATTCCTCACCCCTACATAACTTAAATCATTACTCCTATTTCAGCTCTAAAATGATAGCAGTAGTTCAGCTTTTCTACAACATGGCATCAAAACAATACGTTTAATCTGGTTTTAAGACAACCTCTTGGACATTGGAAATTAATTTAGAAAAAAAAACCCCTAAAAATAGGGAAAAAAAGTTTTACTCGTAAAAGTTCCTTCACATGTAAACTTTTTTTCATATGTAATATAAAAACACTGAAAAAATGTATGTATTGTTTTTATTTTCCGTTTATTTGCCAATGTGCCCCAAGACCTGCCAATGTGGCCCCAATCTTTCCAAAATGCCCCAAAACTTGCCAAAATGCACCCCCAGACTTCCCAAAGCGTTCCCAGGACAGCCAATGTCACTCTAGACCAGGGGTGGGCAATTAATTTTTACCGGGGGCCGCATGAGCAACCCGAGCACTGCTGGAGGGCCACATCGACAATATTTTAATTACATTTTGCTCAATATCTGTCTCTCCCCGTACCCTCATGTCTGTCTCTCTCTCTCCCCATTCCCTCATGTCTGTCTCTCTCTCCACTCATGCTCCATGTCTCTCTCCACTCATGCTCCATGTCTCTCTCTCTTTCCATTCATGCTCCATGTCTGTCTCTCTCTCGCCACTCATACCCCATGTCTGTCTCTCTCTCGCCACTCATACCCCATGTCTGTCTCCCTCTCGCCACTCATACCCCATGTCTGTCTCTCTCGCCACTCATACCCCATGTCTGTCTCTCTCTCGCCACTCATACCCCATGTCTGTCTCTCCCCTCATCCCTTATATCTTTTTCCATCTCTATCTTTTTGTTCCCCATGCTGGTCTCTTGTACACACAGACACCCTTATACACACTGTCACACATACATAAATACACACACAGCCACTTTTACACACAGGATACACTTGCACAGACACTCATGTACATACACTTACACAGACAGTAACACACACATAGTTATACACATTGACACACACATACACACTTATACACATTCACACACACTTCCACATACACTTCCTTTCTTTTTTTATTTTAACCCCCCCCCCCCCCCCAACTGTTATTACCTAATCCTCCTTGTTAATCCAAGCACAGCACAACGGGGGAAAGCTCCGCCCCCGTCGCGTTCTGTGATTGGCTGCAGGGAGGAGGACGTTCTCTATGCTGTCTTGGCAGATACCCTAGAGAACGTCCTCCTCCCTGAAGCAGCCAATCACAGAACGCGACGGGGGCGGAGCTTACACCCGTCGCGCTGTGCTTGGATTAACAAGGAGGAGGATGGAAGGGAGAAAGATCCCTGCTACATCGCCTCTCCTCCCTCTGCCTCACGCGGGCCGGACAGGGACGCACAAAGGGCCGGATGTGGCCCGCGGGCCGTAAGATGCCCAGGTCTGCTCTAGACACTCCGTGGCTTCTAGTGGGGCAGGCTCTGTTCATTCCATCTCACAAGCACCAGCAGAAGTGCTGGGCAGCATCGGAGGAGGTCTGTGCACCGCGGACAGACATCCATGGCTGCCTGCAAAGAGGATACTCTGCTGGGACCTGGATCCTAGTCTTATAGACAGACCTCTTGTTGAGGTCTGATTACAAGACGACCTTAAATATAAGACGAGGGGTCAGAAAGTAAATAAAAGTACTATAGGTGGATAAATGTCGTACCTCAACCATTTTGACAGATTCACCTGAACACACAAAACAGCCACTGTTGGAAAAAAGTAACTTTTATATAGCTCTGCAATCGTCCTTCATTAGTTCCAAGTTAAAGAAACATCTGACCCAACATTCTGAACAACATGTCAGCCCCCCTGACAGAGCTATGCAGAGTAATGAAAGATAAGAACCTACCTGTACTTATCTACCCACAATGCCCTCCAATCCTCAGCACCTCCCTACATTGCCTCCCTTGTTAACAGATACTACCTGGCACAAACACTCCATTCCTCAAATAGATGAAAGCTCTCCGCCAACCTTGGCACCTCTTCCATTCGCACCTAAAAGACTTTACCCGAGCTGCCCCCTTTCTCTGGAACTCACTTTCAAAGAGCATCCAACTCTTTTCCTACTTCTCAATCTTCAAAAAGTCCCTAAAATTTCACCCCTTTAATGAAGCTTACTCCTCATTGTGCTAGAACACCCGTTATTTAACCCCTGGCCAAACCCATCTGGCTCTCACTATCCCCAAATACTGTGAGAAAACTTAGAATTCATCCAACTAGAACATCCATTAATTAACCTCTGGTCAAACCCACCAAGCTCCAACTGTCCTCAAATAACGTTACGACCACCACTTTCCCCTATGACCTTTTCACTCACCTTATGTGTCTCCTGTTCCCAACTCCGTTAGGTTGTAAGCTCTACCTCATGTATCAGTCTGTCTCTGTCTAACATAGTATGTAATTCCCTTCAATGCTCTGTACAAAGCGCTACATAAATTGTTGACACTATATAAATAAATATTATAAAAATGTGTAATGTAATATTTTGAAACAAAGTTATAATCAAATATATATATATATATTTTTACTGAATTTAACCACTGAGAAACATTTATGTTATGTGTTTCATTTACAGGTACGGATCTTAAAAGCTTGCACTCTAATTAAATAATTGTACTTAGTAAATCTAGACCAGTAGCCAGTGCACACATTTTTATATTAAAAAATAGTTTTTGTCTTCTAATATGTTCTAATATTACAGAAGGTTTTGTATTTGAACTCAATAATACTGTGACACACACCATCCTATTCTCTATGCAGAGATGTTTTTCTTCCAGAGTGCCCCATTTGTATTTATCTACTTACTGTCTATTCACAGCCTGTTGCTTCTGCTCCATTTTCCATTGAGTCCGCTCTCACAGCTGTCTGACCTCTCTGCCTATCCCTTGTTCTGTTTCCCTCAGCCTCCCCCCCATGAGTAATATAGAGGAACAGGAAGTTCTGTACACAAAGCTGTTTTACCAGAAGAGATACACCCCCCATATATTCACCACCACATCCACAGCTTCTGCAGAGTCTGTTTCACTCTCACAGACAACACTGCATGTCTGATTCTGTTGACTAGTTCTATCCCATTAACTGTGATTATCTGGTGTGTGAAATCTGTGGAAAAAAAATGTTTTGGAAAAAAGAATAAAAAAAAATTCTACTTGTTCTGTAAAAATGACACAATATAAATTTATCAATAATAAAAATTTAGACAATTTGATTTACAGACTACGGTAGTGATGGCTAGCCTTGACACTGCTTATGTTTGGAACGACATACGTCATCATGCTCAGTTAGTCATTATGTTCTTTCTAAACATCTGCAGTACCAATGTAAAGCAGCACTGCTCTATGGCAAACACTAAAAACCTGCGTGCAGGAATTGACTCTTGTGAAACAGTGATGTCAGTATCCCATAATGCTTAGTGTGCTACATGCTATTTGGGGATTTTTGTGAATACATTTTTCTAGGAATATGTAAATGCTGTGCTTCCCAGTTTTTTAAAGAATTGAGCAGTGTATCCTTAAGACTGACTATCTTGCTAAACATTTTTCTCTCATTTTTATTTTCACCATCCCCTTATTGTATGAGAATTAGGCTAAAATCCCCACTGCTGCCTCCTAACTCTTTTGATTGATTTACGTTCATTTGATTGAAGTCTATGGAAGTTGCATTTACCTGGCTCCTAAAAATAACCAGTCTGGCTCCTGAATTGGTCTGTCTGGCTCCTAAAGTCTACAGAAATTTGTCAAGCCCTGAAATGAACTGTATTTTGACTCCTAAAAATAACCAGTCTGGCTCCTGAATTGGTCTGTCTGGCTCCTAAAGTCTACAGAAATTTGTCAAGCCCTGAAATGAACTGTATTTTGACTCAGAAACGGGAAAAAAATGTTATTCAATTAGAGATTGTTTTAGGTTACAGATCTGTTTTTGCAACCTCTTAAGAAACCCTTGGCTTTACAAATAGAACAATAAATTAGAAATAACATAATAAATCATTAACCACCCCTTTCAGTCTAGGACTTTTGTGCCTGCTTTATAATTAACCCCTTAAGGACAGAGCCTTTGAAACATTTTTGTCCTTTCTGGACAATGCCTATTTTAACATTTCTGTGCTGTTTGTGTTTAGCAGTAATTTTCTTCTTTGTCATTTGCTGTACCCACACATATTATATATTGTTTTTATCGGGACAAGAAGGGCTTTCTATGGATGCCATCTTTTTGATCATATCTTATCATATTATTAAAAAAAATAATAAAATATGGTAAAAAAAAAAAAGATACACAAATTTCTTTGTTTTTATTTGAAACAACTTCTCCTCATCGACAATAGCGAACGAAAAAACATGCTAAATAGATTCTACTATTTCTCCTGAGTACAGGGATACCACCCATGCATAGGTTTGTTGGGTTGTTTGGGGGCTAAAATGCCAAATTTTTGAGGTGCAGTTTTTTGTTTTCCAACTTGAAATTTTTACATGCAGACAGCCTGCACCCATGTCCCATTTGGGACATATTTGAAGCCAGCTAGTGTATTTTACCCCATCAACCCATATATTTTTTAAAAGAAGACACCTTAGGCTATCTCAAATGGTGGTATTTTTACACTTTCCATGCACTAATTCTACCACCAGCCTTTGTCAAACTTTGTGGTAGTAATTTTTTTGTGGGTTTTTTTCACAAACCTTGTACTTCAGACATGAATTCACAGATTATGGTATGTGTCACTGCCAAATAACACCCTAATAAGTGTTCAGCAACATCTCTTGAGTACAGGGATACCACCCATGCATAGGTTTGTTGGGTTGTTTGGGGGGTAAAAGGCCAAATTTGGTAGGTGCAGTTTTTTGTTTTCCAAATTAAAATTTTGACATGCAGACCGCCTGCACCCATGTCCCATTTGGGACATATTTGAAACCAGCCAGTGTATTTTACCCCATCAACCCATATATTTTTTAAAAGAAGACACCTTAGGCTATCTCAAATGGTGGTATTTTTACACTTTCCATGCACTAATTCTACCACCAGCCTTTGTCAAACTTTGTGGTAGTAATTTTTTTGTGGTTTTTTTTCACAAACCTTGTACTTCAGACATGAATTCACAGATTTTGGTATGTGTCACTGCCAAATAACACCCCAATAAGTGTTCAGCAACATCTCTTGAGTACAGGGATACCACCCATGCATAGTTTTGTTGGGTTGTTTGGGGGGTAAAAGGCCAAATTTGGTAGGTGCAGTTTTTTGTTTTCCAAATTAAAATTTTGACATGCAGACCGCCTGCACCCATGTCCCATTTGGGACATATTTGAAACCAGCCAGTGTATTTTACCCCATCAACCCATATATTTTTTAAAAGTAGACACCCTACGCTATTTCAAATGGTGGTATTTTAACACTTTCCATGCACTAATTCTACCACCAGCCTTTGTCAAAGTTTGTGGTAGTAATTTTTGTGTGGTTTTTTTTCACAAATATTGTATTTTAGACATAAATTCACAGATTTTGGTATGTGTCACTGCCAAACAATAACCCAATATGTGTTCAACAACATATCCTGAGTACAGGGATACCACCCATGCATAGGTTTGTTGGGTTGTTTGGGGGCTAAAGGGCCACATTGTGAAGGTGCGCATTTTCAACTTGGAATATTGACGTGTAGTCAGCCTGAGCCCATCTTTCATTTGGGACTTTTTTTTAAGTAGGACAGTGTATTTTACCCCAAAAAGTATATATTTTGTAAAAGTAGACACCCTAGGCTATTTTAAATGGTGTTATTTTAACACTTTCCATGCACCAATTCTACCACCAGCCTTTGTCAAAGTTTGTGGTAGTCATTTTATTGTGTATTTTTTCCCACATACATTGCACTTTAGACACAAATTCACATATTTCGGTATGTGTCACTGACAAACAATACCACAATATATGTTCAGCAACATCTCCCGAGCACAGGGATACCACCCATGCATAGCTTTGTCAGCTTTGTTAGGGGTTGAAAGGCTACATTTGAGAGGTGCGCTTTTTGATTTTCAAACTTGGAATTTGAACATGTAGAGCAAGGAAGGGGTTAATAGCTCTTATAAGAGCCTTTGTAGTACTGTACAAAAAAATTAACCCCTAAAAATGCACAGACAAGAAAAAATGTTCTGCTGTGCAGTGATCAGTGGCAGGGAAGGGGTTAATACACTACACTATACAAAAGGTATGGCTTTTATAAAAGCCCTTGGAACTCACAATTTATTAACATTTTATTTAATTTATTACAATTTAAAAATTATGTTATACAGATCTGTCTCTTTCCCTCACTAAAACTCAAGTGAGGAGAGGGAGGCAGATCCATATGGGTCAGAACAATATTTACGGACCAGACGAATGGTGATGCTCATCTGAGAAATCACCAAACCACCTTTGCCACTGATCGGCTGTTACTGATCGCTATACACGCGTTCAGACAGCTTCAAAAGGAATACACGTAATCCCCTAGTGGGTATAATTAACCCCTAGTGAGTCTGACAAAAAAAATGCTGATAGCAAAAAAAATCCTTCGGCGACTAGATTGCTCCATATGCGCTGCTTAGGCAGTGACCATATGCACTGCTTAGGCAGTGACCATATGTGCTGCTTAGGAAGTGATATACGGCAAGGAAGGGGTTAATAGCTCTTAAAAGAGCCTTTGATATACTGTAATAAATCAAAGTAAAATAAAATAACCCCTAAAAAAATGCACAGACAGCAAAAAATGTGCTGCTGTGTAAGATCACTGCGTACACAGCGATCAATTGCAGGGAAGGGGTTAAATACTGGAAACGGCTTTTATAAAAGCCTTTGGGTCTCAATTCTATTAAATATATTATAATTAAAAACTTACATTATACAGCTCTGTCTCCCTCCCTCACTAAAACTCAAGTGAGAGGGAGGCAGATCTACACGGGTCAGATCAAATATTTACACATATTGATCTAACCAGACGAATGGTGATGCTCATCTGAGCAAACGCCAACCCGCCATTGTCACTTATCAGCTGTTACTGATCGCTATACATGCGCTCAGACAGCTAAAAAAATTTTTTTACGTTAAACGTAGTCCCCTAGCGGGTATAATTAACACGTGACGGGTGTAATAAAAAAGTTTTAAAAAAATTAAAAATGCTTCTGCAGCAAGATTGCTGCATTTGCGTCAGATCGCTGATTAGGCAGTGATCTACGGCAAGAAAGGGGTTAATCTCTCTTAAAAGAGGTTTTTTTATACTGTAATGAATTACAGTAAAAAAAAATAACCCCTAAAAAATGCACAGACAGCAAAAAATGTGCTGCTGTGTATGATCACTGCGTACACAGCGATCAATGGCAGGGAAGGGGTTAAATGGCTTTTATAAAAGCCCTTGGTGTTTAAAATTTTATTAAATATTTTTTTTATTATTTTATTTTATATTTTTACTTGATCTGATCTGTCTCTCTCCCTTACTATAACTAGTAAGGTGAGGGAGGCAGATCAATACTTGTCAAAGGCAATATTTAGTAATATTGCCTTTGACAGTATGGTAAGTGCTCATCAGAGCACTTACCATACATGCCTGCACACAGATCACATAGATCTGCTGTGCCGGCATCCATTGGCTCCCCCTAGAGCATCGGAAGTGAAATACTTTCACTTCCGATGCTCTTGCCATTAGAAGGGAAACGCTGCCTGTACAGGCAGCGTTCCCTTCTACTGAGCCGATGGGGTCGCTCAGGAGAGCGACCACCATCGGCTCTGGGCAGCCTGGAGGTGTTGTTAAGTGCCTCGCTGGCGAGGCACTTTAACAACACCGCAGATGCTTAGAAAGCGAACGATCGTTCGCTTTCCAAGCACATGTGTGCAGCGGGCGCAGCCATTTTTAAATGGCTGCTACGATCACTCCGTGGAGTGATCGTAGCGCGCCCCTGCACATTTGGGGGGTGTTGCACAATGCCTCTACCTAGAGGCATTGTAGCAACACCGTTAGAGTAAAGAAAGCGACCGCTGGTCGCTTTCTTTACTCCATTTAGTGCATGACGTGCCAGGCACGTCAGCTGTCGGCAAGTCCACGATTTGCCGTGACGTGCCTGGCACGTCATCTGTCGTTAAGGGGTTAATAGATAAGATTAAAACTGGGCCCTACCTATTTTTGAACAGGTATATTTTTACATTTTTACATTTACATGAAGTGTCAATAGATGATATGTAAATAGTAGTAACAGAAAATTAAATCAAAATCACCAGTATGAACACTGAAAAGAACAGTGTAATGAAACTGTTGAGGTTCAAGAAAGATTTGACCCAAGATTCTAAACAACATATCTATCCTCTGCTATACAGAGCAAACAGGGCTCAATAATGTACAGGTTGCGTACCGTATTTGCTTGAATATAAGACGACCCTGATTATAAGACGACCCCCCCAAACTATGGATATTCCTTTAGGGAAAAATAATAGACGGACGTGTCGGGCAGCATGGAGGATGTCTGCACTGCCAAAATATATGTGGTGGCTAGCGGGGGCACCCAGAGGATGTCTGCACGATACACGCAGACATCCTCCGCTGCTGCCCGGTACTTCCGTCGGGACTTTTATGATGAAGCCGGAAGGACACAGCTTCATCATAGAAGTCCCGGAGGTTGTGCCGGGCGGCAGAGGAGGATGTCTGTATAGTTGCATATATACTTATTTGATTTTTTAAAATATTATATTCAACTATTTCCATATGTAATAAAAATGTTATTGAAAAATTGCATTCCTTGGTTTCCCTTCCTCTGCACCCACATTGCACCTAAAGGACTTAACACTAGGGATCGACCGATTATCGGATTAACCGATATTAACAGTTTCCTAAATTATCGGTATCGGCATCTAACTTTACCGATAATGCCGATAATATTTGAATGAAGCAGTTTTCGCGATCAACGATCGCGAAAACCACTTTAACAGTGCTGGTCTATTGCCTCGACATCGAGGCAATAGCCAGCACCGATATTTCTATTTCGGGACCCCCACGATCGCCCCACGGAGCGATCGTGGGGAGCCATATTGACGGAGCATGCTGCTCCGTCAATATGGCTAAGTCCTCTGCCGGTCTGAGCTTCGGAAGTGAAAGTAACTTCACTTCCGTCGCTCTGAATATGCTACTTGACTACCCCTAGTGGTGGTTTAGTAGCATTGCAATGGAAAATAATTAAAATACATATTTAATTAAATAAAAATAGGTTATTTAGCTATATTAGCCTATAGGGTTAAAATTAAATATTTTTTAGCATAAGGGATAGGGTTAAAATTAAATTAAAGTAAAAAAATATTAAGGGATATAATAAGGATTAGAGTTGGGGTTAAATTTAGTGTTAGGGTAACATTTTGGGTTCGGGTTGGGGTCAAAAGATCAATATAGGAAAAAACCAAAAAACACTATTTTTGCTTTTTGCTTTTTGCCCCATAACTCGCAAAAAAATACCGAAAAATATGGAAACATGCATATTTTTGAACTCGGGACAACATTTAGAAACTATTTAGCCGGGGTCTTTTTTAATGATTTTATTTGTGTAAATTATATTTTAGGTCAAAGTTAGAAAAAGTGGGTTTATTTAAATTTTTCATCATATTTTATGATTTTTTTTGTAGTAAATTATAAGATATGATGAACGTAATGGTATCTAATGAAAGCCCTTCTTATGACGATAAAAACAACATATAATTTGTGTGGGTACTGTATGTGAGAAAGCAAAAAATTACAGCTAAACACAAACACCCTAGAAATGTCAAAACAGCCATTGTCACCAAGGGAAAGTCAAGGTGAAAATGTCTTGTCACTAAGGGGTTAATTAAGCTATGTGCAATTGAACATTGTTGTTCTTGTTACCTTTTGACTGATATTTATTTAAAAAAAAAAAAAAAAGTGGTCCAATTTGTTGTATTTGACCATATCACCATTGTTTTGCTGCATTATTTATTTTTATTTAGCATTGAAAAAGATTTACAAAAAAAAGCTAAACGTTAACAATAAACATGTTCATTTAACAGCAGATTTGTGTAGAAATTGTTTTTTTTCCCCAAAAATTTAAATGCACGAAATATCGGTATAAGTTATCGGCTATCGGCCTGAAAGTTCACAGGTTATCGGTATCGGTATCGGCTCTAAAAAATCAATATCGGTCGATCCCTACTTAACACAGCACCATACAGTACCCACAGAACTTGCCATGCACCTAAATTTCACCCACAACACTTGGCTTGCACTCATAATATGCCAGTATTATTTTGCCTTAAATAAGCCAGACAATTTGCCTAATAATATGGTAGTATTATTTTGCCATTTAATATTCCACAGCCAATTTGCCCAATTATATGCCAGTACTATTTTGCCATTTAATATGCCCCAGCCAATTTGCTAAATAATATGCCAGTATTATTCTGCCATTTAATATATGCCAGTATTTTGCCATTCAATATGCCAGTATTTTGCCTTTTAATATATTCCAGTATTTTGCCACCTAATATATGCCAGTATTATTTTGCCACTCAATATGCCAATATTATTTTGCCATTCAATATGCCAGTATTATTTTGCCATTCAATATGTCAGTATTATTTTGCCATTCAATATGTCAGTATTTTGCCACTCAATATGCCAGTATTTAGCCACTCAATATGCCAGTATTTAGCCACTCAATATGCAAGTATTTTGTCACTCAATATGGCAGTATTATTTTCCCATTCAATATGCCAGAATTGTGTCATTCAATATTCCAGCATTTAACTCATCAATATGCCAAAATGTTGCCATTCAATATTGCAGCATTTAACCCCTCAATATGCCAGTATTTTGCCATTCAGTATTCCAGCATTTAACCCTTCCATATGCCAGAATTTTGCCATTCAATATTGCAGCATTTAACCCCTCAATAAGTCAGAATTTTGTCACTCAATATTGCAGCATTTAACCCCTTAATATGCCAGAATTTTGACATTCAATATTGCAGCATTTAACCCCTCAATATGCTAGTATTTTGCCATTCAATATTGCAGCATTTAACCCCTCAATATGCCAGTATTTTGCTCGTTTTATACCACCCTCCTCCCCCTTCCCCAGTACTTCCCTTGTTTGCTGCTCCGTGTCGTAATGTCACATCCGGTCGCATCTAGCGGATGCGGCAGCCTGAAAAAAAAAAAGTTTAGCAGCGCAATGCGCTGCGGGGGAATGGCGGTAGCATGGGTCTCACCCCCGCTGAGCCATTTTAAAGGAGCATGCTCCTCTCCAATATGGCACCCCACACGGTGATCACTGTGCCCAGAGAGGGATGTCAAATTTTGGTGTACTTGACAATTTAATGATGTTGTATGGACCTTCTCAGACCTTGCCACGGACACTTCTGTCCTCATCCAAGCATCTCTGGTGATAACATCATCATCATTTTATTCAGGAGATCTTCTCATTACAACACAAACAAAATGGTGATATGGTTATCTCGGATGTTACAGATACTCAAGGAAGCTTCGGCCTTCTCAAAAGTTGAGCTGCATGGTAAGTGGTAAGTTTTTCACTGGCCAAAAAATATTAACTATGATATTTAAATGCTATATCTGGGAAAATAAATAAGGAAATACGTGTCTTCATATGAAATAAAACAGACATTGGAGCGCTCTCAGACAGGGATGATAAAATATTTCCCTAATCATTTATTACCGTATAAATCTTTTTTTTTTAAAAAATAATCAAGTAAAATGAATGTTAAAGCTGCTCCTCTTGAAAGTGATGCTTTACAGCACTGGCAGGGTTTTCTGACAGGAAGTTTAGAACATTTTTTTTACTAACAGTGAATGATAAAATATGTAAGAAATTGTCAGCCTGACAGGTTTCAAACATCTAAGTCTAATTGGTTTGATTTAGGAGGAGGATAACATAGCTGACAAGAGTTCCAGATTTGCCGGGACTGTCCCAGATTGACTGGGACAGTGCATTGACCTGTACACTAGTGACCTAGTATAAATACGGAAGAATGCAACTTGGTACCTGTAATTGGGAGGTTGGAGCTCCATGTTGGGAGGTCATGCAATATGACGCGGCATCATCTGAGTGCAACGCTTGTTGGCTCCAATCCCATTGCGTTGTGGGGTCTGGTCATGGGACACTGCCAGGTATGTAATAACATCATTC
This sequence comes from Pelodytes ibericus, assembly GCA_036172795.1. Taxonomy (NCBI): domain Eukaryota; kingdom Metazoa; phylum Chordata; class Amphibia; order Anura; family Pelodytidae; genus Pelodytes; species Pelodytes ibericus. Next base: position 60,249,412 of record CM069857.1, read on the forward strand.
CACATATTGGCTTAAGACCCTGTGAGGCTGATCATGCTCCATACATCAGCTCACAACATATATGTATCAAACACTAATGAGAATGCACCGCTGACATGGGTAGCTTTAAAGTGGAAAGTTCATCTAAATAATTAATTTGGAGTGTTTAATATGGAGTTCAGCATTTAATTCAGAAGGTAATGCTGTAACATTCATACATTTATCTCAATAAATTCTTTAAAAAAAACCACACAATATAATAGCAATACAGTATTTTTTCTGCTCGTAATTTTTTTTTTCAAAAGTAATGTCCTATACAAATAAGCTTTTGCAGTACAGCTGCTGTGGAGAGTCACGGATAGCGTAGAGAAGAATGGGCTTCAAGGGTGATTGTTTTTCGGTTAGACCTTCACACCAAAACTGTTCCAGAATTAAAGAATACTGTACATAAACCCCATTGTCTCCTCGGCACCAGTGTACTGTTAAAACAAACTAAAACACCCTTTTAGCATGAACCAATGTATAATTGAATATTGTTTTTCAATTGATAAGCCTAATTATGCGCTATGCAGCTATCCTTTTGATACGAGTTACAAAATTTCAAAATTTGCTCTGTATTTCTACAGTTCTCTGTGTTGGGTGCAATGATTTGGCAACTGTGACCTTTATTGTGTTTACCGATGTACAACGCATAGTCTCTCTCATTAGAGTAAGTGCTTTTTCATCTTTATGTTCATCAGTAATTGAATCACTGGCCAAGGATCCCAGCAATATTTCATAGAGGAAATGAGAAGGTTTTGGGCTTCTGGTTCTTACTTCGACAGAATAACAAGTACATCCTTGACTGTCTTTATTTATAGCAAGAATTTATCTGTAAAAACTCACAGATGTTCCCTTATAAGAATCCTTCCACCCACTCTTTTTAAGACTGACATCTGACAGTGCAGATATAGACAGATGACTCTAGAAAACACCATTCCATCTACTTTAATATAGGAATTCTTTTATAAGCAAAATGTCAAACAGTTCTGGAATCGTTTCCTATATTATTTGAATTTCTGTATGAATTTTTTTTTTAACATTTTTATTTAATGATTTTTTTTTTAAATCAACAAAAATCAGGAATAACTAAATTGCAGCTATTCAGTTGTTAAAGGCACTCACCATTGGAACATTGCAAAAGCAACTATCTATCTGTTGTAATACATGTAAAAACAGATATACATAAGTAGTAAAGTGCAAGAAGAAAATGGCCATATATACGTTATGCAGAAATAAACATGTCATATTTCTGGGAAGATAAATCCAGGGCAGAGCTAGCATGTTGGTTTTCTACTACTATGTGCTGGCAACAATGCTACTAGGTTGAGGAAACAATCATTTGCTCAAGTGCACCCTGCACTCTAAGCATCATAAGCTTTGTTTTGGGGTGGGTAATGGAGGCAACACAGTATAGCCCATGGAATGCACTATTGTGGACATAAGGTGTAGTTCTGGGCAGCATCACAAGTGTACCGTGCAGTATGAGTAAATTATTAGCTTGTCAAAGCTGGTAATACTCCAGGGTGGCATTACAAGGTGCAGATGCCACTTTGCACACCACCAGCACATTCAGCTTCCCATTAAACATAATAATAATAATGTGGTAATGCATACGTTATGGGTGGGTCTTTTCCAGTTCATGACACTTTGAGGAGTTGAGGTTCCCCATTCAGGAAAGCTCTGCATAATCCACATGACACAACCCAAGAACAATAGAACTGATAAAGCAGACTATGCACCATGAATAAATAAAATAAGCCCCATATCTGCAGATTGGAAACTAAACTAACTAGCTTTATAAATCTGATTAAGGAATCGTAGTGACATAGGTATTCTAGTATGGCACATACTTTTTGAGGCTTTGCATGTATCAATATGTTGCACATTACAGAAAAAAGACATAGGAGGCAATGTGCTATGCATACAGCATTTCTGATTTCTTGTTAAATCTAAGGATCTGTTTATAAAGTCCAATAGATTTCATAGCTGATAATTATTGACTAAAAACATGACCATTGTCGGTTCATCCAGACACTAAACTGAACTAGAGATTTGAACACACAGTCCCCATTGGAGTAATGGCCTTGCTAAGTTCAGCAGTGGGCAAGTCTGGGGGAGGGATGGGGAGAGGCAGCATTGTGCAAGTCTGGGGGAGGGTGGAGGGAGAGGCAGCATTGGCAAGTCTGTGGGAGGGAGGGGGGAGAGGCAGCATTGGGCAAGTCTTTGGGAGGGAGGGGGGAGAGGCAGCATTGGGCAAGTCTGTGGGAGGGAGGGGGGAGAGGCAGCATTGGGCAAGTCTGGGGGAGAGGCAGCATTGGTCAAGTCTGGGGGAGGGAGGGAAGAGAGGCAGCCTTGGCCAAGTCTGGGGGAGGGAGGGAAGAGAGGCAGCATTGGCCAAGTCTGGGGGAGGGAGGGAAGAGAGGCAACATTGGACAAGTCTGGGGGAGGGAAACTCAAATATAAGACGAGGGGACTTTTTCAGAGCATTTTCTCTAAAAAAAAACTGGTCTTATGTTCGAGCAAATACGGTATTTGCAGAGCCGGATGAAATACTACTTTCTTTTTGCATTTTATTCTAAGTCTGCTAGCCCAAATTATATATAGTAACAGAGCCCCTGTAAAGGGGCTGTTCCACACAGACATTGTTTTGCACAAGTACGTATCATTGAGTAGTACTCCTGAACGTGTATCAAATCATCTTATCCTTGTTTTTTTTAAACTTGCGATACTTCTGTAGTTTGCAGAAATGTTTCTCTCTTTGAATTTCTCTCAGGATCACATATTGTGTCACTCAAACACCCATATCTGACATCACCACAAGCACAGCTCACAGCTGGAGGCTATTGGGGCTTAAACTCGTCCCTCTGCTCCAACCCACCAGGCAGTCACTGCTGCGGTTGTAAGAAGTGCTGAGCACACTTACTGACACTGCTGCCACTTGAATTCCTGAGATCACTCCCCCATTGTGCTAATATCTGTCCTGGTCAGCTCCAGCTGCAAAGTGTTGTCCCTGACAGAAGAAACAGTGTATTTATATTTGTGTGTTTTGCATGTGGGTGCATGCAGTCACTCCAGCATTGCAGGGGTTACACAGACCCTCTGCAGTGCTATTCTCTCTCCTGCTTCATGCAGAGTCTGCAGTAAAGCCTGCTTTGGATAGACATGTTCGCACACTTTTGCGTAAATCATTTAAACTAGTTATTGTTTGGTCAAGCAAAGTTATCAGGGACAAGCTAACCTCGCAGTAGTATAAGTGTCTCTTCACTGATTTATTTTTGTAACAGGAAACAAAATTAGAGGGGATATTAGTAGTACACTCAGCAATTTCAAAATAGGTGCTGGGAACCAGGAACTCTGTGTTCAAATATGTTATATGGTGTGATATGCTTTCACTGAGGTATGACATATTTGTGATGATGTAATGTGCCTGCTGTATGCTTTTTCTGAGGTATGATGTGCTCCTGATATCACGCTGGTGATATTGTAAAATGTGCTGGAGATAATGTATAATACAGGGCTTGACAAATTTAATTTAGGATTTAGGAGCCAGCAAAAAAATCTAGGAGCCAAACAACGGCAAATTCACGCAACCACACACACACACAGTCAGTCACATCCATACAGACACAGTCAGTCAGTCACATCCATACAGAGACTGTCAGTCAGTCACATCCATACACATACAGAGACCGTCCGTCACATACACACACAGAGAGACATACATGCACACTTGGACACACACAAATGAACCATCAGTTGTTTTTTTTAAAGAAAAAAAATTATTTTATCAATGACTACCCCCTCCCTGCTGTTTTACCTCTTCGCACGGGAGGGGGATTTCTGCTGCAGCCTGGTCCATGCCTGTCACACTACTGTTGAGCAGCGGGATGTCATGTGACACCCGCCGATCCGACACTACCTCACGAGGGGCAGGAGCAGGAAGCGCACACTCTGCTTACCCTCGCACTGCGATGGTAAAATGCTCCTACCAGGGTGCCATGTACAATTGGTGATGTGATTACACAGATTAAATAAAACCCTCTCATTGGTCATCATTGCCAAAGCATTGTATTTGGAGTTTTGCTGTTTCCCACGTACTAGCATGGGGTGACAGGTGAGAGGTTTTGTAAGAGTTCTCCATGCAGTGATGTCACAAATAGAAGAGGGTTGGCTGACAGGACTGTTGCTAAAAATCCTCAGGAACTTTCTATACATTTTTAATTTATTCATTTTTTTATTGGACAGGGTGTATTAGGAAATAAAATAACATGCTAGAAGTTTCTTTAGCTTCCATTGATGCAATACAGTCTTCAAAAATATAGCTACCCAGCCAGAGCCTAGAGCAGCCAGGATTACAAGTACTGGCCATAGTGTCTTGATGTACCACTATATGAGACAAGTAATCATTGTGTCTAATATCATTACCCATTCTCCCTGCCAGAATCGCTTTATTAATATTTATCATCATCCCTGCTGTGAAATGAAAACCAATGCACCTACCTGAAGCAGTCAGAGTGCCAGTCAGATTCCAACGCCTGAAGGTAACGCCCGTCATAAATATTCTGTCCGCAACTGGCACACAATGGCAGTTCGTTACCTTGAAAAGAAAGGAAATCCATTAGCTGAGGCAATAGTAGAAATATTTACATATTGTTTTAAAGTCAGACATATTGAGTAGACTGCCTTAGGCAGTGGTGTATCTTGATTTTGTGCTGCCCTAGGCAGACAAAATCCGGGCACCCCCCTACCCAAGCTGCACACCCACGTTACACACCTAAGACATGCCCCATCATTCAGACTCACATCAAGCTCACACTCCCATCACACTCAGTCACACACTCCTACTCCCATCACACTCAGTCACACACTCCTACTCCCATCACGCACACTCCGACTCCCATCACACTCAGTCACACACACTGTCTCCCATCACACACACTCTGACTCCCATCACACTCAGTCACAAACACTGTCTCCCATCACACACACACTGTCTCCCATCACACACACTCTGACTCCCATCACACTCAGTCACACACACACACACACACACAGTCTCCCATCAGCACTTACCTTTCCCTGGTGGCAGGCAGCATGGTCCCTCCATGCTGTTCGGCTTCCCGGCAATTGTGCCGACAGGTCACGTGACCGGGCGCGCGTATGACGTCAGCGCGCCCGTCACGTGACTGTCGGGACTTCCGTGTCGGCACACTGCACGGGGAGCCGAACAGGCAGCACGGAGGTTTCTCTGTGCTGCCTGTTCGGCTCCCAGTGCAGCCTGGCAGGCAGAGCGTTGGTGAGGGGGGATCTTCCGATCCCTTCTCACCTCCGTCTCTGCCTGCAAGCGCGGCCTTTTTTTTTTTTTGACTTTTTTTTTTTTTCAGTGCAGCGCCCCCCAAAATTTGCCGCCATAGGCATCCGCCTAGGATGCCTCGCGGTAAATACAGCACTGGCCTTAGGTCTACAACATTAAGTGCTTAACAAATTGCAACTGGAAAGGATGAAAATGCAGCAACCCTTGTGTTATAGACACAGATCATATTAATGCTAATATGGTGGTCTTACACACAGATATCACGTAAATAGCAATAGGTTTATATATATATACATATATATATACATTGTATATTCCACAACATTGAAGGTGGCAGGTGATGTAAGCAACAGTGTTTCCAGGTAAACATACTGGCTATTGTTCAAGGCTGGACAGTAAACAACATGAAGTCAGACCGTTAGAAGAAAGTTTGGCCACCTGACCAGTGTTACTATGGAAAAGCTGTACCAACATGAGCTAAAGAGATACACAGGAAAGAGATTTCAGAACTATACTGAAGCTAAAAGCATGAAGATCACCTAAGAAGAAGCTGCTACAGTCTTTCCACCTGAGTTCTCCTGCACCATAAAATGACCCGGAAGTGTCGGGCAGCATCAGTGCGCACAGACATCCCCTGGCTGCCCCCACTGGACACCAGGGGGACAGGAGCAGCATGGGGGAGGGTTAAGTCTGGGGGGAAGGGGAAGCAGCATTGGCAAAGTCTGAGGAAGCAGCATTGGCAAAGTCTGGGGCAGCATCATTTGAAAAATCTGGGGGAGCATCATTGGTAAAGTCTGGGGCAGAATTGGCTCTATTTAGGGGGGGCAAATGGCTGTGGGGGCAGAATTGGCTAAGTCTGGGGGGCAGATGGCTGTGTTGGGGATGCATTGGCTAGGTCTGGGGGGCAGATAGCTGAGTGGGGGGATGCATTGGCTAAGTCTGGGGGTCAGATTGCTGTGTGAGGTGATGCATTGGTTAAGTCTGGCGGCAGATGGCAGTGTGAGGGGACGCATTGGCTAAGTGTGGGGGATGCATTGGCTAAGTTTGGCGTGCAGATGGCTGTGTGGGGGGATGCACTGACTAAGTGTGGGGGATACATTGATTAAGTCTGGGGAGCAGATGGCGGTGTGGGGGGGAGCAGATGGCGGTGTGGGGGGGAGCAGATGGCAGTGTGGGGGGGGGGTGCACTGGCTACGTCTGGGGGGCAGATTGGCAAATACAAGGAAAAAAAGACAACAAATGCATTTTTTACTGTCATAATTTTTATTACTTAAGTAAAACTTTTTTCCTATAGGGTAGTCTTATATTCAGGCTTTTTATTATTTTCCTAAATTAATATTCAAAGTTTAGGGGGACGTCTTATAATCAGGGTCATCTTATATTCAAGCAAATACAGTAATACCTTGTGGTATGGTGTAATTGCTGTATTGTTACATTGAACCATATATAAATTTGTTGTTAAGGTAATGCTTATTGTGAATTATTTGAGTAACCGTGGGAGCCAAAACTGTAAAATGTTAAACAAATACCAATTTATACCATATCTGGTTCTAATTTAGATATTGTACATTTAACAATTCTCATTTTCCAATACATCTTGTAAAATGTGCTGTCTCCCCAGCCACCATATCCATTGCCACAATGATCTGGATTGTATTCCCATAATTCATTAAAGTCAGCAGAACATCCCACACAAGACACAACCACAAAGGACTCTGGGAACGGATAACTATGTAATGATAACAACACTGTCTTGTTGACCTAAACCTCATTAGAGGTAACTTGGGTGTGATCAACTCAGCTGAAAAAAAGTGATCTTCTTTGCAGTGAAGTGCTGCCTCTACAACTTTTATGTTTGGTCAGTTAAAAATGCAGGTCACAGTTCAATTGGTGAATGGCACAAGTTTAAAAAAGAACTTGGTTAGTTTTACCAGGTAAACCATGTGGATCTCAGCTGAACAAATACAGAACTTAACACGCTAATACTGCCAGAAACGAACCATTCTGTAAGAAACCGTAATGTCATTACGCTAGTGTGTTTGATGCTACTTGTGGTGAACTTCTGGTCTGTCACTCTAGGTAGCCTGCCACCTCACTATATTTTATTGCTTAGCCTGAAATAAAGCTTTCTTTGTTTGCTGACGCTATAGGTATATGAATTAAAACACTGGACTTGGCATAATAGCTGCATTTTGCTGGTGATGAGTTTTCCTCAAGTCATTATACGTCATTCATCTAAATTACTGGACTGGCTAGAGTACAATGCCTTTTAATGTACAGAAAGGTATAGGGACGCAGATCGATGGATCCAGATTTCTCTTGCCAATATATCATTATAACGTATTTAAATATGGGATTAAAGAAACAAATGTACTACGACTGTGAAAAACAATTACAGAAGAATTAACTTTGGAAATTATGTGAATACGTTTAGTTTACAGCAGTGATTCGGTTTCAGTACTGATTTACGTATTAAAGGATAATGAGGCAATTCATTAAAACCATTCTTTGCAATACAGGACAGCTTTCCAGGGTGCAGTGGGGGGAGGAGCCTAAAGTGGGCAGTATAACATGCAATCATGCATGACCCTCCAATATTCAGATCTAGCCATCCTGGTATAGGTACTGGGGATGTGGAGCTCAATGTTGGCATTTACAGTGTGTATAGCAAAGCACTATGATGCAGTGGTAGGTCCCCAAAAACAGTACTGTCCTGACTAATTCTGGGGTCTTGGCAACTATGGTAAAATTGTGAAAAAATAAATGGAAGCCACATCTCACAGAGGACAGACAGCGCTGAAATAGCATGTCCTATAGGATGGCACCTACTCAGGAGGGGCATTAACCATTTTTTGCTCACTGTCACTACAGAGGAGATCTCTCTAATTAACATATCAGACTAATCCCACCCATAAGCACAGACCTTAAATGCATGGCAAGTCTCCTCTAAACAAGGAACACAGCAATGGTAAAAGTGTACTGACAAGCGAACTGAAAGCTCATTAATTGCGATTTCCAACGTGCCTATATTTCCATCTAGCTTTTTTCTGCATGTTGTATGAGTTTCTATTTATGTGGCATGCACTTATTTTTACTTTAAAACAATTTGCAGTTCAATTTACATACAAATACATTCCACTTGGCCTTGAAATTCAGTGACATCCAATTAGGAAGACTTGTTATTGCAACAACAATAAACGTAGCCAAGTTGCAAACATTCTCCAATGCAGCTGAATGGGACAATTCTTCCAACTCAGCTACTTTTGATAGTACATTCCAGTTTATCCTCCGGCAGCTGCCATGCTTCCATAGGAAACAAACAGCTATCTGGTCGGTGACTGACTCTCTCTGCACTAGAGAGCCCCGTGTTTTTCAGGGGAACAGCCTGCTTATCATATGCAAAAACGAGGGGCTCTCTCTGTGCTAGCATGAGAGATCCCCGAATTCTGCAGACAGAGTGGGGCGAGTCCCCACCCTGACTGTCAGAGCGTGACAACCAGGAACTGCTGTGTCTCCGATGTGAGACACAGCAGAGAGTCAACCCCCGTGTATCTATTAACACTAGCAGGATATTTTTTTGGGGGGTGGGGGGTGTTATTTCATTAATAAAGTCGCCAACCTCCCCTACCATTTCTGACCGCTTGGCTCAGTTGTGTCGCCGACACAAATGAAGAGGCCGAATGTGGCATTCGAATTGCATTTCTGACCAAGCCTGAGTTGGGAATTCAGTTCTGTATGATGCCCAAACTGTGTAATCCTGGCTTTGAAAAATTCAGATGTAACATTCATAGAGTCCTTAGCAGGGCATGAAATAAAGTTAACTTAAGTTAACTATTGATGCATGTGGTCAAAAAAAAGTTTTGTTGTCCTTTAAAATGTATTATATTTTATTTGCATTCAAAAGACAGCAAGTGTTGAAGGATATACTGATATGATAGATCTGCTTATTTGTGTTTACTTTACAGGATGCAGCACTTATATAAAAAAAAAATAAGAATAAAAAATCAGACACTGTAGGTGGAACTGTCCTTTTAATACCTGATCTGCTATTCCCTAGTGTGCTAGAACTAGAGAAGCTTTGATGACTGGTCACTGATCTTTATACACAACCTCAACAGCATTTATAAAAAATACCAAACCCACAACACATATCACTTCAAGTAAAAGCAATATATATATATACATATCCACAAATAACAGTGTTAAAGGGCAACACCCAAGACACAAAACCACCCACAAAACATAGGAATTGCATCTGGTAATGTCAATAGGTGAATAAATAGTCACCACACTGATAGAATAATTCAACAATCAAACATCACTCTGATGCAAATCTATAATATCCATTAAAGAAAACCTCAGAACTACATCTACTTTATATAAAAACAAAAACAAAAAAACACATGCCATTTGAATCTGTAAACACCCACACAAATATCCAACCACAACATCTAATGTATCAGCCTCCACATTTTGTACAAGCACTGCATTTGAAATTCTGGGGACTGGTTACTAAATGTAAGCTGCAAAAAAACAGCCATTAATAGTCAAGTTGAAAAGATAGGCAAGTTGGAGAATTTTTCCAGCTCAGCTATTTATGCCTGATTTTTGCAGTTCAATTGCAATTTATTGTTAGAGAGTATCCACCACTGTCCCCCATGGCTCTCCACTGCATGGTCACTAGGGATGGCTCCTTTTCTTCAAAAATACTATCACCATCTAAAGTACTATTGTCTCTTCAGAATATTGCCTGCTGGTAAAATACAATCTGATAGGCAACCCTATTGCTCATCCATCCCAACCATCACTCAGCACCCAGTAAATCATTTCTTATTGTATCTGCACAAACTGAATCCCTATCCAAAATCTTTGTCATTCACACTCTCACTACATCACTTACTACCTATTTCACCAACACACACTGCGACTGCACAAAACCCCATCCACCCAACAATCAGAGCTGCTACATTTTGCTAGTGTCCTGGCATTTTCAGTTTGTATTGTGTTGATCCAGTATATTCAGCTGGTTTCCTGACCACCCTGCTATTCTCCAATCCATTGATCCTGGCTTGTTTCCTGATCATTCTGAATCCTAGACCCGACTTGTTGCTATTCCTACTTCGCTGCCTGGCTATGACCTGTGGGAAACCTAACAAGGCCTTTGCTTGTGGGTGCTCAAAGCCAGGGACCCCACCCCCTACCCCTGCATCTGTACTCCAGGCTATATTGGCACTGATACCCATTACAAGGAGATAGAGCTTGACAAAGCCAAACTAAGCCAGCCTAGTTACTTTTAGGAGCTAAGAAAATTGTACTCTCATGGAGGCTATTCAATAAAAGGTGAGTTGAGGTGAGATGAACATTTCGCCTCTCCAATTTTGATATGCATTGTGCAGGAACAAATGTTCATCTCACCTCAAATCACCTAATCTCACTTTATAGTGATGTGGTTGTAAAACAATCATACAATTTAGCAGGCAGTAGTAATAGCTCCCTAAGACCCTGAGATTTGTCAAACCCTGGCATGAGGCAAAGTAGCAGAACCTATTGGCTTTTTAGCCATGAACAATGTGAGGGTCACATCCAGCCCAGATGAACATCAATACACTTCACCATCGCCTCCCTGTGACTGCATCTCTCACTATCCACTTCACCATTGCATCACTGTGACTGCATCTATCACTATCCACTTCACCATTGCATCACTGTGACCGCATCTATCACTATCCACTTCACCGTTGCATCACTGTGACCGCATCTATCACTATCCACTTCACCATCACCTCGCTGAAACTGCATCTATCACTATCCACTTCACCATCACCTCACTGCAACTGCATCTGTCACTATCCACTTCACCATCACCTCACTGCAACTTCATCTATCACTATCCACTTCACCATCACCTCACTACATCTGCATCTATCACTATCCACTTCACCATCACCTCACTACAACTGCATCTATCACTATCCACTTCACCATCACCTCACTACAACTGCATCTATCACTATCCACTTCACTGTACCTGTAACCATTCAATACATAACTACATCTATATTTATAAGTTTCATCAGTACACACTGCCTAAATCACTACCCACTTCATCCATCAACAGCTATTTAATCAAACAAATTACAGCTATAGCTACCCTAGGAGCACTCACTTCACCATCATCCCACAATAACTACCAGCATTTAAAGGACCAGTTAACAATTATTGCACAGAGACAAATACATATACACTCTAACATGTTTGCAACATTAGAACTGATTGTTAGTGTTCAAAGAGCTGTCTTAGGAAAACAATGTTATTATAGTTATCATTAAATAATACAAGTATGAAGCAGCATGAAGGTTAAGCAGGCAAATATAATATGTATTTCAAATTATCAGCTTGATTATATATGACAAAATCTAACCATGTACAGATGCTACACAAATCATTAGTCAGATGTCACATAAAATATGGATTACAGTTCTTCATATATGATTAGGCCTGCTGAACATTCATTTATGCTGATGCATTTTAAATCTTATGAATAAAGATTAATCTTTGCTGTTCTTCTACACAGTGCTCCAAATACATATTTAAGTTTTGGATCAATGTGGCACTTGCACCCCCCCCCCCCCCCCCTGAAATTGGACCTACAGATTTAAAAAAAACACCTGTCAGCAAAGCTTTTATTTAATTCTATACTCCCCCTATCAGAATGGTTTGGTCTGCTCTCTCAGGGCAGTTTTTACCACTGGGCAAAAGGGGTAGCTGCCCTGAGTGGACACACTGCAGTGTCCACTGAATCTGCTACTCGAGCCGTATCGTTTCTGAATTTAGTTTTTTCATATTCTCATTTGATATTAGACTGGTTTTAAATTATTATTTATTTTATTCTCTCCCTCACTCGCAACTAAACCCCTTTCATTTTTGAAATCACCAAGTTCCCTTAACTTCTTCCTACTACCATTGACATGGGGAGGGAAAAAGACACCAGACATGGGGAGGAAAAGAGACACCAGACATGGGGAGGGAGGGAGGTAAAGAGACACCAGACATGGGGAGGGAGGGAGGTAAAGAGACACCTGACATGGGGAGGGAAAGAGACACCAGACATGGGGAGTGAAAAAGACACCAGACATGGGGAGTAAAAGAGACACCAGACATGGGGAGGGAGGGAAGTAAAGAGACACCTGACATGGGGAGGGAAAGAGACACCAGGCATGGGGAGGGAGGGAGGGAGCGACAGAGTGGGGTAAATAGACACCAGACATGTGGAGGGAAGGAGGGTAGGAGACACTAGGCATTAGACATGGGGAGGGAGGTAGGGAAAAAGACACAAGACATGGGGAGTTAGGGAGGGAAGGAGACACGAGACATGGGGAGGGAGGGAGGGAAAGAGACACAAGACATGGGGAGGGAAGGAGGGAGGGAAAGAGACACCACAGACATATCATTTTTCTTTACTTTATGCATTTGCTTATAATTCTGTTAAGACAATGTAATGCATTTTATTCTCTAAATTCACAGTAAAAGCAATGTTGAGGTTGAGTCCTGTACTCACTTCTTAACCAGTTTAAATAATGTGTAATTTGCCTATATAATGCTATTTCTTAGCACTGAATACTGGATATAATCACTCAAACACCAGTGGAATGAATATAATCAACATGCAAGTCACAGGGAATAACCTTGTGTTTGGTCTCTACCATTTGTCTGACTTTTATTTGCTCTTTTTTGGGTATATTGCTGTACTTGGTTTGAGGGTCCGTTATATGTCATGGTAAAATTAACAGATATAGACAGGACACTGATTCTATGGTTGTATGCACTGAAGGCAAACATGCTTAATTAAACAGAGAAGTCAAGGGACACAGGAATCGGACAAAGTATTGTTATGTGTATGTCAGCTTATCCAAACTATACAGTATACAGATATGACCTGCTATAGCGCAGGGGTCAGGATCCGGGGAATCACAATGCAGAGCTGCTTGTATAGCTGTATTAGGGGATGGACATCTTGGGTCAAATTTTCCTTCATATGACCCAAGATACTAAACAACTTGTATGCCATCTGATAGGGCTATACAGGCAAAGCTGGCTCAATTAACTGTGTTATTTTATTAAAGAATTAATACAATCTGCCCATTAAACGTTATTTTTTGCTGTTGCCTCTTTAAGATGATGGCTTCCTTCTTTTAATCTGAAAGGATGCCATGTGTTGTTTGAAAAGTGCAGTTTACAAAGACATGCCCTTGAACTCTTTGTATTGCTTGAGCAGCAATATCCCACCATATATCAAATCCACTGCCTGAACCCTTACATCTTCACATACATACAATGGTTACAGTAATCTTAAAGGTACACTCCAACCAAAAAATAAAAAGGGTTTATTTTATTTTGCATTGTTGATTTCAGATATGTCTTTTATTTTTGTTATGTGAGTTTATTTTATGAAATATTTTACTAAACAAGTGTGACTGGGTGCTGCTATTTTGTGACATATAGTGTTGTTGTGTGCCACCCCCAGTGACTTTACAGCACTAGTATCTTACTTTGCGGCTAGGGATACAGAACGCAATCTATAAATCAGAATTTGTATCATACACTTGAATGGGAGTTTAATGTAACTATTACATAACAAGGGGGTGGAGTTATGATCCTGTTTGATCAGAGCACTCTCCTCTCTTTGTGTTGGAAGGCAGATAATAAAAAGTTGTACACAGCCACCTAGTCCAGCCCACTAGTGATACACAGGAGCCAGTAAGAGAGCAGGGGAGTATCTTAAGACATCATCGTGCAGGCTCTGGCCACAGTGGTAAAATGAGACTTGTTGGAAGATTTTGGAGAATGTTGCATGGCTAAAATTCTCAAAATGGATGCTGGAGACAATTAATTCAAACAAAAACAGTGGCACATGTCTTATATTTGTGTTTGTTTTAAATGCACAGGTAATCTAGTTACATCTTATAAGTGGTAGTGTCCCTTTAAGTAGAAACTAATGGTGACCGCCACCTGAAGAGCCTTGTCTGCATGCAAAACAAGCATCATAGCAGCAGATGCTGTTTACTAGCCTTCCGTTGGACCCATGCTTCAGAATAGAGAAATCTAGCAAATGTAAAGGGGATTACATGTTATATACATAACACTTTGTGAATGTGAAAGTTTATTATCCTGTACTATTTGTTAGGCATTAGTGTAAATAAAGCTATACTAACATTAAGTTGGAATGTTTTAGGATACACTGCATTTTAATCTATATACGACCTTGAAGTTGGCATTGACAGAAAACTCTGCAAGAGGAGAAATTTGGTTAATGCAGTATTAGTGATAGAAAAGGTACAGCACAGAAGAATAAACATCTTGTACTTGTAATTCAAGAATAATCATTTTAGTAATTGACTAATTGGGATCGTATAAGGACAAGCCTTTGAAAATTACACTAATTTACAATCTACGCTTGACAAATATGAAGCCTTAAAAAAACAGTCTAGTCATTTTAAAGAGCTAGGGGAATGTTTTCACGCACTGGTTTAGATCAGTGGAGTGCAATTCATTCCCGTGGAGAGCTGCAGATCATTCATAAGCCTGGACCGTTACTGGTGTAATATACCGTAATATGGATTTTTCAGTGCTATATTTTGACAGCAAAGGTTTAGATTACCACCAACTGAAATGTAAAAAAAAAAAAGGATTTAAATTCAAAAGTCTACAATCTGTTTTATTTAATATTACAAGGGTGGGATAAAACAGGATCAGGATTAATGGATAGACCAGGGTTTGTGGTTTATGGTAAACAGCAGATCTTACTGGCCCCTGATGATTGCACAAATGTCATCCCAGCATGCTTAGCCTGCTATATCTACAAAAGCAAACTTTGTCTCACATCTTCTAACTATTGGCACCATGTTATCCAGAGAGGACCATAGTAATTTTGAAATGGATGATTTTAGGTTTTTGCCCTATCTGTATGGACACAAATGCATTGCGTGTGATTCAAGAGAGACTATTATGATCCAAAACAGGAAAAATAATTCTCAGAACAAGGAAAGGTTTACTGAACACAATAAAAAAAAAAAAAATGAGGTTGGGTTAATAGATTCATTATAACAAAAGAAATACATTCAAAAGAACTTGTCATTATTCAGATTACAAATATTTCAACAACCATTGTGATACATGCTATTTCAGATTGGTAGATACAACCAGGGCCCGACAATGTTGGGGTAAGTGGAAAAAGTCTCCAGGGAAACCAGTGAAGTGTTTCTGCTGATTGCCTTATTCCTCAAACATTGCCCATGAATATCCCTGTACACGGGGGCCTTTATAAATATACCACATGGACAGGGGATTAAAAAGGCAATATACCAGATATCAGAGATTATTTAGTAGCTGCTGGAAAGGCACTACCCACAATTACTTTATGCATAGGTTACGTCAGTTGCTGTCCAGATAAAGCCAATCAGAACTTACAAGAGTAAAATGTAGGCAACCTGCTATCTTTAAACTGTTGTACAAGTCCCATGATCGTTTTTCTAGTTGTGTATTGCTGTGCTCTAGAGCACATAAAACCTCATCCTGATCATGGGAAATATGCAAAAGCTCAATGAATCAGTAAACCTAGCCTAGCAGTAATTGACAATGTTAAGTACACTTGTAGAATGACTACATATTTATTGGTTGGTAGTTAATACATTGTGGTTTGCGTTTGATTTTGCAAAATGTTTTCCACCTCTCACCTGATGAAAAGGCTAAAATCCACTTTTACTGGACACCCATTCAATACAAAAATGTATATGAATATGGTTGAGCATGCTAAGAAGGTTCACATACAAGGCCCGAAATTAAGCCTGACTAGATTAAATAACGGCTTAGTGGTATAGTAACATCTTACACACTCTAGATACTGATCAACTTAAACTCTACTACTGTGCATGCATTCCTTATTGAGCAAAATCACTAGGCATAGTTTATTTTGAGGGTCGTGGACAGTAATAAATCATACACATTAAGAGTTGACAACCCTTTTACTCATAACTTTCTTCATGGAATCATTAAGCCGCTGTTAAGGTTACTGTTAATGCCCTGATCTCTGACAGTCTCAATTATTTGGTTTTAAGATTACCCTCAAATGTGTCCTTACAGTTATTGAGATACTTTTGACTACGATGAGAAATTCTAACCTATTTGAAGAAAAACACCATCGCCCTTTGCACTTAAGATATTAAATAGAGATTAAATTCCAAAATATATTTTTGTTGTATATGAAAGGCCATTCAGCCTACGTATGCAAAGTAGAATTCAACAAATAAGCCATAGCTTTTGTCCGGTCAGTCGCTCCTAGTGTTGTGTATGTATGTATGCTGCGAGGGAGGAACGTAAATGTGAATGGAAATGAAAAGGATGAAAGTGAAATAGGAATGAATGCAAATGCATATGAAAATGTGAAGAATTCAGAAGAATGACATTGAAGAAGGAAGGCGAAGGAGTCAGTGCCTTATACAGGATGTCAGTACTACAGTAGAAAGATGGGCACAGAACATGCTGAACATTCAACTGTAAGATTATTTGTTTCAGTAATTATTAGAGGGATCCTTTTAATCTGGTAACTTTTTAGGGATTAATCCTTCTTAAAGGCCATTGGCTCTCTTTATTCGTAATGGGCTTTATTCATGAAGGTAAATGAGAAGGGAATTTTAGATATAAGGCCAAAGTAGGCAAACTAAATTGCCAACTCAGCTACTTTAGCCTTAAAAGGGACTGTATTAAATAAAAACTTACTGTGAAAGAAGAAATAAAAATGATTTTAAAAAATGATCTATAAATTGTATTAGCAGAACTGCAAGCAGATGCCTAAATTAGGAGACAAATATGTGTTTTAAATCTGTCAGTGGTGTCTCCAGTGTATGACATCGCCTCTGGCTTAATATGCAAATTATACATTGAAAACCAGTTCATTTGCATACTAAGCCACAGGTGAGATCATAAAGGTCTTAAACTGGAGACATCACAGGCACATTTAAAACTCATTTTAACCCTTATTTGGGCATTTTTTTTTTTTTGTTGCAATTCTGCTAATACAATGAATAGATAATTGAATAATGTATTATCCCCTACATTCACAGTAAAAACAATGTTCAAGTGATAAGTTTGAAATTCCCTTCTCAATTCCCTGCCATTACATCTTTCCTGACTAAAGTCCAAAGTCTTTGGGGCATAATAAAGGGACTCTGTCAACCTAAACATTGCTTATCCTGGGATACGCAGAGATTAAACATTTATGAACAATGATCTGTACATTGTGTTAGCATTAAAACATGCAAATGCATAACAAAAGAGAAATGTATGTTTTAAAAGTGTCTGTGGTGTCTCTTGCTTATGACTTCACCTGTGGCTTGATATGCAAATGAGCTAATTTTCAATGGAAAATGTATAAACACTTAAAATATATAATTCTCTTATTTTATGCAATTTTTCTAACACAATGTGTAGCTCATTTTTCATTCTCTACATTCATAGTATGAGTAATGATGTTCACAGAGCTCCTTTAAATAAGGGTAAATTAGGTATTCAAATTCTTTAACTTGCCATTTCTTTCCAACTCTGTGATTAATGCCTGACTTTTGCAGTTCACTTGCTCCTTTTAACCACATTTTATCTCGCTGGAAGAAAAAGTCCATATAGTAGAAATTTTTTGATATCTGTGCTACCAGTCTTTTAGTTTTTTTTTAATAAATAATTTTAATGTGCACATTTTTATTAATGGAAGGTCATCTATAAGAATATCATTTGACTGTAATGGAATGGACATATGTTTAAAAATAAAAAAATAAAATTTTTAAAAGCCACTTAACTTTAAGAATAACTTTTGCTTCTACAGCAATAATCATATGTTTCTTTCACTTCCTAATCCATACATCTATAAACATTCACTTCTCTAGTACTCAGCAAATCTATAAACATCCCCATTATTCACTGTATGTATACATATTAAAGGGAAGCTCCAGGCTGCAAACAAATTTTGGTTCATCTATTAGTGTTTAATCTGTACATTATACCGTTTTTTGCATACAAATGCATGCAGGATTTCTTAGGAATTGTTTGCAAAAGCTCCTGCTCTGCTTTCTTGCAAAAGGACCTGTGCATGTGGACAGGGTAATAAGTTCAAAAGCATGTGTAGTAACACCTTCATTCAGAAGTTTTGGTTTTGTTTGATAGCAGTGATTGGAGGAGCAGAATAGTTGTGTGATGTCACTGCATATGTACAGTGAGCATCCCCATGCATCATCTATTGGAGACCTCTTAATGACTCCCATTCTTGACTTAAGCTAATATCATTGCTATTATGATCAATCCCCAGCAGAAGGCCTGCTAAAGGTATGCTTTCAAGTTCAGTGTTGAAAAATTAAAAAAAATTAACCTTTTTACTTTCTAGCATTCACCTTCAAAATGGCTTTATATGTGCCGAAATTGGATGCTATATATACACCACTGGTTTCCATCCACATTGCAGTATCTACTTTATTCAGTATCTTGGAGTAAAACTTTAATCTGGATAAATTGCCATTTAAAGGTATTTTGAATTTGTATCTAAAAGACAAGTTTGTGGCACTTTTGAACTATGCTCCTTTGTGAGTGCACAATATTTAACCTTCCCAGGCTTCATTAAGAATGGAGAGATCCTTTAACATAAGCCACCTATAATCATCCAAATTAACTAGCACTCACTGAATGTAGCCGATATGTATTTGCAGAGTCCTCACTGCATGTAGAAACTTACCAACATACCACTCACTGCATTCTTATACATACATTTCCCCACAAATCACTGGATCTGATTAGGAGATATTCACTAAAAAGGTGAGTTAAAGGGGAGTTGAGGTGAGATGAACATATCTCATCAATTTAGCTATAAATTTTGCAGGGACAAGCCAGTGACTTTCCCCTATTAAGCAAACTCACCAGGTTTGTCTGTGCACAGTGTATAGTTTAATTGGTGAAATGTAATGTTAATGTCACATGAAACTCACCTATTAGCGGATAGCCCCCATAGGGGGCATCCATAAACATCCACATCTCCAGTAAATGCTAAAGTGTAACAAATTCTGTCTGTGCCCCCCTATCAGTGATTAACACGGAAGGCTGCTCTGAACACCAATGGTCGGGCCCCTCAAAACCAGAAATACAAGTATAAAATTAAAGGAATGGTGCAATCATCTTTCAAAATCAATTAAACAATTATAAACTATTACTAAAACAATACAGTGATTTTTTTAATAATACATGATAAAAAAAATTATATGTCCACTTTATAGTCATATCTTGAGGAAATATTTCTGATCACATGAAGACCTTACGTCAGGGCTCGACAAACCCCAGGCGCCAGGTCGCCATGGCGACCAGGAAATTAGACCTGGCGCCTGGGTGCTGTCAGCCTCATGGTCCCCTTGCCGCTGCCATCCGATTTTTCCGCAGCGCGAGGGGGTAAAGTCTGTGCCGATGGCACAGACTGCAAGCTCCGCCCCCTCGCGCAACGCGTGTCTGAGTGCCGGGTGTCGTCACGTGACATCCTGGCACTCAGCACGCCGACCAACGGAGTTAAGCTGCAGCGTGAATGTCCCCCTCCCCTGCAGTGAGGTAAAGCAGCTGGGAGGGGGACACATCAAGAAGAAACCCCCAAGAAAAGACTGTGTTAGGTGGGTGTGTGTTTGTATGTATTGTAAAGTAGGTGTGTGTGAGGGGTTTGTATATATGGGTGTGTGAGGTGTTTATATATATGGGTGTGTGAGGTGTTTATATATATATGGGTGTGTGAGGTGTTTGTATATATGTGTGTGTGTGAGGTGTTTGTATATATGTGTAT
Source organism: Pelodytes ibericus (assembly GCA_036172795.1). Lineage (NCBI taxonomy): Eukaryota > Metazoa > Chordata > Amphibia > Anura > Pelodytidae > Pelodytes > Pelodytes ibericus. The sequence goes on from CM069857.1 coordinate 60,269,604, forward strand.
ATGTAAAGTATGTGTGTTTGTATATATGTGTGTGTGAGGTGTTTGTATATATGTGTGTGTGAGTTGTTTGTATATATGTGTGTGTGAGGTGTTTGTGTATATATGTGTGTGTGAGGTGTTTGTGTATATATGTGTGTGTGAGGTGTTTGTGTATATATGTGTGTGTGAGGTGTTTGTATATATGTGTATATGTAAAGTATGTGTGTTTGTATATATGTGAAGTAGGCGTGTGTGTTTATGAATTGTGTTTATGTTTGCGTGATTGTCTGGCTCCTAAAAAAAATGTCTGGCTCCTAAAATCAAAATAAATTTGTCAAGCCCTGCCTTACGTGTCTTATTTTTCTTATACTGGAAGTTGATCCAAAGCTATAGGAATGGTGGAAATCTTTGATTGATGAAAGTAGTCGATAACAGTAATAACAAGGTCTTAACAGATCAATAACAGTGTATTTATTTATTAACATGTATTCCAATAACCCCTGAATATAAAACATCTAAACTTTTGTTCAAAAGATTGGGGTCACTTTGAAATGACATTGTTCTTGAAAGAAAAGCAAATTTTGTCTATTAAAAAACATCAAATGGATGAGAAATACAGTGCAGAAGTAATTTTATAACTGACTATTGTAGCTCGAAAAAGCTGATGTATAATGGAATATCTATATAGGCGTACATAGCTCTATTATCAGCAATCATCACTCCTGTGTTCACTCAATGGCATGTTGTGTTAGCTAATCCAAGTTTATCATTTTAAAATGCTAATTGATCATTAGAAAACCCTTTTGCAATTATGTTTACACAGCTGAAAACTGCTGTGCTGATTAAATTACCAATAAAACTGGGAGCAGTTCAGCATCTGGAGCATCAGCATTTGAGTTTTCGTTTACAGGCTCAGAATGGCCAGGAACAAAAAACCTTGTTCTGAAACTCGTCAGTCTATTCTTATTCGGAGAAATGAAGACTATTCAGTGCAAAAAATTGTCAAGAAACTGAAGATCTCATACAACGCTGTGTACTACTTCCTTCACAGAACAGTTGAAACTGGCTCTAATCAGAATCAAAAGTGGAGTGGGAGGCCCCCCGTGCACAACTGAGCAAGAGGACAAGTACATTAGAGTATCTAGTTTGAGAAGCAGGTCCTTACTGGTAGCTTCATTAAACATTTCCGACAAAATATCGCTCTCAACATCAACAGTAAAGAGGTGACTCCAGGATGCTGGCTTTCTAGGCAGGGTTGCACTGAAAAAGTCAGACTGGCCACATTAACACAGGCAAAAAGTTATGTACAGACGCATATGAGTTTGAGGTATTCGGACCACAAAAAAGAGCATTCATGAGACACAGACCAACTAAAAAGATGCTGGCGCAATGCTTGACGACATCTGTCAAGCATTGTGGTGCCAATTTCACGTTTTTGGATGCATTGGTGGTGGTAAAGTGGGAGATTTGTATAAGGTAAAAGGGATCTTGAAGAAGGAAGGCTAGCAACCTTTTGCAAATCCCGATGGTTGGGGCTTGATTGGAACCAATTTCCTCCTACAACAGGATCATGACCTACAGCTCCAAACTATGCATGACGTATTTAGGAAGCATTCAGCTCATATTCTGTCTAGAATGCAGTGGCCAGCAAAGCCACCCAATCTCAACCTTACTGAGCTTTTGTGAGAGCAGCTTGACCGTACGGTACGTAAGAAGTGCCCATCAAACCAGTCCAATTTGTAGGAAGCATGGGGTGAAATCTCTTCAGATTATCTCAAGAAATTGCCAACTAAAATCCCAAAGGTATGCAAGGCAATAATTGCTGCGAAGGATTCTTCAACGAAAGCAAGGTTTGAAGGACACAGTTAGTAATAATCATGATTTCTAACCCCCGTCAACGTCTAGACTGTATTTCCTATTCTTTTTGCTATTTATCTGATTGAATGGAAAACAAGGACATTTCTAGGTGACCCAAAACTTTTGAACAGCAGTGCAAATCCCCAATATTCACAGCATCTATGACAGTAATCACAGCATCTATAACATTCACATTCTCAGTACTCACTGCATCTAATCACATCCCCTTGAGAATACCCACTGCACCTATAAACATTCTCTCCCCAGTATACTGCATCTAAAATAACAGCACTTACTGAATGTATAAGCATCCACGTGCTCAGAGAATCATATACCCAGCACTCACTGCACATTGATCATTTGATCCACAGTACTCACTACATTTATAACATCCATATTCTCAGAGATAAAGGGGCTCAACTTAAACATTGCTTATACTGTGAATGTAGAGAATTAAAAAAAAAAAAAAAAACATCTATACATGTTAGCAGACTTACAAGAAAATGCATAAAATAAGAGACATGATTCCTGCTTATGACATCACCTTGAGGCTTGATATGCAAATTCCACATTTCCCATTGACAATAAATTCATTTGCATATCAAGCCATAGGTGATGTCATAAGCAAGAAACACCACAGACACGTTTAAAACATATAGTATATATTCCTCTTAGTTTATGCATTTCCTTGCAATTTTGCAAACACAATGTATAGCTCATTTTTCATCATTTTCTATTCACTACATTCAAAGTATAAGCAATGTTTCTGTTACCAGAATCCCTTTAATAGCATCAAACCACACACCCACTCTCTTCCTAAGTACCAATGCGTGATCTACCAATATACAGTGCCAGTCAATGTACACTGCACCAAACCACATTTCTTACAGAGTATATTTATCAACATCCACTTCCCCAGGACTCACTGCATATATACACACATGCACTTAACCAATACTTACGTCACCTATAAACATTCATCAGCATTCACTACATCTATCCGCATTCACTTCACCAGCATTGCCTTTTCACTCACTCTCTATAGTGCATATTCACTTTATTTATAATCGTCAGCATCCATCGTTATTGCTATGCATCATTATATTATTGTCCTGTGTAATGGGTCACTGCAACCAAAACACTTAATGCACTTGTGGGTCAGCATTACACAGTTCGCATATATCCCCACCTACTACACTAACCATGCCTGAAAACCAGTCCCTGCACGTTAGCAGCATCTTCAGCACCGATTACCATCCACTACACCGAATGCACCAGCACCATGTGAAACGACACCCACCCATCACCACTCCTATGGAGATAGGTCAGCATCCCCAGCACTAATTATCCTGCACTCAGTGTACCAAATCAACACCATCAATAGCCACCATCTGCCTATATCTTCCACCCATCCATCACCCCAGTGCATTATAACAACACCCCAAGCACCTTGCTAGCAATACTGATAGGATTGCATCGGTTGAGCAGTCACAGCCTTTATCAACCCCATTTTTAATCAAAGGGTTAAACATAAACCAAATCCAATGCAAAAAAAAGCATCAAGATGTCAGCATTATGAAGCACTCACCTTCCTCCTCTCCCATGTGTTCCTCGCTCCAGGTGCAGCACAGTAGCATTAACCTCATTCACCCCACGTGTGTGAGGCCGCAGATTGGGGTGACAGCCCGTCACTGGGTCCCCGTGTACACACACAGAGGGCTGTGGCCGCTCCTCTCTGTCCCCTAGCATGGGAAGCACTGCTAGCTACAGATACTACAAGGCAGCAGAATGGGAGGAGGGAGGACAACCATGCAGATTTCCCTGGGAAAGCCTGTGTGCAGGAGAGAGCGTGCTCGCTGTGCATTATGTCATACATTTACTGATAGCTAACCTTTGGCAATCTGTTGTGAACTTCATCTACCATAATGCTCAGACAGCCACATTGGATTATAGTTCACTAGGTCAATTATCTCAAGATGGCATGGAATTATAGAAGTGGTAAATACATTTTTCTATACAACTAATGCACTGCTGGTTTCTGCGTGACTGTGTTAGAACTACTATTAAACTAGGATATTACAGTTCATTAATATTTTACTGACATGGCAAATTGTACCCCCCCCCCCCCCCCTGCTGATTAATAGTTGAACAAACTGCAAATAATAATATAATCTGAGCATAATCGTACTATCATTGTACTAAGGGGGCTTTTCACTAAAATGTGAGTTGAGATGAACATTTAACCTTGCAAATGTATCTATTCATTGTTCAGGGAAACTCACCAGATTTGTCCCTGCACAATATATAGTTAAAATGGTGAGATGAAATGTTCACCTCAACTCACCTTTTTAGTAAATAGACCCCTCAGTCTGCAAAGTAATATAGCTACAGAATGTGATGTGTACAATGTATTCAGAGCATTAGTAGGTACTCTATATCTGCTTCATTAGCTTATTAAAAAGTTCCAATTATTTGATTTACACACTCATTGGCCACCGACAACAGGGTCTGTAGGTCCACTGAGCATCATTAAAACGTCTGTGCCTTAACTCTAGACCAAACTAAATCATTATTACATGGATTTTACCAGATGCTATTTTAAGGATTTGGTGCACAATATTGTAGTAGCGTCATGTGATTCCTGGATATTTTGAACCACAAATAAGCTGTGAAAATCATGTTCCATCTAATTCCAAAAGTGCTTTACTGATTTGAGATCTGGGACCTGTGCAAGCCACCATTATTCTCGTGTTCATCAAACCATATTAGAAAAATGTTTGATTTGCTGTATATGTTGGCAAAGTCTCTGTGATCTCTAAAGGGCCATAGAAAATCATTCATCTATTGAAAAATCCAGTAAGGGTCTACCATAAATAATATACAAGGGTGTAAAGATATGCTACTAGGGTGGAAAAGATAATATTATGGCATCCCTACCATGTGACTGACACAGGAACAAAAACCAAAATGATCCCAATGGATGCCTATAATAATACTACCTTAAACAAAGACTTATTAGAATGTCTTCTGAATTGCACGATTCTTCATAGATAATCCATGATGTACATGCAATAAATATAGAAGGAGACAAAATAGTCTAATGTGTACAGCAGGTATATATAGTATAAACAAAATGTGGAAATGCACTCACAAACACAGGATATTACTGTGCCTTGAGTGCAATGAAGATGGTCTTATCCCAATAGATGTGGTACTCAGTGGAGGATATAGGGAACCCAAGACATTTAGTAGAACCTCCCATCGTGGCTCCTTCTGTATTTATTGCATGTACATCCTGGATTATCTATGAGGAATATTGCAATTCGGTAGACATTCTAATAAGTCAGGGGCGTCCAACGTGCGTCCCGAGGGCCATATGCGGCCCGTCTGAGCTCTGCTCTGGTAGCCACACCTCCAACTGCTCACCACACATGAAGCTGTGTTAGGGAACGATGTTCCCTACACAGAGGGGTGCTGCTATAGTGCGCATAAGCTCTCCTCTACCCTGCACGTGAGGTCATGCACAAGAGTCGGAGGGAGGGAAGAAGCGTACCGGCAGCAGGAAGATCACTGAACAAGCAAAATTCAGGAGGCACAGCCCTGTGTAAATAAACCCCCCAACAAACTGCGTAGTAAATGTGTGTGGTATGTGTGTGTGTGTAAAATATGTGGTGTGGGTAAGTGTATGTGTGTTGTGTGTGGGAGGGGGAGTGTGTGAGGTAAGTGTGTGTGTGTGTGTGTGGTAAGTGTGACTGTGTGTATGCGTAAGTATGTAAGTGTGCCTGTGTGTTTGTGTGTGTTACTATGTATGCTGTGTGAGTGTGTGTGTGTGAATATATATATATATAATTCTCTGAATGAATGAAAAATGAATGCGCCCACGCACACATACATTTCTGGCAAAGTGGCCCTTTGCAAAATAATCTTGGACACCCCTGTAATAAGTCCTCATTTAAGCTTGTATTATTAGATCCAGCCATTTGGATAATGTATCTTTTTTTTCCTGTATCAATCACATGGTGGGGCTGCCATAATATAATCTCTTGCACCCTACAATCGCACATTTACGTCCTTGTGTTTATTTTTGTGTGTCTGTGTGATTTAGGCTATCCCAGTTTAAGTTGCAGCCTCATATCACTTAATCAATTAATCACCTGAATATCTCAATCGATTCCGGGTTAGGTGATCACTTGGCCAAACGTTCGTGTCCCCATTGACTTCAATGGGGTTCGGGGTCAAGTTCGGGCACGGACCCGGACGGACATTTTTCCGAAGTCGAACCTGCCGAACCCGAACATCCAGGTGTCCGCTCAACTCTACTTCTGAGATTTCCTTCTTAGCAAACCTGTTAAAATAATTATTCTAGTAATTGTGGCCTTTTGTGTCCAGACATTGTCCTTTGCCATCTCTCATTATCAGTGTGTTTTTGTTGACAGAATTAAACTCATTAAATGGGTTTTATTTATCCCACCAATCTTTGTAAACTTTAGAGACAATTGTAAGTTAAAATGATACCATGTTCTAAGTCACATATATTTTATGTTTGTGCCGAAAAATACCTAATGATCCTAAAGGCTATTAGTATAATTAACTAAAAATGTCAGCACTGGGCCAGGATCTGTTTTTTTTTTAGCTTTGTGACAAAAAATTCAAGTTAGTTTATTTTCATCTTATCCATTTCATAGCTTCAAGTAATTGTGAATGGAAATAATTCTATGGAACATGACATTTTTTGCTCCATGGATGGGTTCTGTGGATGTATGAGGAGATATGGTTTTCAATTATTGATTCGTTTGTAATAGTCAATGGGACCCAAATGTTGGAAATAAATATTTAAAGCCTTTTTTTGTTCTTGTTGTTGAGGGCCAGAGTTTTGAGTTAAGTGGTACACGAAGACTCTATGTATAAGCCAAATGGCAAAGGATTTAGCTAAACTAGAAACATGGTCAGAGCAGTGGCAACTGCCATTTAATGTGGACAAGTGCAAGATTATGCACCTTGGGCGTAAAAACCCCCAAACAGAATATAGGACATTTTGTACACTCCTAACCTCAACATTTGAGGAAAGGGATTTAGGAGTAATAATTTTAGAGGACTTAAGGGTAGGTAGGCAATGCAATAGAGCAGCAGGAAATGCTAGCAGAATGCTTGGTTGCATAGGGAGAGGTATTAGCAGTAGAAAGAGGGAAGTGCTCATTCCACTGTACAGAGCATTGGTGAGACCTCACTTGGAGTATTGTACGCAGTACTGGAGACCATATCTCCAGAAGGATATTGATACTTTGGAGAGAGTTCAGAGAAGGGCTTCTAAACTGGTTCATGGGTTGAAGGATAAAACTTACCAGGAAAGGTTAAAGCATCTTAACATGTATAGTTTGGAGGAAAGACGTAACAGGGGGGATATGATAGAAACATTTAAATACATAAAGGGAATCAACACAGTAAATGAAGAGAGTATATTTAAAAGAAGAAAAACTACCACAACTAGAGGACATAGTCTTAAATTAGAGGGCCAACGATTTAAAAGTAATATCAGGAAGTATTACTTTACTGAGAGGGTAGTGGATGTATGGAATAGCCTTCCAGCGCAAGTGGTAGAGGTAAACACAGTCAAGGATTTTAAGCATACATGGGATAGGCACAAGGCTATCCTAGACATAAAAAAGAGAACTGGGGACTAATAAAAATATTTAGAAAATTGGGCAGACTAGATGGACCGAGTGGTTCTTATCTGCCCACACATTCTATGTTTCTATGTATGTTTTCTCCAGACACTAAATAAGAATTTCTGTCACATCTAGATTAGGAGTAAATGTCTATATCTTCATGTGACTGTGAAATAATTGTAAATGCACTCTGGCATCCTGATATGACAACATCTATTATTTTGGTGACCATGGGCCACATCGAAGAAACTGTAGTAGGGTTTCATGTTTTGGAGGGCTATGTTTGGACAGCGATGCTGTGAGCCATAAGTTGCCAAGTCAATGTATTGATAACCCTTTTAACAGCAACACAGTTTATACATAATCAAATCTTTGTGTAATGTCTGTGTTCATTAAATAAAATTCCTAAGAGTGAGCAGAGCATACAAGCTCCTTACTGTCTAATACTCTGCGTTATGACATTGCCCTCAGCTAAAGGAGAGCCAATCACATCCATTCTCCTCATCTGTCCTATTAATATAATGACTTGCACCATCCCACATAGTTTTCATACTTGTAGCACTACTCTGATAACCCTTTCATTGCAAATGGCATAGTAACTTAAAGTGCTAGGGTTTATTTTTTAGTGTCTCTCCAGGTTTACCGCCTTTCTTTTGTCTGCATCTTGTTTCATGTACCAACAGAATATGCACATAAAGGAATATACTGGTGAAAAGCTAACTGTTAACTGTTGGACATTTGTTCAACAGATGTCATATTTGGAATTTAAAAAAAAGGCTTTTTTCGTTGGCATTACCGACGTTGCAAATTGTTTGGCTTAGTGAGAACCATTTCTTCTACAACCTATGTATCAACATTATTAATGGAGCCAATTTCATTGAAGAAATAGGTACAACTGGAATCTATGACCAGCAATATATTGCAGGTGTACGGAAAGGGATTAGACAAATTGTTTAGCAGCAATAATGTGGACTAACTGGTTAAACAGCAGTCCATGCCACAAAGTAAAAAAAGGCTGAAACAAGAAAATTCAGATGACGAGGAAGAAAAACACAGAACCAAAATGTCATTTAAAAAGATTTCTTTATTCATTTTAATTTTAAGCAAAATTACTTTTAATAACTTTTTTTCAGTATTATTTTTACAAAAAGTGTTTTGTTTGTATTTTGTAATGTTTTCTTCGGAGGCAGTAAAGGAGGGAATACACTGAGAGGAGGGGGTGGTCAGTAAATTAAGACATCCACACATCACACACACCCCTCGCACCCAAAGACACAGCAGGGTGGAAGTTTCTAGAACTTCCTGCAGCTTTCTGGTTACTGAGGAAATGCAGATATAAGAGCACGGGCGAAGGGCCTGAGAGCAAGGGGGGAGAGACCGCACTCTACCTCACAGTTTTTACTTTTTATTTTTAACTTCTGCAATGCCAGAAGGTTTATAAAATGTTTAAAATGTCACTGGCAGCAAAATGGGAAAATATTAATAATAATAAAAAACTCAAAATGTGCATTACCTCCTCTTTTAATTCACTGCAGAAGTTTGCCTCATCTTTTACTCCAAGAGGGCCTTACATGTCATTGTGAGCCCTCCTAGCAGTAGGGAGTTAATATATTCACATCCTGCAAAGAATGGTGTATTTCTAAAAACACCAATGCCCTGCATTTTGTGGCAAGCAAAAAGGTTAAAAGACAAACCAAAAACAAGAACCTATTTTCAATTTATTTAGCAAATGTAAAAGGAAAAATGCTTTAGCAGATTCTTCTCTCACCCTCCCCCCTTCAAAGAGAGAGAAGTCACACACTTTATTAATACAAAAATAATACAAATAATAATGATCCCTTACAGTCGTAGGCTGATTGCATCAGAATGGATTGAGTTCCAAACATAACTTACAACAACTTACTGGGGCAGCGATGGTGAGAGGGAGAAGAATGGGAGGGTGAAAGCTTGTTCACACTGCCGGAAACATGAAATCAGGAAGATTTGACATACTATTAGCAAGGACTAGGTGGCAACATGTTGGGGAGGGGAGAGAAAATCATTCTTACTGGCCCAGATATTAGGCCACCACTAGGCACCATATATTTCCAATTGTATTTATAAGCTAGGTTGAGAAATCTTCAAGTCAGGACAAGAGGAAATACAAGAAAAACGGCTGCTGGTGAACATCTTAAAACAGAGTTGCTATTCACCGTTCTGCTTCCCAAGACGTTCTGCAGCAGCTGAAGGCTTTACTGCACCAGCCTCATTATAGGACATGTGGGTTCAAATCCTTAAAACTCTTAGCAGTATGTGAATACCCACCACTTGAGTGCATATTTACAGTGCATGTATGTCCATACTTGTGAATGTCTGAGTGTATTTATATCTATGTACTGTATACAAGTATGCACAACTCTTTTTACCACTTTGCATTTGTAGATATAGACAATGTACATTCCATTATATGCGCTCTTTGGCATATACATGTATATAGGTGCACACACAATGCATTTTCCCAAATATCATTGTGTGTGTAAGTATATAATGTATATGTGGGTGTGCATGTTTATGAGTGTCAGATTGCAGGCTCATGTATAATGTGTAGCTGCCTGACTCCCTGTTTAGAGATGGGAATTACAAGGACAGGATGAATTAAGATATTGGAGGGCTGTGGGGGAAGGAAAGATGGGGGATACTTGGATCCTTTTACATTCACACCATGCAGTAGCACCATAGTTGATGAGGTTACTCGTAGCTCTCTGACTGGTTACTTTCTCCGCCGGCCGCAGTACTTCCCTTGACCACAGAGTCCGCCACCTACGGGAACATTAAAAGGTATATTGTTGCATAATGTAGTAATAAAGATTGGGTCTACTTGTAATGCCCCTCCAGATACTGATGTTGACCCAGCATGTTCTGGCTTTGTGTTCTGCGGTTTTGTTTAACATATAACTACCTCTTACATAATATAAAGTGTTGGATCTACCCAAACTATTGAAAATATAAATGAATTATAATTTTATGTATAAAGCACTAACTTACTCTGCAGCTCTATACACTAAGGTAAACAAGACATAATAGGTGAGGCACCAAACTAACCAAAAGGTGAAGAAGGCACTATTTACAATGTAAAAACTTTACATTGCGACTTCTGTCCTCTCACCTTTTCAACTGTATGTTTGGTGGGGAATCTATCTCTACTTTGAGTGGATAATCTGATGCAGCTTTGCTGATTTCTGTATACTTAATATGATTAATTCCCATCACAACTATATAATAAAACTAGGGCTGTCCATAAGAACGAGCTATACCGATGGAGCCAATCTGAAAGATTTTTTAAAGCCAGGGTATTCCAAATACTACATGTGTTAATAAAGCAGCTTGATTTGGGGATGGTGGCCTACTAGGCTTGTGCACCAAGACATCTTTGACTATTCCTCCATAATGCTGGTTACTGGACTGTGAGTTCCAAAGAATCATTTTTGGGCAATGAGTATGATAACGTCATGTATTTACAACAACGTATGTTGTATTACAACATTCAAATGTTTTGTATTATTCTTTTGAAGGAGCAATAGTGTGCAATTGTTTTGATAATACAAGCTTTTGACATAATCACATATAATCTATCACTTATATTTTTGTTTTACTATTCTCATGACATTTAACTCTTTATTAAGCCTTTCAGTTGAATGACGTTGTGTACAAGCATATACAAAGCTACATAATAAAACAATCCTTTCATTTTTATATAGACAAATATGTAATTTATTTTATATTTTAACACTTATTCTTAGGGAAGTGTTCACAGCAAGACCTCTATTTACCCAATAGTAAATATTTTGACTGGTTTTATGTTGTAAGGGGAAATTATGAAACATAAATGTTGCACTATGATAATGTAACTCTCAGTATGCAATATACAAAAGGTCAGCAAGTTTATAATTACCTCTGTAGTAAGATTTGGCTGGTTTTTGGGCTGAAAAAGAAAAAAACATGAAAATACCATTAATTACTTGGCTATACGTTTGCTTATTCTCTATATTTTATTAACAGAAGTCGCTTACCTCCTAAGGGATAACCTAATTGTCCAGCACCAGCACCTGAAAGAAATGTAATAAAAAGGTGAGCTGCTCCATCTAGTGTCCAACATACAGACTGCAATTGTTTTTTTTTTTATTTTGTTAAATATTTTTTTTTTATGGAAGATACACATGAACATAACATGTACCACAAAACACCAAAAAAGTTAATTACCTAAATATGCTGTACATGGTACAATGGATGTGAAAAGTATCTCATTTTAACTCAACACTTTCCTTTTTTTTTTTTAAATGATCCACAAAAACCTTTGTTTCTTGAACAAATAAATAAAACACATGCCTCCTCACGGCAGCAGTTGTGACTGTCACCAATAAAATACAAAACATAACTATGAACTTGTCCATTTGTCATGTCACCACAGCCCTTCCTGTGTACGAGCTGTGTCAGCTCGCTGTCTGGGGCCATATCAATAAGTCTCAAGCGGTCTTATTAGAGAACCTTATTGAGGGTTTTTGTTTGATTAGTTTTATACAATACCAGTCTGTGTCCTGGAACGTCTCTTTTTCTTATTATTATCGTCAATGGATCTATAAAGTTATTCCATTTCTTGAAAAAGGATTTTTTTTTCTTTCTTTCTGCTTAACTCGGTTCCAACCAAAACATCATCATCAAATAGTCTAATTTATAGTTTTAACAGTTTAAGACTGGGGGGTGTCCGAGCATTTGTTTTCCATGCATCTACCATGACTATTTGGAGTTTGCGTTTATTTCCAGTATCCTATAAGTATACCCAAAATGGTCATTTCAGGTAATATAGATTGCATTTGTTTGCAATATGTATTTGTGGATGTCCAGAAAGATGTAAGACTGGCACAAGCCCAGAAGCAATTAAAAGGGCTTGCATCTTTATTGGCACATTTCAGGTAGGCATTATTGGTGAGTTCCCTCTTAAAAAGTTGCTTCCAAGTTTAACGAAGGGGACAGCCATTTTGGTAATTTATATCATTGGTTCACGGAAAGTGACGTTAAATAGATCTAGTAACTTTTCCAGTTCAGCTATTCCTTTGCCAATTTACCACTGTTTAGCAAAATAGACAGCATGATTCATGTTTAAGTTATATTACCCTATTGACAACCTTAATGTTGTGTCAGTGTGCATCAGATGTATAAATCAATAATAGCTAATACTTGTCCCTCCAGTTGTTGAGGACCAGGTTTCCCATGATGCTGTGAAGGCCTCCATTACACTGTATGCCTCTAGTTTATAGAGCAGATATACTGTACTACTCTTTTCTCTCGCACAAAAACACGTTTTCCTATTTTTATTACACAGTCTAAATGGAAACCTCAAACCGCAGTGTCTAATCCACAGAGCCAGCCCGATACAGAAAATGCTTCTAAAGGAAGTGGTGGCTATCGTTCTGCTAATGGGGTTTAACTCATTAATTGATGTGTGGCTGCAATGTCTCATTGGACAGTTAAAAGAGTAGGCAAAAATAGATGTGACTAAGCAGACAAGATTAGCACATTAAACTTTTGCAGCCTTGACATGACGATAGCACATATAACTACCCCATTTGAAGGGATGGTAATAAGGAGACATTTATGTGACTTCTAACTTAAAGGGACTCTACCACTTACACAAGATGTAACTAGAACCCCTGTGCATTTAAAGCAAATACATTTATAAAAGACTTTTGCCACTGTTTTTTTTCTCTATGTTTGAATTAATTGCATATAAAAGGAAAAAATGAAGGTGTTTATCTCCAGCATCCATTTTGTGAATTTTACCCATGATGCAACATTCTCCAAAATCTTTCAGCAAATCTCACTTTACAACTGTGGCCAGAGACTGCATGATGATATCATAAGATACACACCTGCTCTCTTACTGGCTCCTGTGTATCACTAGTGGGCAGGACTAGGTGGCTTTTTTTTTTTAATATTTAGAATCTTTATTCTATTGATGGCTTTTTTTTTTTTTTTTACCAGCCTTCCAACACAAGGAGAGGAGACTGACCTGATCAAACCGGATCATAACTCTGCCCACTTGTGATGTAATAGTTACATTACCCTCCCATTCCATGCCAGTCTAGGGTCAGAATTCTACTTATAGACTGCATTCTGTGTCCCCAGCCCCAAAGTGAGATACTAGTGCTGTAAATTCACTGGGGAATGGCACCCAAAAATTTTGTAAAATATTTCATTAAATAAACTCACATAACAAAAACAAAAGATATCTGAAATCCACAATGCAAAAAACTCCCAAACCTTTTTTAAAAAGTTAAAGTGGAGTGTCCCTTTATCAGTGACGTTCAAACACTATTTCATATGTTACTGATACTGTTTATAGTAATTTGAACTAGTTCCTCTAATTCTATGGTGAGCGGTTTAATGGCTGCATAACAGACATTAATGTTAGCAACAGAATGAATCTTTATCCGGTAATTAATAATTACACTCACTCAGTTGTTTAATTATGGCGTAAACAACACTAGATATTAAGTAAGGATGGTCTGTGCAGAGGCAGAGAGTTAAGCAAATGTGTAAAATTTAATAGAAATTGTTTATGACAAACTTTGTTTTTAATGCTATGTTTTGTTAATAGTTTTGGAATCTTTATCTATATGAAGCGTTTAGCTGCAGAAGCATCGTGCTAACCAATATGTATCATGCTAACCAATAGCTAACTGCATGCAGACAAATGGCTTGGGAAAGAATGGAAGAGGGGAAATAAAAAGACAGAAGACACATTTAAGAAAAACCTCCCACTTCGGATAATTCCAAAAATTCTCACCTCCCGTTCCTAATCCGGCTCCAGGCCCTACCCCAGCTCCGCCGCCAGCTAACTGTCCATAACCAGTGCCTAAGGCACCTCCATAACCTGAAAATGTAAGATTAATTAGGTGTCAATGGTATTGTACTGATCATCTTAATAAAAACAGGTGTGGAATAAAGTAAAAAAACATCAGACCCCAGACTATGATGTAAAATTCCAATATTTAGAACACAAAGGGGAGAGAACTTATTAGTCTCACGTCAAGAGTACAGAGCTCATATATTGACTAAGTCTGAACGTGAAACCAGTCAGGTATATGCCTTTAATCTACCTATTTGCTAGTTACAGTGCTAGCAAACATGTAGACTAAGATATATAGTTACCCAGAGGAGTCTGCGGCCTCCTGCAATATGGCCACTAGTATGCTCAAAGATGGAGGAGACATTTGCACATTTACCTTTGCCACAGAATGTGAAATCAGCGTCCCACAGTACTTAGCATGCTTTTTATCCCCCATAAAGTGATACCATGTTATTTTACATGAAAGATGCACTTTAAAGCAATGATCATAATCCAGTGCCAAGTATTGCAGTACATAGTCAGGGAGATCGGTAAGTACCTGGTTTAGGTGGTTTCCCCCCTGGATACTGGCCTGATAAAAACAAAAAGAAAAAACATTTTAAATATTTTAACACGTAAACATGTATGTATTTTAAATGACTAATTACTGATACACTTTGTCCCCTCCACAGATTAGCTGGGCCTATTCTCATAAACCACAGTGTAGCTGGCTTAAACATTCTTGGGAAAGACTGGAAGAGGGGAAATAAAAGACATAGGACACATAAAGAAATTCTCTCATCAGATAATTCCAAAAGCTCTTACCTCCTTGTCCTCCCGTTCCTAATCCTGCTCCAGGTCCTACCCCAGCTCCAGGCCCTACTCCAGCTCCTCCTCCAGCTAACTGTCCATAACCAGTACCTAAGGCACCTCCATACCCTGAAAATGTAAGAATAATTAGGTGTTAATGGTATTGTATAGATCATCTTAATAAAAACAGGTGTAGATCAAAGTAAAACAACATCAGACCCCAGCCTATGATGTAAAATTCCATTATTAAGACTACAAAAGAGAGAACTTATTTAAGTCTCATGTCAAGAATACAAAGTTCATGTGAAGTCTTAAAAAGAACCTGTCGTCCACAAAACCAGTTACGGTAGGTATATGCCTTTAATCTTTATATTTGCTAGTGACATTGTAGACTAAGAGATATTCTTACCCGTAGGAGTCTGCGGCCTCCTGCAATATGGCCACTAGTATGCTCAAAGATGGAGGAGACATTTGCACATTTACCTTTGCCACAGAATGTGAAATCAGCATCCTACAGTACTTAGCATGATTTTTATCCCCCATAAAGTGATACCATGTTATTTTACATGAAAGATACACTTTAAAGCAATGATTATAATCCAGTGCCAAGTATTTCAGCACATAGTCAGGGAGATCGGTAAGTACCTGGTTTAGGTGGTTTCCCCCCTGGATACTGGCCTGATAAAAACAAAAAGAAAAAACATTTTAAATATTTGAACACGTAAACATGTATGTATTTTCTATGACTAATTACTGATAAACCTTTTTCCCCTCCACAGATTAGCTGGGCCTATTCTCATAAACCACAGTGTAGCAGGCTAAAACATTCTTGGGAAAGAATGGAAGAGGGGAAATAAAAGACAGAGAACACATAAAAAAATGATTTCATAAGATAATTCCAAAAGCTCTCACCTCCTTGTCCTCCCGTTCCTAATCCTGCTCCAGCTCCAGGCCCTACTCCAGCTCCTCCTCCAGCTAACTGTCCGTAACCAGTGCCTAAGGCACCTCCATACCCTGAAAATGTAAGAATAATAAGGTGTTAATGGTATTATACTGATCATCTTAATAAAAACAGGTGTAGAATAAAGTAAATAAAAAACACCAGATTCCAAACTATATTGTAAAATACCAATATTTAGAACACAAAGGGGAGAGAACTTATTGACGTATCATGTAAAGAACAGAGAGTCCATGGGCAGTCTTAAAGTGAACCTGTCATCCACAAAACCAGTTACGGTAGGTACATGCCTTTAATCTACCTATTTGCTAGTTACAGTGCTAGCATACATGTAGACTAAGATATATAGTTACCCAGAGGAGTCTGCGGCCTCCTGCAATATGGCCACTAGTATGCTCATAGATGGAGGAGACATTTGCACATTTACCTTTGCCACAGAATGTGAAATCAGCGTCCCACAGTACTTAGCATGCTTTTTATCCCCCATAAAGTGATACCATGCCATTTTTACATGAAAGATGCACTTTAAAGCAATGATTATAATCCACTGCCAAGTAGTGCAGCACATAGTCAGTGAGATCGGTAAGTACCTGGTTTAGGTGGTTTCCCCCCTGGATACTGGCCTGATAAAAACAAAAAGAAAAACCATTTTAAATATTTAACACGTAAACATGTATGTATTTTCTATGACTAATTACTGATACACTTTTTCCCCTCCACAGATTAGCTGGGCCTATTCTCATAAACCACAGTGTAGCTGGCTTAAACATTCTTGGGAAATAATGGAAGAGGGGAAATGAAAGACAGAGGACACATAAAGAAATTCTCTCATCAGATAATTCCAAAAGCTCTCACCTCCTTGTCCTCCCGTTCCTAATCCTGCTCCAGCTCCTACACCAGCTCCAGGCCCTACTCCAGCTCCTCCTCCAGCTAACTGTCCATAACCAGTGCCTAAGGCACCTCCATAGCCTGAAAATGTAAGAATAATAAGGTGTTAATGGTATTATACTGATCATCTTAATAAAAACAGGTGTAGAATAAAGTAAAAAAACATCAGACCCCAGCCTATGATGTAAAATTCCAATATTTATAACACAAAGGGGAGAGAACGTATTGACGTCTCATGTCACGAATACAGAGTTCATGTGAAGTCTTAAAGTGAACCTGTCATCTACAAAACCATTTACATTATGGTAGGTATATGCCTTTAATGTACCTATTTGCTAGTTACAGTGCTAGCAAACATGTAGATTAAGATATATAGTTACCCAGAGGAGTCTGCGGCCTCCTGCAATATGGCCACTAGTATGCTCAAAGATGGAGGAGACATTTGCACATTTACCTTTGCCACAGAATGTGAAATCAGCGTCCCACAGTACTTAGCATGCTTTTTATCCCCCATAAAGTGATACCATGTTATTTTACATGAAAGATGCACTTTAAAGCAATGATCATAATCCAGTGCCAAGTATTGCAGTACATAGTCAGTGAGATCGGTAAGTACCTGGTTTAGGTGGTTTCCCCCCTGGATACTGGCCTGATAAAAACAAAAAGAAAAACATGTAATATATTTTAACACGTAAACATGTATGTATTTTCTATGACTAATTACTGATACACTTTTTCCCCTCCACAGATTAGCTGGGCCTATTCTCATAAACCACAGTGTAGCTGGCTAAAACATTCTTGGGAAAGAATGGAAGAGGGGAAATAAAAAGACAGAGGACACTTAAAACATTTCTTTCATCAGATAATTCAGAAAGCTCTCACCTCCTTGTCCTCCCGTTCCTAATCCAGCTCCTAAACCAGCTCCAGGCCCTACTCCAGCTCCTCCTCCAGCTAACTGTCCATAACCAGTACCTAAGGCACCTCCATACCCTGAAAATGTTTAGATGTTAATGGCATTGTACTGATCATCTTAATAAAAACAGGTGTGGAATAAAGTAAAAAAAACCATCAGACCCCAGCCTATGATGTAAAATACCAATATTTAGAACACAAAGGGGAGAGAACCCTTTGAAGTCTCATGTCAAGAATACAGAGTTCATGTGAAGTCTTAAAGTGAACCTCTCATCTACAAAACCAGTTACGGTAGGTATATGCCTTTAATCTACCTATTTGCTAGTGACAGTGCTAGCAAACGTAAACTAAGAGATATTCTTACCCGTAGGAGTCTGCGGCCTCCTGCAATATGGCCACTTGTATGCTCAAAGATGGAGGAGACATTTGTGCATGTACTCCTGCCCCAAATGAAATCAGCATCCCAAAATACTTAGCATGCTTTTTATCCCCACAAAGTGATACCATGTAATTTTTACATGAAATATGCACTTTAGAGCAAGGATTAGAATCCACTGCCAAGTATTTCAGCACATAATCAGGGAGATCAGTAAGTACCTGGTTTAGGTGGTTTTCCCCCTGGATACTGGCCTGATAAAAACAAAAAGACAAAAAAATTAAAATATTTTAACACGTAAACATGTATGTATTTTCTATGACTAATTACTGATGCACTATTTCCCCTCTACAGAGTAGCTGGGGCTATTCTCATAAACCAAAGTGTAACTGGCTTAAACATTCTGCTGTTAAAACAATTGGTAGGTCTGTACTAAAAAATGCCATTGCAAAATAAATTAAATATATATAGGCAGATAATGTCCTTTTTCATGCAGTTTGATGCCCCTGTATCTCAAATAAAGATAAACAAACGCAGGGTAATGACTGAAAAACAAACTTGTGACTATGATAAAAAAAAAAGTCACTAACAAGCAGTAGAATTTCAATTTATCTTCATCTCTGACAAAACTATTGACTAAAAAAAAGTTGTGAGAAATGCACTTTTTTATCTTGCTGACTACTAGTTCCCAATAACTCATTACGGCATTCTAGATTGTTATAGTGTTTGAAGATAGTTCAGGTGTCTATCGCACTTGCATCATCAGGTATAGCGTTCTCTGCTATTATATTCTTTGACTAACATACTGCAACTGTCTCTTAAACATAATGTGTGGTGTGTTCTCCTGTAGAGCTCACCTCCAGCTCCAATCCCTCCGGGTAGCAATCCAGCTCCTGTTCCCAGTCCACCACCAGGTACATAACCGCCTCCTGTTCCCAAGCCACCTCCAGGTAATGTTCCTGCTCCTGTCCCCAATGCTGCTCCAGGTCCGTAACCTAAAACAGATAAGGTCAAATCTTTTCAAATGTCCTACACTTTTAATAATCTGTAATCTTCAGGTTTACTGATCTATGACAAACGTAGCTCTTGGTTGCTGCACTAGCTATAGTAAATGTGTAAATCAACAGTTTGCAGGTTTGAATCCTGGCATGGTCAACTGAGTCTTTTATCAATGCAATTGCACAAGAACCACAGCTAGGTAATGATACCATATATGTAACATGAATGTACCAAGAGAATATTCGAAATATGATTTTAGTGCATTTGGGTAGAAAAGCACTATGTACAAAATAGATATTATTTTTATATAGAAAACATATTATTACAAACCACAAGCTCACAATCAATAAAATGTGTACCTGGTTTTGGTGCTTTGGATGCAGCTCCGGGATACAAGCCTGGCAATTTAGAAATAAAAAGCATTTTTAGCAAATATTTTTGCTATGAACCAATAAGGTGTTAAACAACAGATTATATTTGTGTTTCTGGGATTATTCAGGGAGCTGTGAACTTTTACAAGAAATCACAAAATGATTACAAGCTCACCCTTATGCTAACAACTAATAGAAAATGACCACATAATTGAAAAGTGAAATTATAGCTGATTTTTGATGAGTGGGCCTAATTTATTTTCTTCATTGCAAATTTGAATTAGCTTAGCATTTAATGTCAAGGTGTAAAATGGAGGACTGTTCCTAGGCAATGAGTATGAACAGATTACTGCAAAATGTGCCAACCCCATCATCCACATTCTATTAATATTTATATAAAACGTTTATATAACACATCAATCTCCAGGTAATGCCCCATATCTCACCTCCAGCTCCTGGTACCGGTCTTCCTCCTGTTCCATATCCGCCAGCTCCAGTTCCATATCCGCCAGGCCCAGCTCCGTATCCGCCAGCTCCAGTTCCGTATCCGCCAGCTCCAGTTCCGTATCCGCCAGCTCCAGTTCCGTATCCGCCAGCTCCAGTTCCGTATCCGCCAGGCCCAGCTCCATAGCCTGATGAGAAATAAATACATAGAAAGAGATTAGGGACCTTCCATATCGATTTTAGATAATGTGGGTGTTATGTGGTAAACAGTGGACGCTGTCACCAAATTGCAACTCACTTTTTAGTGAATAGCCCCCAATGAGCGCACCTTTACCTGGTTTTGGTGGTTTGCCTCCTGCTCCCGCTCCTGGGTACTGGCCTACAAATAATAATAACGAAAATTAGACATGAACTGACCATAACATGAAACATCTTGAAACATTAGTAGGATAGTTTGTGAAGGTACCAAGTTCAGCCGGCTAAATACATCTTGCATAAATGAGTATCTAACGTTGGTGGATGTATCAGTGCCTCATTGGTTCTTAGACCACTTCAGAGTTAGATCAATGACTACTGGAGAAAATTAGTCCCAGGAGTGCAACCAAGTACTAACCACATTTGGATACAGGTTAGGGTGAGTAACGAAGAACCTTATTTACCTTTAAGGTTACCAATAAAAACATTGAGTCACTGGCCATTGATGATTTTACCTCAATATCAATAAGTGGTTTTTTTTATTGACAAAGGAGCATACCCAGATATGAAAATGGGTGAGCGATTTTATCTTCCAGTTTTTACTAATAACAAAACGTAGCAGCAAACGTGACTAAATTTGGGGACGAGTCTTGCTGAATTTCCTTGGCATTTCGGACTCAAGTTCAGTGCTAAACATGTCAACAGCTTCCCCAGGTTGCACAGCTCTTTGAAACAAGCCAGCAACTTGGAAAGAGTGAGTATTGGCTGAACTGAGTTGCATCCAAACATAGGTAAACTCCAAAAATACTTAGAAATGGCTAAATTAAATTAAGGGCCATAAGACAAACCGAGTAGTTCCAGTTTTCACATTCAGTGTAATCTGTGCTGAAATAAATAGATACTTCTGAATGTTCACTATGGGAATAGTTGTGTGTTTAACCATACGTTTGCTCTAAGATCACTGCTATGTTTCAAGCACATGTGCATTTATCTCCATGTAATAACATCATATAATAATTAAAAAGACCAAGTACAGAGTTTCCTTCACTGATTTAGTAAAGAGAGGCAGACGTCTGATAAGAAATTCTGTATGGTGTCAGAGGTATTGATCAGTAATCTCGAGACTGGTACATATGAATAAAGCAGAAGCAAAGTATAACAAGATGGATGCAAGCAGCCTCCATTTTGTGACAGTTTTTGGACATACTTCTGTGTGTTAAAATCTTATTCTGTGTCCCTGAGGATAAAAGGAAAGTCTTCCACATTCCTAACTCTGTTATCTGTAACCAAATATTTTACTGATAAGTTCATAGTATCACCTGAACAGATAAGGTGGCCATTGTTGTGCAAGGTTTATTACATCTCATTGTACTGATGCAGACACAGCTGTGTACATACTAGAGGAGAAGGGGGGTTTCTCTGCAACTTGCTAGCCCACCCAAACTGGCAGAAACTGACAGACACAGACACACTGAGATTATTGGGATTTTTGATTTGTAGAATCTAATAAGGGTTATTATAAATAGACCTAGTTGATTCAAATCACCCAATAAAATATATACGTATATCACACCTTCACTAATTAAAATGTAAAGTATTATTAATCCTACATACTAATTAGAATATTGTTTTTATTGTTTTATTAGGGTGGTATATATTTTATTATACATTTTTATTTAATGTGCAATGATAAGAATAAGAATATGATACATATTTACTCTAATTTCAAATTGTATTAACAATTTTAGACATTTAAACATATATTGTCTTATATTATACTCACAATCCAGGTGTAGCTATAAACCATGACCTCATCTCATTTAAATTAAATACACCCATCCATTCAATTGGCTAGAAGTTACAGAAACAGGGTGTGAATCTGAGATAAGGTTTGGTTGATAAGTTGGTACCAGAGGTGTAGAAAGGAGACCGGAGATACCTGAAAAGGCCCGGGGAGACTGACTTTTGGGAGAGCTGCCACTAGTGGGGTGAGAGATGGGAATGTTTTAGAAACGGGCTGAGTCTCTCTCCTTTTGGGGAGAACTCAGGAATATGAGGCTTTTAATAGCACATGTTCACTATAACAATAGAAATCTCCATACCCATAGTATTGAGCTAAGTCCCAGGAGTAACTCCCATCACTCAATTCTTCAATGGAAGGAGTCTCAACTGCAAACCAACCTCTGCCGGTAATGTATAAATGTGGTAATTTGTTTCTAGCATAATCTCATTTTTTATGGATGTCATTAATATATATATTTGGGTAAATTAAACTTAAATCCCACACTTTCTGGGATCTATATGTTTTAGACTGGTGTTTATCTGTCATCCTTTCTGCAGAAGGAAGCCAGAGGAATATCCTATAGATATTAACAAAAGAACCATACGTTCTTATAGTCTAGCTATTTACCCAAATATGTCATATCTAATCTCCAGAGATTATCTAAGATTCTCATTCTTAAAGTCTGAGCTAGAATACATACATTATCATTTACCGAGCAGATTAAGAAATAGCCACCTTGAGTAGTGATTGATTTAGTAATATTACCTTACCTAAGCAGAGTATATGTTGGTAATTTGTAGGTAATTATGGTGTACTATCATTAACCATTTTAAATACTAATCATAAACATTGTAAATTGTATCTAAATAAAATGCATGGCCATCATACGGTCAGAAATGTACTGCATAATAAAGTATTCTACATGTATGTTGATATAGGTACAGAGCTGCATATTTAATGTTTTGTCCTACCTACTTACTTATGTTATAAGTCATACATGTGAATTATGATTAACATCTATTGATATTGTATTTTGTTGTTATGCTATTTTGCTTACCGTTTGATCTTTATTCTATGTTCAATAAATTCATTATTACTATTCTTATTAATAATTGTTGCGTTATATTTACTTTTGTAAAAACGTCATCCAAACTCTCACATACATAACGAATTCTTGATATGGGCATTTTTAGTCGGACCCATGTATACGAATAATTAATTTTCATATTTTTTATGATTCATAATTAATAACTCATATTCATATTTTTATGGTTATTAATAATCCGACAATGGTTATGTGATTATCAACAGTGGTAGTATCCATAGTATTTCCATTGAGATCAATATTATAATAAAAAAAGACCTTCAATGCTTAAAACTCACCTCCAGCTCCTGCACCTGGATAATATCCTCCTCCAGCTCCTACTCCTGGGACATATCCACCTCCAGCTCCCACTCCTCCTGGGACAAATCCAGCTCCAGTTCCTAGTCCACCACCTTGTACTAAACCAGCTCCAGTTCCATAACCTGAAAATTAACAAAAGTCAGTGAAGGTAGACATCAGCTGATAGTTCTATACCCCTATATATGTATATAGACCAAAAAATTGGGACACCATTATTGAATTCGGGGTTTTCATTCAGACTCATTGCCACAGGTGTATAAAATCAAGCACCTAGTCATGCACTCTGAATTTACAAACATTTGGGGGAGGATTGGGTCGTTCTGAAGAGCTCAGTGAATTCAAGTGTGGTACTATGCTAGGATGCCACCTTTGCTATAAGTTAGTTAATGAAATTTCATCCTTGCTACTGCATCACACCCACAGCACTGTGGGTCTACCCACAGTGCTGACCCACACGGTGTGTAAAAATCACCAATGTTCTGCTGATTCCATAGCTTTGGAGTTCCAAACTTCCATTGGCTTTAATATCAGCTTAAAAACTGTGCAGCGGGAGCTTCATGGAATGGGTTTCCGTTGCCGAGCAGCTGTATGCACACGTCAAATCCCCAAGTACAATGCCAAGCGATGGATTACGTGTAAAGCATGCCACAACTGGACTCTGGAGTAGTGGAAATGTGTCCCGTGGACTGTCAAATCACCTTGACTGTTTAGCAAGCCCGAGTCACCCAGCCTGATTCCAGGAGAATGTTACCTGCCGGACAGCATTTTGCCAACTGTAAAGTTGGTGAAGGTGGATTATGGTATGGAGCTGTTTTTCAGAAGTTGGGCTAGGCCCCTTACTTCCAGGATTAAGGGATATCTTAATGCTTCAGCATACCAAGATATCTTGGACAATGCTATGTTTCCAACTTTGTGGGAACAGTTTGGGGAAGGCCCTTTTTATTATTTCATCATGCATGTGCCCAAGTGCACAAAGCAAGGTCAGTAAAGACATGACTGGATGAGTTTGGTGTTTGGTGTGGAAGAACTTGACTGGCCCACACAGGGCCCTTATCTCAACCTCATCAGACAATTTATGGATGAACTGGAACGGAGATTGCGAGCCAGGCCTTCTCGTCCAATATCAGTGCCTGACCTAACAAATGGTTTACTGGATGAATGGGCAAAAATTACCAAGGAAGCACTCCAAAATCTTGTGGAAAACCTTCTCAGAAGAGTGGAAGCTGTTATAGCTGCCAAAAGTCGGACAAACTACATATTAATGGCTATGTATTCAGAATGCAATATGCCTGTTGGTGCAATTGTCAGGTGTCCCAATACTTTTGCCCATAGAGTGTATGCATTTGTATGTGACAGTATACAGTTTATTGATGAGAACAGACTATATTTCAGGCAAATACAATAGGTTGTCTGTCCATCACCAGGCACATTTAGCTTTGTGCACCGTGAAACTACCAAGAAAAGGTGTCATAAGACACTGAAGCACTGATTGTGAAGTGGTATAAGGGCTCACAGAATTGCTGGTGGCATTACTCTAAGTAATCCGTCTACTGTTGAATGTATTTATGTATTTAAACAGTACATTCTCTCGAATGTCTCTGAAACTAAATTTTGATGCGTTATATTTTAACAATGGGGAAACGTTAGAAACAGCCTAGCGAGTCTTAGACACACATCTAATGTTCTCCCCCGCTGGATGGCATGGACTTCAAGCTCCATGAAGGTATGAAGCAAGGGCCAAAAAATATTCATATATGAGGCACCCAATACCGTGTTATGTATATGAATGTAAAACCATTGCCCAATTAAAAACAATTCACAAAAAGGATATAATAAAATCTTGTGTCAATTGGGATGTTTTGGTGATGCCATGATACAGAGTACAGCCACACCTATTATATTAAATGCCAGTCAACTGTGTAGGCATCCTTACCTGGTTTGGGTGGTTTGCCTCCTGCTCCTGGGTACAGTCCTAGCAATAGGAGAAATGTGTTAGATGTGATGCTAGAATGTTTTTTTTTATTTTGATCAATTAATGATAATATAGTATAATAGAACCTAATATCACTTAACATTCCACATTCAATTACTATTTATCTCTTCCTCGGTGATGTTCACGTACTGTGTCTAGATATTTCTACTAAATCTTACACAAAGCATTCTTGTATGGACCTTTGTAAGGTGCTAATATGTGGTATTAATTACAAGCTTTGATATGTATGGATAAACCTGTCTCCAGGCAACATACTCTCACACTGTGCTGAGATGCATCTTTAAGTGTTACACAACGGATACATTCAGGCAAGAGACAAATATCCAGTATATACCTCCACCTGGCACACCACCACCGGGTAGACCTCCACCAGGCTGAACCCCACCACCGATGCCAGCTACAAAGAGGGAGAAATAATTTACCCAAAGAATCTCGAAGAAGGGCAAGGAACATTGGTTATAACTTAGCCTGATGCGAGGTCAAGAAGCTCCAGATCTTTGACCCTCACATCATCACTTAAAATAGACTTTATACTCCCAATCCTTAGGTAAAACCGCCTCACCAAAAGATGTAATGTTTCATCTTTTAATATGTTCACTGTTGTTTATTTGACATAAGTTTAATGAGCAAAATAAGGTCACTGAAAGCAAACATATTTATACATTGTGTGAATATTGAGGTATATATTTTTAAATCAACGAAGCACAGATTTCTAAATCACACAGCCTTTCAATATTTATAATGGCCACCTGGCTTGTTTGTAAAGAGGTTATTTGCTAGTTCAGTGTGAAATACTACATGGATTGCAAAAAAGCACTGTAAATTAAATAAAACTTTAGTATACGTTTAAAATGACAGATGACACAAGGTCATAAGAGCTACTAGGCCATAACCAAGAAACAAGCTAGTAATGTTGAGTTACCACTGCCGTTATACTCACTTCACAAATTGCTGAAGCATAGTGCGATGGCTAGACCAATATTTATACATACATCATACAATATAACTGACTCTGTAACATAAACATTGTTTTACTGCCAAAATAAGGGAACACATTATCTATACATTGCTGTAGTAAAATTGGAAGCAAATGCAGAAATTGTGTCTTGATATGAAATTAACTACTTTCAGTGGAAAATGTGTAAATTGCACATCAAGCCACAAGGTGATTTTATAAAAGAGGAGACACCACATACAGATTTAATAACATTGTTTGCTTTATTTATGCATTTGTTTATAATTCTGCTCAAATAATGTATAGATCTTTACATCCACTGTATAAACAATCTTTAGGTGACATAGTCCATTTAATAAAAACAATATAAACATAATGTAAAAGTGACTGTAATACAGTGATGAATTGTTTTGTGTACATCAACTTACTTCCTCCTGCCAGAGCACCTTGTCCAACTCCTAAAGACAAAGAGAACATATTCGCACATGAAACAAAAGCACAAAATAGTTGAGTTGGAAGAACTATGCAATTTTTTGCAGTTCACACACAGTTTTCTGCAGCAAGTCCTTTATATTTAAAATATACTTTTCTACAGGCATTATAAAAAAACTGGTTTATTAAAGCTTCATTGACTTTATTCATGCACCCTTTTTTTGAGGAGCAACCAGATGTTGGTACCAAGGTCTACTTGTATCAACCACCACCCACTATCGCTGTAACTCCAATCATTTTTTTGTCCCTTTTGAGACATAGTCCACCCTCAGAATCCTCTGTGTCCTAGGCTCCTGGAGGGGGATGAAGGCTAGCCTCATGGAGTTTGGGGGTACACACTCTGGGAGCACCAGCGGCACCCTGTTTTTAGTACAGCTTGACTTCCAACACAGCCAGGTGTGTATCCTGGGAGGGCCAAGCCATTGTCCCATTGTGTGTTTCCCAGGTTAAGACTGTATCCAGTCCTGCAAACTCCTCAGGAGGTGCTAAGAAATGTTATTATGTTACTGTTGTAATGTGTTACATATTCAGTTACTGTTTGATAGGTGTTAAATGTACTCTTGTTATTATATCACAGTCCACACTGTGTGCTTTGAGTAAATTGCTGATGATTCCTGGCATTTATGAAGTTCCAGTATAAGGAAGCAGAGCTTTGACAGAGGTACCCAGCCATAGTACCGGGAGTTTCCATCGTAGCTTCATAGTATAACAGCTGTGAAATCAATATCAATATCAAATATGTATGCCATGATATACGGCCCAACTCTGGCTATAAAGGAGATAAAACATCTTACTGAAGTAACTGAAGTTACTTAATATTGTAAAAGGTAAAATTTTGTGCAAATTTGGTGGAATGGCAAAACAGATTTTCATGATTGACTGAGGTTCTAAAACATGAGATTTCCAGGGCAAAATTGAATAAGAATAAAATACCTGCAATGTCAAAATGACTGCAGATTGTGATAAACATTGAAAGACAGAGGTCTTCCAGATAACATTTTTTTTTATTATTATAATGCATATATTTCACTGGTCTCCTAGCATCCCCCTCACCTCTAGCAAGACCTCCATACCCAACTGCAATGACATAATACAAAGAAAAGCATTAGACTGTATTAAAGGACTCTGTCACCTAAACATTCTTTAAATTGTAAATGTAAGGAATGAATAATTATAAAAAAAATTAAAGTTTGTGGTAGCAGAATTACATGCAATCGCATAGATTAGTAGAAACATGTTTTTGTGTTTGTGTTGTCTCCTGTTTATGACATCACCTTGTGGCTTGATATGAAATTACACATTTCTTACTGGAAGTAGTTCATTTGCATTACAAGCCACAGGTGATGTCATAAACAGGATACATAACAGATCTGTTTAAAACACATTTGTTTCTCCTAATATATGCATTTGCTTACAATTTTGCTAACACAATGTTCAGATAATTTTTGACCATTTTTTATTCTCTACATTCACAGTATGAACAATGTTTAGGTGACACTGCCCATTTAGAAACATTTTTATTACACAGTTTATGACTCACCTCCTGTCTTAGGGGGTTTAACCAAACCACCAACACCTGTAAAATGAAACACAAATATTTTTCGGATATGAATCGGAAATTGTCACTTGTAAATATAAGGGACCACTCAACAAAGACAGTATTGTAGGGAACTGATATGGGAATTATCACTTGTAAATATAAGGGACCACTCAACAAAGACAGTATTGTAGGAAATTGACATGGGAATTTCAAAATTAAGGCCAAATTGTCCCATTCAGATGCATTCTCCCATTCACCTATAATTTCAAGTTATCATATATTGATGTTTACTGTGATATGACAAGTCTTAAATTAGGAATACTATATAGATTTTTTTTTTTAAAGTATTTTGTGTAGACGGCTAGCACTGATTTGAAATCATGTAAGGAATTTTCATTGGTTACTGCTTGGGACATGGCTAACATCAGTATTTACTGAAGTTCCATCACAGGGTCCTGTAACAGACCTATGGCACAAACTACAGAGCTACTTTTCTGATCACACATTAAATAACATGACCATTACCTCCTCCTATTGGTAAACCTCCTGGTCCAACTAAAATAAAAATAGATTTATTAAAAATTCTGAATTACACAAATGGCAATAAATCAAAACAACTAGATGACATGCCCCCAATTATAATTACATATTGTTTAGAAAAAATTATGCAGAGACAACCAGCACTGATCTTGATGTAGGCTGTGTACATTTTTCATAACGGTTTTATGAATTTAGGAGTCATCTTGAGTTCTCTATGCCCTACGCCAGGGGTCACAAACCTACGACTCCAGCCCGCCAACGCAAAGGAATAAATTATACATCTTTACTTATTTCTGGTTGAGTGTGTTTAACAAATTATTTTGCTATTTTATGTAGTGTATCCTTTTGACACTTACCACCTCCTATTGGTAAACCGCCTGGTCCTACACCCCCTAAAGGCAGAAAACATTACTTACTAATGCGATACATACAAGTGGACATAAGTACGTTTAATATCTAAAATACAGTCAAATTATTTTGGTATATACAAAATGCAGGGACACAGATCATCTCAATGGCTTGATTACAATCATTTTAATCTTGAGTAATAAGGGGTCTGGTGGCTCTGCAGTCCCAGCGCCTTACATGGCATACATCTCTGTTTCACTGTTGAAACCTTTAGAGACCCAAGTGATGCCACTTGAGCCATTACACCATTATAAATGTAAAACCGGCATTCTCCATACATCTGCCACTACAGTTAGAAAGAGAAGAGGAGTAATAATCAAAGGTAGCCAAATAAAATTGTTCTCTCTTGCAGCCACTTGCATCAATGGGTTCTTCAGTGGGTATGGGAAATGTTGGTCTTATATAAAAAAAAATGTACATGAGCAGCATACCAGTATCTCTATAACTTGCAATTAACTACCAATTCCATATGAGCAAATCCATTCAATTATAACACACCCCTTCCCTTCTATTGACTAGTATATCTATAAATATATGCACATTAAGCAATTTTATTAAAATAAACCTAGAAATTTGATTCTGTCTGTACATCTGTCACTCCATCTTGCCTTTTGATATTGAGGAATGGGTGACTGGCTTTTTACCTCTTGTATAACGAGAGCCTATATTCATTTTACACTGTAGGCCAGTTTGGGCAGGCTCCTCCTCCTCACTTTTTGTTTAAGTAAATCTAATCTGCTGCGTCCCCCACGAATTGTATGTTTTGCTTATCCCATTGTTGGCCAACACTGTAATATGTTAGCGCTTTATATATCTACATGATAAATACATTTCTCATTACAAACTCACCTACACCTGGATATAAACCGCCAATTCCACCTACACAAAGAGACACATGGAGGTTACCAGGCATACCACACATTACAGATACTAAACCACTGGAAAGTCAGTGAATTTTGTAAGGTTATTTTCTACTTTGGGCAGTATGTTGGTTCACACATGCATCCCTTTGTAGTACAAGTATCTCTTTCTTTGTTATGCCAGTCTATGCCTACAAGAAATAACCTAGATGGCTATAATGATCTATTAAAGGGGCAGTTGCACCTATAACGCCTGATCAAGGTTTTTAAATAAGTGCTGCCTTATGTAAAGTAAAGAAACAGATCTGTCTTATCAGATTTTGCTCAACATGTCTGGTCTCCTAAAAGCAGTACAGCAACAGGAGGGCCTATCACTCCAAGCCATCCATATAGGATGCCACTGTGAAAGTATTTTTAATGTAAAACTACAAAAGAATAGTTCTTTTCACATGTGCATTTCACATATATGAAACACATGTACAACATACAGAAAATAAACGATTTAAAAGTAATATCAGTATTACTTTACTGAGAGGGTAGTGGATGTATGGAATAGCCTGCCAGCAGAAGTGGTAGAGGTAAACACAGTCAAGGATTTTAAGCATGCGTGGGATAGACACAAGGCTATCCTAGCTATAAGACCGAGAACGGGGGACTAATAAAAGTACTCAAAAAAAAAAATTGGGCAGACTAGATGGACCGAATGGTTCTTATCTGCCGACACATTCTATGTTTCTATGCTTCTATGTTTCTAATAAGATCGGTGGAACTGTCCCCTTAACAGATAGTACAATTTACCAATCAAACCTACTTGCTTTAATATCAGAGCCCAAGTAATTTGGCTAGCAGAAAAAATAATCATTAGTGTCAAGTAAAGCCATGCAGAGGCCGTCATTAAATCTACATCATGTATATTTAATTTAGTCCCAAAGAGCCAAACTTTATAAAATATTTGATTTTCTTCAGTCATTAATTTCAGTGGCTGGAGCACAGATACAATCTTATACAAGTCAGTGTAGGTTTTACTACTTTAAGAGAACCTTGTTACACTGCATTCTCCACGCTAAGCTCAATCGAAAAATAAATCTTCTATTAGAGAAGTAAGTGTTATTTTTTACGTTTTTTGCCCCTCTAAGAAAAATTACAGATAAAATGCAGTGTGTTCTCATGTGTATAGAATATTTTGCGGTATTTGCATATATAACTCCAGTTATATTGCAGTTACTACTGTTAGTTAATGCTATGCCTTACCTCCTGTTTTAGGGGGTTTAACACCCAGACCACCTGAAAAAGAAAACAGAATTGTCACGTTCCCAGCATTTTGGTTTATCTATGTTCTATGTTACTTGTTTAACTATACATTCAAGTAATATTCAGCTAATGAGCACTCTGATAAGTGTGTGATTGTACGTTTGTAATATTAGGTGGGATGATTTGGTGGAGTAATATCCGTGGGATGCAATTAAATATTACTGTAGATTTCCTTCTTTTTAGAACTTCTCTGAAAAAACGAATATCTATATGTAACCGGCAATATGAACTCAAAGAGCCTAGAGTCTGAATGTTCTAAAGGCTTTCTGTGGCAACATTCTAAAGTGGATCACTCGCTCGCAGGTACATTTAATTGGTTTCCATGGTGATTGTTCCCATTTAAGAACATGCTCTGTTATTGGTTCTGTCCTGTTTGAGTGACACATTTGTGTATGGTATTGTTTACAATAATGTAAATAGTACGTTAGTAGTGCCTGAGATTTTTTAGTCAGCGGCACCGTTATCATGTGATGTCTACAACTTTGACTGTAAAGGAAGTGTTGCTGGGAGTGTAAGCTGTCAGGGAGCTCTTGGGGAATGATGTCTGTCACGCCAGCTAAGGGAGATTCTTTATTCTCAATTACTGTGCATGATCTGATTTTCTCTAACTAGGATATTTCATACAAGTTATAAAATGACACATCACTGTATCTACTGACTGCTGGCACAGACAACCTTTAGCATTCCAGCCGCTGTGTTCCTGGAGTTATATAGTCATCTTCATTTCAAAAGTAGTAAGAAAAATGTCAGGCACAAAATCTCTGTTATTGATCAAACATGTATTACAATTTTTACATCAAATAGGATCAGCCATATTTTAGGCTTACCGGCTCCAGGAATACCACCAGCTCCAGGAATTCCACCAGCTCCAGGAATACCACCAGCGCCAGGAACACCTCCAACTCCTGCACCAGGAATGCCTCCTGCACCTGGAACACCTAAAATATA
Source organism: Pelodytes ibericus (assembly GCA_036172795.1). NCBI lineage: Eukaryota > Metazoa > Chordata > Amphibia > Anura > Pelodytidae > Pelodytes > Pelodytes ibericus. Next base: position 60,302,159 of record CM069857.1, read on the forward strand.
CCATTTTGTCACAATAAATCTGTTCATTCACACAGTATACATAAACCCACAGCAAGATCTGTTTATGTATACCTAAGGTACCTAGAGCAGAGGGGAGATTTCAGGATGATAGAGCTCAGCACATTTGAGCTATTTAAAGTTGTATAGAGATTACTATAAAGTTATTTGTAGGCCGTGGTGGTTCTTGGTTTTTCGGGACCCATGTGAAAAATCAGATGGGGTTTGCCCCATCTCAACTATTTGCCCTCTCTATAACTGTCTATCCTTAATTAGGCCCAGGGGGTTCTGTAAACAAGTGGGGGACTCTAATGCTCTGCTCATTTGCAGTTCACTGTTTTTGCAAGATTGCCACATAAAAATGAGAAAATAAATATAACACTGAATAAACATTGTATGAGGTATATTGTTGCCTCAACTAAATAAACTGATAACATTACGCTATCACATTATGACACTGTATCTTAGCAGCATGAATACATTTTGTCTGTTTTTGCATTCATAACCACTAGATGGCACTGTAGGACATGCAATTTACCACTAAGTACACAGGGACATTCTATGCTGTCCTAACAGAGATGGCCCAAACTACCATAATGGCAGCATACGTCCTTGTGCGCTAAGTGGTAACGTCTGACAGGCTAAATGTAACTGACATTCAAAGTGAGTGCTGGTTACATTTAACAAAAACACGAGGTGCCTGAACCTGGACGTGAGCCAAATGACATTGCAACATCTTGTGATACTTTAGCAGGGTCTGTAAAGAGTGTTCCCAGCTCCCGATCACAAAACAATGGACAAAAGCACCAAGCATGATGTGGGCATTACAAGGTCCTGATCTTCAGTGTACCAGTAGTTTTGAGAAGCAGCTCACTGATACCTTCATGTATCTATGTATTTATTTCAATGAACGCGCTTCACCAAGCAGATACATTGACATTGTTTGTTTTTATGTAAACAGTGGCAAGACTGTAAAATGTGATGTTCTACATTCAAATGGAACTGGTCAACAGCAAGCACTCACCATATTTGGCTGCTTTACTACCTGCCTGAATTTGAGGTAACCCTGTCAACAGACAAACAAAATGTTAGTTCAACAGAAATAACACTTAAATGATATCTCATGCAATGCTACCAATATGAAAACAAAGCAAGGAATTCTTTACTGTAAGGACAATAAAGGTGTGGAATTCACTGCCAAGTGAGGTGGTGCTATCAAATAAAATTTAGGGTCTATAAAGAGAGAATTGCAGAGAATTGAGACGAGGATTTCAAACTTAAGGCCAAAGTAGCTGAGTTGGAAAAATACTCCCATACAGCTGCACTGGAGAATTTTTCCAACACGGCTACATTAGCTGATGGTTTAAAATTCCCGTCTCAATTCCCTGAAATGCTCTCTTTATTGAGTAGACCATTAAATGCCTATTTAAAGCGCTCTGGATATATTTTTAGAAAAGCAGAACATAAAACGCTGACAGAATCAACACTGGTATATAGAGCGTGTTGACTCAAGGATAAATCCGATTGTCTTTTGGAGTCAAGAAGGGTTTTTCCCACTCAGAGGCAACATTTAAATACTTAAATAGGATTGTCTTGTCTTCTTCTGAAACAACAGTAGGAACAATATTAGGCAAAGGGTTGAACATGATGCACTTCCTATGACTATATCACACACATACCTCCACCTGGAAGTAAACCACCAGTTCCAGGATACACTCCGGGGACAAGACCTGGAACTCCCCCACTTCCAGGTACACCACCGGCACCGGGTACAGACCCAGGCAGTCCTCCAACACCTGAAACAATTGATCATTGTTGAGACCAACAAATGTCCTGACTGACAAACATTTCAGTAATAACATATACCCTCAATATAACAATGTATTTAAAAAGGTTCAAACCAAACAAGACGTCTCTAGACTTTTCAGAGAGAGAATAGGTTTATTCCATAATATGTTGCCTTGGTTTCTAGGAAACTAATGAATTCATCTATGGATTCCAGTCAATGCAATCTTTGAGATGCCAGAGAGGCATTCCTTTATCCAAACTTAACCTTCTTGGCACCAGACAGAGTGAGAAATTAATTTTGCAGCTCTGCCGACCCATTTTGGAATATTTCACCTAGACATAACAGAATAATACACGGTGCTGGCAAGATCCAATTAGCCCAGCTAATATGACCATTTTAAATCCTTTCTAAAGAAACTACTTTCTCAAATTAGGCATATACATTTCATACAGGGTGTAGCTCCTTTACAAGCAAATGCATGGATTGTGATAAATATGTGTTTTAATCATATTTGCTGTTTTCTGTTTATGACATCCCCTTGTGGCATATATAAGCTACTACAACTGAGAAAATATAATGTGCATATCATACCAAATATAAGGTGATATCATAAATAGTAGACAGCACAAATATTTACAAATAAAAATAAATACTATTAAACTATGCATCTGTTTGTAATTTCGGTAACACAATCAATACTTATGTTGTATGTCCATCTTTCTCACAACATGCAAAGTTTATGTGACCAGAGTCCTTTGACGCATAGTCTTTATTGTCAGACATTTAGCTGTGATATGAGAAAGTATTACTTCACAGAGTGGATGGGTGGATGCATGGAGTAACCCTCCAGTAGAAATTGTAGAGATCAATATAGTAAAGAAATGTAAGCATGCATAGGATATTTATAAAGCTATTTTGGACATAAGTTAAGGCCCTAATCGATTGCCGTTCCCAGCAGGTAAACATTTTTTTGAAAAGAACATTGCTGTGATACTTCGGTTACTATGGATTCCAATGAATAATAATGTTTTCATCTATACAGCCAGAGAAAAGCTTTGGGAGCTATAAAGGGTGTTGCAGGAGAACTGAGGTGAAAGGAACATGTAATCTCACTGGGGTCTATTTACTAAAAGGTGAGTTGAGGCGAGAGGAGGTAAGCTGAGGTGAGATGAACATTTCATCCCACCATTTTACCTATATATTGTGCGTGTACATACCTGGTGAGTTTCCCGTGCTAAGCAAACTCACCAGGATGGTTCCTGCACAATGTGTAGCTGAATTGGTGAGACTAATTGTTCATCTCACCTCAACTCACCTTTTATTGAATAACCCCCACTAACATAATTATGTATTGTGCAGGGAAAAACCTTGTGAGTTTCTCCTGCTAGAAGAGCTAAATAGGCCCTGCACATTGCAACGTTAAATCTCTGAAGACTACTCACTGATTTAACTCTGCATTCACAGGTCCAACTCTATGATAGCAGGAGAAACTCACCTTTTAGTGGTCCTTTGCTCCTTTGTTTTGTAGAGACTTGATGATGTATTATATATACTGCTTCTCCTTTGTAAAGCTAACATACATCATTAGACCTACACGCCTAATAGGTAGGTTTATTCAGTACTATATTGCTTCTCATCTGAGGCAGAGCTGATGTATGTGTGCTGTACAATAAAACTGCCAACACTTGCTAAGCCAATCAGAGCAGCTGACATTTGCATCTGATGGAGTCTGCTAGTTGGTGATTGACTCTCTCTGCTACTGTGAGAAAGACTCTTGTTTTCAACACTATTCCAGTCTGAAGATCTTTTTTCTAGTACATGGTATGTTAGGACCACTGAACTCCTTGGCTTTTTATGTGTGGCCTTACTTGATAAGCTACACAAAGACCTTGATACAGTCATCTGAGGAGACACCACTTAATGAACTGTCCTCCATTATGTACGTCAAACTTGACTCCCTGCTACTTAGTAATAAACATCCACTGTTGCAATCTTCTTTTGTCGGGTCCAGTCATTAAAAACATTAATATAAAATCTCTGCAATAAAAAATAGTAGATCCAGGATGTACCATGATATCATGCAGCATTCCCATAATGCTTTAAACCATGCAGCATCTGACATATTAGGAACCCTTTTCAAATGCCAAGTTACCAAGTCGTGAATGATAACATTTTATTCCCCAATCGCCTTTTTTGTTAGTGCCTTTGTTTGAACTCTCTTTGGTAAATAGGACCATCATATTACATACAGCTTGTGGCTGTGTGAGTTCATGCAAGAAAATGAAAAAAAGGTGATTTTTTAGTAAGAATCAGGCATGTGCTGGTGACAGGTGACACAAAACCGCCTGAACGCACCATATTTCGCTGCTTTAGCTGCTGCTTTGGCTGCGGCTGCTGCCTGAGAACCAACCCCTGAGAAAAAAGATGCTGGATTAGTCCCTGCGCATTGTGACATAGTCCGAGTGTACTTACCGGTTCTCTGTTATACCACGCTGCATGTTAGATAAAAGAGTGCCATGTAAAACATAAGATATGATATACTTCATCTATAAGACAGCTCCAGCATCACCTCCCTGCCAGAGCTGTCACGGCCTTATTATTATATTATCAATCAGTTGCAAAATCAGGCCAAACTCGCAGAGTTGGAAAGATTCTGCAACTTACTTATTATTTAACAACTCAACTACTATGGCCTCCCTTTATTTAGCTAATCTGCAGACATTTTTCTAACTTACGTTATTTAGACAGCCTAGTTTAGGCACAACATCAAAACAAGAGATTGTAAGAAAAAATATTGTCTTGATATTGCATGATGCATTATTCAATATATCATATGCAGGAAGTATACCTGTTCCTGTTGGGTATCCAGCTTTTCCACCAGCTCCCAAACCCCCTTGGACATAACCTGCAATATCAATATTATGTTGAATGTGTGGCAGAAAGGTTGATAAGACAAAGCGAGAGCAAGAGAGAAACACGATAGAGATGGATGAAGGAATAAATGAAACAGAGAGCTAGAAAAACCAGAGATAAATATATGAGACAGAGAGCTCAATGATAGACACAGACATACAGAAATGTATTCTATGATGTCAGATCATTTATCAATGATTAAAATGTTCTATTACAGTCTATGGTGTTTAATGAACAGTTATTGAAAAGAGGCAAACAAATAGTCTTTTAATGTTAATGGAACTATGTTCTATTGAAAAGTAAATATAGCACATGTCATGTCATAAAAATTATAATTAATATTCTTGAGGCATGCTCCCAGTTTAGACCTTGCACCTCAGTTCTGTACTTGTGTACAGTACAATGCTATTAATGTCAACCACACTCACTGCTTGTCAGTGTGAAAATTTATTTTCAGATTTACCAGACTTGCTTTATAGATATTTCTTCTGTGAATGTCCTCATAGAAACTGGCTCTGAACAAAAATATTATTGCCAAAACATATATATGTAAAAAACATTATGTGTTTATTTATTTCACTTCTGGTGTGGAAAGCTTGCATAAAATGTTCTCCTCATTAACTAAAAGCAGAAGAAAGTGGCAGGATGCAGTGACGTAACAATATGTATTCCAAATAGCTTTCTGGCCATTAGCTTGGTTCCAGAATTGACATATTTGGAACACTATGTCTAGACTCCTTGGAGGCTTGAGGACAGATATATGACTCATTAATCGTACTTACTACCATATCCTCCAGGTTTTCCTGATGTGTATGGAAGCCCGTATCCTCCTGAAAAAAAGTAAAAAAAAAAAAATTAAAGCAGAATAAATATAAGAAATAAGGATATGTCGACTAAACATGTGTAATGAACATAGAAATTCTTTACAAAGGTGATACCTGGCCTGCTATGAGGTAACACAGGTTCAAAGGAAAACAATGGTTACCATAAGAGGAAAAAAATACCAACTCTATGATTGTATTTCCTCTCCAGAACCACCATTATACTTCATGAATTAACTAATTGTTATAGTTTTGTCACAGAATTTACTGGGAATATTTCTTGACATTGTTATTTATACAGTAAATAGCCAGCTACGGGGACATGTAAAAAACAACAAGATGAATTTCTAATAGTGTTCACAGCCTTTTTAGTTCAGGCAAGGGGCCAGTATGTTGAAAAAAGAAAATTACGCTCAAATGCAACTAATAGCATAGCACCTTGTTCAGTCAGGATTTAGGTTTGCATACAAACCCATGTTTTTGTCTCTGGACTGATAGTACTTGGTAGTATCCACTATCGTTACTATACCATCAAGGATGGAAATTGATTTCCAAATCTCTACTTAAGCCAATAAGAACTGTGAACTATCGTGAACTGCAAACATCAGGCATTAATAGACAAGCTGCTCAGCTAAGCAAATTGGCTGTGGAGACTCATAAAGTAAAAGTACTATTCTAATTATCTTTGTGTTTATGTGCACCACATGTTCCAATATATACTTTTGTTTACCTACCTGGAAGTTTAGGAGATTTTATGGGATATCCAAGAGGGACGCCAGGTTGCTGTCCAACATAGCCACTAAATCCTATAAAGAAACACAAAAAATCTCACTGGAGCAGCAGTGGATCAGTTATCATAAAGGACAACTGTTGGGAAATAATGAAGTTATGTTTAATTGAAAGATGACACCTAATGTAGGCATTTTAAATGGAAAAGCTCTAATGAAAGAATAAAAAAAAATTAGCCCTCTCGAGTTGTATAGCATGATCGGGGGGGGGGGGGGGGGGGGGGGAGCCATCTTGGGTCACATGGTTTAGATCTTCCCTTATCTGACCTAAGGTTCTAAACAACGTGTCTGCCCCCTGGAGGCTTCAATAAGGTGCATTATTTATATTCTTTCGGTAAAGCATTTCTATTTAAAATGCCTACATTTCATGCACTCTTTCAATTAAACAGAACCTATTTTTTGCTGACAGTTGTCCTTTAAATACATAATATCTTCTGAGAGAAAATAATTGACATTCATGCCATAAAAATATTGTAAAACTGTTGTTTAATGTATCAAAAAATGCGGTGAAAACTATAAATGAACTTGGAGATCAGAGACATTATGGTGTAGTAGGACTTCCTTTGACTGCTCCCTTTTTCCTGATATCTGTATGTTCAACAACACACCACACAGTGTCGGCTCAATCTCTTCTCGATAGTTTTATCTTTATTGGCTCCCTGGTGAGGATAGGGCGGTGTAAAGGAAAATAAAATGTTTCTGACATTGATTTCCTCATTTAAAAGCCCCTGAAGAATACAAATGCTTGCCAAAGAGAGTCAGACACTAAGTCAATCCTAACATTTGGTATTTTATCTTCCAGTACTACAATCAGTGAGGGGGAATGTACTCGTCTGTGCAGACAGGGCTTTTTATAGGGTGGGGGATCAGATACTAATTGCACAATGCACACAGACTCAGGGATAGCCTGCTGCCAATGTAAGTTGAATATTACTGTGCTGTTATTATGGCTGATGGTTCTTCCTTTGTACTAATAGCAATAGTATTAAAGGGATTCTGTCACCTAAATATTGTTTGTAGTTTAAATGTACAAAATAATGATCTATACATTGGAAGGCAGAATTAAGAGATGTGTTTTAAATATGTATGTGTTGGTTTCCTGACAATGTCTAAGTAATTTTTCATCAATTTTTATTTATACATTCACAGGTTAAACAAAATTTTAGGTGACAGTGTCCTTTCAAAAAAAAAAAAGATCTGTCCATCATGTTTGCCAAATTATTAACAACTGTATTTTACAACACTTCTTCATTCCACAGCCCACACACCAGCATAGTGTGTTGCACAGATGTAAATGGAAGATCTTACATCTACATTTCTATGAAAGCATAAATCTGCTAAAAATATGGCTAGCGGTATGTATAGACACATTTATTTCTTGACTGGGTACCCATGCGTGAGATACTCAGACTTAGGCCTTACAAGTTGAACCTTTCATGTATCCATCCTGGTACTACAGATCCCAAAGAAAGCATAAAACTCACACTGAAGCGGTTTCATATTTGGCCTCTGAAGGAAAACAAATCCTTGACTTTTGGCATGCTCCCTGGATCAGTAGGATATTAACGCTAAGAATGATTCAGTATTAACCTCCTGCTTTGCTAAGAAAGCATACACACATTGTAATAACGTATCGACTGGTACAATAACCTCAGCAGACTGGTAGCTACAGATATTTACTGTTTATTTCGCAGATCTTGATGGATGCCCACATGCTGTTTTTCTACATGGTAATCAGTGATTCCATAATTTATTTCAGTGAGAAACCACGTTTGAGATATTTACTAACCTGGAATTCCAGCAAATGCTCCACCACCACCTGAGAAAATAGTTGATTGGATATTATCAAACATTATATCATCAGCGTTTTTATGTACATTATTAAGCAATGCAAGGAAATGATTTTTATAACTGGGTAACACTGAAATGAAGAGTATAAATGTAATAAATTCATATTAAAAAAATAAAAATCACAACCTCACTTCAGGATTTAGTTAGTTATCTGCTACAGTAGAGTTTCTACTACAGCATGGATGGCTGTACTTTCGTTCTCTAAGCTGTTTCTTGACTGCAACAATCAGCATCCTCATGCAGCCCACAAAGTCCAACAACATCCGTCCAAATATTCACTTGCCGTATCTCATGTAAACACAAATAATATGTTTTTGCAGGCCTGACCTTGCGCCTTCTGCTTCACTCCGGTCCCAGTTGGCACCCCAGGAAGAACTCCAACCCCTGGGTATCGTCCGCCTGTAAGAAGAGTGAAGAGTGATCAGTCATTATTAACAGCAGCATACAGTCAAAGGCATAAAATCTAGAGCTTTTCAAGATTTTTATGAACTAGGCCGCATAATCAGAAATGTATATGCAGTAAGGTGAAGAATAGTTTGTTAGCCATAGAAACATGTTTGCTTCTATTCAAACAAAAGTATACATTTATAGGGATAATGAGAATATAGCCAGTTAAGTCAGGTGGGCCGCACTTTGCTGCTGAATGGGCCGCATTTGGCCCAAGGGCCGCACGTTGGATACACCTGATCTAAAGTGTGACTGAGCAAATTGAATAGGCAAAGCAATTGGGGAAAAATATAAGTAAACTCACCTGTTCCTGGTACTACTCCTCCAGGGAAGGCTCCGGGTATTCCAGCACCTGTCATGGAGCAGATGAGAAACGTTTTATATAAACTAAAACTTAAGAGTGCAGCAATTTGATATTTTCCCTATGTAAAGCAAATGAGCATGACAAGGAGTACAACGCAGTAACATCACACAGTCACATGACAGGTGTCTCAGAGTAGTACAGACACATGACACACAGCAGTTTTAGAACACAGAGCAGGACTATAACACAGTCCGGTGGGTCACTGCTGCAGTGAGTGCTTTTCAGATGGATGAGCATTATGGAAAACATAGTCCACAACAGATGGAATGGCTGAATGTTAGCTGTTAATAATCAAGTGTTTCAGAGTATAGTGCAGCAACACCACACATTGCCTCAGCACATAAATAACATTGTATTTACAAGTACAGAGCAGAAATGCGACAAGGGTTGACAAGTAGCTGGTTACTGTGCTTGGAAACCTGTGCAAATTTCATGTTGAGAAGTAATGCTATAAGATTTATAAAAGGTCATATATGGAAAGAGCTATTCAGGGGCTATGTACTCTTATGAATGTGTCGCTGAATTGTCATTTATTTGCATGCCCCTACATGTAAATTCAGCAACCCCCAAACATGACTTTATTTCGTACAGTACAAGGTCATGTTAGGTGGGTGTACACATTTCCTTGTATTTTAACTTCTGTTTACTGTGTGAATAAACCTGTGTGAATATAAGATTGCTTACTTTTCAGAACTGCATCTCCCATTATTTTATCTCAGTCAACCATTGGTGAATGATCATTAAAGGTGCAGGTAGTTTAGCAACAGCCACTGCTGTACAGCTGTACACCCAGTAAGATGCAGGAAGAGCATGCACAGTGTGTGCTGGGGCGAGGCTAGTTACTGTAAGGTGGAAAACTGCATGGTTGCAAATGTGGGATCATAAAAAGTTATTTGGGGCTTGTAAAGTTATTTGGGGCTTGTAAAGGTAATAATGTGGTCACAATGTGCCGTATGATACCCACTAGCACTCTGGTGTAGGTTATATTCCTCATGAAGCTTAGCCAGCCATTTGACTGCATGATACATTAATGTTTGTTTATAATGCATGTTTATTTTAAGTCTCTTCTTTGCCTTTTTATGTGTGATACTAATGTACCATATTACTATCTGGTTGTAGAATGTTAACGCATGTGTTGAGTAAGATTAATTGCCATGTATTACCTTTTAATATACATTAAAGCATAACACTATAGTGGTTGACCTTTCTACTCCAGCTCACTCACTGCCTTAATTACTTATGGGTACAACATTGTATATTGTACAGTTCGTTATATACTTATTACACTTTGGTATAGACATGAAACTGCAGTTAGCATATAGCTTGCGACACAGCACAAAAGCCACCATATATTCATACACCATTTACTTTGATACACCCGCACCTGGCACTTTTCCGGGTTTTCCGCCAGCTCCTGGCTGTACACCGGTTTGTGGGACTACAGCCCCTGAGAGCAATAACACACAAATATTTATTAGCCAGGCATTGGAGTATTGAGAGAACAACCGTCACACACTGTCCAACACACCAACTAATAAATTACCTGTGGTGACTCCTGGAATAGGTCCTCCAGCACCTACCATAGAGGGAAAGTATACACCTTTAAACTATTTCATGGGAAGGTGACATACAGAATACACCATAATTTAGGATGTGTGAACTGCACATAATTTCAGAATATAGCACAATAAATACATTTAAATATAACAGATTATACTTAATTTTTGATGGGAAGTTAAACAGCATAAATTGTAGATACTGATTTGTAGGGTTGTTGTGTCTCCAATTTATATTTTATGTAATGCCAAGATTGTACAGATGTTTCTGTAGCAGTAAGTCACTATGGTATCATCCTAGTGTAAAAACGCTTAAATGTTTAGTGATAAAAAGTGAGATATTTGTCATACACAGTTTAAAAGGAATGTATGACTTTAATAAAATGTTTTGTTATAAAAAAAGATCATTTTTTAGCTGTCCATTTCAGGACTTAAAAAAATATTTATTTACTATAGTACCTTTTCCTATACAGATTTCCCCTTTAAATTTAATTTATAACACATACTTGGGCATAAGGAAGCCTCCAGTTACATATTGAGGAGACAAATAATTTAGCACAGGTACCTTTTAACCCTGTTTCTGCCAGTGGTGGTAGTGGTTTTGCTAATACTGGTAAATGCAAATTCTTTCACATTGAAGATACATGTATTTATTTGATGTCTGCTTTAGGTAACAATGTCAAAGAAAACCCAAAAAACACATATTACATAATATTTATTACTACTAATAGTAAATAATAGCACATTCACGAACCATAATAATTACACATAAATTATGATAATTATGACTTTTTTGGTTATTAGTAAATTATTGTCTTTGACTGCTTCCTACTAAACAGAATGGGGGCTATTCACCAAAAACTGACTCGAAATGAACATTTATCTGACATAATTATACATTGTGAAGAGACAGATGTGGTAATTTAGTCTTGGTAGATCAGTTGGCCATCCATAATGCACAGTTAAATCTATAAAAACTCACTTTTCATCAATGCACTATGCAGTGCCAATCTTGCTGCACAATGTTTAGTCGGTGAGATTTTCTCCCCTCAACATACTGTCAACTCGCCTTATAGTGAACAGTGAATAGGCCCCAATGCCATTACCATCATTAAATCATAGAGCAAGAAAACACTTACCTGGCACTAAACCACCAGGATACTGACCAGGGACTCCACCTGTAAAATGGTATAAGACATACACACACAATTATTTCACCATAAAAAAATAGATGCAGCAAAGATGAGAGAGGGAGGTCGTCCCAAAGTCCTTTTGGTTTCACTGACAGATTATAACTGAAATAAATCAGAGAGGCATTCAATTCATGTCTCCATCTGGTGTTTTAAAAACAGTGACTAATGCATTATTTTAATATTGTATGAGTTTTGTTGTGAGTTTACCACATAGATCAATACTGAGCATTTACTGGATGGAGAATACTGACCTGCTCCTTGCACAACTCCTCCTGGATACAAGCCTGCACCACCTAATAAGGGGATACATTAATTAATACATTTATGGGAAATAAAGAAAGCACCGATAAGGTGATAAGGTGTGTTCATGTAGCTTGAAGACACTATATCATTGCTCAGTGTAAATAACAGTCAGCCCAGTTACTGGGCCATGTGCAGCCACATGATCATGGGCCTGATAAACAAGTAAAAAGATCTTCTGAATTCACCAACCTAACCACTGCTTATACTGTAAATGTAGGGAATAAGAGAATAAAGAAATGCTTAAAAAAACTGTATACATGATTGTATTTGCTACATTGAATGCAAATGCAGAAAACAAGAGAAATATATATATATTTCAAATGTGTCTGTGATGACTCCTGTTTATGAAATCAACTTGTGGCTTGATATGGAAAATTACACATTTCACAGTGAAAACCACAAGTAATGTCATAAACATTTGTTTGTGATTCTGCTAACACAATGTATAGATACTTTTTATCACTGTTTTCTACATTTACATGATAGGCAATGTTCAGGCTAATAGTCCCTTTAATTCATTCTCTGCCCTTAATTCACCTCCACTAGATAGATAGTCACATACATTGATGTGTACATAGGCACAGTGATGGATGACCGTATCACTACCAGTTGTGAAGTACATTTTCATGAGGATCATCAAGCTCCTGGCTAAGCATGATGGGAAATATAATTCACATCAGCTGGAGTCTAAAGGTTATACATAACAGTCATATACATGTCTAAACAGACACAAACACGTGATTATTATTATCGTTAAATATTTATATAACACTAATAGTTTACACAGCAATACACTCTACGGGGTATGATTCAAAAGACATACACAGACATGCAGTTACATACTTGGACATCCTGCGCAAAATAAACAAAAAAGAGGAGATTCCCCTGCTGACAGCAGCAGAGTCAATCTCAGGGGAGCAAGAGCTGTGCTCTCCAATTGGCCAATCAGAGGGCAAGAATGTATCTTCTCTCTGTTTGGTTGCAGAGACTCAGAGAGGCTGCTTCCTAGTCTGTTACTGCCGAGCTCCACATACTGTGCAATAGAGATGTCTTAAAGACCGTGAAGCTGATGTGGGCCTCTGTACTGTGTCTGGATCCTGGTCAACTGCTCATGTTGCCCTGTCTTAAAGATGGCCATGAGCACAAAACATTTACTTGCAGTGAATGCCTCCTCCCTAACACAGGTCAATGACACACAGTAAACTCCTACCTGGCACTTTTCCTGGTTTGCCTCCTGCTTGACCTCCAACTCCACCTTGTGGAAAGATGGAGGAAAAATGTTTAGGCTTTTCAAGAAATCCAGAAAGTAGACCACCAGTTTTAAGACCAGTCAACAAATGGATTCATTAAAAAATTAACCTCTCAATATGGACGATATTGACAAAAGTATTGAGACACACTACTTAATTATTGTAAAAAAAATAATCCATGGTACTGTGATAGGATACTACCTTTGCAATAAATCAATTTGTGAAATTTAATCTCTGCTAGATGTTCCATGGTCAACTGTAAGTGGTATTATTGAAAAGTGGAAGCATTTAGAGTAACTAAGCCACGAAGTGGACGACCACATAAAGTCACAGAGTGGGGTCACTGAGTTCTGTGACACATGGTGCGTAGCCAATGCTCTGATGATTCCATAGCTGAAGAGTTCCACTGGCATTAATATGAGCACAAAAACGATACATTGGGAGCTTCATGGAATGGGTTTCAATGGCAAAGTAGCTGCATGTAGTATTCACATCACAAAGTAAAATGCCAAGAGTGAGATCAAGTCATGTAAAGCACGCTGCCACTGGACTCTGAAGCTGCGGAAACATGTTCTGTGGAGTCTTTGCTGTTTGGCAGTAGTCTTCACAAATGCTCTACTGGATGAATTAGCAAAAACTCCCACAGAAACACTCTAAACTTTCGTGGACAGCCTTCCCAAAAGGAAGGACATACTATACTGTAAGGTATGCTTTCTGTTTTTAAGGGATTATATAATCCCAATCTTCATTCAAAGATCTCAAATGTCATAATTCATACCTTCCTTTGCTATACTTTGTAGAAAGTTAATAGATGGACATCATTATCTGCCTTTCTATTTTAATTCAATTGTTCCAGCAATCAGTGAACTATTTTCTTTATCCCCAGGACCAATATATACACCATGCATATCTGTGTATAGGAAAAACAGCACTAACCTGGCACCCCTCCGCCAGGATATATACCAGGCACTCCACCTGCGAGAGGGAGACACCAGTGTAAGTTATATCCCTAAAAAGAGTCGATACTGTAAATATGTGAGAGAAGGATTTGTCTTCTTCCTATCGGAATTTCTACAGCTACATATCATGAATCAGTGATTTCCGCTGCGCCTTGTATCTATGTCTTTAGTGAAATAACAATTTTTTATGTCAGCAGCCATAGCATACCTACGTCTATATTTCCCAGCTGTATGTAAATTACTGTAAAAAGAATATCTCAGTAGAGCCCATGCTGGAACCATATGATGGTAATGGAAACCACACCTGGTATTCGATTAAGATTTCCATCTTTGGATCTCTTTTCTGTCCATAAAGCTCTCATTAACCGTGTTTCTAATGACCTGTGATGTACAAAAATGCAGAGGAGGAGGTACTGAAATGATGAGAGTGGAAACAAAAAGGGGAGCTGGAGGGTGAAATATATCATTAACTTGTTTTCTGTAAAAGATTGGGCATTCAATCGAAACATTCTCATCACTTATAGTGGCAATTTTCCATATTTATTGGCTAAATAATTGCGAAATTTGAATTGGTTTATCTCCAATAAATGATTGCAGGCTTACAGACTACAGGAAATCAGGCATAGCTTGCTAATTGGTTTACAGTCCACAGTCTGTTTTAAATCTGTTTGTTTCGCCTTGATGTGGTTTAGGGGTGGATGTAATTTATTCAACCAGGGTTTCATTAGCATTAAACAAGTCAGTGATCTCATTTATTAACCAGGTTTTTTTTAAAAAAATGTTTGCTTATTGATTTTGTACATTTTATAAACAGAGATATCACTACAATATTTTTTTTAATGTGTTGCTATAGATTCCTTAAAGGGCTCATTAGAAAATTGTTGTCATCCCTCCAACGGACTAAGGCACTTCTCCAACCTTGTCACCTATTCTCATTTGCGACCCGCAAATATTTACCCAAGTTACTGCCTTTTCCGTACAACTCACCAAACCAGCTCTGTTCCTCGCTCTCAATCTTCAAAACGTTTGTCATAACTCACCATGTTATGGAAACTTACTGTTCATCCCACTAGAACACCCAATAGTTAACCTCTAGCCATAGCCACCTTACTTTCACTGCCCCCAACTACTGTTAGGAAAAAGGAAGATTACTACAAAGAATACAAAAGTGAGCACTAGGTGGACAACACACAATTGTTATTGCTACTAAAATATTTAATTGTATTGTAAAAACAATATTTATAAATAGTGTTATATATAGTAGTTTATTAGTACTGTTTTTACAATATAGTTAAATAATCTAATTACAGTATGGCTCTTGGGTTGTCCACCTAGCGCTCACTTCAACATACCTAGTAGTAATCTATTAAACATCAATTAACTTATGGCCATACCCATCTACCACCAACCTTCCCTGTTGACCTCTTCACTCACCTTATGTGTCTCTTGACCCCCACTCCCTTTTAGATAATTTGCGAGCAGGGCTCTCCACCTCATATATATGTCTAGCTCAACATAGTTCCCCTCTTTGAGCAGTACGAAGAGCTAAGTAACTAGTTGGCGCTATATAAATAAATGTTAATGTAATTTCCATTAATGTAGACAGGATATTGATATTCTTATACTAACATCTTGTAATTGTGTACTTCTTGAAATGCTTTTCTATCGCTGCAGTTCGAGTTCCCTTTGAATTCCATCCACAGCTTGTAATGTGGAATTCTTTATCAGGCACACATTTGTAATCTTCACAAGTCGTGTAATGAGCCGCTCTCACCCAATAGCTACAGCAGGTTTAAAGTAATGTGCTTGAATAAATGCATGATAAAAGCCAGGAAGCAGGCACCAGCCAACAAAAACAAACCACAATGGTAAAAGCTGATGTCAACATGGCCTGACTAACCATTTCCAATTTTCACTCTATTGTGCAGAATAAACAGGCATTTTAATTTTCCTTTGCATCCGGTTGTTTTAATAAGACTAATCAGATTGCATTAACGAGGGAGCAATGCCAAAATGTTTATCATTAATACTTTGGGGGATATTTACTAACAGGTGAGTTGCAGCTGAGATGAACATTTTATCTCGCCAATTGAGCTACACCTTTTGCAGTAAAAGTCTTGGTTTGTCCCTGCACAACGTATAGCTAAATTGGTGAGATGAAATGCTCATCTCACCTCAACTCCCCTCAGCTCACCTGCAACTCTCCAGACACTAATCAGGTGCTTTTTACATTTTCTGATACAGCGCACTGAGTGCTGTCACATTCCGGAAGCGCCTTTTTGGTGCAGCGGGCACAGACTCCCCAAATATGTCTTGAGGCTGCTTTTCACAAAGACACACTCACCAATAGTGCCACTATACGGCACTATTAGCATCTGTGCCATTTTTATACATAACCCCCAATGTTCCTTGCGAGCACTGAATGAATGTAGTTAAAATAAGTGTATGAGTATTGGGAATATCACTGGACTAAGTGGCAGGATTTCAGATGGATCTAAGAAGACTACATTCACATAAGTGTCATGTGAACATCAAAGAAATTGGTGGAGCCAAGATTTTAATATTGATTAGTAAAAACAGGCCACATAGAACGCCTGAAACCATGGAACGTGAATTCAAATCTTGAATTAATTATTCTTTCCATTATAAAGATCTTAATGTAGTCTGTTATTTAAGGAACAAACAAAGAAGACAAATGAGTATATGCACTAATCTGGTGTGCAGTTCATCCATGTGAGCCAGGCCTTCCAGCTGTTGGGATCTACAACTTCCAGTCAGAGATTCCCTGAGTATGTTCAGAGTTTTTATCCAAAAAACAGCTGGAAGCCAGAATGTGGCCCAGCTCTGACTTCATATGACCTGTGTTTTAAACTAGTCTGCTTGATTCAAGATGGTCTTATATGCAACTTTATAAATAGAGTTGCCATATTTTCTTCCACCCATAGATGTATCATTGGCCTCCAGCCATTTTTTTTTTACCGGCAACCTTTCAGTAGTGACCCTCATTCACTGCAAGTGACATTTATTTTGGAATATTGTGAAGCTTTCCTACAGATGCTTTGCCCTCCTCTGGTACTAGATTTTCTAGAGTTGGACAAAAATACTTCATCATAAATTTACATCATTGAGTTAAGGATATATAAAAGAGCACATTTAAAGAAATGAAACTACATATTATTTTGGTTAACTAGCTATAAATATCACTAAGAAGCACTCAGAGTACAGCTATGATTTTAAAATGTGTCAGGTCCCTTCTCTTTTTTATAGAAGCAATTATTGACCCTGTACAAAATATATATTTCGTTTTCGGTACTAAAAGAGTTAAACCTGGAAGCCATTCAGTGGCTGTCCCATCTTCCCCCAACAGCTATACACATGTGTTACCTTTTCTTTTTTAACCTGTTCATGCCTGATGTGTTGTGGATTTTGTAGAGTAACTTGTTTTGGAGTATTGTATACGTGAATTGTTGTTCAGGGACAAACAATATCTGGCATTAGAGCTATTGTAACCTATGATTTATATGAGCCTAAGTAAAAGAAAATGCAGTACTACCCATAGCTAACACTTGTATATGGATATATTTCTCACCTAACGGTAATCTGGGATAAGATGCTCTGACTGTTCAGCTGGCAATCAGAGAATTTAACATTTGTAGAAAACAAGTCGGCAATCACGTAATTTATTAAAAAGCATGGCAATGACTGCAGCATAAAATGGGGTGGAGGAGCGCATTATTCTAGCCCAGTCACAAAAACTGGCTTCTCAAAATTGTCTATATTTGGGAGACTGACACTCACTGTTATCTGATAGTAGAAAATAGAAACATGATTATGTGAGTGTTTTGCAGAGCATAGAAATCAAAATTTCTTTTGTAGCATATTTACTTACACAGTAATGCATCTCCAAGCTTGCCCATTGCATTGGGTAAGTAGATTTGAGATAACATTACAAGATGTGGGATTATAAAAGTGTAACAGTAAGTAGTAAGAGTAGATCAGGGTTCACCACTAAGTTAGCTTGTTAGTATAAGCTGGCAGTAAAAGATTTCACATTAAATATTTTACTCCAGTATCACTGTGTTATCACAGTCACCTGCACAGTTTTGTTGCATTTGCAGGTTCTCCTTCGTCATACCTGGGGCACTGGTTGGCTCTACTTCTATTTGCTGAGCCCATGGAGCACCTGGAAAAGTACCAGTCATTTTATACCACTGATCTATCTCAAATTATAGGATCTCTCATACAGTCTCAGCTGTGTTCTTTGCCATCTCTAGGAATAACTTGAATACGGTGTGGTAGATCTACACGATGTCATTACAAACATGGCTCTTAATGTGTTACCGTTCATCGGGAATCAGGACCCAGAGGATGAAGTTGGGGCCACATGATAACAATCCCATTTGTCCCATTTAGCAGGTAACAGTTGTGGTGTATGAAATTCTCATTTTTTGTGTGGACTTGATATGTTACCTAACATTGTTTTATTAGCTGGGACTCTAGAGATTTTTTAGCATTTTATGTCATTATTTTACTATAGTATATTGAATAGCTACTCTAGCCTAGTATGTGCATGGCAATTCCTTTTAAATGTGAACAGTCATTTATTAAATATTGTATACTCACCACCGCCTATGCCAACACCTGCACCAGTACCGAGACCAGTTCCAAGACCTCCATAGCCTATAAATCAAACAATAGTGCTTAGCATACATTGTCCAAACTATGAGAAAGATTCCGTTCTACAGTAACATCAGTTATACATTTGGCCAATTACATTTCCATCCTCCCAAAAAATTATCCTCCAGGAACTCTGAAATATAGCTGTTGCTGCAGATCAGCCGGGAACATCTGGCTGACCTTCCGGAAGGATGAAATCATCATATGAATCAGGTATAAACATACCCACTTTTGAAGATGTCCCCTAACTTCTGGCATCCTTTAGTCACCCATTTCAAAGCTTGGCGGTGGGGCGGGCACCATGGGATAGCGCATGTGCACAATGGAACACATAGTATCAGGAGCAGGCCACAAACAGCCTATACTCTTGTGGAACCAGAAAGGTCTAATATATCTATGCCTGCTATTACAAGGTGTTATATGTCTGTGAACAGCACCTTTATAACACACTGGAACTGCTGAAATTGCAGGAGCTCTTTCCGGAGAAAGTATGTAGCAGCTCTGCGTTCCAGGTCATATCCTCTTCCACGGGACTTTGTGACCGGGCTGGGAAATCATGTTAATTCTGCCAAGTTGCCTTCAGGATATTCTAATGGAATCCCTGAAGTAAAATCATATGCACTGCGGGAGCAAACCTTTTAAAATGTATTTTTACTGGAGAGGGGATATAATTGAGTGCCGTGGAATATGTAGGAACTTAAAAAATAAGCTAATAAGAAAATGTAATAAATATATTTGATAGTATATGTAACATAATAAAAAAGTTACCTTTGTGGCTACCTCTGTATTAAAGTGTTCTGTTACACATGTTAAAATGACATGATATTACTCTATAAATAATAATAAAAAAGCTCTATTCACTGTGCAAGTCAATTTGTACAGAAAACGGTAATCAAACATTTTAATATAATGCACAGTTGCCAACATCGGCCATGTTTCCAAGGACACACATTTGTTCCAAATGCTGCAGAAAGAGCATGCAAAGTGTAGCGCAGCAGTATGTAGGAAGGATATACACACACACACACAGACACAATCCAATTAATTAATCATGGTAGGTCCTATAATATCTCCACGCTGATTAATTAAATTGGATTCTGTCTGTACGTATATCCATCCTACATACTGCCGGGCTGCACTTTGTATGGTCTTTCTGCAGCATGTAGAACAAATATGTGTCCCTGGAAACATGGCTGATGTTGGCAACTATGATAATAGGCCACAGAAGCTGATGTTAGCCAATGTTATTGATTTCATGAGGTAATACAATTGAATTTGTGGGCTTTTTAAGCCAGCAAATAAGCCAACAAAAACTTCTGAAGGCCACATCTAGCACAAAGGCATTACAGTTGGAGATCAATGATATAGATTTGTAGAGGATATAAAATTATGAAAAATGATCTATACATTGTGTTAGCAGAATTGCATCCATAAGCCTAAAATATGAGAAAAATATATTTTAAATCTGTCTGTCGTGTCTACTTCTTATGACACCACCTATGCCTTGGTATGCAAATGAACTCATTTTCAATATGGGAAATGTGTAATTTTCATATCACTCCACAAGGTGGTATCACAAGCAGGAGACAAAACAGACACTTTTAAAAAATATCTTTCTCTTAATTCTCCATATATATAGATACGTTTTCATTATTATTTTATTCTCTACATTCACAGTATAGGCAGTGTTTAGGGTGACAGAGTCCCTTTAAACATTATCAAGCACTGAAGGTTGTAATGGATTTTAGTACATGTGCCCCAAAACACCCTAAACAACCATATAGTATTCACCTCTCTAACACTACTCTAAAAAGTTACATTTGTGGGTAAATTATTTTTGCACTATGCCAATCTGTTGTATTATCCATTATCCTGTGCTAGTGCAATCAGGCATCATAAGCCCATGGAATATTGATTATGATTTTTAAAACAGAAATAATAACAATATGTTTAAGCCTGTTTGAACTTATTATTATTGGTATTTATGAGAGGCGTGATGGCAGATTATTATAGTCTACTATGACCTACAGTCTTCAGTGAGGATCTGTATTGTATTGTTGTCTAACCTGGTTTTGGTGGTTTTCCACCCGTCCCATATCCACCAGGTGCAACACCACCAGTACCAAAGCCACCAGTTCCAAGGCCACCAGTTCCATAGCCTCCAGTTCCAAGACCACCAGTTCCATAGCCTCCAGTTCCAAGACCACCAACACCTTAAAACCAGAGGAATTGGTAAAAAAAAAAGAGAAGAGGTACATTACTACTACATGGATAAGGATGTTATTTGATTTATATATTTGTGTAGGAATTTTGCTGTTTGCTACTTTTACGACATATATAGTGTTGAGCCGAACCGTACTGTTCGGGTTCGTACCGAACTTATGGTTTTTGGACCCCGAACACCGACATTTCACTGGATGTTCGTGTTGGAGTTCAGGGTTCGGCGATTACATTGTATGTAATGCTATTGGCTTTCTATAAACCGAAATAGAGTCCCCATTCATAAGAATTTCTTATGAATGGGGATTCTATTTCGGTTTATAGAAAGCCAATAGCATTAAATGTATTCCATAAGCCGAAAGTCTATAAACCGAACGACATTCGGTTTATAGACTTTCGGTTTATAGAATAGCAATAGCATTACATGTATTCTATAAAACGAAAGTCTATAAACCGAATGTCTTTCGGTTTATAGACTTTCAGTTTATGGAATACATGTAATGCTCTTGCTATTCTATAAACCGAAATAGAGTCCCCATTCATAAGAATAGGTCAATTGAGAGATTTAACCTGACTGAAACCATGCAATCCCCTTCAATCACGTGTTTGCATTAGGTGGATGCGCTGCACTTGTTTTTAGCTAAGTTATAAAGTGACTTACACTTTCAGTGATGTAACTGCAGTTTGGACACCACAATGAACCTGCATGTATGTGTCACTTCAGCAGTTTGGTTGCGTTATCAAAGCAGTAAGTACTCCCAGATCTGTAGTAGGTTCAGCAAATCAGCAAGCATAATCAATGTGAACTCTTTAGAAAGTACTTCTCTTGTGACAGACATGACTCCTTGTAAACTTCAGAAACATCAATATAACTCTGCATTATTCAATATGACGTTTTCATTTTCACCTCAGATAGTTTCTATCAGCCACATAAAACGTTTGCTGCTTTGCAGTATGTAGAATTTAATATATGACCGGAAAGGAAATCAATTAACTAATCAAGTAGTGGATCGAACAGCACCTGTTGATTAGTTGACTGATTTTGATCTGGTCACGTATGGCTTCTACATACTGCAAGGCAACATGCAAAAGTTGGGTGTGGCTGTTAAAAAATGTCCGATGTGGCATCTCTACCTCTCACACCTCAGTAAACCCCAAATGCTTTATCAGTTGTACCCTAGGCAACCATCCCTGAATTGCTACTGTTTTCTTGATACTAGTACATCTTACTTGAATTGCTCCTGCTTCTGATTCCATGCCCACTTAGATTTGTTTGGCCACTGTTTTGGTGGATTACATTTACTTCCTGCCCTGCTGGATGTATAATTCATATGTGTACAGAGGGAAATCAGTTACTCAAGGCAGTTCCTGTGGGATCTTCTCCTTGATTCATTAACGGGCTGCCACTGGACACACATGTATTCTACATTCTACAGGGGAGCATGTAAAAGATATATGTTCAGCAAAAAAAAACTGGTTGACCAGGCAAATCTAGCTGTAAAAATGTGTGTAAGAAATCTGCAGATGTGTGCTCTGTACAGGCCCCTGAGCAATACATGTATGCACACATTGTAAGTGTATGGACATTTTGGATACTTTGCTTATTGAAACACTTTAAAAAGCGACTTTTCTTTTCTCCAAGGCTCCAGCCAAATGCTGGGAGTTGAGTGAGGTAGGTGGATCGCTAGAAGGTGCAGACATACTATTGGTGAATAAGCAAAACAAATGTAAATTATAGATATTCATGTTTTAATTGATGCATTCATCTTATAATCATTTCATTATAACATGTATAAAAAAGGTAGAACATTTTCAAGTCAGAGTGGTCCTTTAGGTCAAGTAAAAATCCATCACCAAGGAGACAAGGTTTGATAGAAAAAATATAGGAGTGAAAACTCTCCAAGAATACATTGCTTAGTGAATCTCACGCCATAAGTATAAAACCAGATGTTGTAAGAGTTTAGAATCAGAGGCGATTGCTTTGGTACTCACGGGAAATACGGCTTTTACAACCATAATCCGTGGACATTACGAAATGTGTTGTGAGAGTTATATATTAATCCATTATTGTTATTTTGAAGTCATTTGTGTTTCTGTTGGCTGAGCTACACGTGCTGAGTGGAATTTAATATCCAGGCAACACATTCCTGACGTTCTCTGATATCACCCTTTAGGGAATATATCAGTGTGTGAATATGCATGAAGCCCATAAACTGACTTTGTAATTTTATGAAAATTTTACTTTTCTATTCCTCATTTTATTAGATAAGCTTACGCCAGGGATGACAGGTTGCATTATTTATTTGTTGACATGGAAGCAGCACCCTAGACCTGCCTGTTTGCTTAATCATCCTTCTGATATAAATATTCACTGCCAAGGTAAGCCATCACTGTCCTAGACAAATCAAGGGAAGCCATGACTGTCCCTGACAAGCCAAGGTAAGCCATTACTGACCTAGAAAAGCTAAGGAAACCATCACTGTCCTAGACAAGTCAAGGGAAGCCATTACTGACCTAGACAAGTCAACGTAAATCATCACTGTTCTAGACAAGCCAAGGGAAGCCTAACTGTCTTAGACAAGCCAAGGGAAGCCACAACTGTCCTAGACAAGCCAAGGGAAGCCATTACTGACCTAGAAAAGCTAAGGGAAGCCATCACTGTTCTAGACAAGTCAAGGGAAGCCATTACTGACCTAGACAAGTCAACGTAAATCATCACTGTTCTAGACAAGCCAAGGGAAGCCTAACTGTCTTAGACAAGCTAAGGGAAGCCACAACTGTCCTAAACAAGCCAAGGGAAGCCATAACTGTCCTAAACAAGCCAAGGGAAGCCATAACTGTCCTAGACAAGCCAAGGGAAGCCATAACTGTCCTAAACAAGCTAAGGGAAGCCATCAATGTCTTAGACAAGCCATGGTAAGCCAATACTGACATAGACAAGCCATGGTAAGTGAATCCATCACTGTCCTAAACAGAGGGTAAGGTAATCCAAGGTGACCAGACATTTACTTTAATTGGGATGTGTAAAATACATATAGTTTGTGTCAGGTGAGATGTATTTTAAGATAGAGGGAAGATCTGGTAACCTTAATATAATTTGAATATACAGTAATTAAGAGTGAGTGGGTAGTCTTACCTGGTTTGGGAGGTTTTCCACCAGGATATAACCCTACATAAAATAAAACATACGCACAATGTTACAAGAATACGTTAATGTAGCAGTTATTCTGCAGTAGATTTGTCCAAGGTAACAGCAGGAGCATTCCATTCATTTCAATAGTGATTACTCTGTACTTTCTACAAAAGAGGTTTGCTGGCTTTTTAAATTTTAACATCACACATATCATTGTGTCAAAGGATATGGCATATTGTAGTTGTGTACACACCTTGTCCTGCTCCAGGTATACCTGCTCCTCCCAATCCAGCACCTCAAATCCAGAAGAAAATAATGTCACAATTGTTCAGTATATTCATACAAATGTTTTTGACATACCACAGTATAATGTTTTGTTTTTCCCAACTGGTATTATAACTTACACAATTACAATATATCACTATAACATCAACTTACACAATAAGCAGCATCTCTCTATGCAACTCATTTAAAGTAGTTTACGTAAGTGTGTCAATATATTAAACCACGCACAAATATACCATAGCATTTCAATGTGTCAGTATATTAAACCACACACAAATATACCATAGCAATTCACTGTACCACTATTGTACATATTCAAAGTATTTTAATGCCGGATGTCTTACATTATACATATTTTAATAGTATTTCTCTAACTTTCACAAACTCACGCCTTGCCATATAGTCTAAAATACATCAACAGGACTTTTGAGCCACTATTTTACACAATGGATACCAGTACAAGGAAAAGGCAACCATTGGCCCTGACTGCCACAAGCTCTGAGTCCCTTTGATGCTTAGCTAGCCAAAATGCATATTGTATATCCCAGGAATGATAACCCACAGAAACTGGAATACTGATGGATGCCAGTCCCAGCACTAAGTCAGTCTGAGAGGTTTTCTCACCTGGATACAGTCCTCCTACTGCTCCCCCTGGGTAGAATTGGCCATTTCCTCCTGCAGGAGGGGCTCCTGTGGAAAAATAAACAAGAAATCACAGGGTTAGTGGCTCGACAGGCATTGAGTTATTTTTGGTTCTTGTCACTATATCTATGCGGTGCTTCTAAACCAGTGATGGCTAACCTTGGCATTGCAGATACTTGGGAACTACAAATCATATAAAGCTCAGTCAACCTTATGACAAGGCATATCTATTTCCCAAACATCTTCAGTGCCAAGGTTAGCCATTGCTGCTCTAGACTACAGTATCTAAAATATCAATCATGGAATATTTACTATCTTTAAAAAGTCTTGATTTGTTCTGTACTTCCTAAATACTCGATAGTAATACTAATCTTGTTAACATCTTCACTGGATGCTGTATGACATTAAAATAACTTAAAACATGGGTATATTTTGCAAAGCCGAAGTTAGTAGTGAGAAGGTCAGTATACCCGACACTAAATGTATTAGTACAATGTTTAGATCTCACCTCTCTAACTCTGATTCCACAAGACCTCTGACAGGCCAGGATTTTAGTGAACACTTACTAAAAACACTGCTTAGTGATACAAACAAAACAAAAGAATTGACTGATTCCCTGTTAATTAGTAAAGTCCTGAAACTCTGGCACGCCAGTGACCCTGGAGAACACATTTGAACAAGGTTATGCTAGTAGATATATAATCAGGGGGTGGAAAATTATATTCAAAAAGGACAAAACAGTACATGTTTTAAGGATATCCCTTATTAAAGTGCTCTGTTTTGGAACATGGTCAATGTTCTTACATCGTAATCTTACAAGAGCTATGTGGAAATGGAACTGTAAGAATTCGGTCATTCTCCTGGGACGTACTAATCATTGCCCAAGACAGGTCTAATTTCACTGAATACAGGGCACGCAATATATTACATTTAATAGGAATGAAAACCATTCACCACAAGTCACTCAGCTGCATGTAGACCTTTAATTCTTCGAAAACTGAGTAAAACCAAACGAACGTTGTTAAAACCTTGTATTAGCCTTGGACTGAATCTTACATAACATGTGGTGTTTATATTCGCACAAGTCGTCAGTACTACTATGAATGAGTAGATATAGTTAATATAATATATGCATTACAGACTTTAGGAGAAAAGAAAGTGATGAGAAAAAAACGATAAGACAGATCTGTTTATTTTTCATTAGTTTACATGACGCAGTATAATCTAAAAACATGCAACTGCCCCTTTAATGTAAAGCCCCGGGTTTTAACACTTCAGAGGGTTTGAATGTAAATGTTCATTAACGAGCCGGCCTCATTGTGAGATCCAAAGATGGCTCGTCATGCACCATTAAATGGCTTAAGTACCTATTAGCGCTCAGTGGTAGAGATCAAAGCTCCATCTCTCTGGGGCGGGATCAGACATAATCAGAAATTGGTAGCTGCTGATGACCAAAAGTAGGAAAGGTGTTTTCCCATAAACAATTTTACTTAATAAAATGCCTTGATCTTACTCATTTTGAAAATTGCCCTTCAAGGCCTTGTAAACATGAAATTATCTGACCGTGTTCAAAATAGCTATATCATCAATATGGAGATAAGTGATACATGTGATGTGCATTGCTATTTAGTATAAAATACATCTGGAGACAGGTTACCCTGGTACCTCATTAATCTATTATCTAGCATTGCAAGTGTCTCTGACTATATAATATGATTTCTCTTGATACTATGGGATTATGTGAAAAGATATAATATAATACTGATCAACTGTATCCTTGGTAACAGGACCATTTTCAGTACTTTGCCCCACAGCTGACTTTTGTACAAAACCCCTATGTGTCTATTTACATAGATTTGTTTCATGATGACTATCAAAGACATATATTGTTGCTGCTTTTATATATTGGATGATCAAACCTAGGTCATTAAAGGGCATGAGTGCATTCCATTAATTCTGGTCCAGTGGATCATTAATGGAAAATGATTAATTGCTCATAGAAGCAGAATACAATCTGATTATCTTGCAGGTTGAAGGAAATGAGAGAAGATTATAGGAAGCAGCTTGAATCAGTGCGTGATCATGGGCCAAGAAAGCAGGGGTGTGGAAAACAGATTAAATTGAGAGGAAGAAAACTGGAATATGAAGAGTTGGGATATGGGTTGGCGGGATGGGCGTTGGAGTGCATGGTAGAGGTGAGGAACATTAAAGGAAGCAGAAAGAAGAGAGAACCGTGAAAGAGAATGTTGGTAGATAATGAGCATTCAGTGAGATGGCATCAACTACAGAATCTGTGCAATCCTCAGGTTTGATTCCTGGCAGCGTTGAGTCAGCCCTTCTTCCTTAAAATGAGTACCAATAAATCTGAGACTATTAACATCTGCAGGGTGTGCTTGGAAACTCGAAAATATATCAATGTGCCTTTCCTAGTGTCATTCTATTATATTTGGTCCATCTACCTGCTCATATTTCAGTGTTCCTCATAGCTTTCTTTTTTTTTTTTTTATATCCAGGAGAGCCTTATGCTTTCCCATGCACTGTAATAAACGCTACCACTTATGCTGGGAGGCAGTTCCATGCCACCTCTACCCTCTCAATAACGTCATACTTTATAGTATAAAGTGACTGGAGCACAGCGAGAGAAAATCAGACAAGGAAAAACAGTGTTTTGGTTTCTTTTAAGGATTTCCAATAGAGGATAGGAAAATAGGGATAATGGAATTCAGGAAAGTATGTTGCGCTAATTGTAATCAGATTGTTCAGTATCATTAACTGTCCATTTAACATGTGATCCAAGCTTCGTGATCACACCCAGTGAAGCATACTAAGGGCTGACAGACACCTAGCATAAGTATTTTGAACTAAACTATAACATTCCCAAGACAAACACATATTTTGCCTGCATTATACAGTCTTGACCTTGTGTTTCTTGTAAGAATGTGGAATGGCTCTATTCTTAACATGTAAGATCATTATAAAGACATCAAGCAGATGAACAGAAGTATTTGAAATCTTGGAAATCAGTGATGCTGGGACATGTGTTGGTTAGAGCTTTATCCAACTCTCTTAAAGATGCATTCCTTCCAAAGCTCAGATGGGATAATGTTCCAGAAGATAAGTATAGTGAACTACACAATAATCTTCGAAATATGTGTTTAGTTTTTAAATACAGGAGTACTTTTTGTGTTGTTTAAAACTATTTGCTTTATAACATTCTTTTTTGAAAAGATAAATAAATTGTAGGGGAAGGTCCTGCAGTTTATGGGTTAAATATAAGACACATCTCTAGCTGGATTATGACATGTCAGAAAGGAATAGTTTATGCAGTAATAATCTGCAGGTGTATGAAGCAGTGTTCATGCAGATAATGAGAAACATTAGAATGATATGACATTTTGGTTAGCGAATGATAAACTACATTATACGACCAATCGTATATATGATTAATGTGAGAAGTGCTAGGGTTCAAGCCTCAAAATGCTACAAAATTGGAAAAATGAAAAAAGAGACAAGAGACGTCAACAATTACGGTACTCCTGCTTCTTTAAAGGAAGAAGTTGTTGTTTTTTTAGGTTGAGAGTGAAACTAATTCCAATTTTAGAGTTACACTTTGCTTCAACCCCTCCAGACTGGTCCTATGAGATCAATCATGCCAGCAGAGAAGGAGAGACCTTTCTTTTTAGACTGAATCGATAGAGTTAGGTTAGAGGGAAGTAGTACACATTCACTCCATGACACTCTAAAAATCTGGTTCCATATTGAGTTCAATGTTAGCATAACTCTTGGTTTTTATGAAAACTACAAGTTATTTTAAACTTGACTTGAAGTTATCCCATGCTGTATTTAATTGTCGTTTACAAGCATGAATGTAATGGTCTGTAGATAAGAACTGGAGTTTCCTCTTCTTGATAACGCTACCCAAGGCTTTAGGAGAATACAAAAGTACAGTGATGTTTTAGGATTGATATCTAGCATAGGATTAAGCAATGCCTTTTTGGCGGTTAAGACCCATGTTATCACACTCCACATTATGAGTGTTGGTATTCAACACTAGTTGGAGAACATCAGGTTACCTTACTAGGATCTGACAGAAGGTTATTATTACTACACAGTTGATCCCGGGAGCAGTAGAAGGTTAGCCTTGTAAGGCTAAAGGTAACTCAAGACATACTGAATTAATGAAACAATGGTTTACAGATCGCTGTCTAACTAAAGGGATGTATTCCAATGTGTTCCACATGTCCCTCTAGGAAGGAGCAGAGACCCAGGCAGTGGTGTATCTTGATTTTGTGCTGCCCTAGGCAGACAAAATCCGGGCACCCCCCTACCCAAGCTGCACACCCACGTTACACACCTAAGACATGCCCCATCATTCAGACTCACATCAAGCTCATACTCCCATCACACTCAGTCACACACTCCTACTCCCATCACACTCAGTCACACACTCCTACTCCCATCACGCACACTCTGACTCCCATCACACTCAGTCACACACACTGTCTCCCATCACACACACTCTGACTCCCATCACACTCAGTCACACACACTGTCTCCTATCACACACACTCTGACTTCCATCACACTCAGTCACACACAGTCTCCCATCACACACACTCTGACTTCCATCACACTCAGTCACACACACTGTCTCCTATCACACACACTCTGACTTCCATCACACTCAGTCACACACAGTCTCCCATCACACACACTCTGACTCCCATCACACTCAGTCACACACACTGTCTCCCATCACACACACTCTGACTCCCATCACACACACACACACACACACACACACACACACACACACACACACACACACACACACACACACACACAGTCTCCCATCAGCACTTACCTTTCTTTGGTGCTTAGTGGCAGGCAGCATGGCCCCTCCATGCTGCCTGTTCGGCTTCCCGGCGATTGTGCCGACAGGTCACGTGACCGGGCGCGCGTATGACGTCCCGTCACGTGACTGTCGGCACTTCCGTGTCGGCACACTGCACGGGGAGCCGGACAGGCAGCACGGAGGTTTCTCTGTGCTGCCTGTTCGGCTCCCCGTGCAGCCTGGCAGGCAGAGCGATGGTGAGGGGGGATCTTCCGTTCCCCTCTCACCTCCGTCTCTGCCTGCAAGCGCGGTGGGGTTTTTTTTTTTTTTATTTAAAGGGCCGGATTTTTTTTTTTTTTAATTTTTTCTTTTTCCAGTGCTGGGGGGCGCTGCCGCCCCCCAAAATTTGCCGCCATAGGCATCCGCCTAGGATGCCTCGCGGTAAATACAGCACTGGACCCAGGGCAAAGCTGCTTTTCTGTTGTAAATTATTAAATGTTCTAAGATGGCAAAGCATCAAGTGGGCCATCTCTGCCTTGGCGAAGGAGTTTAAATAGCTTTTTGGTTGTAGGCTGATACAGGGCTTGATAAATCCCTGGAGGCAGGGAGCCGTGGCTCCCACATTTTCTATGCTGGCTCCTAACTTTTTCCACCCCTGGTCCTAAAATGTTCTACTTTGGCTCCTGAATTGGTCTAGTTAGCTCCTATTGGAATGCACATTCCAAATGTAGCCCCTAAAACAAAAAAACATGTAAAAAATACATTTAAACACTTTGACATATTGAAAGAAACACAAAAGTGTTAGATAACAATGGTTGCTTGCCATCTCCATTGTTAAAGCATGAATGTAAATTTCAGTGGTTTAAATTGTGAGAGCCAATCAGATTTGCTTTGGATTGGAGGTATATTCATAGAATACTA
The DNA here is from genome assembly GCA_036172795.1 of Pelodytes ibericus. Taxonomy (NCBI): domain Eukaryota; kingdom Metazoa; phylum Chordata; class Amphibia; order Anura; family Pelodytidae; genus Pelodytes; species Pelodytes ibericus. Next base: position 60,333,102 of record CM069857.1, read on the forward strand.
TGTAAAATAAAAGTTAGAAGCCAGTATCAACACTATCAGGTTCCACAGCTCATGTTGTATTTAAAGGCCTATGCCAAGATTTGTAAGGTTGATAATCAATCAGTACAACATTATTATTCTGGAAAGGCTCCATATAATAAGATAGACCTTTTCCTTTTTCATCATTTCAGCTCAAAATTAATTTCCTGCAAACATTTTATATGTCACAATGACGGATACATTTTGATATAATAAATACACTCCATGCAGGGTAATCTCGCTGGCTTAGAGGATTTCGCATATCACTTGGCAAAGGTTTAATATTCTCAACAGGCCTCGTGGCCCTGTAAGAGTTAAAGCTAAGCTGTCCATCAGGTTTCTCTGCTGAGACGGGGTTAAAACAAATAAGCACAGCCCATATGAGAGGTGTGCATTTGATTAGCGGAGCCCTGGGGGAATTAAGAATTCCAGAACTGTTGATCTCAGTGCGGGAGGAATTTGGAGCGCAGAGTATCTGATACATAAACGCCAAATCTCAGTGTAAGACTGCCGGCCGTGGGGGAGCACTGCAACATGACTGGCTCCAGGGCAGTTTAGTAAACAAACTGCAGTAGGGGAGCCATGTAAGTGCTGTCAGGTGGTCCAATGAGAAGGCTGGCAGAGGATAAAGGAGGGAGGAGGAGGTGGCATAATTTATCATATTCTAATGGATTAAACAAACGGGTAAACAAATGGGGCTCGAGGTTGTACACCAGTTACAAAAAAACCGACAACACATGGAGCTAATTCAGTTAAAAAATGTAAACTGTACGGTGATTATATATAAATGATTGATAAAAGTTATGGTCATGGGTGGTTTGGTATAAGATTCCTGACGCTTGGGAAACCAGCAAGAGAATTGCTAAGATTGCGAATGGTTTAAAGTATGTTCATCCTAGACAAAACATTAGCTGAGAGAAGTAAACCATTTATTATTTCCTCAATAGTGTGAGACACTATATAAAAACAATACAGACATGTCTAAAGAGCCTTGTCTGCTGGTATGGTAAAACAAAGTCTCTCAATCAATCAGCATTCTCCCCTATGTCACATGACTTTATGGCTTGAATTAATCTGGCCCGGTGCAAATATGAGAGAAATCTCTAGACATGGTATATCACACATGTTAAACGTCTGTTAATGTTATATTTAGTTATACAAGGTGTTAAGTACGGTAGAGTAGGTGGAAGAGCATGTTTAAGGGTAAAGATACTGATGCTAAAAGGGGACCAGAGAATTCACAGAGAGGGATGCATCCAACAGACAATATGCAGTAGACAAGAGCAGTATATGATGGTTGTTGCATAGTTATAAGAGTAAGGTACTTCAAGCAGTGGGGGTCTTGCTAAGGAGGGCTGATCTCTAACCTGACTTAATGGGCAGGGGCTGCATCACTTTTAAATGCCACAGTGCATAGGTTAGGTTGCCATTTTCCTCAGATGAGCCACTGACTGAGATCAGTAGGTCTATCAAAGACTTATCTATCTGTCCGTCTTTCTATCCAATCGTTTTGCCTGTCTATCAATCAGTGTACCTTATCTCCCAACATATATGTCTTGCATATGTATGTATCTCTGATGATTAAGGCAGTTGAATTGGAATAAAGGAATTGGATAATTTTTCCAACTCAGCTTTTTTGCTACATTTTCTGTAGGAAGTAAGGGATAAGTATATAGCTTGTTAACCAGAAAGGTACAAGGCACTGTGCAGTAATTATGCATTTGAAACTTTTTCATAAACTCTAATAATGTGGTACTGTCTGTAAGGTGTTATTCTCCAGCTGATTAATATTAAGTCACATTGGCATTAGTAGTATTATCGTTTTAGCTGAGTGGCCCACCAAGCCACCTGCCATCACGAGTTGTGTAAGAGGGCTTACAGGAGACATCTCTGGCACATTCATTTGTCCACACTGAGCCTTTTTTCTACAGAATAGGATTTAGACCTACGATTTGTGCTGTAGCTGTTTATTCCAGTGCAATGTATTCATGGCAAGTACATTCCATAGGCAACTATACATTTCTCAGATAATACGAGTTATGAATAGGAAGCCTTTCTGCAGCAACATTCTAAAAGTAGAGCAGTCACCATGGAAACTAATGAAATGTTCCTAACGATTCTTAGAACTTTGCCCCAGAAGTTGAAGGTATGAAACATAGCAATAACACAAAGGGTAAAACATTGAAAACCTTTTATGCAATTCTGAATTTCATTATAATTATCAGCACCATCTTGACATTTTACTCCTTATGCCGTATAATATTTCTCTTTCTTTGCAAACCCCTTTTCAAGAGTTGATTACTTTGCAAGACTTTATTTCCCATAATATAGATAAAAAATTTTATGGATGTTTTATATTCTGGACAAAGAAGAGGAAGAATTGTAAGGCATACTTAGCATTAAAGTACAGTTGTCTCAATTAGACTTGAAAGTGATTCCTGATTGTATGGAATTAATCATTATGAGTTTAATGACAAATCTCATCATTCATTGAGAAAGTTGCAGTCTAGATGATATAGACGATATTGTATTAACACTGTCGACCATGTATTCTATCTATTTAGAGCCTGGGTAACACCTGCCACCCTTACAGGTTAAGAACATCCAAGACAAGGACAGGTAGGCATGAAACTGCAGATGTTTGAGAACTACATGTACCATGATGCCCAGCCGTAAAGCTAACTGAGCATCATTGGCGATACATTTCTAAAACACATGCAGTGCTACGGACGGTTAGCCATCACTCATCTAAGAGAAGGTCTCTTGGTTATACATAGTGCTAGCCAAGTCTTAAGTCATAAACTTATAGTTACAAGGAACATAAGGACACCAGCATGACCAGCCTTTAAATGAATTCATTTTTATATAAGAGTTATATTTGATGTGCCTTCTCCACTGTACAAATTGAACTCAAATTGTACATGTATCAATCCTGTAGAACCCAGGAACACTGGATTCATCTGCACTAGAAAAATTGCCATATTGTACCAGATTCCTGATTGATTAAACTAGACTTTATTGGTGGAAATTCTACCATCTAAAGCAAACAATCACTCCAGATGTGTGAAATGGGCAAATAGTTTAATAACATATTATTAGCAGTTGTGCATTTTTATGGTTGCGTGCAGCTATCGTTAGCCATAATTTTTCTTTCCTTGTAGCACCTACCCTTTGGCCATCTGCCTATAAAAACCAAGAAACCTGCTTGCTCATGTTGTGGACCATACCATCTGGAACATTATGATGTCATAGAGGTAACAGAGCTCCCGAGACAGGCTGTAAAAGCAAATTTAATATTATTTTCTGAGACGCTCCCTAAATTAAAGGGTTTTCTTTTAAATAAGGGAAATTCAATTTTGCGCATAAGTGCTATTTTAGTATATTAGAGCTTGTTTCTACTTCACTGGTAGCATTCAAGGAAAAAACCCCATCTGGTTGTGTTTTTCACCTCTATTTAGTAATAGCCTCACTCTCTATCTGAAGCATGACGAAGAATCCATTAAGTATATAGTGGAACTGATGCCAAAATACATGGAAATCACCATTACTTCTGTGGTGGAAACAAAGATTGTGACGGGTGATAAGAACCATATAGAGTGCCCTGTAATAAAATAAGTAGTCTTTTTACTTAATTTCCAGTGCACTATTTGTCAGCGATATGTCTGTTACATACGATAAACGGCCTTAACATAACTTTGACAAATGCATATTAGTGTTGTCATGAAATGTACATTGGAATATGTGTTAACAGGAAAACAAGTCATGTATAGCTCACATGGTAATGATTTGTGCGATCTGCCAAGATGCATGCTGTTCCACTTCTTGTTACATAACTGATGAAGGACATGCCAGAATGACGTTAATGAGGAACCGCAGATTATTTCCAATTTTAGTATTGCAGATAGTACAAGCTTCTTACGTTGATTGCTGTTTTATGTGGTGTAAAATCATTGTAGACTAAACTTGAGTCTATTAACATTTCAGATAATAAATCAAGTTAAGAGACCAAAAAAAAAAAAGGGGGACCGTGGAAAATGATTTAAAAGGAAAGTCTGGCCATACTTTCTAAAAATAGTGCTCAAACTCCAAAGTTTCTTTTGGATGCGTTAAGCAAATATGTTAACACCCCCTTTTAAGTTCTTAATTTATTATGCTTGTTGGTGGGCTGAGTTCGCAGAATCCTGACCACTTAACTAGGTACAGACATGGTTAATAAAATGAGATTAAGTTAATTTTATTTGGCTACACAATATTACAGTTCATACATGCAGAGAGGATTTCCAAATCCATTACAAATTAGTGGCTGGCACTTGAAAGTTTCACACTAATCAGATGGTCATTCATCACCTAATCCCCTCGGTTAAAAGCACCACACTTTTCCATCTTATAGTTACATTTATCATTACTCTAGAAGATGAATTAATGCTGTAGGGTCAAAGTGGCAGAGATGTTTACAGAATGATTAGTTATATCGCTAGTTTAAGTTTTTTTTAAGCACATACTTTTCTTTACACTTCAGCTGTTATTCATATTAAATATGCATTTCATCACGAGTAAGCACATTTAACCCACATGTCAAATGCAGAGCTAGAGGCCATGAAGACTGGAGATGTGGGTGTACACAAGCTGAACCTGTCAATGATAAATAAGTGGAGGATGTGGCCAAATTCCTGCAAGTAATAATATTTATTTTATATATTATGATAGAAAAGTATTGATAAATATATATTCTTCAAAGGATGCCATAGTGGGAGAACCAGTTACATACATGCAATCTGTCTCAAAAGATTTTCCAGGTTCCTGAGAGTTTTTTTTTAGGTAAAACAGGATCGGTTTGCAAGTAAAATTGCATGCATGGCATTAGATCAGGTTAAAAACAGCCATTGCACATGGGCATGTTGGAGATGAAGCTTGTTCTGACATCACGACATTGGCCCTTATGCAAGTGGAGTTGCATTATGATTTCATTGGATGTATTTATCTTGACAAGTTGCTTTGTACCTACAAGCAGAGATCATATCAAGATCATGAAAAAGGACCAGAAACATTGATGAGCTGATGTGTATGTAAGCGGTTTTACTTTTTTCTGAATTTGTGGACTTAGATATATATAGAAACACCTTAGAGAGTAAAAAATATGATCCAAATATTTTGATTGAATGATTGCAAACCAAAGCTAACTCTAACACTTCTATGACATCATTAACTTGACCTCATACCAAAAGTGAACTGCTGCACTGTAAAGTAACTCAATTGTTATAAGAGATACATCAACTGAATGTAAAACACATTTGCTCTATCTATACTTTTGGAAGAAATTCTGCTGTACAGATCTTTCACAAACATTTGCTTGACACTCTCACTTGTATGCTTAACCTTTCATCTCTCAATCAGTAACTATCAAAACAAATAGAAGAGTATTGGATCAAAATGGCAGTAGGGGGTATGCATTTATCCAAAAACTTGCAGTATGCCTACAAGGCATTTTCAGAGGCCAGCTTACTGGGAAGATGTATTGTGGAATGTACTTTTCCTAAATAGCTAACACTATTTATGTTTCAGATACAGGTAACATTGTTTCATAATTGTTACCTGCATCTGACATTGGCCCTGTACATACAAATGTACAGGGCCAATACACATGGCTCTCTAAAGACATGTTCATTAACAGAACAATACAAACAACAAGAGGTCACCCACTAAGACTTGAAGAAAGGAGATGTATTCTATGACAGGGGAAGGGATTCACTGCCTAAAGAGGTGGTGCTAGCCTGGATACTTTTTTTTTAATGGAACAGAGTACATAGAGGGCTATGTATGTGAGTGCAGGCAATAATATTTATATAGTGCTTGTTGATCAAAGGAGAAATCTGATTGCCATTTGGACCATTTGTCAAGAAGGAATTTATTCCCCATTGAAAGCACTTTTAGCTATTACTGAAAGTTTTTTTCTGTCTCCTTTTAGAACAAAAGCAGTAAACAAATATTAGTAAAAGGGTTGAACTTGATGGGCACAAGTCTTTTTTTTAACATAAACTACTATGTAACTATATAACTATATCATGACATTGTTGCACAGGAGGTTCAGCAATGTTGTTGTTTACTGTTGAAGCACAGTGTGTGCCAGAGGCATGCATTCTCATCTAATGATTCTGTTAACAGAAATTCAGACACAGCTTAAATGTTGAATTACACAGTGTGGGCAAGAGTAAGTCAGTTACTGACAGGACATTTAGCCTTTGTGGTAATGTAACGTTTTACTGTTGGAGTGGAGTGTGGCCCAGAAGCAGGAAGCATGGTTTCTGACACAATTTTTGCAGACAATTCAGCTATAGGACTTCTGTGGTCCAGGGGCAGCCAGCAATGGTTTCTGTCACGATTTTTACAGACAGTTCAGCTATAGGACTGGTGTGGTACAGGCAGCATTGTTTTACACACAACTCAGTTATGTGCTATTTAATATTGGAGTAGAGTGTGGGTCTAGGGCAAGCAGCATTGGTTTCTGACACTGCTTCACTGAAAGTTCAATGATGGAACTGGTTAATAATGGAGTAGAGTTTAGACCAGGGGCAGGCAGCTCTGGTTTCTGATGATGGTTTACATAAAGTTCAGCAACATGGCTGTTAAATGTTATGTATGGCTGTTAACACTGGATATGGGTAAGATGAGAATTGTTACTGACACTACTTCAAGGAAGTTCAACCTTATTTGTATTGGAATACAGTGGGAGCTTTAGTTGCATTTAGGTGTAAAGCCATATCTGCCATCTTTATGATCACTATGATTTTATTGATCTTCTAATCTCCATTTTGGCATAAAACAGGAAGGATGTTATAATTGTAAACCAGGATTCAGTACAATGAAAATCACAAAAAAGGCAGACCCATCGAACATTGCAATTACTTTTAAATGTTCAATCTAGTTAAATATGAGTCCATAAATGTTAACTATAAACATTTTCTATGTGGTGAATACATCACTGTGGAAAATACTATCACTTTTTTATTGGGCTGTTATATGCGGCAGTCTAGCATTTGGAAGATGGATCCTCTCGTTACAATGACTTAAATGAAAGAAAGCTCCCTTTCAAAGGCGTTTTTACCAAAATTACTTTCTGGCAATAAAACAGTTTCATGAATTGCAAATTTACTTTACTAAGAAGGACACCATTCTTACATATATCCTTCGTTTCCTCATACAAACCCTACTCACCCCTGCATACGTGCTAGGGACCTATGTGCAGGTAATTGGTGTGATGAAGATCTATATCTACTTTCTTTTTGGCACATCCAAGTGTTTGAGGTACTTTAATGTACTTATGGGCCTTAGGACTTCCATGTTGTCATTCCTCTTAATTCTACCCGCATGACAAAAAGTCAATTATTAAGCCTCCTCATATTCTGTTTTCGTCTTCCCTAGGTCTATGCCTGACCAGTGGTGAAAGATGATAGCCCCAGTTTAAACAGTCCCCTTCCTCTACTGAAGCCCTTTTACCACTCCCATACTTTCCAACCATTTTGGTTTATTTTGCTCTTCTATTAGGATAAAAATAAAGTTAGCTGTGAAGCTCCATTTGATGGCAGGGACCGGGGAAAAAAAGTCCACACATCAAATTGGAAGAGGCAGCCCTGGATCCTAGTACGTATCCCATGATGCTTTTTTTGGACTATGATCCTTGTTATTATGCATTTTTGAAAAACGTCCTTTAGCACTGTAGAGTGAGTCCCATAATATGATTGTAAATATGTAATCCTAGTTTAGTGGATGACTAATTGTTTCCTGGATCCAACTGTATTAATATGATTCCATTTACAGAACTAAATTAACTATACTGTATTGTGGCAAAACCGCTGGTAACTTAACAGCAAGTGAAAAAAGCGGGTTAAATTGGACTCTCCAGTAGATGCATCAGACAGGACTATATGACATCACCATGTATATGTTCAAAACTTGCAGCTAAAACAACTTACCAGGTTCTAACAATATATAAATATACACATACATATATATACATTATATATATTTTTTCCATCTTATTTAATAATAATATGGAGAATAATATATAATATTTTTTTAATAATTTGAATTGATGCACTTTGATTTGTAGACCTGCATCCCCAAACCACGTAACAAAATTAAGTTGGGTAACATGTTCACTGGGGAATGTACCATGTACTTAATTTATAATTAAATTGGTCATTTAAAGTGGAAAAAAGGAGAAATATTTAGGGCCTGTTATCAAATACATCTGTAGGCTGTGTTTTCAATAAGTATCCTTTTTTCAAGTAAATCATATTCTGTAAATGAGCATTTGCTAAAGCCATTACCGTCATAGTAAAACATTACAAAAATACATGTACATAAAATAATGGAAAATGTGTATGTCAATGTATATTGTACGTTTTCATGCTCTCAGGGGACACATTTACTAAAGAAATCTCCCTACAATAAGTTTAGTAATGGACCACTTTTTAAGTTCTCCCTCAATATATTCTATTTCATCCTCATGTTTAGAAGAAAAAAAAACTCTTGCCAAATCACATTCCAAATCTCCTGGAAAGGATATGCCTAAAATCTTTTAAAAGCACAACTGGGAGACGGATCATGTATCAGAATCCTGGATCCAAATCTGGTGTAGGCATTCAGCAGTGCTGTCAAAGTATAAGATTGCATTAGCCTCAATGAGAATTGTTTTAATGATTCTGGTTCTTCTGTGGCCCAGTTTCACAGCAAGGAGACTGATAAATAGCCGCCTGGGAGTCTGGGACATTAATAAACAGCCATAACTGGGCAGGAATTCTGACATACAATAGAAAAAACTTAATTCTGGAATCATATTTTAGTAGTGTGCTGTTCCCAAGATTTGTCTTATGTTTTAATTAACCCTCTTTACAGCCGGATGAGCCAGCAACACTTTTCAATCCCATTTACTATAAAAACAGCAACTTGTTCCAATGGCAGTGAATGGGGTTGAGCAATACTGTCAGTTTTTCTTATAGAAGCAAAAAAAAACCCTGTTCTTAACATAATATGAAAGCCCTCATCTGGCTTCAATTTATTGCAAAACCATTTTATATTTTAGTGCAAACACAATTATCTTGTACACTGTTCAGATTGAATTCCCTTTGCAAACATCCTGCAGATTTCCCTTAACCCTTTTCAGCATTAGGTGACCAAACATCAGAGTACATTGACATGAGTCAAATGTCCTTGAAGGGTTAACTCCTAAATACATTATTGCTCTTTTGAGCGCTCAGGGTTAGGAAATCAAGTCAATCATTTCTACATTAACCTCACTTATCATAATGTCTCTGTTATTGTAGAATAATAATCCGTGAACCCTAACAACTCTAGAGAAATGTAAAATATACCTGATCCACTAACCTTGACCAAGATACATGATTTAATTCAATAATACACCATTTGTAGTACTTAAATGTGAAAAAGTTGTTTGATTAACTGCAGATGCTTTTTAACCCTAACATCTAATGCACTGTCCTGTTAAACAGCCGAGAAAGGGGGGGGAGGGGGGGGGGCGGGGGCATATACAATCCACAACTCCCTCATTCACCTTAACAGCATACATAAAGACAGCTATAAAGGCATGTTTTTTAAAAAGGAGTTTTTAATTTTCTTTGCCCTGTTTAAGTCATGACATCATTATGTGGCACCATATGCAAATTAACTACTGTAATGGGTGATAATAAATCATTTGCATGTGGTGCCAGGTGATATCATAGATGAGGGATGGAGCCATGAATATTATGTTGTTCTTTATTTTGTTTGCAACTATGTCCATTGCTTTTAGTTGTGTACATTTACATTATAAGCACCATTTAGGTGGCTGAACCCAATGACATGGCTCTTGTCGATGTTCTAAAAATCTGGAATATTTAATTCTGATTAATATATCTGAAATAATACTAATATGTTAGTGAAATCATGGGTAGTGTTACCATGTTGCGAAATAGGCATGTTGCTCTTTAATTTATGTGGCACCCAAAAGACGTGGTAGGTGAGTGTATCATAATGTTACAGCTCTTTTTATTAAAAATAAAACACATATTTGAACATGTGAATGCATGTACTGCTTTCCTGGTTGTGTCTAATTAAACGCTTTCAGATGGGCTGCCAAAATCATCATAGTAAGGAACCCTAAAAACCACCTCAGCAATATCAATGTCTAGCGTGGCTTCAAGTGAGTGTTTGTGGAATACTAATATATGTGTTCCAACGATAAGGTCGTGCTGAAGTGTAGCGGGAAAACAGCATTTTAAATGGTCAGTGTCAAAATTCAGACTGCTATAAGGGCAGGGTGTGATTTCACCACAAGTATTTGACGGGTTAGAGACCATAGAACCATAACTCACTGAACCTCTTCCACACTTGATACACATATGGAGCACTGTGCCAGCAGGTGAATAGGTCTGTAGCCTGGGTGTCTCTATCAGGAAGGATATGGGAGATCTGCTATGTAGGTATGCAGCCCTTACCGGCAGGAAGGCGTTAAAAGCTCCAGCCTTTGCTTTCGTGTCAGATGGGAATGTGTCAGCTTTCACTTGTGAGTTAAAACGTTTGCTTCCCTTGACAGAAAACATCTGGATTGTTCTGGGGAAACAGATCAACCCTGGATATTTCTTATTCAGTGCTGCATGGCTCAAAGCTAAAGTATTGGTATAGAAAAGAGGGAAATCCCTAGAGCATGCATAACCAAACACTGACAAGACGCTACTAAGGTCTTATCATTTCACAAAAAAATGTAAATCTAACACATGGACACTCCTTCTTCCTATTATCTCAAATTAACAAGTATTCCTCCAAGGAACATGGAATACTAAGTTACCAAGTAACATGGGCAGGCATCCATCTGTCTAGAACAACCATATGAAGTACTGCACTCCATGTAGTTATTCCTAGAAGTAACATGAACATCTCTACCACTATAGCTATTGGTCAGCTATACATTTATGAAGCAAAGACAATTAACTCATATATTGTATTACATTTTACATTCCAGTTCAGATAAAGCTTATTATTGCTAAAATCCATTTACATCCTTCATGACAAGAACAGCTAAATCTCTATAGCATATAGACGGCTGTCTATTTAATATTTTTCAACTCCTTCATGCAATATCAACAACAAGACTATTATTTACTTTGAATAGATTATAATATAAATACAATCACGTCCATGTACTAAAGACTGCCATGCTCCATGTAAAGAATGCTATCTAAAATGGGAAGCCATCGGTCCCTGTAAAATGGTCATTATGTAAAATGGATTGCCTGTGTAATGTGTACCTTCATTCTACCAAGCAATATGGACAGATGACACACACTGGACCCCCATCAGTCCATATAACATGCTTCCCTAAAGTGGACCATTATTCCTCCAGGCAGAGTAGACAAATAATTCCCTATGTAGAGTGGTCCTCCATTCTTATTGGCAATTAAACTCCAACTTCTATATAACATGGACACCTCATTCCCCCAGATAATATTGGCCTTTTTATGTAATATCTAGAGTAAATTACCAAACAATGGAACAGCCATCCAAACTACACCAAGATAAAGTGACAGCCACTCCCCAAATAAATCTTCTGACATACAAAGTAAAGATTCTATACAGCATGGCCTGACACCACCCTCCATCAAATGAAATTAACAAGTCAACCACTACAAAATATATAAAGCAATCATCCATAGGCTCTCCTGCCATTAGATAGAAAGCTTTCTGTATCATCTACCAGTCCTGCTAAGGTTCATCGCTTGCAAGCCTACTTATTTGTGAGATGTATGATTGATTACTGCCCCTCTATACTGCACACTCTCTGCATAACATGTTCACTTGTGTCTCCCTCCATACTATGGTTAAAGGTGCACAATATTCTCTGTACAACAATCCACTATCACTAAATAAAATGCATACTACACACATTCTAGAACAATCTGAATAATATTGAGTAATTCACAATTTTTGAATATGACTTTAGTGCTTTCCCATCACTTTACTATACAAATATGTCAACTAGTTTTCTTAATAATACACACAACATGCATCTATGTATTGGTACTAAATAGTATGCTTTGTAATCTATTTACTACCCATAATATATATATAATACCCTCATATTACCTTGTGATTGTGATATTCATTATTCATTTATTCATGGCTACCCATGTGACAAACATACCCATAGTAAACATGCATCCCTGAAATCTGGGAACATCAATTTATCTGTCTATTGGGGCCATTCACTAAAAGGTGAGATGCAGGTACGATGAACATTTCATCTCACCAATTTATCTGTACATATATGGAGGATATATTCCTCCACTAAGCACTCACCAGCTTTGTACCTGCCCAATGTATAGATAAATTAGTGAGATGGTCATCTCACCTCAACTTACCTTTTCGTGAATAGCGCCCTATATATGCATGTACATATACAGTATGCCTTTGCATACACAGATATATGTAGTCACTTCTGTATTGAAGATTTCAGTTATTTATATTTTCCCCACCTAACAATGAATTTGAATGTTAAATTATTATATTGCCCAAATATCCATCTAGGCACGTTGTAAACAATTTAATAGGAATGACTTAAACCAGCAAAATGACAGTCAAAATATTTGTTATTGCTTTCTGAGTCCCTCAGTCCTGTCCCATAATGCATTGCTCTAAACCCAAATGAGAGTTATACTCTGAGTTTGTACTACTGTAGATAATTTTACTGACTCTACATTTCTCTTTTTATTCTGTTAATACTACTCTCTTATATCGTGTCAGTAGAAGGGTTAATAAAAATGATGCCTTTACTGCTGTTTTGTATTTATTGCTTTGGTAGTATAGGACATTTCCTGTTTTTTTTCTGGTTTGTGTAATTCAAAACTAATGTTTGGAAAACTGATTTATTCTTTTAACATTGTGTTAAGCTGTTTTAAGCACACTGAAGGTATAAAACTGGGGCTGTATGTTTAAGCAGGTATTCTCTTGTCAGGGCCCCAGACTGTTTATGTTTCTTTCCTCAGCCAGTGAATATATGTTTCATATGTAAACGGAGTAATTTCACATGTGGTTTGCAAATGCATTAGTTACTGCAAATATCTAGCATGGCTTTCAGTGAGTGTCTGTGGAATCCAAGGTTAAGGTCGTGCTAAGTGTAACTGTGTAAATGTTGTGGGAAAACAGCATTTTAAATGGTCAGTGTCAGAATTCAGACTGCTATAAGGGCAGGGTGTGATTTCCTATCCTGCAGTTTGTTTTGGACAGTGTACATTACTCTTCAGGGCTGAGGTCAAGGCATGACACTGAGAAAGGTAAGGAGCATGCTACTCTGCACAGACTGTCAATATCAGGATGTTCTAATAAGTACAGAAGCCTAGCTGATTAGGAATCTACAGACAAGAGCATTATAATTAAAATAAGGGGTGCTAAGCCAGAGGGCTGTGCTATACCTCTGAGTCTAACAGGGTCAGAATAGCTCGTCTATCACTATTTACAGCAGTCATCAGGGTCGTAATAATTGTTTTATGTGATGTTGTAGAGTATGATATGAGTTGTTGTTATATAGTACAAGGAACTTGCAACACTGTACAGGTTACTGGACTGATCAGTGGCAGTGCACAGTAAAATGCACTGTGCAGCAATAATACAGTACTGTTTAGCTCTCCTACAGATGCTCAGTGGTCCTGAAGTCAAAAAAAGAATGATGCTCTTTAGTGCTGCCTACTCTCATTTCTCTTTAAAACAACTAGGAATGCTAAAACACAACTTAGTCTACAGCAAACATGTTTTAAAAAGATAAGCAGAAGCATTAACTCTGCAGAGTCAGGCCTAAACGCCACATAGTACAGACAGTAAGGGTCAAAGTGCACTGTCATGCATAGCAACTCACCCCCTTGCAGAGAAGTTTGGCAGAAAGCGAGCAGCAGGATGATGCTCCTCAGTGGAGCGGCAGGCCGAATGCTCTCCATGTCTCACAATGCCCCCGTCCCCTCACACATGCTGGGTTTTATCCCGCCGCTCAGCTCACATCCCCAACGAGGGAGGGGCAGTGAGAGACACGACGTCATTCCAACAGTGCCAGGAGCCCCTTCCCACCCCCGTGATTATTGGGAGAGGAGGGGGAATATTTTATTTTGTTTTGTTTCCTTTTTTTTGGCTTTCTTTTTCTTCTTTTCTTTTTTTTTTCATTTTTCTTGGCTGACGTTCTCCAATTCTGGCTGAAATAGACATGGGATCAGAGCCAAAGGAGTGGGGGGGGGTGCAGAATTCTCCTTTTCTCTGTTTATCTGTCTCTCCCTCTTATTCTCTGTCTGTCTGTCTCTTCCCTCTCTTCACAGAGGATTTGTCAAGGTTTCAGTCTGTGGTCATACACTGGGGCAAAAAGACATCCAGATTTATCAATGAACTCATCCCGTTATGTTCAATGGGAAGAAGTGCAGGTGCAGGGCTTGCTGTGGGGAAAAGACAGAGACTTTGTCTGTGCTTTAAGCAGCTTGTTTCCATCATGTAGCAGTGCTACAAAATAACCCAATCTAATAATATGTTGCTGTTTTGTGTGATCGGTTAATATTTTAGCTTTATTGCAGGATACAAATGTCAGTAGGAATATTTGATGCCAGGTGTACTGCCTGTAACAACCATCAGGGTTCTGACTGTCAGAATTGTCTTCTTCAGCTTGTTTTAATGCTAACAGTTAATGAAATGAACTACAGCTAACATAAGATCAGGTGCATCAGGCTGCAACCTAGCTAACCGAGTGAGTACACAATCGGGATAATTAACATGGTCTAACTCTTACAGAAACATCTGTTTTGTTTTTTTCCCCTCTTCTAGATTTCTCATGTGCTTTACTTTAAGGTTGACATGTTTACACCATATTTCCTAGACAGGCGTGGTTAACCCTTTGACTGGAAGATGAATGAGTAGTGTGCATTTTTCGATATTGTGTTGCATGCTCCTCTGGGATTTGAAAGGTTTGTTTCAAGATCTACTTAGCTATATCAATAAAGGGAAATAGCACTTATAGTTGTCAAAAACTATAGAGTGTGCCATATCTGCAAATCAAGCGAGACAAATATACACTATATGGACAAAAGTATTGGGACACCTGGTCATTACACCCACAAGGACCTTTATGACATTTCATTTTAAATACATAGATATTAAAATATCAGCGCTCGGCGACCCCACTCTGTGACTTTACATGGTCTTCCACTTTGTGGCCGAGTTGCTGGTGTTCGTAAACACTTCTATTTTCCAATAATGCCACTGATAGTTGACCGTGGAATATCTAGCAGGGATGCGCTTTTTTGAGCGGACTGGTGGCATCCTATCACAGTACCACGCATGAATTCACGGAGCTCTTCAGAATGAACCATTTTTTCAGAAATGTTTGTGAATACAGACTGCATGGCTAGGTGCCTGATTTTTTTACACCTGTGGCAATGGGTCTGATTGAAACACCTGAATTCAATAATTAAGAGGGTGTGTCCCAATATTTATATCCATATAGTGTACCTCCATGCTATCTACTTTGTTGCCACTCGGGATGTCTGTCTTGGCTTGGATCTGCGCCACATTTCAAACTATCACCTTGACTTTTCTCGTCTCTCAAATGAAAGGTGTTTTCACAAACATGGAGTGCCCATGAATAAACACACTGAACTGAATAAGGTTGAACAGAGTCCACATTAATTACATTCAACAAGTCATGTCAAATGACATGAGCCAGTGGTGCATTTGCTACAGCTCAACCATCACATCATACTCTCCATAGACTTGACTAACGTTTTTGTCTTCCCCAAAACATGAGGCCTGGGTTTGAAATAAACCTTTGTGCCACCTCAGTAATGCACATGTGCCCGGCCAGGTCATGCGTTTTCTCTCCTGGCTCTCACTGTCAAACCTTGAAGAACTTTTCGAAACATTTTCTAGAGTTACTCAGCTTCCTTATGATTTGCCAACTGTTCTGCCAAATCCCATTCACTCTCACAGTGGTTGGTGCTCACCAGATTTCACTAGGATGTGAAAATGTGTAAGACGGGAAGCAAAGTAAAGAAGTAATGATCACAAATGATGCATAGTGCCCACTTTTCTGTTATCTTTTGTGAGCCTGTTAATTACCACTATTATGTATACAGAAAATATGTATGGGGGAAAGTAGCACTCTGTCTATAAGGAGCCCTTCCCTATAAAGGGTGCAAAAAATGAATAAGTACAAAGATAACATTTTGATGTTACCATTATCATTTTAATACGACTGCTGGTGTCTATAGAAGTCCAGGAATTCCAGCACTATCAACATACAGTGAAATGATTCACTATTCACTTACTCAGTGGGGGATTTGTAAAAATAACGGCGTTCTGCAAGCACTCAGGATCCAAACTGCTATAACCATGTAAAAAACTCAAAATGTTATTAAAGGTCCATGGACTATTAAAAATAGTTCAGCTGCATGAAAAACATACAAATAAATACCATTGGTAGGCAAGATTGAGCAATGGTAGCATAGAGGTCAAAGACCTGCTATAGGCATAGACTTAATGCGTTTCGCATGCTTGTGCTTCATCAAAAGCTGACTCCTGTAAAAATGTATGTTTAATCCTGATTCCTTCAGTCAGGTTTTTGCTCTTATGCCTGTATAGTATGTATAAACCTGTCAGAATGGGTTGTATATATAAGAAAAAATGTAACAAAATGACTACTTTTTTGTTCAGTACAGATAATGACACAGTAGACTGGTGGAGAATGGTAATCCAATAAAGTAATCTAAAAAATGCATACATTTTAGACTTTTTTTTAATACATAGTATTATAATCGTAAACATAATTTTGGCGCAACCGATGGCCAATGGCTTTTTTCAGAAATAATTTTACACATATGGGTAGACCAGAATTATGGTGCAATTGCACTACATTTCTGATGGAAACACCTGTATACATATCCTCTATACCCAAGGCGTCCAAGTGCGGCCCTCCAGATGTTTTTGTACTACAAGTACCATAATTTCCTGCCATTCTAGAATGCTGGTGGAGAATTATGGGGTTTGTAGTTCTGCAGCAGCTGGAGGGCCACAGTTGGACGCCTAGGTTCTATATTGTCAAAGTGAGCAAATATACACTGTCATAGTGGGTTTGTGCAGTTGAAGTTGCAAGGTAAGTTTATTGATGTTATAATGATAGTTAAGCACATACATCAAAGACACAAAAAGCATGGCTTTCTCAAGATGAAGATGCTCAAATGAGTACAAGATAAGAGTGGGCAAATTGTACAGCTGTGCGGGAGAGGCGTAGGTATGATTAGTCAGAGCTGGGTGGAGATTACGATTTTGGTGAAAATGAGAAACAGCTATCATTTTAGGTAATGTCTGGGCAAGCTGGATATCCACTCCCACTGCTTTATATGTCTGGGTGATATTTTATCCTTACCAAGCATTGAAAACAGTTGGAATTAAACCTAAGTTAAGACCCTATTCGATAACACCAATTGATATGTCTATTGAGCTTCATATCCACACAGGTGTTTCAAGATTGAGAAAATAGTGAGATCAAAAGATCTCCCCCCACCAGACCTCTGCGCCTCAACACAAAATCTCACAAAGCCTCCTGCGCTCCTCTCACTTGTGGGGAAGTCGGAGTGTTCGAAGTCACGTGACCTTCTGAAGTTCTGACTACAGTGACTGGCGGGGAGCTCAGCAGCATGGGAGCTAGGCTATGGCTGCTGGACTCTACATCTGGCGGCCTGCAAGTTTAATTTATATAAATTGAGTGTGTGAGTGACTGAGTGTGTGTAAGTGTGAGAGTGGCATAGAGTGTGTTTGAGAGTGGCAGAGAGAGTGTATGTGTGTCTGTGAGACTGGCAGATAGTGTGTGTGAGTGGCAGAGTATGTGTGTGTGGCAGAGTATGTATGACTCTATGAGTGTGGCAGAGTGTGTGTGTGTGTGTGAGAGTGGCAGAGTGGGTGTGAGTGGTAGAGTTTGTGAGTGGCAATGTAAGTGTGTGTAGCAGTGTAAGTGTGTGTGGGCAGGATCAGCAAGGGGCGGCAAAATATATGTTTGCTTAGGATGGCAAAAAGTTTATCACTGGCCCAAGTCTATTTTGATTGAATTCTTCAATCAAAATAGATTTAATGTAACTGTAACCTTTTCACAGGGTTCATGGGCCATTCTTGTCCAATATCTAATTTAATATTTTTGTTAGTGCCTGTTACATGCCTAAATGTGCATTGTTCTTTCATGTTTGCACATGCAAGACAATAGGCATGTTCTGCTCCCTGCCTGTCTTTTGAAGATGTAACCTCAGTATTACACATGCTCAGTGTTCCCCCATTAGAAAAATATGAAGAACATTGCACATAGCTGACAGCATGCACAATGGGGGTTATGTGTAATGGCCAGTTGTGAGGAAAAGTTTTTAAAGTTGGAAACCAATGGAATATTTCTGCTGATCAGATCTTTTTTAGCCCTTTGCCCCAGAAATTACCTTAATCAATAACCCCAATTTGTATGTTATACATGCAAAATGCATTCCCTCCCCTCTCCATAGAGATCTACGTCTCTGACATCATGCATATTGGGCATCCCCATGCATATTTATTGTAACCATATTGTTGACTCCCAAGACATTGCTATATGCATAATAGATGGAGCAAGAGGAATTCCTCGAAGAAATCAAATTCAATATGTAATTTTTGGTGGTCCCTTAAATGGGGTGTTTACATTAATCCGACCTGTTATGATCCAATTATTGTGACTGGTATGGGCAGCTGCCAGGGCTTTGCCGATACCCTCCCACACACATGGCCATAAACAAAAGTATATTATTATAAAATGTATGCTCGTAACTGTGTATAATGTATACATGCCGGTAATGACACAGTTAATAGAGAAATACACTGCAGGCGCATAAAGTATATTTGTCCAAAGCTGGTCAGACGGAACATACACCTTCATGACACTCGGAAAAGACCAATCTGAACAAACACAGCTTTTTAAGAGGGAATTCGACAATAATATGTCAAAATCTGCACTACCTAAGTGAAGTAAAGGGAGTATAACATTGATCAAAGATGAAACTCTGATGGGGTGAGAGGGAATTCAGCAAATATGTGTCAAAATTTCAAGTTTGCATAACTGAAGCAAATAAAAACCCAACGCTATTTACTAGTCCTATATAAGTCCTATGAAAAACTGTAGAGGCTCATTATAATTTCTAAAGTATAGTTACTGCCTCTCCTAAAACAGACATCTTGACAAGACAGAGGGACAAAAGGCGAAATTATCTATTGGGGTATTTAATGGGTTTTCGTTGTCGTTGCAGGCCATCTCAGTGAGTTTCACAATTTGTTTTTTTGGCTTCCCTTCCCGCTGAAATGAGAAACAATATCTTACATGTGGTGAAGATTAGGCCGAGAGGTTTATGCCACTTGATGGATATTTGGATGCAGAAAAGAGTGAGCGAAAATAACACAAGGAGTCACAGAATTTGAAAGCATTGCATTGAAATGTGTCAGCATCTTTATCATTTCTAATTGCATAATAACATCATAGTATGATGTGCAGTGGAAAACTGGAACAAAGTAAACAGATGCCCTCACTTTATATTAAGAGTGATTTTTAGCGTGTCTCAAAAATGGAGTTGAACTTTAACATGTAAAACACTGAAATTTACGGAGCCTAAAAACTAGGCCGCAACTTCTATTTCTGCTGAAAATTGAACGTTGTAGGTTAATTTGCTATGTGAAAATCAGCCATGCTTAGTGAATTCACGATTTGGTATGCACCTCTGGGCTTTGTTACGCTTTAAAAAAATGTGCAAGTTTTTTCATGCAAAGTAATGCTCGACCAAAGATACCTTGGCCTTTTGTTGATAGACACTGGAGTAGTTTTAGACTTAAAACATGACAGAATAAAATAATAAACCAACTAAAAAGGGTTTCATGCAAGTGTATAAAAACAGTCAGTTGTAAAGAAATCATGCAAACATTAAGGGGGCCATGAAAGTGCAAATTTGGAATTATTTGTTATATAATTATTTATAAAATTCAGTTCTGGGGCAAGGTTAAAGTTCTTTAAACAACAGGAATATTTCATTGGTTTCCTTGGTGACTGCTCCACTTTTACAATGCCCTTGACTTGACTTTTATACATGGCATCCAATGTTCCCATGTCTTACAGAACTCTCTGTATTTAGTGAGAGTAGTGTGCATGCGTGAAGCATAGGGGGAGTCTTGCACTGCAGCTGGTAACATTCTACAAGACATACAGAACAGTGTGTGTGCGCAGTCAGGCCCTTCTAACATACAGCGAGTGTACATATCTGGGAAAGCATAGTGAAGTCATTTTACCAGTGGTTGAGCACGGAGAAAAATACAAAGCTAAGGCAGGAATGAGAATGACTGAGAATGATAGCTTAACCACAGTAGTAAGACCAAGGTTTTAGAACCCAGGTTCAAGGAAACTAATAATTTTAATTTCAGTGCTTTCCAGATTTCAGGTTCCTTAAATCCCTACTTCTGGCTCCTAACTTTTAAATTGTTTTACAGAAGTCTGTGGAAGCACCATTTCCCTGTACTAATGACAAGAATGGCTCCTTAATTGTTCGGTTTGACTCCTGTAGTCTGCTTGCAGCTATTTGTCAAGCCTTGTGTTATTTTATGCTTTCTTTTAAACATGTATAGCAGTAAGGATTGCAGAGTTTTATTAAAGGCAATCTCGCTGAGATTATTTTCTGCATTAAAGGGCAATCCAGGTCACCTTTTTTTAGTCGATTTCGTAATATCTGTTTTGTGGCCAAAATGCTGTGTAGTTATTCAAAACTCTGCTATAGAAGTGTTGCATTATTTGATGTATTAGTATTATGCAATACATTCTTTCCAGTTTAAAGTGAACATCTTTTGGATAGTAGTTTTTATTTCTTGAACACAAGGAAATTGACGTAGAAACGGCACTCAAGGAGTCGATGGATGCAGGAAAATTGTGGATGATTTAATGTCCAAAAGGTGAAAACAGCACAGCAAATAATACAGGCAGAAAGTGGCAAACAAAAAGTCTACAAACCGCTTGACGCATTTCGCGCTATTAAGCGCTTAGTCATAAGCTTAGTTTTTATTTCTGTCTGCAGCATATATTTTACTGCACAATGTTAAAAGCTTCTGGTTGCACCTGATATTTCTAGTTTAATGGCATCCTGTCATGTTATGCCTTATTTGTGCCATCAGGACAGTGCATTCATTTTTTGGCGTCTGTTCATGTGACATCGTTTAGATATTGATGTTTGGTCAGTTTTTATCTTTGTTTGTAATCCCTATAGGCCTCTTTTTGTCAGACCCTCATTGTACAGAACAGGACTGACATCTGTATGTGACAGTGAACATGTCACAACCGAAAGAACTAGCATAGGGACTTGTCTTAATCCCACCCTGGGGGTCTCACAGAGAATCTTAGAAGTCAGTGCTTTGCAGGGGAGGAATTCTCTACTGGCCTCTTTAGCTGGGAGGGGTTAATACTGCCTTTTTAAGACGGGTTTCTCGACCCAAAAATCCACTTAAATGTACCCAATTTAATAAGGTTAAGGAATGACGTGCTAGGAGAAACATTTGGATTGTAGAAAGAATTTAGATTAGGAAATCTTGTTCCAGTCGCAGACAGTCGCTCTGTGTATTCCTTCGATACATAGCTCGTTCTAAGAACACATTAACTCTTCCAGTGCCCTAATGAGTGTCCAAAACCTGTAAACGAGTCATGCTTATTGTTCACTAGACTAGGTACACTCTAGGGACTTCCATTCTTTTTTATTGTGTGTATTTGATGGGAGCTATCTGAAGGAATAGAAACAGTACGATAGTGGAGAGGAGACGATTAACAATCCAAGAGAAAAGCGTAAAAAGACAGCCAGGCGTACAACAGTGAGAAACGCACAGAAACAATCCAATAAGACTGACAGAGAAAAACACAACCAGAGATTTACTAATGTGCAAAGTAGATACATAGACAGCATTTAATATTGAGAGAAGCACAGTAACAATTAAAGGGACAGTTCCACCTACAGTGTCTGAAAATGTAAATTAAAGTAATGTATCATGTAAAGTATGGAAAAATAATTAGATCTGGTTCCCCCCCCCCCCCCCCCAAACACTTCTGGTTACCTAAGATGATAAATAAAGTATTGTTGCTGTTACTATAGTATATAACAATAGTCCAGCCCTCCTTATTGAATGTCACTGAATTTAGAGGTCCCTGTTAAATAATTGTCAATTAAATAAAAACTACAGGAGTCCGTAAATAGCAGTAAAGTAAAAAAAAAAAAAAAAAAAGATATTGTTGGAACTGCCCCTTTAATAGTGAGAGAAGCACAATAACAGACAGGCATCTAATCGCAAGAAAAGCATAATAACAGCCAGCCAGGCATTAAATAGAGAGAATCAGAAAAATTGACCACCAGATATTTAATAGTAAGAGTAGCAAAGAAGCCGACAGCTGTGCATTTAAAGGAATAGTACACCATTTAAAATGTATTTATGATGATAGTCTCTAATTTTTGTTTAATTAGGAATGTCTCTGATATAAATGTATCTCCAGCATAGGAATAAGAATTCAATGTGTTATTAGACACTAATGCACTTCAAGGAGTTGTAGACTACTTGGAAACAAATTTCCTGTCTGTTAATGTCAACGAACAATATCAAAGAAAAATAGATGATGAAATAACAGCTCTTTAAAACAATGCATTGCTAATTGAAACACAAATAACTGCTTACCCAATTAGAAGTGGGAGAAGCAGGTGGCTGACAGCTAGTATTCAACAGTTTGGGAAACAAAATAACAGCCAGGCATATAATAGAGCCAGGCATATAATAGGGACAGAAGAAAAGAAGTGGCATTATATTTAATATCCAGAGACATAAAGGTCAACTCAAAATGCCCCAATCTGGCCTGAAATTGGACCAGATAAAGCCAAATTGCAGAGAAATCTGAATTTCACCCACATTCAGTTCAGGGGGCTGATATCATTTCATATGAACTATTGGGTTATATGTACCCTCCTGCCACCATGCCATTGTGTTGCATGATGTTGAGGCATCATAGCAACACTGTTAAAGTGCTGGCTGTGATGGTTTCACTGCTTGACATACCAGGTACGTCCTCTGTCACTAAGTGACTGGTTTTGTGTGTAGTACCAGGTACGTCCTCTGTCACTAAGTGACTGGTTTTGTGTGAAGTACCAGGTACGTCCTCTGTCACTAAGTGACTGGTTTTGTGTGAAGTACCAGGTATGTCCTCTGTGACTAAGTGACTGGTATTGCGTGCAGTACCAGGTACGTCCTCTATCACTAAGTGACTGGTTTTGTGTGCAGTACCAGGTACGTCCTATGTCACTAAGTGACTGGTTTTGCGTGCAGTACCAGGTATGTCCATTGTCGCAAAGGAGTTAATTCAATTTTATGATTTTTGAAACAATGTTATTCATCTTTTATTCATCTTAAATTGAATTTAAGTTTGGGCTATTTCCAAATAAACCAAAGTCCTCCTCATAGAAATCTATGGGAAGGACAGAGGCCACCTATTTCCGTAGCGGAGGAGTTCAGCTGCTGAAATGTCGGCAGGCAGATTGGCCACAATGCCCAATTTTCTGGGCGATTCGAGATCATGTCAATGGTTTCTAAATAGTCAAATTTGAGGGCTACTAGGATCACTTCAGAGCTCCTGGAGTCAATCCTATAGAGAAATAGAAAGCTGTGCATCTAACAGTGAGAGAAGCAGGGAAACAGACTATTTCATGCATGCTCCAGTAAGGCATGGTGTTGTAAACTCTAGAGCTCTTGCATAGTCATTGTCTCTCATTACCCCAAACATTTTTTGTCATTATTTACACAAACTCTGCGGTTACAAATGCTCCAATTTGCCTATATTTCCAACTCTGTTGTTAATTTTTGCAATTCACTTGTCAGTTCGCTTTTCATGAACATTTTGCAGTGAGGTGTACAGTAGGATGGAGTTATAAACAAGTCAACATCAGTTTGCAAGAAACCAGGACTGCCTACACTCTCTGAGTAAAAGTAAATTTCCTTTTCTTTTTTTTTGCTGCAGGAACCAATGAGAATAATTTAATTCAAATGAACGGAATTTCCTGTCTCTCCAGAGATGTCATCAGACAATGTGTTGCACTGTTAAGAGATCCTACTGTGTACAAGAGCAAGGTCACTCAGAGTGCACACAATATATTCAATTTGAGAAGCACAGTGACTAA
The DNA here is from genome assembly GCA_036172795.1 of Pelodytes ibericus. Classification (NCBI taxonomy): domain Eukaryota; kingdom Metazoa; phylum Chordata; class Amphibia; order Anura; family Pelodytidae; genus Pelodytes; species Pelodytes ibericus. The sequence goes on from CM069857.1 coordinate 60,357,383, forward strand.
ATGAAACAAAACATTCTTTTCTCAGTGTCTGTATAATCAGTGCTGCTGCACCTGCAGAGTAATCACTGGGGAGTGCTTGAGTCAAATATTAAAAATATGATTTATGCAGAATGCCGGCATCAAATCACACTGAAAAAAGCTTGTGCACTATACAAGCAATAATCTTCATTTTGCACCAAAGTGAGTTTGGCATCTATAAATTCCTTGTTAGTAGTGAGAGCATGATGTTTTCTCTGTTCTTCATCTCTGATAAGGTAATTTATTTCCTCAATGGCTCTGATCTCAGCTCAAGTGCATTCAATAGTTCAGTCAGTGGGCGGTTCAAACTAAAGTTCAGTTGTCGTCTGTGATAGACTGGAACTGAATATGATAAGATATAGTAGATGCTCAATACCAGCTGAAGGTCAAGGTCAAATTCATAGATGCATACCATAAGGGCCATCTGTGATCCAAAGCATTTGGTTTATCATTGGACTGTAGGATGGACATAAAAAAAGTAGGTTATGAATTTTGGACACTTAGGATATAACTATTAATTACTTAACAATGTAGAAAAAGAAAGGATAGATGTTAAAAACCTTAAGTGATTATATTGTAATAATATTAACAATCTGAAATTTATCAAAGGTGAGGGGAGGGCTTCATGGGTGTTGTACCAGAATAGAATGGTGTCTGGGATGTTCTAGTTACTTGGTAAAGGTCCTATTGGTGGTTCCTGACATTTACAGTTTACTTATATAAAGCATATTGGACACATAAGGGACCTTCTCCATTAATTAATTTCTCTTTATCGTAGCAGATGCTTGCCAGAGCAAAACCAGTCACTGCAAAGCAGATGTATTTAATAAATTGTCCATTGAGTGTAAATCACGTTTAGTTTAAAGATGATTTTCCACACACTGGCGTTTGCAAACAACTGAATATTTCTATACAAAGATGCCAGTCAGGTATTTGTCTTATTGCTCCCAGAAATGTTCTAATAGAGGAGTTATTTTTTTCAGCGAAAAATTTGCACTGATGTGTATTTGGAATTCAACAACTTCAAATTTAAATAGTCTTCATATAACTTTGGACATGAAACATAGATGTTGACAACAGATAAGATGTGCTTAGCCCATTTAATGGGTCATATTACTAGGTTTATATCCTTAGATCATATCTGATGTTCATTTAATTTTTTCACAACTGCCTGGTGTCTAGTATTTCTATTTAATTATCTGTACTTTTTCAAGAAAACTTAAATCCACAGCCCTTCCTGTAAAATATAAATCCATGGTGTTCCCCTAACTTTCCACCATATACTATGACCTCTTGTTCTATATGTTTTTGTATAATTTAATTGTACTTTAATTCAGGAAGTCGTTTAAGTCGACCTGTCTTCTACAAATGTATGAATGCCAAGTTTTTTTTTCAGTGGGCTTCAACAGAAATGTGTGTGTGCTTGAGTTTTATTGCCATGGAGTCCGTGATACATTCTGTGAGTCATTTATATATGAAATTCAAATTAATGTGCACTGTGTGAGTGTATCACAGACTCCACAGCAATAAAATGCACACTCACACTGCACATTATAATATATAACAATACACAATAAAACTCACAGACAAAAAAATCACCTTACATTAATTACACACACAGTCACACTTATACACATACATACACAGCCACACTTACACATATTCACAGCCACACATACACAAATAGACACACAGTCACCCTAACACTCAGACACCATTACACACACACAATCACAGACACTCATACACACACAGACACCCAGACACATACACACACCCTTACACACACACACACACACACACACACACACACACACACACACACACCCTTACTCACAGAGACACTCACACACACAGTGCTGTATTTACCGCGAGGCATCCTAGGCGGATGCCTATGGCGGCAAATTTTGGGGGGCGGCAGCGCCCCCCAGCACTGGAAAAAGAAAAAATTAAAAAAAAAAAAATCCGGCCCTTTAAATAAAAAATAAAAAAACCCCACCGCGCTTGCAGGCAGAGACGGAGGTGAGAGGGGAACGGAAGATCCCCCCTCACCATCGCTCTGCCTGCCAGGCTGCACGGGGAGCCGAACAGGCAGCACAGAGAAACCTCCGTGCTGCCTGTCCGGCTCCCCGTGCAGTGTGCCGACACGGAAGTGCCGACAGTCACGTGACGGGACGTCATACGCGCGCCCGGTCACGTGACCTGTCGGCACAATCGCCGGGAAGCCGAACAGGCAGCATGGAGGGGCCATGCTGCCTGCCACTAAGCACCAAAGAAAGGTAAGTGCTGATGGGAGACTGTGTGTGTGTGTGTGTGTGTGTGTGTGTGTGTGATGGGAGTCAGAGTGTGTGTGATGGGAGACAGTGTGTGTGACTGAGTGTGATGGGAGTCAGAGTGTGTGTGATGGGAGACTGTGTGTGACTGAGTGTGATGGAAGTCAGAGTGTGTGTGATAGGAGACAGTGTGTGTGACTGAGTGTGATGGGAGTCAGAGTGTGTGTGATGGGAGACAGTGTGTGTGACTGAGTGTGATGGGAGTCAGAGTGTGTGTGATGGGAGACAGTGTGTGTGACTGAGTGTGATGGGAGTCAGAGTGTGTGTGATGGGAGACTGTGTGTGACTGAGTGTGATGGGAGTCAGAGTGTGTGTGATGGGAGACTGTGTGTGACTGAGTGTGATGGGAGTCAGAGTGTGTGTGATGGGAGACTGTGTGTGACTGAGTGTGATGGAAGTCAGAGTGTGTGTGATGGGAGACAGTGTGTGACTGAGTGTGATGGGAGTCAGAGTGTGTGTGATGGGAGACTGTGTGTGACTGAGTGTGATGGAAGTCAGAGTGTGTGTGATAGGAGACAGTGTGTGTGACTGAGTGTGATGGGAGTCAGAGTGTGTGTGATGGGAGACAGTGTGTGTGACTGAGTGTGATGGGAGTCAGAGTGTGTGTGATAGGAGACAGTGTGTGTGACTGAGTGTGATGGGAGTCAGAGTGTGTGTGATGGGAGACAGTGTGTGTGACTGAGTGTGATGGGAGTCAGAGTGTGCGTGATGGGAGTAGGAGTGTGTGACTGAGTGTGATGGGAGTAGGAGTGTGTGTGATGGGAGACTGTGTGTGACTGAGTGTGATGGGAGTCAGAGTGTGTGATGGGAGACTGTGTGTGACTGAGTGTGATGGGAGTCAGAGTGTGTGTGATGGGAGACTGTGTGTGACTGAGTGTGATGGAAGTCAGAGTGTGTGTGATGGGAGACTGTGTGTGACTGAGTGTGATGGAAGTCAGAGTGTGTGTGATAGGAGACAGTGTGTGTGACTGAGTGTGATGGGAGTCAGAGTGTGTGTGATGGGAGACAGTGTGTGTGACTGAGTGTGATGGGAGTCAGAGTGTGCGTGATGGGAGTAGGAGTGTGTGACTGAGTGTGATGGGAGTAGGAGTGTGTGACTGAGTGTGATGGGAGTATGAGCTTGATGTGAGTCTGAATGATGGGGCATGTCTTAGGTGTGTAACGTGGGTGTGCAGCTTGGGTAGGGGGGTGCCCGGATTTTGTCTGCCTAGGGCAGCACAAAATCAAGATACACCACTGCACACACACACACACACAGACACCCTCACAGACACACAGACACCCTCACACACATTTCTTTGTCCGCTTGTCCCCCTACCTGCTCAGTCACCTTTTATATGCCAGGGAGGGGGATGGTTCAGGCACCAGGGACTCCATATACAGACACCCATACACACACAGACACCCATACACGTACACACACCCTTACACACACACACAGAAACTCTCACGCACACACCCTCACACACACACACACACACATTTCTTTTCTTTCTTTTCTTTGCATGTGCTGCTTGTCCCCCTCCCTGCTCACTCACCTTTTAAATGCAGAGAGGGGGATGGTTCAGGCACCTGGGACTCCATCTTCTGAACTCCGGAATGCATCCGGAGCTCCAACAAGTGTCAGAGCGCGAGGGGGCGGAGCAAGCGCCCCTTGCGCTGTGCTCAGGCATCAGGGAAAGGGACTCTTCATCTTCTGCGCCAGGATAAAAAAAGAAATACATTTTTTCAATCATATATTTTAATAAATGCGAAAAAAATTGTAATATGTAAATTAATATTTACTTGGGTTGTCTTATATAGAGGCCTTTTATTTGTTTACCTAAATTAATATCCAACGTTTGGGAGGGTCGTCTTATAATCAGGGTCATTTATTTGAGCAAATACAGTAATTACGTTGCATATATTTTCTACCACTTCTGTGAACCAAAATTCCATTAGAAAACTCTTAGTCCTTTGCAACTTCTCCTGGTATTTTGCCTGGTTAAATATTTCACTTAATTGTGATTTCAAAGATCTTTAGTGATTCACTTCATTTGGCCACTTTGATTTGTTTATTTTTAATTCTCAGAGCTGCATTTTTCAAATCCCCCTGTAAACAGACTTAAATTCCGACATAATCTTATCCCTACATATGTAATGATTCTGTAATTTCCCTGTAAACGTTTATGGATTGCTCTCATACTTTTAGTGTGTCATTCATCTAAGTAATGTTAAATAATGAACCCCTTAGTGACATGACTTTTTTGGCTTGTCTGACGATTGGTGACATGGGCTGTTTTAATATTTCTGCGGTGTTCGTGTTTTTTTCTGTAATTTCTTTCTTTCTCATTTAGTGTACCCACTCACACTATATATTGTTTTTATCGGCATAAGAAGGGCTATCCTTTGATTCCATTATTTTGATAATGGCATATGATTTTATATAAAAAAATAAAATATGGCAAAAAAATGTAATTTTTTTTTTCTGACTTTTATTTGAAAAATTGTATACTCCTCTACAAAAGACAACAAAAAACAATTCTACATAGTTTCTAATATTTGTCCTTAGTTCAGAAATAGCCCATGTTTTATGTTTTTGTACTTTTTATTCAATTTACAAGGCAAGAACTATAAGTAGTGCAAAGCTATTTCAAAATCATTTTTTTCAAAATTAGCGATATTGACATTATAACACTGATATCTGTACTAAATCCATGAATGACCCGCCACATGTACATATTTTTCAAAACTAGACAACTCAGGGCATTTAACTTGGGGTATTTTTACACCTTTCAAATGTAGCCATTTTACCACCAACCTTTGCCAAAGTTTGCAGCAAAAAAAAAAAATGAAAATAATTTTTCACACAGATTGCATTTCAGGTAAACATTTCCTGAAAATGTGAAAGGGTACTGCCAAATAACACCTCAATATGTGTTCAGCAACATCTCCTGAGTACTGGGATACCACCTATGCATATGGTTTGTCAGCTTGTTTGGGGGCTTAAAGGCCACATTTGAGAGGTGCGTTTTTGGTTTTCCAACTTGGACTTTTGACATGCAAAAAAACCTGTGCCCATGTTCCATCTGGGACATTTTTGAAGCCAGCCAGTGTATTTTACCCCACAAAACCATATATTTCTGAAAACTATACACCCTAGGGTATTTCAAATGGTAGTATTTTAACACTTTCCAAGCACTAATCCTACCGCCAACCATTGTCAAAGTGTTAAGAAGTCATTTTTTTTTTTAACACACATTGTAGTTCAGACATGAATTGTTAGAATCTGGTATTTGCCACTGCCAACAAACACCTCAATATGTGTTCAGCAACATCTCCTGAGTACAGGGATGCTACCCATGCATAGGTTTGTTTTGGGGCTAAAAGGCAACTTTTGAGATGTGCGCATATCCAACTTGGAATTTTGAAGTGTAGTCAGCCTGCGCCCATATTCCATTTGGAACATTTTTGAAGCTGGCCAATGTATTTTTACCCAATCAAATATATTTTTGGAAACTAGACATCCTAAGGTATTTCAAATGGTGGTATTATAATACTTTACATGTAGTAATTATACCACCAGCCTTTGTCAAATTTGGTTAGTAATTTTTTGTAGTATTGTTTCCACATATATTGTACTTCAGGCTTGAATTCACAGATTCTGGTATATGTCACTGCCAAATAATACCCCAATATGTGTTCAGCAACATCTCCCGAGTACAGCGATACCATCCATGTATAAGTTTGTTTTGTTTTTTGGGGGGTAAAAGGCCACATTTGTGAGGTACGCATCTCAGTGTTCCAACTTGGAATTTTGACATGTAGTCAACCTGCGTCCATGTCCTATTTGGGATATATCTTTGAAGCCAGCCAATCTAATTTACCCCTACCAAACCATATATTTTTTAAAAGTAGACACCAATGACACCAGACACCAGACTTTCGGCTTATGGAATACATGTAATCCTATTGCTATTCTATAAACCGAACGTTCGGTTTATAGAATAGAAATAGGATTACATGTATTCCATAATCCGAATATATAAACCAAACGTTCGGTTTATAGACTTTCGTCATTTGGAATGCATGTAATAGTACTATTGGCTTTCTCTAAACAGAGACAGAGTCTCCATTCATACATTTTTATGTCTCAGTCTATAGCCCATTGCCCTATTGTCTCTGGGCTATATCCTGAGACACCCTGGAGCCATCTCCAAAACCAACAGACGAATGAGCTTAAGGGCGCTCGCTCCTAGTCAGTCTCTTGCTATGTTTTTCTGCTAATGCACTGCTTGGTCTATCTGACTGTCGTAGCCCACAACATCCTGCTTTCCTGTCAAAGTTATGTTCCATACTTGCTCCAGGATGTTTGTAGGGTTTTTCCAGTCCTGGGCATAGTAGACTGGATACAGCCGCTACCAGGGAAATTCACTTATCCAGCACTAAGCCCTGGGTCTCGTTCTTTATTCAGGTACTAAGGGGATCTCATACCACCCATACCCCATTTGTGACATGGTTAGCATAAGGGTTAGAGTTCAATTAGGGTTAGAGTTAGCATAAGGATTAGCATTAGGGTTAGATTTAGTTCTAGTACTGGGCCAAAGGTCAATGTGGGAGAAAATGGTTAGGAAAACAATGCTATCTTCAGTTATTGCCATATAACTTAAAAATACTACCATAGAAATACTTATTATAAACATATATTGTGCATGATTACTTTATTTAGTGTACTCTGCATCGAATTTTGGAACTTTTTATCCAAAGCTGTCATATTCAAATCAGCAGTAATGAATGCTCCACAGTTCATTGCCTTTCGACTTATTTCCTCAAGTAACACCAGGTCTATATTTACCAAAGTCTAAAATAATTCTCAGTTGTTAAAAAAAATAAGCTATTTGCACATTTTTTTTCACATGTATGCTATTTAAATCAAACCATTTTTGATTTTCAAAATTCACTACAACAGGCTGTAACGTCCCAAGTGTGCCAAATTTACAAATTTTACAGATTGTGAATGCAAGTGTATTACTGCTTTTTCAGTAGGTCATTTTATTTTCTTTGACAAATTTATTCAGCTGCAATTTCTGTTACATTAGGTTAGCAGCCCAAATCTGTTTCTAATTCCGTTGTATTGTAAGTATAAAGAGAGAAAACGAAAATGTATATAAGTCAAAAAAATAAACATAGATCATCAGGTTTTACTTATATAAAATGGGATATAATAAACACTCTTTGTCATTTACAGGCACACATATATCGCCACAACATCAGTACATGTTTCTTTACAATGATTTGCTATTATAATTAGAGTTGAGCAGACACCTGGATGTTCGGGTTCGGCAGGTTCGGCTGAACTTTGGAAAAAAGTCTGGGTTCGGGCTTGAACTTGACCCCGAACTTGACACCGAACCCCATTGAAGTCAATGGGGACACGAACTTTTGGCCACTAAAATGCCTCTAAAAAAGTCCTGGAAAGGGCTAGAGGGCTGCAAAAGGAATTAAAATGTGGGTAAGAGTAGGACAAGTGCCCTGCAAGCAAATATGGATAGGGAAATAACTTCAAAAAAAATAAAATACATCCAAATTACAAATACAGCTGAGCCATAAAATAGCACTAGATGGAATCTTTGATTTTAGCTTTGGAAGAACATAAATCTAAATCTAAAGCATGGATGCCAGGAGGATCAACAGAATTATCCATTTGAGAGAGGGTTGGAGTGCAGGAAATTCTCTTTCAGTTTATACTAAGTGACCCATAGTTTGAGGAGGCGGTGACTGTGGCAGTGTAGGTGGAAGCGGCGCTGGAGGAGGAGGTAGACAGAATTTTTCAAAGTGCGCTGTAAGCACAGTATTTGACTCTCAGATATGAAGTGCACCGCAAGACGCAAATGTACTATTTAGCACCCAAAACTAATAGAATTTTTCAAAGTGCGTTGTAAGCACAGTATTTGACGGTTCTATTTGACTCTCAGATATGAAGTTCACCACAAGACGCAAATGTACTATTTAGCACCCAAAACTAATAGAATTTTTCAAAGTGACCTGTAAGCACAGTATTTGACGGTTCTATTTGACTCTCAGATATGAAGTACACCGCAAGACGCAAATGTACTATTTAGCACCCAAAACTAATAGAATTTTTCAAAGTGCGCTGTAAGCACAGTATTTGACGGTTCTATTTGACTCTCAGATATGAAGTACACCGCAAGACGCAAATGTACTATTTAGCACACAAAACTATTAGATTTTTTCAAAGTGCGCTGTAAGCACAGTATTTGACGGTTCTATTTGACTCTCAGATGTAATACATGTAATGCTATTGCTATTCTATAAACCGAAATAGAGTCCCCATTCATAAGAATATGTCAATTGACCTATTCGTATGAATGGGGACTCTAGTTCGGTTTATAGAAAGCCAATAGTATTAAATGTATTCCATAAGCCGAAAGTCTATAAACCGAACGACATTCGGTTGATAGACTTTCGGTTTATAGAATACATGTAATGCTATTGGCTATTCTATAAACCAAAATAGAGTCCCCATTCATACGAATAGGTCAAGTATCCTTTCGTATGACTTTCGGTTTATAGACTTTCGGTTTATAGCTGATCCTCGAACTCCAACCCGAACATACAGTGAAATATTCGGGTTCGGGTTCGCATGGACAAACCCGAACAGTGCGGTTCGGGTTCGCTCAACACTAATTATAAGTGATTTCTGATTGAATAATGTTACACATTCATTATTCCAATATTTGTCTGTCCATAGAATATGGGTCTTATGTTATCTCATCAGTTTCAAAGAAAGAAATCATAAAAAAAGAAAGAAAACTTATCAAAACAAACCTACAAAATCCAAGCAATAAAAAACTATCCATCAGTAAATACATAAAAGAGACAACATTGCTATTTGACTTTAAAATAAGTTATAGTACTGTGAATGACTGTTCCTGTTGTTTTTTTTTTAGAGCAACAAGTAAGTAAATTTCACATATATTTAACAAATATACAGCATATGGAAAGCAATCTAGATGGAGCTGCCCCTTTAGCCCATTTTAAAGCTTTTTGCAAAAATGGACGTACCAGGTACGTCACAGAAAAGCTGTCAGCTTATACACCTGGTAACTGTATCTGCAATAGTTCCAAAAATGATCATTGATCACTTCCATCACTCTGTTACAGGAAACAAAATAGCCCAAATTAACATAGGTTTAGGGTTAGGGTTGCACTTAGTGCAACAGGTGGGTTAGGATTAGTGCTAGGGTTAGTGCTAGGGCTAGGGTGATGATTGGTGATGGGATCAAAAAGACACTAGAAGAAAATGGTTAGGAAACAAAAATGCTACTTTCGGTCATCGCATATAACTTGCATAAAAATAATAATAGAAAAACCTGTAAACATACATATTTCTAACCGTAGTACAATTATTAAAATCTATTACATTTTTTTTTTTTTTTTTGCGTTTGTAGGTGTGTAAAAGATTTTTCATGTACAATTTAGAAAAATAGTTATGCTTTGAACTTTTCATCATATTTTTTTGCAAAAACTGTGCATTTGTTTGTCTATTAAGATACACTTATGGGCTTGCCAGGCATTCTTGAATTGATTGTTGGAATATCACATTATCAAGTTATTGCTTTTTCTTTTTGACATTTTTTATTCTATATCAGTTCACATAAATAGAATAATAGAAACGACAAGCCAACATTTTCATTATGTACTGCCTTTAATAATTCTTAAGGTTAATCCTTAGCAGCAATTTATTTATATCGCAATCCTATATACCAAGGATACAAAAGGGAACACCCTTCTTTATTTACAGTTCCTAAATCACAATTACATTACATAGAACATAAAAGAAAGATAAGAAAAACTGTCAGCAATATGAAGAAGGAGAACCTGGAGGCTGCTACACAATGTCTTTATTATCCACAAAGGCCTTGATCCATCTAACTCAATACTGTGAGAGTTTTTTTTAACCACTTATCCCATTTCTCATGTTTTTTCAAATGTAATTTATTGAAAAACAGAATACCCTTTTAAATTTCTAGTCGCAAAATGGTGTAATTTTTTTTCTCTGACACTATATTGGTAACAGGTTAGAGCTTTATGCAATCCATAATATTGCTTCTACCAATATTTGAACAATACCTTTTATCAACTGGATACTTCTACATATTTAAGTGCAAGAGACACATTTCTGGATCAAAATCTATGTCTATTTGTAGAGAGCCTCACTGCGACTACAAATGAATAAAATCTCATTTTTGAGACCCACATCACCAGCATGCTTCAGAGATTTCAGGGAATACCTTATGTATTTGACTGGGAACCTATACCATTTTTTTAAAGAACCTTATAATAAGTTTCTGTTAGATTCAAACAATGAACCGATTTCAATATATCCACATAATGTGTCACCATTTTCCTTGTTCCAATTGGTCAAGTACTGGTTCTAATTAAATCATCCCATTTAATTTAACCAGACATAAATGTGTATTAAGATATCATTTGATTTGAAGATATATAAAGATTTCTCTATCCAGGCTCGACTTTCCGCTACAGATCTTATTCAAAGTCTCAATTCCCTTTGCTGATTTAAGTCCTCTATATTATAGTTTAAGATCCTTAGAGAGAGGCTAGCTGGAATTTTATTCTCCAGTATCGTTGTTTTCCTACTTTTCTTCCATACATTTATTATGTTATTTAATACCAATTAATCTGGAATATCTTCCCCTCTCGTTTTTCTTTTCATACCTGTGACTTGAAAAAAAGGGATCCTAACTATTTTATCCTCATCAGTTCCTGTTCTAATGTATACCATGTCTTCTTTTTTGCTTGTTCTTTCTGAGTAATACAGACCTGCATTAATACACTTGTTTTGTAATAATCCTGTATATTTGGCAAACCCAAACAACCTTGGTTACCTTTTACCGACCAAAATCAAAACCAATCAGTTTACCCAGCCAAAGTTGGGAAAATATGCTTGGATAATTTTTAACCAGCTTCCCTGAACATTTAGGGAAACTAAAAAATATATATACCTATTTTTGGATAATGTATGATTTTATTAATTCTCCCTCACCAAGAAAATATAATAATGCTCCATCCCTTAAAGTTCTTATAAGTTTGTAAGATCAACAGGAGAAAATTAGCTTCCACAACTCAGTTAATCAATTGATTATTTAGCTGTCTGAAACCCATATTTATCTAATAGCACTTTCCTTTTTATCCAGGGACAGATTAGTATGTGTGGGTACATTAAATAAGAAAGAGGAAAATTACAGCTAAGTACAAACACCACAGATATGTTAAAACATCCACTGTCATTGTCAACTTTTTCAAAACAGTCTGGTCACAGAGGGATTAAAGTGAATGTGTCAGTCACAAAACTGAATCTGGTAATGGTAAAATCTGCATATCTGTTATTGCAGTATCATGAAATTAAATTAATTGGCCAAACTTATCATCTGGCTATTTGCTAATGTATTGAATTCATTAGCATATCCTTTTTCTTGTTATTCTGGGAAAGGTGAATCTTGTAAAGAATGTCTTAAATATTTTTGTTTTGTTGATAAAAACTATTATTCATTTTAATAAATGGTTAATTACAATATCATTTTGCTATTTGCCTGTGCTCTTTGCCCAGGAGAGAAGTGGATAATTCCCTCATATTGGAATTATTTGCTGTTCACTTTTCCTAAACAAAATTCAGATAATTGCTCCATGATATAATAACAAGTCTTTGCCAAGGTGGAGAGTTTAATTTGAGGTCTTATGTCCTTAATATGTAATCAACTTCCTTCACTTGTTTAAGGCAAAAGGATATTTATTTCATAAATTTGCTTTTCTGTCATTAAAGAGAGGACCTAGCCCTCATTATTTAGTTGTCTCACAAAAGACGCATATGTTAAATATGTTTCTTATTTTAATAATAACCATTTTTTCTCTTTGCCTTCCGAAGTATTTGTGTGATGCAGAATGTTATATATACAAATACATTAAAAACAAAGTACAAATCCTGAGTATCAAAATATATATTTTTAGAACAATCTGTAATCCCATATATTCTCCATCATATGTTTGATTGTATAACTGGATACAGCCTGGATGAGCCTGCATAGGGGATGTAGCATGACAGTTAGGACACAACGCCTCTAGAACTACAGGGAGTGCAGAATTATTAGGCAAATGAGTATTTTGACCACATCATCCTCTTTATGCATGTTGTCTTACTCCAAGCTGTATAGGCTCGAAAGCCTACTACCAATTAAGCATATTAGGTGATGTGCATCTCTGTAATGAGAAGGGGTGTGGTCTAATGACATCAACATCCTATATCAGGTGTGCATAATTATTAGGCAACTTCCTTTCCTTTGGCAAAATGGGTCAAAAGAAGGACTTGACAGGCTCAGAAAAGTCAAAATAGTGAGATATCTTGCAGAGGGATGCAGCACTCTTAAAATTGCAAAGCTTCTGAAGCGTGATCATCGAACAATCAAGCGTTTCATTCAAAATAGTCAACAGGGTCGCAAGAAGCGTGTGGAAAAACCAAGGCGCAAAATAACTGCCCATGAACTGAGAAAAGTCAAGCGTGCAGCTGCCACGATGCCACTTGCCACCAGTTTGGCCATATTTCAGAGCTGCAACATCACTGGAGTGCCCAAAAGCACAAGGTGTGCAATACTCAGAGACATGGCCAAGGTAAGAAAGGCTAAAAGACGACCACCACTCAACAAGACACACAAGCTGAAACGTCAAGACTGGGCCAAGAAATATCTCAAGACTGATTTTTCTAAGGTTTTATGGACTGATGAAATGAGAGTGAGTCTTGATGGGCCAGATGGATGGGCCCGTGGCTGGATTGGTAAAGGGCAGAGAGCTCCAGTCCGACTCAGACGCCAGCAAGGTGGAGTACTGGTTTGGGCTGGTATCATCAAAGATGAGCTTGTGGGGCCTTTTCGGGTTGAGGGGAGTCAAGCTCAACTCCCAGTCCTACTGCCAGTTCCTGGAAGACACCTTCTTCAAGCAGTGGTACAGGAAGAAGTCTGCATCCTTCAAGAAAAACATGATTTTCATGCAGGACAATGCTCCATCACACGCGTCCAAGTACTCCACAGCGTGGCTGGCAAGAAAGGGAATAAAAGAAGAAAATCTAATGACATGGCCTCCTTGTTCACCTGATCTAAACCCCATTGAGAACCTGTGGTCCATCATCAAATGTGAGATTTACAAGGAGGGAAAACAGTACACCTCTCTGAACAGTGTCTGGGAGGCTGTGGTTGCTGCTGCACGCAATGTTGATGGTGAACAGATCAAAACACTGACAGAATCCATGGATGGCAGGCTTTTGAGTGTCCTTGCAAATAAAGGTGGCTATATTGGTCACTGATTTGTTTTTGTTTTGTTTTTGAATGTCAGAAATGTATATTTGTGAATGTTGAGATGTTATATTGGTTTCACTGGTAAAAATAAATAATTGAAATGGGTATATATTTGTTTTTTGTTAAGTTGCCTAATAATTATGCACAGTAATAGTGACCTGCACACACAGATATCCCCCTAAAATAGCTAAAACTAAAAACAAACTAAAAACTACTTCCAAAAATATTCAGCTTTGATATTAATGAGTTTTTTGGGTTCATTGAGAACATGGTTGTTGTTCAATAATAAAATTAATCCTCAAAAATACAACTTGCCTAATAATTCTGCACTCCCTGTATAATCCATCCACAGTTTAAAAATTACTTTAAAATGTTAAATGTCTGTATCTCCAAGCAATTTGCCATTTTTTGAAAACCAGTTGTCTGTTCAAGGGCCACTCCAAACAACACATAGATTCAAATATTAATATACACATGTTTATTGAACCTTAAAGTGCTTTGGATGGAAAGTAATTTTCAAATAGTCGTGTAATGGCTAGGTTGTGGTAGTCTTGGCTAAATCATTTGTACAGAGGTTAGAGCTGGCAACCTTTGGCCTGGAGACAAAACAATGTAGTGGATTCATCAGCCCATCAGTTATCATCTGTGAGAGACACAAATAGGCAATACAATTGAACTGAAAGACACAAAGATAGAAAGACAGATGAAGCAGTTATTGGGTCTGAATGTATGGCCTTTTATCGCCTCTTGTCTACCTGTCATGCTCATTGGACCTTGAGTGCTCGAGTTCAGGTGCTCATTGGCAGGAGTGGAGACAAAGGGAATGGTGCAGAGTAACTGAACTCCTCTTGAGGCTCCAGATTGGTTCAGCCACATTCCAGGGCCCTGTGGAAGCAGTTGCTTTATCAAGTGTAGATGAGGACTGAAGATGAAGATGCCCTGCAGGCATCCTGGAACAGGCATGGGACACAACCAGGATATCTGCTGGCTGAGACAGAATAAACCAAGCAGAGCTGAAGCAAATATAGACAAAGCAGAAACAAGATGAATGAAATGCAGACCAGGGAATCTGTAAAATACAACTTCCTACACCTGTTTTGTCTTGTATTGTCTTGAGGAAGTTTGTCTGTGAAGCAGTAGTGCTGGTCATGCCTGGAGGAGGGCACACTGTCATGCCCCAACCTGGGTACAGACTCACCCAAGTTGTATTTTCATATCCCTGTTTCCTTGCTTTGCTTATTACTCACTCTCGCTTCTGTTTTTGCTTTGTATATTTTTGCCTTGCACCCTTCTCTTGCACAAAAAAAGACACTCTCACAAAAGGTAGAAATTGAACAGCACCCCAGAACCGGCATATGGGCGTGCACCCCGCCCACTCACAGGTCCTCTAAATATGGTGTCCAGTGATTTTGTATAAATTATAGTTTAAGACAGATTGTCTGAGAGTTTCAGTTCCTTATAAGTGAGATATAGAGATAGGACTCACCAAATTTGTAGTACTGTATTTGCTCGAATATAAGATGACCCTAAATAGAAGACAATCCCCCAAACGTTGGATATTAATTTAGGAAAAAAAGAAAAAGTCTGAATATAAGACTACCCTAAATAAAAGTTTTACTTGTAAATATTCACATGTAAACTCTTTTTTTTTAATATTTAATAAAATCATAATAGAAAAAAATTCATTTCTTGTGCATCCCACCACACAGCAACCCCCCTTAGCCAGTGCATCCCCCCGCAGCCATCTGCCCCTACACTTAGCCAATGCATCCCCCACAGAACCATCTGCCGCCCCCCACTTAGCAGTGCATACCCCACATAACCATCTTCTCCTCACACTTACCAAATGCATCCCCAAACAGCCAATATTTCCCCCTAGACTTAGCCAATGCATCCCCCCCAGAGCCATCTGGCCCAAGAATTTGCCTATGCATCCCTCTACAGTCATCTGTCCCCCAGACTTTGCCAATGCTGCCCCCACCCCATCCAAGACATAGCCAATGCTGCCCCCTACCCCAGACCTTACCAATGCTTCTCCTGCCCCCCACCCCATCCCAGACTTAGCCAGTGCTGCTGCTGCTGCCCCTGCCGATCCTTCACCAATGCTGCTGCTGCCCCTCCCCACTCTCCACCAATGCTGCTGCTTGTGCCCCCTCCCACCCCCATCCTCCACCAATGCTGCTGTTTGTGCCCCCTCCCACCCCCACCCTCCACCAATGCTGCTGCTTGTAACCCCTCCCACCGCACCCTCCACCAATGCTGCTTCTTGTGCCCCCTCCCATCCCCACCAATGCTGCTGCTGCCCCCTCCCACCCAGACTTGCTTGCACCCCCTTCCTCCCCAGACTTGCTTCCACCCCCTCTCTCCCCAGACCTGCTTCCACTATCCCTGCTGGCTATTTGTGGCAGCTGGTGGATGTCTGCGTGATGCGTGCAGACATCCTCCGATGCTGCCCGAAATTTCCGTCTTCTATGATGGACTGCTGGAAGGCCCCATTACCTCCCGGCTTCCGTCATAGAAGTCCCGACGGAAGGGCCGGCAGCACCAGAGGATGTCTGCTGTCTGATTATAAGATCGAACTCGAATGTAAGACATTTTTCAGAGCATTTTCACTGAAAAAATCCTTGTCATATATTCGAGCGAATATGGTACTTTGGCGTAGTGGTGGGCTAAGATAAAAATGCCCATATATTGTGACTAAATCTCCAATATTTTTCATCTAAGCTAGGTGCTTTTATTAATAATTTAAAATAATTTAAAAATTAAAAAATAACATTAACAATAATATGTTGAATGGTTGCACACTGAATTTATGCATTGCATTGTGTGAATTTTGGTCACTCCAGTGGTGCTCTGTATTACATATGCCCGATTTTGGGTGCTGTCCAGTTTCTAGTTTTTTGCATCACTACTGTGCGGACCTCTACTCATTAGCAGTATTCCTTCTCTGGCTCTGTCTCAGACTCCAGAGAATGAAAATCTGAATTGTGGTCCCAAATCGGCACTTTCCTGCTTAAAGCTGGGTCATGAAAGCCTCATATGAGGGAGGTGGCTGCCAGGCCTATTCAGTGATGCATTTAGAAGTGAAAAGTGGTACTTCCCATTGGAGGAGGATTTGCTCATCTGCCCCCTCTGCCAACTCTGCCATGTTAATTTATTTATGTAGAGCAAAATAATATCACATGATAACCTAGACTAGAGCCTATGAAAATCCTTGACAGTTAAACCAGTATGCCTGTGCTCCACTTACTGTGTTAATGTTCATACGACCTATTTATATAATACACTTGGTCCATATGGAGGCGATTTGTACGTGAACTGTGCATAGTACTCTCCAGTATGAGCCTGATATCAGGCACATACTCTATCTACACGTTTGTATATTGCAATGTGTGAGTGCCTCTATAAGAGTTAATAAGTATTACTGCATACCCATGTCATAAGACTGAGCAGCTAATGGAGACAGATTAACTACACATTATTGCATCTCTTGCTGACATGGATCTGGCTAGTGAAGTAATGCATTGTGGGATTTGCATGTGGAAATGATATTCTACAAGTGATTTTGTACCAAAACCATAAATGGTTAATTCAGCCAGTCTATAACAGTGTTTAGGTCAATTAGAAATTGTTTTAATTAGGAAGTTTCCTTAACATGGATGTGATTACATAGCCATGCTCTGCAGCCCTCTGGAAGGGAAAGGTTCATGTATAAACCTAAGCAGTACTGCTGCCAAATCCACAAACCACTAATGACTCCTCTGGGCCCAAGGCCTCTTTACACTGCAACCACAAGAGAAACCGCAGATCTGCTCCCCCACCAACCACACAGTGCCACACGTAAAATGTAAATTGCAAATCTCAGTCTTATCTAACATTCAAACTCTCCCATTATATAGGCATCATGCACCTCACAAAATACACCTATCAAATGATAAAAGAGAAATGTGAATGAGACATTACAGTGACTCAGAGCAATAGTCTGTGCCATTTTGATCTGTTGCTCTCTTAGGGCCATAATGGCTCACTGCCAGTTCCTCAATAATTGACACAACACCTCATTTGGAGGTACACACCCACAGCTTGGTTAAATGATATCAATAACACATTACTTTGCTTTAATTCCTCTTAGCAGTGTAGTAATATTAATATTAATGTAGTAATGTTAACCCTTGCAAGTCTATAAATACCCACCTCATGAAACTCAGACGATTCAGCTATTTTTTTCCCCAGCCACCTATCTATTTTCAAGATGGCTGAATGGGCTGCACTAACTACAGAAACTACAGTGACTAAACCCTTCATCTTTCTGGGATACATAAATGTGGGGGTCGTACTCACTGTACAAGAAACAAATGTTTAACTTTGCACGCAGTTATAGGCAAAAATACACCAATATCTTCCAAATACTGTAGATTCACTGTAGGAATTGAAGAAAGTACCAAGTGCAATGGAAATATGCCAAAAGTGACCTGAGTCACAATTTGCATTTGTTTGGTCTATTTCTATACCAAGCAATTCCCTTCCTGGATAAAATGCAGTAAAATATTGGTTACATTTTAGCTTGTGGGTTTTTATTACAGTTATTATATAAAACCACCTGGAGAAAAGGGTGTCAAATATAAGCTGTTATTGAAAAAAAAATAATTAGATTTTTTTTTCTTTTACACCTGTGTCTACAACGTGATCAAATGCCCTATAAATTGCTACAAATGAGATTTTTTCCACTCTATTACTTTGTAGTGTAGCAGCATATTTGAGGGGCAGGTTCACCTAGTCTATTTTCTTTATGGTACACATGTGTTTATTATATATGCAATACAGTTACTTGTACTTTAAAACAAATTACAATTCTCCTGTAGTTTTACATTGAAAATTATTTAATTCTAAATTCACTGGTATCAGTGAGATGGTGTACACAGGAGGCCAGCAGTAGGTTCCTCTGAATGAATATTATGTGGAGTTTGCCTCACCTGCCTGTACCCAGCTGTTTCAAGTGCTTGGAATACATTCACCTGCCTGTACCCAGCTGTTTCAAGTACTTGGAATACAGAAGGGTGTGGCTTCTTCCAGTTCTGTCTGTTGTGATATAATTAATGTTGTAACCTTTTCTCCAAACAAAATACCATCCATACTATTGTCTCCGTATGCTTATCAATGACCTTGAAAAAGCCTTACAAGCCAGGCGAAACGCGTTGTGTGTGTGAAAGGAGAAGATCTTTTTGGACTTTTGGGACATATTCCATTTGGACTGGTACCATTTACACTTTCCCACTGGACCTTGTTTATTTTAATGTAAGATTTTATACTCTTTTATATTTAATAAATGTACCCATCCTAAGATTTTCTCCTTGTGCTCTCTTATACTGTTGGAAGTCTCCCTGAGATTGTGGTGGATCGCTGACCCTATCTGGGGCTCCTGTGGTGCACTTTTTACTGAGCAGAATACTGCTCATGGATATGTGAGTTTTCCACATTTATTTATTGTCTAAATTGTTCACGAATACTACACTATATTATTATTTGTATTTTTGTTTTTTATGTTTCCCTCTACAATTACATGCCTGAGATTTAAGGGTATTCTTTGTATTTAGTGTTTGGTTGTAGCGCACATCTTCACATTATTTGTTTGTTTATCAATAACCTTATTACTGGGTATCAAGTGGCAACCCTGGAAAGAAGGAGGACATGGGAATATAGGCAAGACTATTACTACAGCAACATCAGTTACTGTATTACATTTTATTTGCAGTTATTAAGAGACAGGAAGTGTTAAGGACATTTTTCATTTTTATTTTACGTTAGAGCCAGTGTAGGTGGAACTGCCATTTTATATAGTTGTTCAGCATGCCAGTTGTTGTATTGCACTAAGACAGTAGCTCCCGACCTTTTGAGATAATCCATCTGTGTTTTGAGCCCTCTTCACTCTCAGTGATCAGTGACTTGACATGAGATAAATGCCCAATATCAACTGTTGGGTTAATTAACCAAGCCTGTATTTTACTGTCAGGCTGGTAAAAACTGATTTGAGTCCGGTGTTGGAGGTAAAAGCCTGGCTGGTACTTTTTCAAAGTAAAGATGGCTACCCTACTCGACTACCTTAGGTATTTATGTTCTTTCCTTGCTCTTACTGGCCTCCTGTGAACTTCTTATCCGGTGTATGCACACCCCGTTCCCTGGAGACTTCACACCTTCCAGGTTGGGAAAGGAAAGGTTGCCTGCTAAGATGGCCTTTCGGAAGGCTGATGCATAAGTAAACCATTCTGATTAACATAGAAACATAGAATGTGTTGGCAGATAAGAACCATTTGGTCCATCTAGTCTGCCCAATTTTCTAAATACTTTTATTAGTCCCCATTTCCCTATCTTATATCTAGGATAGCCTTGTGCCTATCCCACACATGCTTAAATTCCTTTACCTCTACCACTTCCGGAACTAATTTACATAGACTCTTCAGTGGTTTGGATCTATTGTGCCTTAATGATCTTGAATATTTAAATATAAAAATGTATGCAAATTCAAAGAGATAACATTGCTTTAATGTGACTTCACTTAAGAAAATAAAACATACCCTTTGCTCCCTTCCTGAACCTCACTTAAGATCTTGTCCAAAAAAGTAAATTGATACGGTGAAAGAGTTTGAACGTTTAGAATTTCTCATTAAACATAATATGGTCAAACAGACTTCCTGGATATAATTGTATATGATTGCATTTGTAATGTATTGCAACATGTTAGTAATTTATTGTTCGGTTTATTTGGAATGTGTGGGACTTTGAAAATGTCTGCATGTGTTTTCAAGTAGACACATTTACCATTAAGTTTGCAATGTGTTGCGGTTAATATTACTCTATATATAATATTGTGTCTATGCTATGGATATGTATTGAAGAGTTGTATGTGGCAGAAATATTACCATCATGTTGAATTCAGTGTGACAAAAAAGGCTACACTATTAGGATATCATTATTTTAAATTCAGTGTTAATAAAGCTCCCTTATTTTAAAGATCCAGTTCTGAAATCATGGTAATCAGCTTTAAGACTTTCACACACCAGCACAACATTGGTAGGAAATGTGTCTCTATTTACTATCAAGTAAGCTGCAGTCAATTGACAACAGAATGATTGCCCTATGTAACAATGCAAGAGAAAAGCTTGGAGGCGGGCTTGGGTGGGCAGGTAGTTCTGATTGGCTTATGACTGATTTGGCTGATATATATAGGGGCAGCCATCTTGAATTTGGGCACAATTAATCTGCTTACCAGACTTGCTTTTGTCCCTCCCTTCTTCTATTTTGGGTTATGGTCATTTTTTTTATTTTTTTTGTAAAGATTTTTTTTTTTTTGCAGTAAAGACAAAATAATTGGGTAGGGGGAGGAGGGTTAGTGGGTCGTTAGCTAGGAAGGTAACAACAGGTGACTGGGGGAAGGTCAGAGGGTCAGATGGGGAAGGAGGGACAATAGGGTGGGAATAGAGCACATACTAATACATTAATATATCAACAGTACATCAACAGCATATAGCAATCAAAAAGTAAAGATGGCACAATTGTAACAAGGACATTCAAACCTTGATTGTCATAGATAAATAGTGCATATATAAACAGACTCCTGGGCATAGCGTGGTCTCATACAGGAGGATATTTATGGGGAAGAGAATCCAAGTTTTTATGTGTAAGGGGGGAGGGGTGTTCCAGGTAGGTGGATATCTCAGGTCGGATTAGTGTAAACAGGAATATGATGGGGAATGCATCTAGGCCAAAGCAGGGGGTAGTTACTCCCTCATCTGCATTATATATTCATTCCAGTAAAACCATGATCTTAAGCATTTATCTAGTGTGTCCATGGCGGAGGCAATAAGCTCTTCTAGCGTTCTAATTTCCTCTACTCTAGCAATCCATTCTGGTTTGGATGGCGTCTTATTGTTTTTTTGTAAATGGGTATCAATATTTTTGCTACAATCAGAAGGTGTTTGGTCAGGGATTTTTTAATTATTGACACGGACATTCCGTTACGATATGGAATAAAAGCCTCAAATATGTTTGGGTAGGAAGAGCAGTCTAGTTTTTTAATCATTGTATGTACCATGTTCCAGTAGTCCCTTATTTGGGGACAAGTCCAGCAGATGAGTATGTCTGTGCCTATATCGTGTTCACATCTCCAACACAGCGGGTCTATGGGTGGTAGCATGTGATGTAGGGTGGGGGTTATGGTTATTTATATTCCTGTTTCATCACAGTGGTGGGACTGGTCAGGTAAAATGAGGGGTCAAAGGAGCTTATCAAGGATGTTAAATATGTTCATTCGTTTAATTATGTTGGTACGTTTCAATGGTATCTCGGTATACCCCTACTACAGTTAAGTTAATAAAAGTATTTGCAGTTTATTGTTTGGATTGTTATGTTATTAAGTGTTTTGGCAATGACTTAATAGGTATGCTTACTATATATATATTTAACTGAAAGCTGTGGACATATTGTACCCCAACTACAGGTGTCTGTGTCTTATCAGGGTCTTATTTCGGGGGGGTTTTCTCCCACTTTGTCAATATGGTGACAATGCCATTGTCATTCAAAAATCAGACATTAACAGCTGAGTTGGACGAATTCTCCAATTTGCCTGTTTTTCCAGCTCAGCTATTTTGGCCTGGTTATTGCATTCTTTTTGTCAGTTCACCACAGTTCATTGTTTAGTAAATAGACCTTAGCACTGTGTTATTGTAACATATGTAGTCCTGTTATGGAATGGCTTGAGTTTTACCTCAGAAATACTGATAGTTTCATTTATGCAATTCAGGTATGACAATGAAATAAAAAGTTTGAACATGTACAAAGCTTTAACTTCAAAGCATCACACCAGACTACACACAGTTCTTTTTAAACTGCACCTTGAGAACTGGTTAGCTGTATCCCTGAAGGAAGTACATAACATAACATCCCGAGTTCGTCTTCCACAGGGAGGCAGTCTTTTCATGTTAACTTCAAAATATATGTATGATCCACATCACAAAAGGCAGACTTGGGGGTAAGGTTAGATAATTGTCTCAGGCGCTTAACATCATTATTTAGATGGATATATTAGACTATACCGCCTAATTGTTAAGATTAAATAGCTTAGCATTTCATTTTTCATTCAGGCCCCTCTGCACAATATTGTAAACGAGGATTTTTGGATGTCCGTAGTTTATTAGCGATGTCCAAAATGGTTAATCTCATGTTGCTCAATAGCACTTTGAAACTGCAGGCAATTACTGGTGTACAGGTCATCATATAAATACATTATACAAATCACACTGTATGAATTCCATGACATTCTCTAATTAGTTAGGACATTAGTTGCAGTAATAGATATAATGTCTCTTAACTAATTTGAAATAAGCCACATGTCCAATCATTTTAAATGTAAAGTAATTTTAAGTGAAAATGTCATTCTAGCGTTTGATAAAGTTATATATGATCACATTGTGATAGCAGGAAATGGATTTTAAACTTGGAGACCTGTTGCAAACCTGGTTGTTTGCTGTGATGTTTAGTTTGATAACATCACAGAGCTGATGACGTTATCAAATTTAAAGCTCATTTGTATCATTTTGTTAGGAACACTTTGAAAGCATATTTGTAGCCGATTAATAACATGATTTTTTTGCAAAACCTTTCATCATTTTATTTCACTTTTTTTTTTAAATGTTTTTTTTTATCTAAGCTGCCATAAAGAACAGCAATATTTGTTTTTTTCAGGTTTAGGGGTAACTGAAAACTTTTTACTATTTTGATATATTTGAACAGTAAATATGTATTGGTAAACTTTAATATGTATTGTACATTGTGCTAATTTTTATATATCCGTTGGCAAACTTGTCTTTTACATACTTGGTTATAGTATGTAAGGGATGGCTGGCAAGGAGGGCAAAGGGACTCTATGGGCAGGGCTGCATTAGTTTTAATTTCTAAATGCCCTAATACCCAAGTTAGGCAGCAATCTTTCACAGATAATGCTCTGGCTGGGATCAGTAGGTTGGGATAGAAAGCACCAAGGTCAGGTATGCTCCACAGTTTGTCCTTCCATGCAGACCCCATAGACATACACTTGTATAAGAGATCCTCCCTGTCTCTAGCTTCACAGCCCGCTCTGCATTTTGGGTTTATGGGTCTATGTCTGATGATAACAGGTGAAGTTGCACCATGGGCCATTAAATAGTGTCCCCCCCGTGCCAATAGTTGCCAGCGCTACCCTGATAGTGGTATATATTTTTATCTCTTTTTGTAATAAAAAATTATATTTTGATATAAAAGAATGTTGTGCTACTACTTATTTCTATGTTTAAAAAGTGCATGTAAAGCATGTACATTTCGGCAGAAAAAGACCACATCTGAAGGCAGCAAGGGAAACAGGAAGGCCCAGTAAGCTCTCAGATATTTAGTTGGTTTAACTGTTTTAAAATTCTCAAATCTGAATTCCCTACTGGGTTTTTTAAATCCCAGTTTCAGATAAAATATAAGCTTGTAAGAATCCCTTTGCTCGTTTGCCATTTTTCTGTGTGCAACATAGACCTGCCCCAAATGTTTAATGTGGGTAAGCTGGATATATGGAGGTTAAGTAATGTACTACTACTTATTGAAATTTGCAATGTTTATAGCACTTTTCTACCTGTGAGACTAAACCTCTTTACAAATAGGACATACTTGAAAACAAGAGAAATCTCAATGTATTCTTCCTGGTAAAACACTTTTTAAATAAAAAAATAAAAAAATATAAATGGACAATTCAGAATTCAGCTGAGTGTGGTAATAATAGTGTTTTGCTAATTGAATGAGACGGAGAGTGCCAGAGTGCGCAGGAATCTGATTTTGTGTTTATTCTGGGCACTGTAAGGAGCAATTAACAAGATGAGCAATGTTGAAGTGTACAGTGTTATGAGCTCTTAAAGGTAATGGACGCCATGTTTTAGGTTTAATATTTGAACAGTTAACAAGACAGTTTAAAAATATGTTCTCCCTGTAATGGGAAGTTAGTCTAGGCACTGGTGCTATACAATATATGCATATATGTGTGTGTGTGTAAACTGGTCACTTAAAAACAAGTGGTTGAATACAACTGGTTAAAGGGAGAGTGACAATAAGCGGCCAACAAGCAGCATAACAGTGTAGCACTGAACACCCAATAGAAATGGAAGGATTAATAGTATCTGTCACATTGAATGAGTCCTATGGGTCTAGTCACTAAATTTGAATTTGGAGGTCGACTTTCAGTTTGAGACTAAGTCAAATTTGGCACCTGAGTTTGACTTAGAAAAAAAACCCAGGTTAAAATTTTCTACATTGAAATTAATGGGAGGCGAAAAGATTGAAGCTATTTTGACACTAAGGGAAATTTGGCATCAAAAATAGCTTTGATCATTTGCCTCATATTTCTTCTTTCAGTGGGGAAGATTTGAACCTGGGTTTTTTTTCTAAGACAAACTTGAATTCCGAATTTCACTTAGTCTCAAATTGAAAGTCAATCTCTAAATTCGAATTTTAGTGAATAGTCCCACAAGAGGAACAAAAAATGTACCGGTATATTAAATGTATCATCTTAATTGATAAATTCAATAGGCGGTAAAAATAATCAAACATAGAAATAAGCAAATATAAATAGAGCTCTTTGATTACAAGCCTGTGAGAAGGGCTCTGCTCTCCCTATCTTATGTATCTCTATATACCTACTTAGCTCAGTGGCGTTCAAGTTATTTATGAATTGGGCCACATAATCAGAAATGCATGTTTGTGTGTTGGACTAGATTAATTTCTTTTATTTACCGTAAGGGTGAAAAATTGCTTATTATCCTTAGAAAAATATTTACTTTCTTAGCAGCAATGGAAAAACAGTTCAAAATATTTTGGGATTAACTTTATTTAATTAAAAATATGCATTGAAGGGGAAAATCAGCATATGGGCAGTAAAGTCAGGTGAGCCACACTTGGCCGTTGGCCATGGGATGCCCCTGATATGTTGTGTCTGAATATATCTAGTTTGCTACTCCCCTTTAAACTCTGCTCATGCAATATGTAGATTGGTGCATTAATGTCTGCTAAATGAAATACTACAGGAGCAAGTCTGGTTGGTTAGTAATCTGGTAGTTGTGTTCTGCACTTTCTGCAGGTGATTAATCTCTTTGTGTCAGAGGGCTATGCTGCTTTTGATGTGCCTTGAAGATCAGAATTCCATTATTTTTGTCATGCATTTGCTTAACTGTGATTTCTTTCTTTGTGTTCAGTACACTGACACAAATTATACATGATTTTTTAAAGGACAAATGGGGCTTTCTTTTGATACTATTATTGTCATCATAAGATATAATTTACTATTTGAAAAAATATAAAATATGATGAAAATATGCCAAAAAAACACTTTTTCTAACTTTGGCCTGATTTTTCTTTACACAATTACAAACTGTAAAAAAGAATCAGTCTATATTACTATTTAAAGTAATAGGGCAATAACTGATACTAGTGTTTTTTTGTTTCCTAATCATTTTCTCCCACAGTGACATTTTGACCCAAACCTTAACCCTAAATGTAACCCTTACCCTAAATCTTCCCCACCCCTTAATCTAACCCTTGTACTAACCCTAATTCTAACCTAACCCACCTTTAACCCTAACCCTAATTGTCACCCTAACCTAATTGTAACTAGGGTTAGTAGATCTAGGGTTCGCTGTTTCCTTTTATTTATTTAATTTTTTTTTCTAACTGTAATGTTGCTTACTGCCTTTCGGGGCAGTCAAGCAACAGTTTCAAAGCAACGGAAGAGATTTTTTTTATCACTTCCGTCGCTCTCTGCTGGGCACACCATATTAGAGGAGCATATGCTTCCCTTCGATATGGTACCCACGATCACCTGGTGATCTCAGTGCCCTGAGGGGGCAGAGAAGGCTGTTGCATGATACCTCGATCAAGACATCACTGCCTATGTGAGTTTCAATGCATATGATCAGATTCGTGGTGATCATATGAACGGGGGGGGGGGGGGGATTTAGGGAGAATGGCACACTCAGAATCAGCCTCTGAGAATAGCTAAGGAGCGCAACACTACATGCAAACTCAGGACGTATATATATATATATAGACTGCATACATCCAGTAAGAGTAGAAATGTGTTGCCTCCAAAGTACTCTAATGAGATGCATGGTTATTCCTAATACACACGTGCGTCACTGGAATTACACACATGCATTAGGCCTACCCATACTTCTGGATGAGAGCACTTAGACTGGCACTCTGGAGTATTTGAGTTGCAAAAGATGGTTAACCCCTTAACGACAATGGACAAATTACGTCTTGTGGATCAAGGCACCACAGCCATGGCTGTGAAGGTCCCAGGGCTGCCCCTTTAATGGGGCAGAGTGGGGCAGCTGCCCCAGGCAGCACCCTGACAGAGGCGGCACTATGCTGCTCCATGCAGTGGTCTTTTTCTTTTTATTTCCTTGTGTCCGGGGGAGCTTGATAGAAGGAGGTCTCAGCCAATCAGTTGAGTCCTCTAAACTCTCCTGATTGGCTGAGAGTTCAGAAGCCTCCCTCGTTCACGAGGAACTCAAAGCAAAGAGATGCCTGGACCAGGTAAGTTAAAGAGTTAGACAGTGTGTGTGTGTGCGTGTATGTCAGTGTGAGTGAGTGTGTGTGTATTTCAGTGTGAGTGAGTGTGTGTGTATATCAGTGAAAGTGTGTGTATATGTCAGTGTGAATAAGAGTGTGTATGTCAGTGTGAGTGAGAATGTGTATATATGTCAGTGTGAGAGTGTGTGTGTATGTGAGTGTGAGTCAGAGTGTGTGTGTATGTGTGAGTGTCAGTGTTAGTGTCATTGTTTGTGTGTGAGTGTGGGGATAAAGGGGTTCACACCTCTAATACTGCCTCTATCTGTCTAGCCACCCGAGGGGTTAACTCCTCTGACACTGCCTCTGTCTAGTCACCCAAGAGGTTAACTCCTCTGACACTGCCTACATCTGTCTAGCCAACCAAGGGGTTAACTCCTTTAATACTCTCTGACACTGCCTAGATCTGTCTAATAACCCAAGGGTTATCTCCTCTGATACTGCTTGATCTGTGTAGCCACCCAAGGGGTTAACTCCTCTGACACTGCCTATGTCTGTCTTGCCACCCAAAGGGTTAACTCCTGTGACACTGCCTAGATCTGTCTAACCAACCAAGGGGTTAACTCCTTTAATACTGCCTCTATCTGACTAGCCTACCAGGGGTTAACTCATCTGACACTGCCTATCTATGTCAAACAATCCAGGGGTTAACTCCTCTGACACTGACTAAATGTGGATTTTGTTATAAGTCACTGGTCACATTATGTTTTAGGGAATTGCACATGGTATTATCATAATAATGATTTAGCATTACTCTCTTTTCACCTTATGGGTAAGCTCTTTGAAAAAAACCCATTTTATTATTTATATAAGAAGTGCTTTAGTGGGAATATAAAATAAAATATTTCTTTCTAAGAGCTCACTCACAAGGTGAAAAGAAAGAAATGATAAAACAAACATTATTATGAAAATAGACTGTGCAATTCCCCAAAACATAAAATGTGACCACTGACCTATAACATGACTCAAGTTTAAATGCTCAAACATTTAGAGTACACATTTTAATCATAGCCAGCCAATACTCCTGCCCAGGGGCGTTGCTAGGTCAACAAATGATCAGGGACTTGAGCCCAGATGAGCACAGTCGCACACAATCTCACCCCGTCTCTCTCTCTCTCTCTGTCTCACGCACCCTGTCTCTCTCCCTCTCTTTCTAACACACACCGCCTCTCTCTCTCTCTCTCTCTCTCTCATACTCTCCGTCTCTCTCTCACACTCTCCGTCTCTCTCTCTCCGTCTATCTCACACAGCGTCTCTCTCTCTCTCTCCGTCTCTCTTTCTCTCGCACTCTAAGTCTCTCTATCTCACACTCTCCATCTCTCTCTCTCTCACACTCTCCGTCTCTCTCTCTCTCACACACTCTCCATCTCTCACTCACACTCTCCGTCTCTCTCTCCGTCTCTCTCTCTCCGTCTCTCTCTCACACTCTCCGTCTCTCTCTCTCACACTCTCCGTCTCTCTATCTCACACAGTGTCTCTCTCTCTCTCTCTCTCTCTCTCTCACACTCTCAGTCTCTCTATCTCACACAGCATCTCTCTCTCTCTCTCTCACACACACTCTGTCTCTCTCTCTCTCACACTCTCAGTCTCTCTATCTCACACAGCGTCTCTCTCTCTCTCTGTGTCTCTCTCTCACTCACTCTCCGTCTCTCTCTCTCACACTCTCCGTCTCTCTCTCTCACACTCTCCGTCTCTCTCTCCCACAGCGTCTATATCTCACACAGCGTCTATATCTTTCTCACACACACTTACAAATACACAACCTGACACACACACCCTCATACACTTATGCAAACACCCTGACACACCCTCATACACTTATGCAAACACCCTAACACACACACATCCTGACACACACACACCCTCATACACTTATGCAAACACCCTGACACACACACACCCTCATACACTTATGCAAACACCTTATGCAAACCCCCGGACACACACACACCCTCATACACTTATGCAAATACCCTGACACACACATCCTGACACACACACCCTCATACACTTATGCAAATACCCTGACACACACATCCTGACACACACACCCTCATACACTTATGCAAATACCCTGACACACACATCCTGACACACACACCTTCATACACTTATGCAAATACCCTGACACACACACATCCTGACACTCACACCCTCATACACTTATGCAAACACCCTGACACACACATCCTGACACACACACCCTCATACACTTATGCAAACACCCTGACACACACACACTTATACACATTGCTTCACCCACACAGTCACATTTACACACAGACACTAACACACATTTTTTAATATTTAAAAAAAAAACAAACCTTACAGTGTTGGTCCCCCTCCCTGCTAAATTACCTTTGTTTGCAGGGAGGAGGACGTCTCCGATGAGACACTTTCTTCTGCCTGATGTCACATCCGGCGCGCAGCCAGACTCACAGTGCGACGGGGGCGGAGCTTGCACCCGTCGTGCTGTCAGTATGGCCAGGAGATGCGGCAGGCACTTGCTTGTGGGCCGCACCTCCAGGAGGAGGGGCCAGCAGCAGCGCCTCTCCTCCTCACCTCCCGCACGAGCATAAACCTCCGATTCTGGGACTATGTCCCAGACGGGGGAAAGCTCTGGGGGGGGAGATTTTTTTTTTTTAACAGTGATAGCCCTCAGGGCCGGCCTTAGGGGCGCCCGCCCGCCCGGTAAAAAAGAAAAAAAAAAGTTAACAAAAAAAAAATGCCGGTAGAGGCACTGGCTGGGGGAGATCAAAAGATCCCCCCTCACCAGCCCTCTGCTCGGCATGCTCTGCTTGCTCCGGGGAGGGGACAGAGCTAACCGGCACAGCGGTGTAGCTCCGCCCCCACCCCGGGAAGCAGAGCAGAGTCTTTAGCATGGGGAGCCGAGCAGCACTATCTCATGCTGCCCGGGGCTCCCCGTAATGCAGACTCTGCTCTGCTTCCCGGGGTGGGGGCGGAGCTACACCGCTGTGCCGGTTAGCTCCGTCCCCTCCCTGGATACACCTTTTCAGGCAAAGGTAAGGGAGGGGGGAGAGAGACAGAACAGGGGTTAGGGGGGAGAGACAGAACAGGGGTTAGGGGGGAGAGACAGAACAGGGGTTAGGGGGGAGAGAGACAGACAGAACAGGGGGAGGGGAGAGAGAGACAGACAGAACAGGGGTTAGGGGGGAGAGACAGAACAGGGGGAGGGGAGAGAGAGACAGACAGAACAGTGGGAGGGGAGAGACAGAACAGGGGCAGGGGGGAGAGACAGAACAGGGGCAGGGGGGAGACAGAACAGGGGGAGGGGGAGAGAGAGAGAACAGGGGGAGGGGGGAGAGACAGAACAGGGTTTAGGGGGGAGAGAGACAGACAGAACAGGGGTTAGGGGGGACAGACAGAACAGGGGTTAGGGGGGAGAGAGACAGACAGAACAGGGGGAGGGGAGAGAGAGACAGACAGAACAGGGGGAGGGGGGAGACAGACAGACAGAACAGGGGTTAGGGGGGAGAGACAGAACAGGCGGAGGGGAGAGAGAGACAGACAGAACAGGGGTTAGGGGGGAGAGACAGACAGAACAGGGGGAGGGGAGAGAGAGACAGACAGAACAGGGGTTAGGGGGGGAGAGACAGACAGACAGAACAGGGGGAGGGGGAGAGAGAGAGAGAACAGGGGGAGGGGGGAGAGAGAGAGAACAGGGCTAGAGAGAGAGAACAGGGGGAGGGGGGAGAGACAGAACAGGGGAGGGGTGGGAGAGAGACAGACAGAAAAGGGGCAGGGGGTAGAGACAGAACTGGGGGAGAGAGAGAGACAGAACAGGGGACGGGGGAGAGAGACAGAACAGGGGACGGGGGGAGAGAGACAGAACAGGGGACGGGGGGAAAGAGACAGAACACAGGGAGAGAGAGAGAGACAGACATGGCAAGGAAGAGGAAAGGGACAAACATGGGAAGGGAGAGATACACAAACATAGGGGGGTGAAAGAGACGGGGGGGGCCACGTGGGAAGCCCGCACAGGGCGCCGGAACACTTAAGGCCGGCCCTGATAGCCCTAGAGTCTCGGGGCTAAAGTATGCTTTAGCCCCAGAGTCTCCATTCGGGGCTATGCACTGGAGATTCGGGGCTATAGCCCCAGTAGCCCCCCCCCCCCCCTAGCGACGCCTCTGCTCCTGCCATATTATTTTGCAAATAGAAAGGTGCTCTTGCATTTAATTATCACTTCCTGATAAGTTTCATTTTAGTTTGAATTATCATGACTTTGGGCTTTTTTTGGGGGGGGGGGGGGCAGCATTTTGCAGCCCCATTGTGCAGCCCCAGGCAGCACAATGTCTTTGGCTTGCCTGGAAGGCCCTCTCCGTCTCATCTGATCACTGTGATAGCCGATCAGAAAGACCAATGGTTTTAGCTGAAAGTCAGTGCCAATGCTAGTGCAAATACCTAGTGGTGAGAGTGCTATTGGGATTTAAATATGTGACTTTTTATAATATCTCTGTACTCTTAGTGAATGCAGATTGGCAGGAACTGAAGGATTCAAGAAAATAAAATGTAATAGGAGATACAATTATAAAAAATTATAAATTAAGTATTTAAAATCTGTACAGCAAAAATGAATACTTATACACTTATATATATGTGTAACAATATTTACGACGCATTTTGCCATTCATACACAGCTTCTTCAGTAGAGTTTTGCTTTTTAGGGTTCCTTTTTATTGCGCTGGGTTCGAAATAATTTGGATACTCCTTCCAGATGAAGATCTAAAGCGTGTTTGAATCCTCCGCTGTCCGAAGTCTCTTATATCTGAAAACAGAACCGGGACACCGCTGTCCTTAGCATGATTAGGCCTGGGGACATTGGAGGATATAAATACCGGCAATCGTCAGAAGTGCTCTGCAACTGCGTTCTCACTGCTTTGACCTAAAAAAAGCCTTAACAAAAATCCCCAATATATATATATATATATATATATATATATATATATATATATATATATAATTTGTGTGGGTACAGTACATGAGAAAGAACAAAAATACAGCTAAACACAAACACTGCTGAAGTATGAAAACAACCATTTTCAGGAAATACACAACTTTTCCAAAACAGTCTGGTCATGAAGGTTTTCTAAGGGAAGTATTGCAAAAAAAAACCAAAGAAATGAAACAAATGAATGCACTTTTTAAAGTCTCTATTTAATATGAATTCATTTGTTTCTTTTTTTCAGGTTGTAATGGTCCAGAGCAGTTGACCAAGCATACACAGGAGTCCTGTTATTACTGGAACAGCTAGAAAGTTTAGCTGTTCTGCATCCGCGTAGATTTTTTGTTATGTATATGACTGGTGCTTTGTCCCTTGCATCATATATTTAGAGAATTAGAGATGACTGACAGATTGTTGTATGATCGATGTGTTAGCCCATCTGATCTATATCTTTGTTTATCTTGATAAGATTCCATAAGTGGCCCTAAACATTAATCATCAGGATAAATGTCACCATTCCTTCAAGTCAGCATGAGTTCTGCTTCATTTTTGATGTATTATATCATGACATATTTTTTCTAGGATGAGATCAGCTTAACAATAATATACTTAATTTAACTGTTAAATAGTCGTGCACACATGTCCTGGCAGCTCTTACTTAAGTAAAAATGAGAGTATATATATATTCAGAATAACTATCCTGATAAAACATAGAGTTTCATGTGTAAAATCAGTATCAGGTTTTTTTTTTTACTTGTAATGTTGCTGACTGCCTATAGAGGCACTCTAGCGACAGCAACAGAGCAACGATAGCAATCACTTCTGGAGTCCTTACTGACTACAAGGCAGTGCCATATTGGAGGCAAGAGTTTACAAAAAGCTTAGTCACTTAGATTGTTATTGTTAGTCATGTCACCTTTGCAACTGTGCCCTTCCTGTCAAATTATTTGATATTTCTACATGATTTGATGTCATGAGATGTAAAAGGTTTGCACAGACACTAATTATACAGGCTTGGTAAATTTAAGGTCAACTAAAGTAATGGAAGTCTGCACAAATATAGGTTTCTGTGATACTTGTATTCATACACGACAGGGATTTATTCATTCAATAATGAATTATGATCAGTTGATAACTGAGTTGCAGAACATATGCCAACATTTTCCAACTCAATGGGAGCTATTCACTAAAAGGTGAGTTGCAGATGAGTTGAGATTACATTACATTAACATTTATTTAAATAGCGCCAACAATTTATGTAGCGCTAGGTACCGGGTATAGAGGGGAACTACATACTAAGTAAGCTGAACAAGAACAGACTGATTCATGAGGTAGAGAGCCCTGCTCGCAAGCTTACAATCTAAAAGGAGTGGGGTCCTGATCTCAATGCCTACTGCACATTGGTGAGATGAACATTTCCTCTCCCCAATTTAGCAGGGACAAACCATGTGGAGTTGCTTAGGTGTACAGCTAAATTGGTGAGATCAAATTCTGTGCATGCGCAGTAGGCATTGAGATCGGGACCACAGGGTTACAGTTGTGAGGTCTGGATTAGTGATTTAAGACCACTTTGTGTTGTCTTTGACTATTTCTTTATCTTACATAACTGTTTTCAGTAGTCTGAGAGGAAGCTCACTTCCTTTGCACTCTTCACTTTCTGTTACATGATAAACCAGTTTCCTACCGCCCTTTGCTTTCACTGTGGGAAAACCAGCAGTGCAATGTCAAATATCTGAAATTCAACGAATGAAAACATACTGTGCATGGTTTTGTAGAGGTGGTTTTCTTTTAATTCATCTGATTTAGTGGCCCAACTATCTAATTATACAGCATTGACTAAAGGAAGTTCATTTGAGGTAGCCATAGAAAGGGTAAAGGTAGAAAAAATGAGGCATTATAGGGGACCCTGAGTTCAGAGAAAGTATACTAGACCAAGAGCTGTATTCAATGCCCCTGAAACACAACAATAATAAAGAGATATTTTTGAACCACATTTTTATTTAAGTATAAGAATAAAAAAGACAAACAGAGACATTTTAAAATGAAAAGGACTATGTGATGGGTGAAAAGATATGGTGTCTAATGGTAAGCTGTGTCTAACTTACTAATGTCTGCTACCCACCATATATACATGAGTATAGTGTAGGGATTGTGCTTAATGAAAAAGTATACACCAAATTGCACAGATTTAAAAAAAAGGAAAATTGTGGAATAAGGCACTCTGGGGAAATTAAAGTGTGCAGCTCCAACTTTGGTTGTGCACCCCCCTGATACACCACCAAAAGAAAGGCAACTGGTGTGAAAACCAAAAAAGAGGTGCGTAAAATATGAAGTGATAAGTTATCTTTTTTATCAATGTTTCTAATAGACATGTGCATTCGTTTTCGGATGAATGCATTTTCGTCCGAAAATAGCATTTTCGTCCATTCGTCCGAAAAACGAATAACGAAAATGCTAAACGAACGAAAGCCGAATGAATGAATGGGTAATAAACGAAAATCATTCGTCCATTCATCCATTCGTGCTATTGGCATTCTATAAACGAAATAGAGTCGGTTTATAGAATACCAATAGCATTACATACATTCCATAAACTGACATAATGAACGACTTTCGGTTTATGGAATGCATGTAATGCTATTGCTATTCTATAAACCGAAATAGAGTCCCCATTCATACGAATAGGTCAATTGACCTATTCATATGGATGGGGACTCTATTTCGGTTTATAGAATAGCAATAGCATTACATGTATTCCATAAACCGAAAGTCTATAAACCAAAAGATTTTTGTAATGCTATTGCTATTCTATAAACCGAAAGTCTATAAATCGAATGTCGTTCGGTTTACAGACTTTCGGCTTATGGAATACATGTAATTCTATTGGCTTTCTATAAACCGAAATAGAGTCCCCATTCATAAGAAATTCTGGAAGAAAATGAAACGAAAATTTTAGTTTTGCACATGTCTATTTTCTAATTCAGAAAACAGCACATAAAATCCTCCCGATTAACCATAAACTCACGTGGGTTTGAGCCTAAAATCGCCCGTCTCTGAGGATTTTAAGCAACGTATATAGAATTATTTCACGATATACCAGATAAAAGGTGACAAGAACTGGAGAATATATGGGGAATATATGAACAATTCTATGTTGTCTATGAATTATATATTTTTTGCATCGACTGAGTGCGTAAAGCTAAAGTTACTCTATTGTTTATTTTATATGTGTTTAAAATGTAATGCATTACTTCCAAAAGGCTGTTCGAATAGCTAACACTGCTTTATCTATAAAATGATTTCAGGTGTCCTTCAACATGCAGAACCCACTATCAGCAGTAAAAATAAGGAGGGTCCAACATCTTGTTTCTGTTGCACCCTTTCGGTTTGCATTTTTCCATTGCCTCACAGCATAATACACAAATCACACCAATATGGAAAATCTAAAATAAACTAAGCATTTCGCTTCTCAGAAGGCCTCTTGTTAAATGGGAAATCCTGGAAAACTCAACCAAAAAAGCTGTGATCAGAATACATTTGGACAGCTAAAATTGTGTGAATTCTTGTAATTATAACTAGACAATCACAATTTTGTTTATCTCTTGAGCGAGAGTTATAAATGTTACAGTTTGAAACATAAATGCAAGCTTATTGCAGATGGAAGAGTTTTTTTTTAATATTTTCGTGTAACTGCTTTCAGGCCTATCAAAGCCCAAGACACATTAAGTTTCTTATAATCTCTTTCTAACACGTGGCCGAGGATAAAAGAGGTTAACCGTTTGAACCATAGTGTTTAGGACATAGTAACTGAATGTCAGGAACTCTTAAAATAACATAAATAAAGACATACGTGAGGTGAAATATACAATGGCAGATACTGTAACCATTTAGGCAGTGTGGACCCTGGCGTATGGTTAGGTCTTGCACTAGGTGTGGGGAAAATTACACTTTGGTAGAATATTTCATGAAAGTATCAAACAGAAATAAGCAACAATGTCAAAAGGGACACAATATTACTCAGTGTGCAGAGTTGGTTCTAGAGGATCCTAAACAAAAAATATTTGCAATAACTATCTCCCCTCAGTTGGAGGGTGCTTAATTTGCTTACATGGTCGCACCACCACTTCATGGCATAATATCCATAATATTGGCATGCATAATACTGGCAACTTGGGCCTGTTTTCAACTATGCCATACTCCATTAATATTTATTTAATTTGTCTAAATAGCTAGAGTGGACCTCACATGCGTGCCAGGCAGTCATATAGCTAGAGTGGACCTCACATGCGTGCCAGGCAGTCATATAGCTAGAGTGGACCTCACATGCGTGCCAGGCAGTCATATAGCTAGAGTGGACCTCACATGCGTGCCAGGCAGTCATATAGCTAGAGTGGACCTCACATGCGTGCCAGGCAGTCATATAGCTAGAGTGGACCTCACATGCGTGCCAGGCAGTCATATTCTTCACAGTACTTTGTAAATATATAACATAGTTAAGAGCGATAATTTGGACCAAATGCGTTTTAAATCATGATATATGACTTTAAAGTGATCTCCCCCATTCTGAAAATAATGACATTATTAAACGGCATTAAGGCCCAGACAAACTGTTTGGAATGTATTTTGTTGCAGAACTAATTTGATTAATTGCTTCATCATGCTAGCTTTCTAATAATTTCTGTTATTCTTCTAGGTAAAAGTCTCTTACTAATTAGTATTTTAAGCCTCTAAAAGATCTAAGAAGAGAATCATGTTTTAATAAGTGAGATCAGCAAATCTTTTCTCTCTCTGATCTTGTGCTGTCATTGAAAACAGCACTAATCTCTTTGTTTGGCATTCTGTAACCGCTCATACATCCAGCTCATCATAGAACCATCTCTCTGCTCTTTAAAAAAAATATATTTCATAATCAGACCTGTCCCACTTGAACTACTTCATTTCACAAGGAATAATACTGTATTACAACTAGTTTTCAAAGCTTTTTGGCAAGTACTGTTATTTTGATCACTCATTATTTTTGCAAAGTCTACAAATCCCTGAAGAAATACTCATTGCTATTCTCCTCTGCAATGGTCTGACTGGACCTTCTCAGTTCCATTTTTCCTAATGGTGCAGTCATAGATGTTAATAGATCATTATTTCTTGAGGTGTTTAAAGGGCCAGAAAGCTCTATGTTGTACATGTGTAATACACCTATTTTTACTTCAGCCCCATAGTGACATGACTTTTTGCCTGCGTCTTACCCTTAGTGACAGAGGCCGTTAATATTTTTGCTGTGTTTGTGTTCAGCTGTAACTTTCTTCTTTCTCATTTAGTGTACCCACATAAATGATGCTACATATTCTAATGGTCCTACGCTTAGAAATAGCCCGTGTTTGTTTTTTGTAAGTTATAGGGCAATAACCAAAAGTAGTTAGATTGTTTCCTAACTATGTTTCCTAACCTTTTGACCCCAATTCTAACACTAAATATAACCCTAACCCTAATGTAAATCTTGGCCTTATACTAACTCTAAACCTCATGTTAACACTAATCCTAACCCTTATGATAACCCTAGATATAATTTAGCCTTTCTTTTTCTAATGCAATGTTGCTGACTTCCTCTAGGGGCAATCTAGCTGCATCTCTCCGAAAGTGATTACCGATATCTTCTGAAGCTGTGGCATACATCATAGTTGTTAGCGCCTGCTGAGTTCCACTAAACTACATAAAAACTCAAAATCATTGCTTCTAGTTGACACTAAGTATAAGCAAATAACAGCAATCAAGAGGGTTATATAACTTAGCTTTTCTTCTTTCTGTTATGGTGTACTGTCATAAGGGTAATTATTGATACATACTCCATATCTAATGCATACACAAAGCAGGACGCAGATCTGCTAAAAAAAAACACCTTTTTTCACTTCAACAGTGTTTTTTATTTGTTTTTATAGAAGATACATTATAAAAATCATGTGATAGAATACAGAACATAGAA
Source organism: Pelodytes ibericus (assembly GCA_036172795.1). Lineage (NCBI taxonomy): Eukaryota > Metazoa > Chordata > Amphibia > Anura > Pelodytidae > Pelodytes > Pelodytes ibericus. The sequence continues at coordinate 60,395,672 of CM069857.1, forward strand.
AGATTCTTTCATTCAAGGCTGTGTTAGAGGTATGGACTCCCATGTTGTGTCACATCTATATAACGCCATCTCAGACTGACATCCAAATGGTAAACAGCAAATGAAGTAGCGATAATAAGGAGCATCCTCTACAGCAAGATCTAAAAAAAAATTTATAATGCACCAACCAGGTAATCAATGGAGTTGCTAAATAGATCCTTAATGGTTTCTCTGTCCCGCCTGTCCTTTAGTCTCTCCAGTTTACCTTCACCTAAACATGTCTTTTCATTCAAATGTTATTCTTTCTCAAGTTGTGAAATCCTTCTCAGCATCACAGCTGTGATGACTTCCATTCTGCTAAACCCTCTTACATCATAGAAACAGCTAGTCTTTACTGGCAAGCAACTAGCAAATAGCACAATGTCTTTATAGAACTGTGTTTGCAAACATTGATTCAGAGTTTTTTCTTCCTGTCACATATTTATTTTACATTTGGTATGAAGTAAGCAAAGTTTCCTGTTACTATAACAACATGTAAGTATTTTCCTCTTAGGCACTAATTTATAATACTTTTGGAAATAGTTAACCTTTTGAGTATCAGCAACTTGGAAAAACCTTCTGTCACTTAAAAGTGGACCAGTTATCTACATGGATGGTTCATTAGCCCAGAGAGCTGACACTTCTTCCATGAAGGTATGAAAGAGACATTCTTGTGCAAGAAGGTAAGTCACATTAAGAACTCTAACACTGTCTGATTGGAGGATCAAACCTGGCAAGTTGCCAGTTAATAAATCACTAGAAAATATAAAACTTGCATATAGTTTACTGTTTCAATGTTGCCTTCCAATGTAATGTAAATATAACTGAGCATTAATTAAGCCAAAATTTCACACTCTTCAAAGATGGGGACAAACACATTTATACAACATGGCAGTACAATGTATAAATATGCTAAATCTTTAAATATGTATGTTACTATATTCAAAACAAATGGTCAAACCAAATGAAAACATTGACATTGTGTCAAATGTGCATTAAAATGGTGTTCACGTGAAATGGAAGCACTTCCGACTATGTCCTAATTTAACGTTAGCCTTATTCCCCCCTATACATAAGTCATCATTAGCCCTTCTATTCCTAATCCTAAATTGTTAGTAAAAAAAAAAATAATGCAAGCATTTTAAATAAAAAATCTTTAATGAAAGAATACAAATAAAGTACCTTATTGAGATCTGTTTACATGTATAGCTCTATCAACGGGCAGACATATTGGATTAGAACAAGGAAGATCTGACCCAAGATTCTAAACAACATGTCCGCCCCTGATAGAGCTTTCTGGAGTTAAAGAAGGCTGAATAAGGAAGTATTTTATTTGCATTCTTTCACTAAACCATTTCTCTTTAAAATGCCTGCACCTGATGCAATCTTTCCATTAAACAGAACTTTTTTGCAAACAGTTGTCCATTAATCTTAATGTTCAGTTGAACAGTAATTCCCTGTAATGCTAAATTCACCATTTTTTCATTAAAGTGGAAAACATGCCATTTATTCATTGATTATTATGCTCAGACTTGAAAATGTAACTAGTCACATATTTATTTTAATCTCACCTTACTGACAGCACTAATTCCAGTCATTTTCTGTGACAATCAGCTAGTAATCTGTATGTGTACTTGGCATGTTCATCGTGCATTCTTTTGTTCATTCATGAAAGCTGATGTCACGTGTAAACTGTTTAAATGAAAAGCATAGGCCTATTACACCTGCTGTGCAGTGTAGATCAGTGTATACATATCTGGCCTTTTACTCTTATGTTGCTTGACTGACCTACTATTACTATGTAATGGATTGCAGACCCCTCAGGCATTGAAGCTATTACTTAGGAGGCTAGACTTTGTTAGTTTTGGCATGGTATTATGTAAGCTAATTAGGTGACTGGAACCTGGGTCTCACGCGATAAGAGGTTGTCTCACGCATGGGATTAGCTAAGTGGGGGGGTAGAAACTGATTCCTCATGGCATCCCAAATTCTTTAATTTGATTAGAGTGTTCCCCACTTCCAACTTAGTATTACAGACTAGGTGGTAGAATCCCTGTTAAATTTATATGTGTTTAGTTTAAAAATACACTTTACGTTTGAAAGGAGAACTTTATCCTCATGAAAGAGGCTCTCTTTAGTTGGGTTACACATACATTGTTTTGACATGTTAGTACTTTGCACAACACAGAATATCCATGACAACTGATTGAGCCAACTTGCAATTACTAAATGTGAAACATATCTCTATTTGAAATTTGGAAGTATTTTTATTGGTCAATTTCACACACTTAGTCAGGGCCGTCTTTAACGCGGGGCAAACGGGGCAGCTGCCCTGGGCCCAGTTACTCCTGGGGAGCCCAAGGCAGCTGTCCCGTGGGCCCCCAATCCCTGCTTGCTGCGTTCACAGCGCATTGCGCTTGTGAACGCTTTTTTCCGGCAAGCCGCAGCGATGGATGCGACAACCGAAAAAAAAAAAAAATACACGCCGGATGTGACATGACTGTTTCCCTCCTCCGTGCAAGAGGGAAGACTGCACGGAGGAGACATCTGGTGGGGGACACGGAGCAGATTCATGTAAGTACTAGGGAAGGGGGGTGGTGGGAGGTTTTACAGGCATCTGGCTGGCACAATATTACAGGCATCTGGCTGGCACAATATTACAGGCATCTGACTGGCACAATATTACAGGCATCTGACTGGCACAATATTACAGGCATCTGACTGGCATACTATTACTGGGCTCTGACTGGCACAATATTACTGGCATCTGACTGGCACAATATTACAGGCATCTGAATGGCACACTATTACTGGGCTCTGACTGGCACAATATTACAGGCATCTGACTGGCACAGTATTACAGGCATCTGACTGGCACAATATTACAGGCATCTGACTGGCATAATATTACAGGCATCTGACTGGCACAATATTACAGGCATCTGACTGGCACAATATTCCTGGGCTCTGACTGGCCCAATATTCCTGGGCTCTGACTGGCCCAATATTACTGGGCTCTGAATGGTACAATATTACTGGGGTCTGAATTTCACAATATTCCTGGTATCTGACTGGGACAATATTCCTGGTATCTGACTGGCACAATATTCCTGAGCTCTGACTGGCACAATATTACTGGGCTCTGAATGGCACAATATTACAGGCATCTGACTGGCACAATATTACTGGGCTCTGAATGGTACAATATTACTGGGCTCTGAAATGCACAATATTACTGGGCTCTGACTGGCACAATAATACTGTGCTCTGAATGGCACAATATTACTGGCATCTGAAAGGCACAATATTATTGGCATCTGAATGGCACAACAATTATGGCATATGTGTGTGTGTGTGTGGGGGGGGGGGGGTAACATTGCGATGGATGGCGGGATTGCATGCAGGGGAGGGGGCAGGGTCCAGGGGGCCCAAGCAAATGCTTGCCCAGGGTCCAATCAATATTAAAGACGGCCCTGCACTTAGTTTATGATGTTTGATCAAATATCATCACATATACTATCTAACTAAACATATCCCTAAATTGCTGTTGTTCCAGTCCTGGGCCATATATTAATAGAATTGTAAAAATCCAGCATTGCTCCCAGCTCCAGAGCAACCTGGAAATTCTGGGGCCAATATTTGCGAGGAGTCAGAGTTACACAGAAGAACTAGTATTAGGCAGGAAATGATAAAAGCATAAATTGATTCAACACAGTAAAGGAGTAGAGTATATGTTAAAGAAGCAAAACTACCACAAAAAGAGGACATAGTCTTAAATTAGATGGGGTTAAAGTTTTAAAAGTGATATCAGGACGTATTACTTTGCTGAGAGGGTAGTGGATACATGGAATAGCCTTCCAGCAGAAGTGGTAGAGGTCAATGTAGTGAAGGAGTTTAAGCATGCATGGAATAGGCTTTAGGCTAACCTAGATAGAAGATAGGGCCAGGGACTAAAGAAAGTGTTCAGATTTTTTTGCTCCCTGCTACCCAGTGAATTTTCCCCATAGTATATGAAATAAAAGATGCAAAGGAGCCTACTTATGATATGGCAAAGTTCATGCGATCTCTGCAATCTTTTTTTGGGTTGGGGTGTCAGACCCCTCTGACCCAAGCTTTCTATGCTCACACCTCCAATTTGTCGGGTGAAGCCCCTCCTCATTGTGTGTGATGTCATGTGAGACCACAATGTAATGCTAGCTCCTCCTGTAGAAGGCATTTAGCCGAAACGTTGGGGGGCTGGTTCTTTTTGGGTATCTTCTACCTGGTCTCTGCATCCTTGTGAGTTTATTTAGCTTCTGCTTATTTTTGCCTTTTTATGTTTGTTATATCTGGTGTGCTGCCTTTTTGTACAGACTCATTTGCTTGGGTGGTGTGGGACTGCCCTTTGTAGCATGCACCCTAAAACTTTTTATTTACATGTTTTGTTCATTTGTTTCTTGTCCAGTGGTCCTACCTCACTTTGTTGTTTAGACCACAATGTAATAACAGGCATTGTGCGACTATCCTTTCAACAAGCTGTGTGCACTTGTGTGTCACACATTAGATCACGCGAGAAGGTAGGCGGCACCGCATGCGGGTAAATAAGGGACGGACATGGGGAGAGGGTTGAGCTTAGGAAGATTGTCAGAGAGTCTCAGATCTGACCCAAGGAAGAGTGAAAATGGATTAGTTTGGATTAGTTTGGATTAGTTTTATAAAAAATAATAGGATATATAGCAGGGCTTAATGTTATATTTACAGCAATCTTGTTGTGTAGTGACAGCTGTCCTGTAATGTTCATGGGGTTTATGAAGTTATAGATAGGCATTCTTCAATAAGCCCTTCTTGTAATATTTAAAGTTCTAAAAGGCATCAGGACAGACTGCTAGAGCAAAGCATGGATGTTCAGAATATAGCATAGCAGTAATGTACCGCCCATACCTCTGGGAACACGGTATTCAGGGAGGGCGTGACTTTAGATATGACATTTCCTGAGTTTGGGGACATGCACTAGCCACCAGTTTGATGGTGATCGACTGATGTGGTCTGATCACTAAAAACTGAACTGGGGTGAACTGACAAATTAACTACAAAAAACTGGTCTTTCCAACTCATTAATGCCTGATTTTTACAGTTCACTTGTCAGTTCACCTTTTACTGAATAGATCCAAATTGAAGGTTTTGTGAAGATTATGTTTTCCTATATTCCCCATTGCTTAGTGACTATTAGGTCTGTGCTGCCTTTTTACACCCAGATGTGTAACTCATTGCTGTCAATATTTACTTCTCTTTTGATGATTTGTCTGGAGTATGTTTTATTGTTTTAAATGATAACTAGTCCTTTTATCATTGTGGGTCACTGCACATGTAAAGTTTGATTTCTTGCAGGGGCACCAAACATTCTTTCCGAATTATTTTATGTTTAATAAATATACGCGTAGGATGTTATTTGCTGTACAGTTGTTTCACCCAGATTTGGAACTAGACAGCGGTGTACATCAGACACTGGGCCCTATCAGTGATTATCTGCAGAGTCCTGGGATCAGGAATATGGAACAGGATGTGTAGTAGTGAGATTGCATGAGATGATCAATCTTCTCCGCCAAGAAATGCAGCCAAGCCAAGGACCTAGCAAAACTTAGAGATTAAATTGACATTGTATACATAACATGCATATACATGCAAACACACGTTTTAATTACTGGTGTGCAGAAAAGTGTAGAGGTTTAAATGGCGCTTGTCCTATTTTACACAAGCTGCAAATCTGTCAGGCAACTACCCCAAGTGCCTTATACATAAAACAATAGTGATACAAAAAGTGACAGTGCGCTAGTGTAAGATATTTTATGTTTTTTATTAAAATTGTACTGTATATGCTCTAACATTTGTTTTATTTGTTTGGAGATACGTATACAACTTGAAGAAATAATCTGTAACCATCTGTGAGACCACATTTACGTGAGTCATACTTCTGATACATATCCTGTATTTTGCACCTTGGTTTGACACTTTAGCGCACTGTCACTTTTTGTATCACTAACGTTTTAATTACTGTAAAGTGTGCACATTGAACAAATTGACACAAATTGAGTGCACATGCACATAAGGGTCGACTCAGTGTGCACAGATCTGACCTGAAATGGATTCGGATCTGTCACATTAGTCGAACTTCATAAATTGCTCTTTGGGCCGTTCGAATAGCAATGCTATTGAGGAGGAGCTCATAGATCTTCTGCATCCTTTGCAGGCCATGGGGCCTCGTCATCAGGTTAAGAGGGCATAGTACCAGATGCTATGAGTAAGGTGAGAGAACAGTGTTAATATATCTTTTATAGTGTCAACTCTACCCTCAACCCCTGTGACTATCTCAGGCCCAATGACCTGCAGTAGGGTCATTGGACCTCTTTGGGGACAAAGAGGTCAGTGTCATGTTTATGGACAATGACAGCAATAATTTTCTGCCTGGCCACAAATATGGCACTGATAAGATATTTGGGCACAAATATGGCATTGACGGGATGTTTAAGTACAATGATGGCCCTGACAAGCACAGAGATGGCAATGGAAAAGCGTTTGAAGGTCAGAGATGACACTGGCAAGATGTTTGGGCAAAAATGGCCCTTAGCTACATGCAGCTTTTTGTTTGTGCTTGCCCATACCCTCTCCAGCTTATATGCTCTGCACAGCTACAGTTTACTACATACACCCTTGCAGCTTCTCTATTTGTGGTAGTCATTTTAAGATGTGCAACAACCTGCAACATGCCCTGTGAGTGTACATTCACACAGCTAAAACATATGTTACATGAAGTGCAGGTATGCGTTCAGTGTGATATAACATGCTGCCTATCGTGTATAAGTATTTCAAATGCACTTACCTTCTCACCACCTGCCGGCACCACCTGCCCGGACCTGTGGATTCCCACCAACTGCATTAACAGTGTCCGTAATCTGATGCCAGAGCTCATTCTTCCTCCTCCTGCTTGTCCTCTTTGCTGCTACCTCCTGGTTGCTGCTATCACGTGGTTGTAACATTGGCTCAGCTTATAGGAATCTCCTTAGGATATAATGGGGTCAGAGGCGGCTTTCTAATTAGGTAAGGTAGGTGGTCTCATGCTAATGGGGACCTCGCGGCTGCCTAACTCACCTTATTGCCTTTGATCTGAAAGGGGAGCCATTAAGCTCCCTGTCATACTAACATTGGCAGTTTAAGGGGTGGCATGCCACCTTCACTGCGATTTATTATTTTTCATTCATTTGTGTGCGATATCGAGGCTCCGCCCCCACTGTCAGTACATCCAATGCACTTAGAAAGAGCCAAACGAGCAGCACAGAAGCACCATAACAACGTGGTCTTTAACACCACTTTCAACTTTGAGAACCTCTCCTTCTGGTGATTGTACGCAGGCTGAGTGTGATTGTGTGGTGGCTGAGTGTGTTTGTGAGTGTGTTCTGTCTGATTGTGGTCTGTGCTGGCTGGACAATGACAGCAGTGATTATATGCCTGGGCACAAATATGGCACTGATAAGATATTTGGGCACAAATATGGCATTGATGGGATGTTTAAGGACAATGATGGCCCTGACAAGCTGCTTGAGCACAGAGATGGCATTGGAAAAGCTGTTGAAGGTCAGAGATGACACTGGCAAGATGTTTGTGCAAAAATGGAACAAGTCCTTGTGGGTGCATATACTAACATTCATATTCTGATAAGATCACTGTGAGCGTGCTAATGTGTGTATTTGATCAGCATACAAGTGTGTATGTGTGTGCTCGTGTGTGTATATGATCAGCATATGAATGTGGATATATGTGTTAGTGTTTACATTTAGGATAAAGCAATAAAGATAGTGAGTTAGTCAGCCACATACTTTTTATCTATAACAACTGTTTTTGTTAGATAGATAGATATTTGTAGAATAATTATGAGAAAAATCAAATTCTAGGAGCTGTGAATTCCTAATTGCTGGGATTTAAGCCAGGTATTCAAATATAAAATGTATACAGTTCATTTTTATTATCTATTGAATATATATATATATTTTATTGAGGTCTGTGAGGGCCTCATGTTCAAGTCTCACAAAGTCTAGAGTCATCTCTGAATGGGGTGTTTCAGGCTACCTCTTTGATGAGTTTCAGATATGTTTCTGCTTCATTTAACCGATATTCAGCAGATATTGCTGTGTAATCGGCTGATTTCTGAATTCCAAACAAATTTGAATGGCACATTGGAGTTACCTGGGTAGCTCCAAATTCAAGTACCGATGTCAAATGAATTAGTTCGCAATTCCGGGGCAGCATTTCGGAGCCGATTATCATCACATATTAGGTTGATGCTATAATGTATGTAAATCACTGAGGTTTTTGCAAATGTCGAATTGAGGTTCATTTGTCCAATTGAGTAGTATTACTACTTTAGATGCAGGATGCTGGTGGGTGCAGCGTGGGTGTATCCTGACCTTTAGATAGTTGGTTGACCTTGGCATGTATCACAGTTTAGTTACCTTGATTTGGAACAGCTACATTGTCTTGTGTTTTTACAGTGGTGTGCACCTTTCTGTTATCTTAATTAATGACCTGTTTTAATTATACTACTCTGCACACATTTTGTTTGCATTACTATATGTTTTTGTAAATTAAATCTGGCTGCTAGTCCATTTTTTATACTTTCTCTAAAGGCGACGAGTTGTCCCAATTCAAACTCCCTTTGGATTTTAGTGTATATAAATTTGTATTTCTTTATAAGTATGGAGTCCGAGATAGGATATTGAGATAGACCTTTGCGCAGTGGGGGAAGAGGGAGGTCAAATTTAATTTAGTGAATAGGGTGAGGATGCCGACTTGGGAGGTTGACCTTTAATGTGAAAGTTGACCTCCCAAGACCATCTGTTTGTAATATACTCAAATTTTAGTGGATAGACCCTTTTGGTTCAGTGTTTGCTGGGGCAAGTACTATGCATGCAATCTTGGTGCTTTGGCAAGACCTGTTGGTGTTGAAAGGTGGTACTGTGACAAGTGAAATGGGTGTAATCAGGTGCTGTGCTTGCAATGGCAACCACAGCCATTGCAACAAGGGATGTGGGGGCATTAATGAAAGGCGGACAGGAGAAATGGAGTGAGGAGGACAGAGGAAGTATTTAAAAACAAGCAATGCATTTGAAAAACTATTTATTTGACCTGTTAAATATACTGTACCATCATCTGTGACTGTACACCTACGACCATCACTGATAATGTATAATTGACATGGGACTTCCTAATCTAAATAATGCAGTTTACGCAACATATATTTGTTTGTAGCCTACACAGTGACTGGTAGCTGCTGTTAAACATTAGACCATTTCTAGGCATATTTCAACTTTCTTCTAAGGATTGTAATGTAAAGGAAAAGCTGAAAAACGTATGATACTCACTGTCTGTGGCTTTTTGCATCCACTAGGCATGATAGTGTTGATATTATGAATTATCTGGGGTTAATGATTTATGTGTGTATAACATTTCCCGCATCCAGAAAAAATGCTCTCCCAGTCTCCCTGATCCAGATCGCATAAAAGCCTGTGCAACATATCAAAAACGAATTTTATATCCTATTATTATATTGTTTGCAAGCAAATTATATAATTGTAAGCTTTGAACATGACACCTATCTCCTGTTGCTCCTAAAACTGACCAAATAATGTGTAACAAGTTGCATTGTCAACCACTGTGACATCATTGCTGTAACAATATTGTGGGAGTGAATAAAAATGTTGCAAAGTAAATGCTGCCTGATCTCCGACAGACACATTGCAACAGTCCAGTTGACTAGCAAGCACAAAGCATACCAAAAAATAATAAATACTGGTTATGAAAATATTGGATAGTAATAAGAGATAATAATAACACTAATAAATTCAAAGACAGCTATAATTAATGAAAAATTATCATTTGATATTAAAATAACATACTTTGCAGAGGGCATATGATTTAAGTATACATAAACATTACTTTCTACACAGTTTGAAGCCTTTTTTTTTCTCTTGTAAAAAACATTACTGCCAAAGTTCATTCTAATGAAAACATTTATTCTTCGTCTACACCAATCACACCCATATTGTGTCTGGGTATTATTCCCAACCCTCTCTCTATTTCTGACACAAGCAGGGAAACAAAATGTGGGTGCTTTACAAACGAAATATAATCCAGATAAGCTTGCACGAGTTAGCAAAACAACTGATTATCAACACTATTCCCAGTAATGGGGATAAGAAATTGCCATGTCTCAGTCTGGCCAGATTTTGTCAGGTTTCGTTTTAGGAGATCTGGTTTGAATGATTGATTTGTTCATTTAAAGGTAATGCAAATAGACAGGTCGTATCGTACACCTGTCTGGGGTGCAAATTTGTTTTAGCTTAGCATGCCTCCCATGTGCTAGTCTTTAATGTGCAGTGCTTTATACAGGGCTGTCTTCAATATTGATACAAACATGGGTAAAAACTTGCTTGAGCCCCCACAGCAAACCCCCCCCCCCAAAACCACACAATTGCTGCCTACAATATGAAAGCGCTCTCTAATATACTTTTGTGATATAGTCACCGAGTAATAACATGTGTATAATAAGTGTATAATATGTATATGTGAAACAAAATGTATACCTTCTTATTATACAAGACCAATAAAAGTACTCAGTGCCTATATAACAAAGTATACATGTATATTTGAGAGCAATTACATATTGTAGGTAGCAATTAACATTAAAATACAGCAATGTTCCAGTAATGACAAATGGCACTGACAAATATTATACAGTAGAGAAGGGATCAGCAACCTTTTTCCACTGGGGGGCCAGAAGCAAAGTCTGCAAGGTGATGGCGGGACACATTCATGTATAACACAATTGTAAAACAATAAATATATAGCTTTATACACACATACATATCACATGTCTATCTATACTCACATATTTATATAACTTGTTGCATTTATACCTATATGAACTTTTTAATATTATATTCATATGTAATAAAACTGTTATTGAAACATTTCATTTCTTGTTTTTATTCCCTTCCTCTGCACCTAAAGAACTTAACACAGCACCATACAGTAACATACCTAACATAACCCACAGCACTTGCCATGCACCTATATTACACCCACATGATTTGGCATGCCACAGTGTCAATTTGCTCCACAGAACTGTCCCTGCAGAACATGCCACAGCCGGTTTGTTCATTAATATGCCCCAACCACTTAGCCCATTAATATTCCAATATTAATAGTCAAGTTTTGAGATTTTTCCAAACTCAGATGTTTGGCCTGATTTTAAGTGTTCACTGTTAAGTGAATACACACAATCAATAATGGAACATTATCAAGTTTGTATTTCTGAATAGTTGCATGAAATATAATGTCTTTAAATGCCACTATCCTCATATCCAGGGTATATTTATTATGTTTGCTGCTTAACAGCAGTGATTTTAAATCTATTCAGAGTGTGTGGATTATTGCCCAACTAAAATAAATGGAATGCAAAACATAAACTTCTCGCTGAACCTCTCCTTGGTAATGAGTGTGATGACATCACAGCATGCCACGAAGACAATGGGGGTGGAAGGAGGGGCCACATCCTTGAAAAGGTCCCTGGGTGACCAATTACCTGATTGTGTGATAGTTGTATGCTTATTTGGGTTTTCAGCTACAATGAAAAATCCTCCCCTAAGGGGACAAATTGGGAAAATGCGATGGGCTTAGAACAAACAGCAAAGGCAGTGACACAGTGACTCATTGGGCAACTGGATTAGCATAGTTAAGCATGATTTTTAAATGAAGTACAGCTCATCTGTTGTTCAACATTGTGTCGAGCAAGCCCAATGATTCACAAACTAGCGAGGTGTCTGCGTAGGAACGAGTGCCCAATTCTTAAGTAATGTTGTCTTGATTTGAGAAATAAGAAACAGTTTCATAGCTGGGTAACACATGTTTTGACCCTTTAGACAATGCCTTTAAAGCAATATTTTTTAGCAGACAGTTAAGTTAGTTGGATACACAGAGAAGTAAAGCTCCTGCTGTTAAATCATTATCTTGCTACTTATAAACCTGACCTAGTTTCCATCCAAGGTCCTTGTTTTGGGGAAAGTTTGAAAAACAGCATATGCATTCTATAGCAGAAGTGCACCATGAACTGAGACATGAAATACAAAAAACAGACATTAAACCCTTAGCCATTGACATTTCTGCTGTGTTTGTGTTTAGCTGTAATTTTTTCTTACTCACACATATTATATACTGTTTTTATCACCATAAAAAGTGATTTATTTAGACCATTATGTTCTTCATATCATGTAAATTACTATTAGAAATATACATGTTTCTATGTTTTTCTGTTGCTTTTTGCAAGTTATAGTGCAATAACCAAAAGTTGTATTTTTTGTATCATAACCATTTCTCCAACAGTGACCTTTTGACCCTAACCTTTGTGCTAACTCTAATTCTAACCCTAACACATTTGTAACACTAAGTTGAGCTCTAACCCTAACCCCAATTTTAACCCTAGATCTAGGGTTAGTTTTTTCCTTTTTTAATGTAATGCTGCTGACGACCTCTAGAGGCAGTCAAGCAACAGTAATAGAGCAACTTCGGCCTTTTCTGCTGGATAAGAGCAAGCACTATATTGAAGGAGCCTGCTTCTCTCCAATTATGGTACCTAAGGGGGGGGGGGGGGCAAATTTCGGTACTGCATAATTCCTTGACATTGAGGCATCATAGCAGCACCAAAGACAGCAACCGTTGATTTCATTCAGGATGTACAAGGTATGTCCATTTTAACAAAGTAACATATTTTTGATGACGTACCTGATATGTCCTATGTCAGTTAATAGCAGAGTTGTAAGGATTGATGGAGGATTTTTCCAACTTAGCTATTAATTCACCACCATAAACCTGCTTTATGCCAGTGAGGGCAAGGTCATGTGAGATCACATGAGCCCAAAGGACCCCTCAGTATTATGCTTCCATCTCCATAGTGCATGCAGAAGCATCTACCCGGCTGGAGGAGGCTTAAAATGCACAGTTAAACCATTATGGTTGTAGTGCCTTTTTTCTCACAAAGCTACTTGTTCGGAGGTGACAGTCATCCAGGACATACCTGAATTTAATAGTACACCCCAAACACTAGGATTATCCTGGAAAATCTTGGACTCTATGCATCTATAAACCTGTCCAATATGGCGCCACCGGAAAGGCAGAACCCAGGAACAGTAAGTTTTCAAAAAAATTAAGCCTGATTGTCCAAAATAATTGGTTTAAAATTAAATACAAAAACATAATAGGGTCTACTCAACAAAGAGAGAATTGCAGGCAATTCAGATAGGAATTTCAAAATGAAGTCAAAATCAGCTGCGTTTGAAAAATTCTCCTATTCAGCTACATTGGCATTAAGTTTGAAATTCCCATCTTAATCCCCTACAATTCTTCTTTCCTGTCTGTGAGTTGGTACAATAAGATTTTGATTGATTGATTTAGTAATTTGATTGAAATTTCACTGTAACTTTGTTGTTGTGTCTGATAAGATTTTTATTGTTTCTTGTAATGGTGTAAGCTTAGACAAATCACATGATGGTAACTCAGCTGCTACACGCCTAATTAAATTAGCCGGGTCGCTGGGAAGTTATGGAGGAAGTGGACTCATGCTTGGCTCTTCTTCATCTCCCTTCTTCTTGTCAAGTGTCGGACGAGTTCCAATAAATAAACAGATCCTTCAGGAAGCTCCTGACGTGACAGGATAGATATTCTAGGATCACCACCCAGCACATTAACCAGTAAGCCTTATTTTATGTTGCCACTTAATGAGCATGAATTGTTTATATTATATATTTTTTTAAATTTCCAGATCATCACTTCTTGAACAACGTGTTTACAAAGCTAATGTTTAGTGCACTATCTTCTCAGTTTGCTCTCTTTTCTTGGTAAACATTTATTATCACTGCCCTTCTGAGCCATAAGATTCTGAGAATGGCTCACCTGAAACCATAAAGATGTGCAGTAAGATCTCATGCACTGGACAGTTCTGCAGTGAATCTCTCCTTGACAATACCTGTAGGATTAATCTAATGTACAGATCATCACCTGGTGTTATATTCAGGTCCGAAGCCAGTGAACTGCTTGTATAAAAGCCTGCAGATCAACCGTTCAGATAATCTACAGAGCATCGTAATTAGTCAGTGCAGTAACCATTCCTCTGCAACTTAAGACATATAGGGGGGTTTAAATGACTGCTGTATGTCCTAAGTTCCAATGCAGACCATGGACCTCTTATTTATTTGCATTGGAATATATTCATTTAACATTATCATCTTCATAAAAGAAATGCAGGCTCACTTGATTGTAAGAATAGCCAATTAGCGAACATATGAATTCACTTAGCTTACACGTGAGTGGAAAATTGGTCGGTTATCCTGAAAGGATGATGTAACTGCTATTCTATGCTGCTATGATTGAGAGCTGCAGTAATAATGTATGAACAGGAGAATGAAGGACAATATATCAGGAAGCCAGCACCAATGAGTGCATCAGAAAAGGAGTGCGAACCAGGGGGGCTTTGCATACCTAGCCTTCGTTCCAAAAAAAGCTTGGTATTCTGTCCTTAAAACATTACACAATAATTCTCTAGTCCAGGGATCTCCAAACTACAGCCTGCAGGCCACGTCCAGCCCGCAGGCAGTAATTAGCCTGCCCACTGTAAATAGCACAAGGCCTACAGGGGGTGGTAAAAATGCCACCTCAAATGCCTGCTCTTATATTCAAGGTCATCTTATAATCAGACCTCAAATAGAGGACTGACTATAAGACTAGGATCCAGGTCCCCCACAGAGCTGCAGGGATTCTCCTCACAAACAGCCGGGTTTCTACAAAGGAACGCCAGAACGTCACATAACCTCCAGGTGTTCCGTCATAGAAGCCCCAGCGGAAGTTCCGTGCAGCATCGGAGGATGTCAGCGTGCATCGAGCGTACATCCACCAGCTGACCCCACTGGACACCAGGGAGTCTGGAGGAGAATTGGAAATTCTGGGGGGAAGATTGTCAGCAGATTGGCATGTGTGGGGGCAGATTGTCAGCAAATTGGCATGTGATGGGGCAGAGAGGGTGCAAATTGACAAGTGGGGGCAGATTGGAATGCGTGGGGTGTCAGCAGAATGGCAAGTGTGGGGCAGATTGGCATGTGGGGGCAGAGTGGCAGCAGATTGGCATGTGTGAGGACAAATTTGCAAGTGTGAGGGGCTGATTGGCAGCAGGTTGGTAAGTCTGGGGGGCAGATTGGCAGCAGATTGGCAGTCTGGGTGCGGGGGGGGGGGGCATTGCCAAATTCAAGGAAATAAAAACTATAATAATAATATTTTTTCTAAATATGAAAAAACTGTTTACATGTGAACTAATATTTACTAGTAAAACTTTTTTCTCTACATGTATTTTTATATTCAGCCTTTTTCTTTCTTTCCTAATTTAATAAGTTATTAAAAAAAAAAGTTATCTTATATCCAGGCAAATACAGTACATTTTCTGAGAAGGTCCTAATGACTTACTGACAGCAATACACAATCTAATGATAAAATATTAGCTAAATATGTAATATAGGTGAACTTCTAGAGACCAGTTTAATAACCACTCATGATACACAAAACTTGTTCTCTATACTGTGCCTGCTGTCCGCCAAATCTATGCTAGTTCAAGTGTATTTGTTTGAATATATGATGCAGGTAACCAGTAATAAGAACTTTAATTATCAGTCCGGTTTTTATAGAGGTACTATAAAAACCTTTCCCAGCTTTGAAAATTGGATGAACACATGCACTGCTACTGTACAACATGTATCAATGAAACAAATCCTATTGCTGAAAGTTTTTTGTTTTATTAAGCTATGTCAATTTTTTCTCCAAGCATTGCAATAAAACACTTCTGATAAGTAACCTCTTATTTTATTCATTCCAAAAATGTATTGTTGGAACAATTATGTATAGTAATCTGTAGAACAAGAGCTCCAGAGTATGTAACAAGCCTTCTACATACCATTCAAGACTATATAACTAGATGAGGTCACATACATGCCAATTAGTTCCAGGCCAGTCATTCTTCAGATCTCTTGTAGCGCCAGGAGCTCAGAGTCACGCTACATTTGTACCAGAGATTCTATATATCAAACCAAGTTTTCATCATTATCACATTTAACATAGAATTAGTCAGCAAGCATGTTTGACAGATTGCAGGATTTGGAATAATTGCCGTGGACAGAGGCTCAAGGAGGTAAATTATTAAAAATCCTATAGAACAGATGTTGTCGACAATCATGGACATTTTTATTTCTTCATATTACATTGTTTATTGGAGTCTACTTCCAGCAAGTATGAAAAGGTTTTTTCTTAATGGGGCTCTGTCACCAAGGTTTGTTTGGAATATTTATGGGACCCTTGGCAAGACTCTGGAGGGATTGCCTTTTCTAAAACATCTCAAGCTCATATAGAAGAAGTCTATAGAATCTAAAACAGATTTTTAGCTCTCCATTTCTTCGACCTATCCTTGGGAGACTTGATCTTTCGTGAGAACAAGAGGTGGCACAGCAATGTATTTGAATAGCCATTGTTCACTTAACATTTATTATAAAGTTTTATTATTGAAGAAATGTTAGTGTCCACAAAGTAAAAAAGCATGAACCAGCTGGAAAAGGCTAATGTTAGTCTCTTATTCTTCAAATACCTCTGAGTGGTTGAATGTGGGAGAACCTGCATAGATTTGAAGGTTTTCCAAAGCAGTTAGTCAAATTTAGCTGAGTTAATCAAATATGGTTTGCAAGAATGGCAAACCTATAGACTTTCCTCCTATTGTTAGCACAAATTAACCTTATTAAACTACCCTGAATAACTTGAATTTTTTTTTAAAGCATATAAACTGCTGAATATAAAACACTACACATGTAACAAAATTGAAAGTTGAACGCATTCATTCTTAAAAGACCAAGATGAGAGCAAATCTTTCAAACATCTTAAATAAAATGAATAGTGTCGGCCATGTGCTCGCCACCTGGCTCCTAATTTCCTGAACAGGTCAAAGACATTTTTAAAGTCTGCCATCTGCAAACCTAACGCAAGGTTAGAAATAAACCTCTAAAGGGAAAAAAATAAGTATTAAAATCATAAATAATTTTATAATTCTTTATTTGAAATCTTCTCACTCTTTTGTAAATGTGAGACCCTAAAGCCCACAATCCGGTGACTTATTATTATTAATAATAAGCTGCTTGCTAATTTGGGCTGCAATCTTTCTTCCATCTATCTAAAAGTAGAGGAAACTACATTTCCTTTTCAAGTTCAAATTGCAAAGACAATATATATTTTTTCAAATATCTGTGTTTGATAACTTTACTTCCTTACATATTGGTTTGGTTAAGGGATGGTTCCACGTAGGCTCTTTGATGTGTGGTACAGGCCAAAGAAAATGTTCCTGTTTTGTTTAAATATTGGGGATTTTTTTTAGTAAATCACCTCATAACCACTGGGGATTTGAGACCTAAAAATAACTTTCGACTATTATATATCTGTTAAAACAGGACTTCACAAATCCCCACAGCCGGGGATCCATGAAAGTAGTATTCCCATGCATTTTACAGATAACTAGGCTGGCTCCTGATTTGTCTGTTTGGTGGTCAACATATTTGTTTCAAGCCCAGTTTTAAAAGCATACTTTGCAACTTTTGAACCTACCATTCATGATGGTGAGGGTCTCAGAGGGTGTGTGACACACTACTGTGCAGACACATGAAAACCAACCAGTTGCCAAGCAGTGTCTTGGGTGCTGAATCATCACCTCACATACACTTGGATGGGGAACGAGACAGAAAAAATATATTTTAATATTTAAAAAAAAATACCATTTCTTTAATTTAACGAAACATTGGTTTGGAAGAAAATGCCTACCTAAAATGGACATTTTAATGCTGCAAAGACAATAGACATTTAACCCTTTAATGAGCGTTGGAAGTGATCATTGATCGCCTCCTCTGCTCAGCTGGTGTGGGTGTAATGTCGCAATGTCGAGGCATTCGGCAAAACCAAAATCAGGGCTCTACCTGCAATATAATTGCTCCCCATATTGATTGCAAGTGCCATATTGAAAAGTAGCATGTCTTTCTAATATGGAGTTGCCCTGTTGTTGGCAACAACTTTGGAAGTGACCGATGGTCAAATCCATCACTCTGGCTTGACTGCCTGTAGAGATAGTCACTAGTCAGCAACATTGCATAAAAAAATACAGCCTTAGTTAGCCATAGATCTAGAGTTAGGATTAGCATTGGCTAAGGGTAAGTAAATTTCAGTTATGGTATATAACTATAACTTGAAAAAAAAAAAAAAACATAAAAGCAAGTAAACTTTGGATATTTCTGAACTCAGGTCACATATTAGAGTCTATTTAGCAGATTGTTTTCTTAGCATTCATAGATGTGTAAAATATTTTTTCATGGAACATTTAGAATGAATGGGTTTTATAGTATATTAAATGATATTATGAAAATAAAGGTTTCTTAAGAAAGCCCTTCTTATGCTGACAAAAACAATATATAATATGTGTGGGTAAATTAAATAAGAAAAAGAACAATTACAACTAAACACATACACCACAGAAACAGTCTCTGGTCTAGTGTCTCTGTCTAGTGCCCAAAATGCATCTCCCAAATATTAATGCATATGTGCTTTCAAAGTACTTTAAAATGCATGTTTTACATTTGGCATTGCTTAAAATATAAAATAATTATAGCTAGATGTATTTGTGAAATTATAGCAGTTTACAAGAACCAGGACTGCCCACACTAGCAGAATAAAAGTAATTTCCTTTATTTATTTATATTTTGCTGCAGGAACCAATGAGAATAATTTAATTCAGATGAATGGAATTTCCTGTATCTCTAGTGATGTCATAAGGCAATGTGTTGCACTTGTAAGAGATCCTACTGTGTACAAGAGCATGGTCACTTAGAGTTCACACAATGTATTCAATTTGAGGAGTACAGAAGTGAATAAATGAAACAAAACTTTATATCCTCAGTACAAATGTTAAAAGTGTAGGCGCTACTAAATTGATATAAAAATAAAAGGTAAATAAAGAAAGTAGCTCTACTCACAGACTAGAGGGGTAACCCTATTACCACACCCTTTAAATGAACAAGTGCAAATTAAAGTGTCAGGTGTGCTAAAAAACAAATTGTGAAAAATATATAAATAAATTGTGAGAAAGTGTTGCAATCAAATTATACTCTTAACCCAAATTTTCTTCCAAGATCTTTCTGAAGTCCATACAGTAGACTGAACAAGAACATCCAGTAATCGCCCAGCCAGTGGATAAAAGGATCCGTACTACACCAACCTGTATAAGGGTTGGTTTGAGGAGTTCCACATTTTTGGAGGTGAATTGGAAAAATATTAAGTTTTACAAGGGCTACAACTTCTTATTAGTTTAGGGTGGTCTGTGAACCAGACAAGCAATTAATGGGTATTTTTAGCAACAATTATTTAAACCTTAAATTCACCATTGAAGATGACAGGTTGGTAAGGTCATTTTTGGATCTATAGTTGGCACTTGACCTTTACAGAGTTATCAAAACCCTGTATAGAAAACAATGTAGTCCTGCCAAGCATACCAGCAGGAGCATTGCAGTTAGACCATTACTCCAGAGTCTCCTCAATTGTACTACATTTTTAGGATGATAGACATCTTGCATGTTGGGTAGTCTATTAGTAAATGCCCCTTTGTGAGCACAAAATGTGTTACGCATTGTTGTGGCTATTTGGCTATACAACACTTGAGCCCAAAATAAATGTTGTTTCTCGTCAAGAGATGTTTTAAGAAGATTAAAATTATTGACTCATTTGCATATATGCTGCTTGTCTACAAGATGGTTTGTCCATGACACTTTGAAATACTACTCTTTCGGATACCTGTTTTTGCATTTTGCTGGTAGAAGCTCTGGACATGTAGCGTCTTCTTCTGCAACGGAAGCAAACCAAAAAGAAATTGTCAAAATGATATCAAACTACACACAGAATGTACTTCTGGGAGGTCGCTGTCATCTAAATTCTTATCCAAGTATTTTCCAACAAAAGAGCACACAAGAACTCATAATGAACAAAGTATGTCTTCCGATGAAATCAGTTCATAATGTAAACCATAAAATTAGACCTGACACATCATAAGAATAGAGTGCATTACAGTTTACAACTAAGAAGAAAGTTGGAACTGGTGTCTCAGATAACGTATTCAGTGAGGTGGTGATCATCTATTGATGGAGATGCTCTGGTTTATTTTGTATAGTTGCAGTGTAGTGTTGATAGACAATAATGAAAATTGTACCATTTTTTTCCCTACAAACCCTCTATGGGGTAAATGGTTTCTTGTTTTTAGAAACATAATCCAGGTGTTTGATCTTGAAAAGGAATGGCATCAACACAAAACAAGCCTCTCATTCACTTTACAATAGTGAGTTTACACCCCCAATATATTCCAGAGAAGATATGATTTATCCCCTTCAGCAAGTCCTGCGGTGGAATGATCGGTTTTCATGACCACTCTGTCTCTGCTGCTCTCATGCCCGCTGTAGAGGCATGAGGCAGCACTGAAGTTTCCTCTTTGAGTCACCCACGATCGCTCCATGGAGCAAAACGCTGAGACATATTGGAGATGCTGCTCCAATGTAGCTGCTGCCCTCTTGTGGGAAGAGCATTGGAATTAAAAAAAAAAAAGTTAACTTCCGTCACTCTGATGCTGTTGCAAGACTGCCCCTAGAGGCAGTCATCAACATTGTAATTTAAAAAACCAACAACTTAATTAGCAAAAAATTAGGGTTAGGACAATGGTTAGGGTTATAATTAAATTAGGGTTAGCATAAGGGATAGAGGTAGGGTTAGAGTTAGGGTTACATTTAGGTTTAGAGTTAAATTTAAGGGTCGGGTTGTGGTCAAAATGTGAAAATGGTCATAAAACAAACAACACTAGTTTTGGTTATTATTATAACTCACAAAAAACAGCAGAGAAACATGAAAACATTCATATTTTTAAATTCGTGACAACATTTTTTAACTATTTAGACAGGATCTTTTTCACTGATTGTATTTGTGTAAATTATTTTTTAGGTCAAAGTTAGAAAAAGTGTTGTTGTTTTTCCCCCATCATATTTTATGTTTTTTTTTGTAGTAAATTAAAAGATATGATGAACATAATGGTATCTAACCAAAGCCCTTCTTATGGCAATAAAAAAAATATGATTTGTGTGGGTACAGTATGTGAGAAAGAAGAAAATTACAATCCCTGTTTCCATTGCACTTTTGTAGTTGTTAGTGGCAGTCAGCAATAATACAGGGTTAGAGTAAGAGGATTAGAGTAAAGAGTAAGAGGATTAGAGTAAAGTTAGGGTTAGGTTGATCACCAGGGTAGGGGTCAAAAGGTCACTGTATGGGAAAAGTGTTAAAGAAAAATCACTACATTAGGTTATTGCCCTATAACTTAAAAAAAAACAACAGAAAAACTCAGGGCAAATATTAAAAAACTTGTTTACTATTTGTAATTGTCTAAAAGATTATTCTCCACTTTCAATCTTTCAGTTAAACAGTACGTATGTTTGAAGCAGTATATAATAATATGTGTGGGTACATTAAATGAGAAAAATGTAAAGGACAGCTAAACACAAACACCAAATATAAAATATTTCTGTCAAATCTGCGTAAAGCACTTGCATATAAAACTACGCTTGTGTACATTATTTCCTGGTTATTGAGATGGCTGGGGTCTCTAATATGTAAGTGACTAAATTTCCAAGACTGTGTTTGTGTCTAGAGAGGTTTGAGGTCATGTAATGTGCCACACACAACTTTGTATAATAGGGACTTGGAGTACATTGAAGAAATGGGTGAAACATTCTCAACTGAGAAATAAAATATTCAAAATGTGGCAGCTTCTTTCAAGAATAACATTTACATGTAAGAATCAGGTTTTAGCTCCAAGGAACCAAACTAATTTTGATGTATCTGCTAGTGTTTTTTTTCTGCCCTTAATTGCCTGCTTTAAGCTGTCCCAATTTTCATTATCTGGTGTTCGGGACACTGGAGAATGCTGGGCGCTGTTAGTTAGTGACAACACCTTTTCCAAGTCACACCACCCAGCACCCCTCTTTTCTATTGCATGGAATAAAATATCAGGGGTCTCTTTTCAAAGTAGCATTAAAATTAAGTTAAATATTGCTAAAACTAAAAGAAACAACTGGTACTTATAAATGCCTATTTATTTAACTGTGTCAGCTTTAATTTGCATTTGTTTGTCCAATTTATTATCCCAACTGAACAAATCCACTTTAAGGCTCTAGTGGGCCCTCGGCAAAGTCTTAAGTAGTGCGCCACCTCTCTGATCCAATCTTTCTAAAATATCTGCTCCCAAACAGCTTGTCAGTGACATATCTGCCCCAAAACAGCTTGCCAGGGACAAGTTTGCTGCCCAGCAACTTACCATTACCATCATTGCCCCCAAACAGCTTCTGAGTGCCATAATTGCTCCCAGGATGCCACTTGACATTAGGCGCTCCAATTATAAAGAAGGCTCCGAGTGTAAAAGGGCAGAAGATGAAATCTATGCTGATTCAGCCGGCATACACTTCACCCCTCGAGCTCTGTGTGCACCACTACCCGCCATTTCTACTGTCCAAGAATTTGATTCACAAGGCAGTGTTCCTGGACCCAATCGGAGGTCCGGCAGTCATGTGATTGCTGTGATGAACAATTCACAACCATCACAGACAAAGTCAATCACATCATTGTCAATGTTTTTAAATCAGACTTTTGTCTGATTGTTAGAGACAAAGACTATAAACAAATTACATTTTAAAATGTTTGTTGCCAATTAAAACAAAATATATATTAATTTAAGTTAACTGCTGCAGGTCCATGCTGTAGGTCTGATGGCTCTGACCAATACACAATGCCTTCTCAGATTTTATTTTCATTTTTTTTCTCTAGTTTTTATAATTTGATTAGCTTGTTAGCTGGGATAAGTTGGTTAGTGCTGCTTTAGTTGTGTAGAACACCATTGGGAAAATCGTGAAAAAACATGTTTATTTCCCCCAAAAGCTTCCTTCTTTTGATATATTCTTAATACTAAATTGTAGATGATCTATATATGCCTTTGGTATTGAAAGAAAGCTCTAACTGTCCTTTAAAAAAAAAATGGGGGCCATGTATAAACAGGGCGCCCATGCAGATTGTGCCAAATACTGGGTAAGGAGTGGCATTAGTTAAGGGTAATTAAATTAAGGAGTGAACAATAAGTAAAAAAAAAGAAAGATAAAGCAAGAAATTGCAAAATAAATTAGTAAATAAATTGTAAGAATGAGATGATGAAAAGTGCAGTGAAAAAAGCCCACACCCAATTAGCAGTAATCCTAGGGTTACCCTTGTCTTGATCAATTACATCCTGGGTGATTAGATTAATTATGACGTATGTTTTACATTGACATGTGTGAGCAATTTATAATAAACAATTCTACCTGCTGCTATGCATTGGTTTCCCAAAAGAGTATGGATTTACCTTCAGTATTCAAGAACCTCCTAACAACAAAGACATTACACAATTTCTCCACAACAATGTAATACTATATGTGTGAACTAGCAAGGCTTTAAAATAAGGTTATGTGATAAACTGGTACCATAGCTCACTGTCAATGCAGTAGATATTTCCCTGTTACTATAGAAATCCTTGTCAGCAGCTTTTATGAACACTATCCGTTTATTCCACATTGGGAAATGTCTCTTTGACTCATTCCTGATCCCAGCCATATTCCCCAATTTCAATGCACATTTTCCATTTCTGATCACATGGATCAAAACATGTACTGTTTCCATGCTGCACAGCTTGTTGGACATTATAGAACCTTATTTCAGTTTAAGTTAAAAATTTGAGTATCCCTTATATGTCCTTAAAACCCACCAATCACAAACATCCTAGACTAACAACCATCTGTTGTCAAGGCCCCTTTCTGCTTACTATGTTGGCTCCCAAGGGTTTTCATACCAGTTTAAGTTATCAAATAAAGGTTGAATATGTATTATCCAATGATCCAAAATCTGAAATGACCCAAAATTCTTTTTGTTTTTTTCAAAGGTTCAGTTCATATGAGGGATTAGCCCCTTTTTTGGGGCACCGTTCTGTAGCTCTTTCGCTCCTACTCTTTTCTAAGTCAAACTCGAGTACCAAACTTGGCACCTCAACTCTGAGGTCGAATTTGGAGGTCAAATTTTACTTGGTCTCAAAGTGAAAGTCGACCTCCTTTAGTGAATAGACCCATAAGAGAGGCAAATTAGAAAATCAAGACCTGGCTACCGGCTGGATGTTAGGTGAGTAAGCATGGGCTCTGTGTGGAGGAGGAAGACGATGCGAACCAGGATGACCAGGATGGACAGGAGTGAAGTCCGACAAATAATTGAGGAAAACTTTACATAAAGTGAGTATACAAACTTTCCCTTACTAGCTATGTCCCTCCATAATGCCCTGCACTGACAGCTGTCCTTTTAACTCCATGGAAAGTATTCCTCCATACAGAGGTCCTGGAGACCATCAACTGCAGGTAACATACAACAGGTGATTGTATGCATTTGCATTATATAAACTGTCATGGCACGTCAACTCTTATCATGCCAAGGATGCTCATAACAATAATCTGCATAACTGGAGATGAAGTGCAACAGTGGAATTCACAGTTGTTATTCAACAAGGGAGACAGTCACTACAAGTGAAATGCAGAGGAGTGAAAACAGCAACATTTCATCTCTCTCGTCAAACCATACAAAGTGCTGGGGACAATTTGTTGAGTTCCATTGCAAGAAGGGCTAAACAGGTTGTATCCTGCACAATGCATGGGAAGTGGAAGGGATGAAATGTCCATCTGCAACACACCTGTAGTTAACACTAAAGGGTCTACTGAAAAATGCGCGAATTAAGAGTGGAATTTTAGACTTAAGGCCAAAATAGTTGAGTTGTGAAAAATTCTCCCATTGAGCAGAATAGGGGATTTTCTTTTTTCTAATTTAGACACTTTGGCCATGAGACGGAACCCTTCATTACTGGGGTTCTTGGAGAGAAATAATGGTCTGCTTCCTCCCTATAGATTATGGTCCCTGCCATTGAAAGGGGGTTCTGTTAATGGGGAGGTGGGCACAGTGGGTAAGTTTGCACTTTGCATTGATTACAGTGTCACAAGGGAGTCAGGAACAATGATTGGTAGTTTACTCCCTCATCCATTGTTCTGTGTTAATTAAATGTGCTGTTAAACTGATTATGTTGTGTTCATTATGTGTCTCATTGGATGTTAATGTGTGATGTCATTATGTATGTATATAAGTTTGTGTTGCTTTCAATAAAGTGTTATTATTCTTCATCTTGCACTAAGTCTCGGCTAGTGATTTGGATATATGGAGAGATCAGGAAATACCGGGGTTAAACTCACTGTTCTCAGCCCTTGTGAGCATCCTTAGCAAGCGTAGACTGAAGGAGGTACCCATGTGGAGTTCCAGGGGGTTCCGTCACAGACCTTAAGTTTGATATTCCCATCTCAATTGCCTGCAATTTGCTACTTTTTCAGTAGACCATTTAGTGCTGACTACAGGTGTGTTGCAGATGTACATTTCAACTCTCCCACTTGCTATTGAGCGATGCATTTTTTTCAATACATGGGTACATGTTAACGGCACCGTTACTTATTAGCGATTGCCTATTTGGCATCCACAGTAAATAGATACACTTAGAGGGGCATGTACTAAAAAAACACAAATATATTTTATGTGCAAAAATGTTTTGGCGCTTGCTCCTTTTGCAATGAACTAAACATTTAACACTCAAATTAGTAAATCCGAGCAAATTGCAAATAAAAACAGGCGAGTTTGCGAATATTGTTTCTACCTCTTTTGATAGCACTTGCTAAAAGCTGGTGTAATTTTCACACACAAATAATAATAATTTTTTACTAAATATTCACAAAACTCTTTAGCATGCACAAATATATTCGCAATTTTTTAGCGCAACCGGAACAATGCACGCTAAATAAAATTAAAAGGACGAGTTTCGAATCGGGAAAAAAAGCCCAAAATGTTACAAATAGTTGCAAATTGCACCTTACTCATGTTTTGCCTACTTTTTTTTTAACACTGCACTTGTTTAGTACATGACCGCCTTAATATCAAAAGAATCGTAAAAAATCTTACACAGACTTAGGTGGCTATTCACTAAAAAGTGAGATGTGGTGAGTTGAAGTGAGATAAAGTTTCATCTCACCATTTTCACTATACATTGTGCAGGGACAAACATGGTGAGTTTCTCCTACTAAGCAAACTCACCAGGTTTGTCCCTGCACGATGTGTAGTTAAACAGGTGAGATGAAATGTTCCGGCAACTCACCTGCAAATCACCTTTTAGTGAATAGCCCCCATGGAGTACAAGATTAGCTATCTGCAGTTGAATACATTTTACCTTTTGATAATGATTAATTGATAGATGTGTTGACTGTTCATTAAAACTCAGTACTTTAGTAGTTCATTACTCTGTAGTCATTAAGTATCTAGGTTAATGAACCAATTCACATTTTACATGGTAGAATGAATTGTTTTCATGTGATGTCAGATAATGTCACTGTAGATGTGGTTTTTTTATAGTGACTATCCAGTTGTGAGTGTAGACACACAAATACCGCCATGCCCTGCTGCAGCTTGTAAAAATATAGCAATAATCTGCGTGAGATGACTGGCTTCACAGAACATCACTCGCACATAATTGCAGGAATGGAACTGAGTTAACTATATAGGATTGGACAGAAAAAAAACTTTAATCCATAAACACTTTCCACACCTTCAAAAATCCCTCGTTAAAAGCTCTTAACGAGGAGCGTGGTGAGTCTCAACTTTCACGTTGTTAAACCTCCTGCTGGCAACGTCACTTTACAAGGACACACAGAGAGGCGCACCACTCTGTGGCACCGTTAACTCCAGAGGTGCTTTTCGGCCGTACTTAACCATTAGCGCGCCAGTAGGATGCAAGTCATGTGGCACTTTCTTTTATTACACTTAATAACTTCAAATTCTTTGTAGCAGATTTCTTATTTCTCAAGCAATAAAGTCAAATCTGGAGTCTGACAATTCTTGAGCTGCACAGGTTAAAAGTATAAATGTTGCGCATACATTATATCAGCTACTGGCACCCGTGGTTTTAACATATGAGTCACATCCTATGCTTATATACATGTTTCTCTTTCCAAAGTAGTGCTTCGAAGTGTGTAAATATACAGATTACGCAAATGTACGTTGATGCATACATTAATTCGTTTATACAACGTTCAAGCTATGATGTGTTTGTGTGCAAAATTATATACACACACTTTACTGGGAGACAAGAATAAATACTTTTCATTAGTTGATTTTTTATATAAGGCAGTTAGTAAATGTAGAAATATTGATGTTTACTTTTAATATAGATTATTTTATTTTTTTTAAAAATATTTTAATTCCAGCACTGAAACAAACGCTGAATAATTTCTAGATTTTTAGTTCTCCGCTGTATCATAACCTGTTTCACACTTTTCAGTGGTATATCTGGTAAAATCACAAAGTCAGATAGCCAGCGGATAGACAACTGTTTGATAGGCTAAATCAGCCCATTGTAATCATTATGAAACCGAGATAGGAGCTGAAACAGAAAACCCAAGACACTCGATTTTGAAAAGAAGAGGAAACCTTTCACTGAACCTCAAAGAATAGCAGTGTGTGTTACACTGAGAAATAGCTGTGTAGCAAAAGGGTGACATCACCCTCTAGCAGTGCATGCGGTGACAGGAAAGGAATTTCTCTCGATCTGTAATAGCAGACGGCTCAGCTCAGAAAAACATGTAAAGTTCCAAATGGCAATTGTTATGTTTTTAATTTTTTTAATTTTTTTTTTTTAATTAAAGAAGTAAGCATGTGATCTGCTCTAAACAATTCAACATGGTTTTAATGGACAAGAATCGTACAGAACATACCATAGTAAACCTGCTAAAACCAAGGACCTATTAAGAAAGCAGTCTGACCCATCATGACATAACCGTGGCTCAGATGGGACTTATGACCCGGTCTGTCTGTGCGTTCCTCCTTTTTATTACCAGCCCTATCATTACCGAATAAAATTACAAGACACACTCGACAGCAAACCGTTCTTGGCACACAGATAATGGGCTGTTCTTTTTCCAAATATAAATCAAATATTTCACTGCTAAAAGACAATCGATCCGATTAGCTGGTTTCAAAAACCTCATTTGTAGCTTATATTGTGTCTGTAAGAACCACAGGCTCATTCCAGAACTTTTATGACTATGTCTGAAAATAAGGTGAGGGTCTGACAGTGTTGGAAACAGAGTAAGCAGTGGGCGGAATGAAAAAGGGGGTGTAGGATTAGGAATGATTTCCCCTGATTTATTACCTTAACTTAGACTTATAACAATATTTCTCAAGTTCACATCTTTAACATACACACATCTTATTCATGCTCTTCACTAACGTAACATAACCCTGTAGTTAGTCAGACACACTTCATTCTTCATTGCCTTTCATTCTTCAACCTCCACTCTAGTCTTCAAAACAATTTTCTTTCAATATCCTATATGTTTTACCATCTCTAGCCTCTCAGCTAAGCATCTCTGTTATAATGCATTGCTGTTGTCATTGTTATTTGTCTTAGGTAACGCTCTCCATACTTCTATCCATATTGCTTTTGGAATCATCTATCTTTCCAACAGTAATATTCCTTGGAGCTTTTTGATCCCTAATGGTTTAAAGGCTTGTTTTTTGGCTTTTCTGTAGAAGAAACATTTCAGGCAGGCTGCGTTCACGCCAGACTCTTAAACATCAGTGTGTGGAGAAGCCACCGCAATGACAGGCTTCATCCATTCTTCATTGGATAGAATGTTCTTTATTCTACTGTTAGCAATGGAACACCTGATTCACTGTACTGAATTCATAGGTTTCTGGAAGGAGACAGTCTTCAGAATGAACAGAACAGACAAGAAATAGAGATCCAAGGGGAATAAGAAATATTGTGAGCTAAGTCAGTAGCTTCTATCCACTAAAAATGGACTGTGGTGAACTGACAAGTAAACTGCATATACCAGGCATTAATAGCTGGAAAGATAGACAGTCTGGAGAATATTTCCAACTCATCCAGTAATGCCTGTTTTTGCAGTACACTTGTCAACATGTTTAAATGAATAGACCCAAAAGGGACAATTGTGCTATATCATACCTAGACATCTGCAAAGCTAAGGCACTTGCCTTCTCCATACTGCAAAACATTTTTCCATAGCATTTCTGTAAGATTTGCAAGAATTTTCCTTTTGTCTTTAAGGAGCAACTTCATTGCCATTTATCAGGGCTTTGGGGCTTGAAGGACTGCACCTTTTAATATACAAGACTCATTTTAAAACCAAGGTATTCAAACTAACAATTATTATCTGCCATTCCCTTTCAATAACTTGGCCACAGCATGACAGATATTCTAGTGTCTATATGAGATGTGTGAGGAGGATCACAAAACAATGACACAAAAATATTTGTTTAGAGCAGAGATAGGCAAAGTATTTGTATATGGAATATAGAGGTCTATCCACCATGAAGATTATTGGTACCTAACCCTGGTGTGTTTGGATGTTTGTGACATGCACAGTAGCTTTCCCTTCTCGGAAGTATAGCAGTGGGTTAATTTGTGTAATTATGCATTACTACAAACCTCTATCCTTCTGAGCTGGGCCCATTCATGATGTCTTTATTTGGTGAATTGTGATCATACCAAACACATGGCATTTAAGCATGTGTCTGACATAAGTGAGATTCACTTCAAATGAATGACACATGACATTGCAGCTCATGTTTTACACATTTCTCACTGCAGGAGAGCAGCTGTCTGACTATGTCCGGCCTAGCAAAGCCCTTACAGCCTGCGGCTTGAGTTTCCAGCAAGCTCTGCTAATTCAAACCAAATGCAAAACCCTCTTGGTAATTCTTCCTTCTCAAGCAGATCCGTGAGGAGGATAAAGTCCGCCACTCATGTTATGTCTTATGTAGGAGTGATAAATGGGTCCCATAGGTCTCCGGCTGTGGTTGAAACAGCAACAATATTCTGCACTTTTCACTTTAGTTTAAGCCGCGGCATGGGACTAAGGATTTGAATATATTCTGGCAGACTCCCCTTCTACGCCTGGCTCGTTTCTCTCAAATTACCAGCAAACCTTTGCCTTTATTATTTTAATATATTTTCAGCTCTCTCTCCTAATTAGAATTAAGGCCTGGAGGGATTTTGCAGACCTTTACCATCCACAGTGCCAGAGAAAGCTGTACAAATCTTCCATTACACTCTTAAAATTCTTGTTTATTTTCCTCTTTTGAAGCATTTTTTCCTGTACATCCAGTCCCTGTGTAAAGTGTCCAATAGCCTGAAGCACTGTGCTGTTAAGCTTCGTGTTATACATGGCATGGGCAATGACAGTGTCCACCTAGAAAACACGCTTTGTCCTGTCAAAATTTTACATACAGACAACAAACAGGTACAGTATAGGCAAAGCATTACAAGCTTTTTCCCCAACAGACTCATTTTTTGCTATTCTTTTTATTCATAATATGCAACCACATTTATATATGTTGGTTGTTGCTCCAATCACACCATGAAGCGAGTTAGAGTGGAGGTGAGTGTAGTGTGAAGGCAAGGCAGAGCTAATGGCAACATAGTTTAAATTGCCAGAGTCTCAGCTCCCAGTACCCTAGCATAACGGCCAACACAGCATCATCACTATGCGCAGGGAGCGTGAGCAGCACAAACACAGCCCTGTGTGTGTTTAACACGCAAAACTTATGCTGCGCACTGCTCCCCAGTCAAGTAAGAAGGGGGAGGAAGAGAGATTACTAATGGAGGAGAGAAAGAACTAATAGGGGGAGAAGGGGTAAAAAGAACGTATAGGGGGGAAGAGGGTGAGAGAGAACTGAGAGGGGTAGGAGGAGGAGAAAGAACTGATAGGGGGAAGAATAAACAGAACAAGTATGGTTAGAGACTGGGGAGAGAGTGCAGATATAGGGTGAGGAGAGAGAACAGGCATGGGGAGGGGAAGGAGGGATAATAGATATGGGGAAGAGATAACAGATATGGGAGGAGGAGAGATAACAGATATGGGGGGATGGGGGGAGACATACATAGGATGGGAGAGGAGAGAGAGACATGGAAGGGAGGGGAAAGAGACATACATGAGAAGGGAGAGAGACAGACATGGTGAGGGAAAGAGACATACATGGCAAAGCAGAGGAAAGAGACAGATATTGTAAGGGAGAGAAAAGAGACAGACATGGGAAGGGAGAGGAGGAAGACAGACATGAGGGTAGATGGGGGTGGCCCGCACAGGGCGCCTCAGCACTTAAGGCTGCCCTGGTTAAGGTGAAATACTCCCTCCAGTGTGAGTTTCTCAAGTTCTGTTTTAGACAGCATATTACTTACATTATATCTACCTGTATAAGTGCTTCCAGCCTACCACTACCATGGTTATGTAGTAGCTAGTAGGCCGACCCCTTGCCTGTATCTAAGGGCTAAATCTGAGGACATAGTGGCCACAAAAAAACACACCACACACCATAGCAAATTCTCAGTACCTGAGATTCTGCTACAGCAGGTGTTACTCTCAGGATGTACAGTTTACATTACTCTCCTCAGTCTTGATTTACATTACACAATCAAATTTTGTTTTAGAAACTACCGAATAAATTAAGACTATTTATTGCTATATAGTTAGTGCTATTAAACATTATAGGTTATGTCCTTTTTGAACCTTACATACCTGTGTCTCATTTCTTGAGTAGTGTGTACATGTAATCCTAGTAATAGTAACTGACAACCCAATATACCTATTAGGTACAGGAAAGCTGAACTCAAGTGATATATCCAATTTAATGCTATCAGATTACCAGTGATCTCCTGAAGCAGTGTGAAATATATAACAGACATGAATTCCCAGTAGAAGGGTATGGACAAGAAAGGGTTATACATCTCAACACAAGCACTACACAAACAGCTATTGAAAATTCAACTGTATACAATCACATCCACTTACTGGTTGAAATGTACTAAGAGAAGCAGAACTGCCCATTCACTGAGAGAATTGTCTCTAGCAATGAAAGTGATTTTACACAGTTTAGGACAATTGTTCTGTTTAAAAACTCTGGGACACATAATGTTTCATTTATTGTAGTGTAAGCTCTCTCTTTACTATATCTCCCTCAATTCTCTTGTCTCAAAAAAGAATATTAAAGGGACACTAAACTTTATTTTTCACTTGTGCTTCTAATATAGAAGCACAAGTGAAAAGTTAATTGGCCCTAGTGTGAGGATAAACTTGCAAGTACTTTTGATAGTACACACCAGTTTATCCTCTGACCGACAGCTGCCATGCTTCCATTGGAAGCTAACGCAGAGAGAGACCCTCGTTTTTGCATGGGATCTGCAGCGGGACCTTAACTAGTGCTGATTCCGTGCAAAAAGTAGGGTCTCTCTGTGCGCTAGCAGACAGAGACCCTCGCTTTCGGCTGTCAGAGCGGGGCGAGCCGAGACAAATGTCAGCACGCGATTACCAGGAACTGCTGTGTCTCGCATGTGAGATACTGCAGTTAGTAAACCCGTGTGTATCTATTAAGATACACGTCAGGTTTACTTAATTGACCTGGGACATGTTTTCAAGGAAGCAAGGGTTAAACAATGTTTAATGCTCCTTTAAGGATCTGGTGTGTGAAATTATACATAACAAATTCATGTAGAAAAAAACAGATGACCGTGAATTAAAAATAACAACTTTTTTTTATATATCTTTCATGCATGCTGTATATTTGATAATGTTTTTACTTAAAGTAAACAAGAATTCTTAGCTCAAGGCCATCCAGATATTGTGTTCTACCTACCCTGTTACAATGAATTGTGTAAACATTATCCCATATCCATTTCCCTTTTGTAACCGTACACAGTATAGTTCACTGAACACTGAACTTTGACGAATTGACATATAACTACTAAAATCAAGCTATATTTAATAATAAGCTAGTTGGAGAATTTTTCCAACTTGGCTATTAATTTCTGATTCTTGTAGTTCCAATAATTAACTGTATCGTGAATAGACCTAGGTATGTTCTAAGGTGGGATGGGAATTGTGATATTTTACAAGGCTCTGCATGGTTAAAAAGCACACCTTAACCCAGATTTGTGTTGTATACAGGTGGTATTGGAAGCCAAACAAATTGAATATGTTTCCTTGAGAGGAATTATAGAAGTATATTGGGACAGAGAATGATGACACACTGAAGCAATGGCTGGATAGATATGATGCAAGCCATAAGAGCCATGCCAAGCCATCAAGGATACCCTATCAATGGGAAGGCGTTGATCAATAGTGTTGAATGGAAGTAAAAGATTTAGACGTCACCGGAAGACTGTTGAGTGAAGCAAGTATACACAGTCCTCTTCAGCAGGTTGAAGGTAAAAAGGAAGACGACAAAATAGTTCAATAAAAGTATGGGATGTAAGTCATTTTTTAGGTGTTATTTGGGCATGTTTAAAGTTTGAAGGTACAATTCCAGAGCACAGAGAAAAGTTGATTGAGGTTGATTAGGGTTGCAAAGAGGAGAGGGGATAGCATAAAGATTGAACAAAGTGAGATGGGATAAAGTCTTGGGTGCAAAGTGAAGGTAGTGAAGAGGCAAGGACAACCTCTAACTCCTTCTTCATTACAGATGAGAAGATATTCAGTATGGAGTGTGTTGGATGTACACAGTCAGTTGTAGATTGTTAAGAGCTGTAAGTAAAATCAAACCTGATTGGGTTATTTTTGTCTATAGTGTGGCTGGCAGTGACTTGAAGTTGTAGAAGGACAGAGTATAGTCGCTTTGTAGAATGTTTACAAGTCATTTCATATAACATAGCTTATACACAACCCGACTGCAGTATCTCTTTCCTGTGTAACACCATAATATTAACATTCAAATGGTGTGCATGCCCTGCTGAATGTTGCAGGCAGATTCATTCCAAGGTCCCTCTCACAAGTTAACAGCGGGAAACGTTGGGGCTTTACCTACATGACATTTTAATTGAGCGAATTCTGATTTTTATGTGAAAATCCATTATCTGTTGCTGTACTAATTGTAAATATCACAGAGGCAGACTCTAAACCTCTAAGAACTGATAAGAATGACACACATTCAAATATTTCTAGAAACGGGGCCCTGTGCAGTTCTGTCAGAGCTCAGGAATTCATGTGAGAAGGTGAAGTCTTGCCTTGTGTCTTTCTGTCATACTGTACTGAGGCAAGGCATATTAGGGGGTGGGAGGGGCAAGGGGGCTCTTTGCCAGCCACACAATGTTATCTCACTTCATAAACACCAACCCTCCCCGCTATGACTGTTCCCTTCGGGACTTGTCTGGGAACATGGATATGATTTTTCATGTCAACGGGTTGGAACCAGACTGGGCAGCAAGTATTGATTAACACTTTCACTGACACAGAGGCTACTGCACTTGTTACCAGATTCCAGTGCTACAGTTAGAATTACATTGCATTTCTATGTTGTTTTATTGATTTTCAGTATTACTACAGTGCTCTCATGCTTTATCATTACTTTTCCTTTAAAGTTTACTTTCTGAAGAATAATGTGAGTATGAATTGCAGGATGCCGCAAGGCCAGAGCCTACAGTGGGCAAAGTTACCTGACATCATGTGATTGAGCAAAATTGAGCTGCAGCCTACTTGGTACAGGTACCAGGTATCTGGAGTTCTCTTCTTGGCATTAAGACTATGTATGTCTCAGAGACATCCATAGATTAAACACAATGCTGCCTGTGCACAGGAGGCAATAATTATGTGCATCACAGAATTTCAAAGGACAGAACCTCAGAAAATGTGACTGTCCTGACAAATCCAGGACTGTTGGCAACTTTGGATTGCTGATCAAGATGGTGGCTGATACCTCTTGGTAGAACAACTTTTAGCAAAAAAATGAAGTTATGTTTAAATGAAAGATTGTATCAAGTGTAGTCATTCTTAATAGAAATACTTTAGTGAAAGAATACTAATAAAGCACCTTTTAAAGCCCTCTCTGCATGCATAGCTCTATCAGGGGGTGACATCTCCCTTCATCTAACCAAACGGACCCACTATTCTAAACAACATGTCAGGCCTCTGATAGACTTATATAAGCAGAGCGTGCTCAGTAAAGTACTTCATTTGCAATCTTTATTAAAGCATTTCTATTTACTACCATAAATACATGTTTGCACCTGCTCACTGTTTCTAATGTTACAAGGCGCAAAAGGTTTGGAATCTCTGCTTATCACCATAAGAGTAGCTATGAGTTTTTTGACCATAGGTCATCTAACAAAAATTCTGACACGCGGAAGGAAGAGCAGTCAACGTTTATTCTATAGACTGAGCTTCTTGCTAGAACCTCTAGTCCTTTCTGGTATACACTATATGGACAGAAGTAGTGGGGCACCTGACCATTACACCAACAGGGACTTTATGACATTGCACTGTTGTCAGTGGAGGGTTGGAACTCTTCAGCTATGGAATCAGCAGAGCATTGGCAACTTGTATGCATCATGCGCCTCAGCACTCCGCTGACTCCGCTCTGTGACTTTACGTAGACTCCTGCTTCGTGGCTGAGTTACTGTTGTCCCTAAACGCTTCCACTTTCCAACAATACCACTTACAGCTGATCGTGGAATATCTAGCAAGGATGACATTTCACAAACTGACTTCAATGTGGCATTGCACAGTACCACGGCTTGAATTCACAGCTCTTCAGAACGACTCTTTTTTCCACTAATGTTTGTGAATACAGACTGCATGGCTAGGTGCTTTATTGTATACACCTGTGGCAATGAGTCTGAATGAAAAAACAGAATTCAATAATTAAGTGATGTGTCCCAATACTATTGTCCATCTAATGTATGTATCAATGTATGGGAAAGCACACATAGGAATCATATGCATTTGTTTACTGTATACAGCACTACACAAACAGCGACAAAGTATATGGCACATACATAGTTTCATAGTGGAAGTTTAAAATAACAAAAACAAAGTCCCATTACCATGTACCTGTGAAAGAGTTAATGACCCTGAGTTTAAAATCTAGCAATCATTTGTTTTGGAATCTTTACAATATAATCCAATCCATATTATCATTCTCCACAACACATGGCAGAGGATATTTTTGAAGGTCTACATATATTTTCATTTTTCGACACGAATATGGCAGGATTGCCGAAAAAATAACGCGTCCAAGGTTTTAATGCTCATCGCGTGTCCATCGAGTGGGAGAAGGATTAGGTACATTGAAAATGACAGACGGAAACCCTCGCTGACTGGACCACCTCGTTAAGGAGCGCCTTGCAGCCACACTGGCATGGTGGATTTGGAGATCTCTGGATGTGCTGTTGAGGTTCAGACGCTGGCTTGTTCCTGGAACTCAGTGACTGTTTTTCATCGGAAAACATGCAGTTTAACAGCAAAGTCTGAGCAGTGGAGAGATCAGGGAGAAGGAATGTGTGACAGAGCCAGCAAGCAAGGGGACAGAGCCAAAGAGAAGGGGTGGGGAGGCAAGGGGAACATAGTTTGTGAGAGAATATAAAAGTTTTCGATTAGGATGTTACATGCTACATATTTTTTTTTTTAAAACATTTTTCATGGAAAGCAATGTGAGCCAAAGGCTATTCCAAAAGGTACATGCTTATAGTCTTAACAGTATTGTGTCACCCTGTCTATAGGTCGTGGGCTGTGCCTAGCCTTTGCACTCACATTCCAATTGATCTTTAAGTCTCCAGGTCACTTTCATATATTTTTGCTTTGAATTTAAAGCACAATCTGTTGTATGTATTTTACTTCTGACAGTATATGTTCATTGGTGTCATCACTTTTTCTTCATAATGCAAGTGTTTAAACAACATGGTTTCCGCTACCAGCTTTAACCATTTGCACATTAAATATTTCCTAACAACCTACTATCATGTGTTTTTTTCAAGTAGGTACCTTTTCCAAGTCTATCATTACCTTTTTCAATCAGATTGTATTCAACCCTGTGAACAAACAATTAGACTTGTCACCAGGCTTTTTGCATTACATATGTGCTCCTATGGTAGATTTGCGTTTAATAAAATTAGATATTGTATGTCATTATGCACTTGTCTCACTCACCCATGATCCTTTGCATTGTACAGAAATCATCTGTAGGTCTCACTGGTTATAATACATTATTTTGATTTTGTTTTACACAGGGGTAGAGGACACACAGCCTGCTGCCAATTCATCAATGACTCTTTGTTCCCGACAGGCACTGCCGGGGGTTTGACGATGGCATGCATATTTTCTGAAAAAACATTTCCTTTTTGAATTTGGATGTATGGCACTCAAACTTTACCAAGAAAAATCAGGATTTTTCCCAAGGACCCAACCATTGCAGCTTAGCTGCATGGCACTCAGCTGAAAGAAGGTCCAGCCTCTCTAGTGTCTTCTTAGCATAACTCTTCCTATGACGTCAAGCACTGATCCCACCTTCCTTGTGTTTTAGCAAGCATTCTGCCAGTAAGGATCACCTTCTCCTACATCTGTCTGTGATTCACATGTGTGCCAGTGGACCACCTCTTATTGACCCAAACTCCTGGATATGATGTCACTACTGCCATATGCAATGTATCTGGTCTGGTCAAGAGAAGGTTCCAATTCATTTAAGAGAGGCTGTGTCTTGATATCTGCCCAGCTGATAAATCAGTCCAACGTATTTCCTTTGTAAACCCAATCAGTGCCGATAACTCCCAGAGGGCTATTTGCTATCCAGACTTCTGCTAGTCTATCTGGAAGGATCTCGCTTTAACCCTTTCAATGCTGGCAAATTGCCTCAAGCTATAAAACACACAACACAAGATCATTGATACACAAAAGAGTGGGGCCAATGGGGTTACAGAAAAAAAATAAACATTCGATCTGAGTGACCTCATCCCATCACAAATGTGCTTTCAGGTAGACTAGGAAGGACAGAATATTCTGTAACCCACTAAGCATCTTGCAAACAGACCCCTCTCCAGCACTGGAACAGCTTTTGCACCTTGCTTGAAAACATTATTTCCTGTTATTTAAATGTCTATAACACCAACTCGAAGCCCCAGACTTAATTCCCAGACTGCCTCGCCCCATCCAAAATGAAATTATAGTCGACAGGGTGAAATGTTTAAAGACATAATTTATTCATTACAAACTGACGAGGCTTCATTCCTGTAAGCGTGAGCCAGGCAGGTCCTCTGGACACTCACCAGCAGTGTGCTGGCTCAAAGCCTGGTGTACACAAACACCATTGTGTAAAGGATAAAGCGGGATGTGCTGTTCTGTGCTGTACTCACAGATGGGTCTCAGCTACAAAATCTGTCAAACCACTTTCCCTTACCTGTGGTGGGGTGAATATCAGCTGCAGATTCATAAGCAAAGACAGTGGACTCTCTGTTGAAGGAGATGACAGACCAGATCTATCCCTTGGTGATGTGTTCTATCATTGTTTTCATAAAACATGATGACAATCTTAGAATTTTTATTTTCTAATCTAAGTTAATCACATCTTTTTATGTAGAATGAACACATTTTCAGTGTTCTCAGACTCTGTCCCCAAGTATCCCTAGCAGACCATATCATAATCATATACTTTTTTTGAGTGCCATTATGCAATTGAGGCACCTATGCTCAAGCAGAGATTTGGAGGTATAGGTTAATTGAGATGAACCAATTTTGCTATACATTGTGCAGGGACAAGTGTTCATCTCACCTTAATGTTTCCCTTCATTCTACCTAACATCTGATGCTCCTTAAAAGCATATTCGAAAACTACCACAACATAAAAAACAAACATATCTGTAGTAGAGAGATGGACCTGAATGGATCACTATGTATACGGTCCTACTTATTTGGTTGGGGGAACCCATGTTTTTCAGGAGCAACATATTTGATAATGCCGAATCAAACAGTATTAAAAAGCATTTCACGTCCAGTGTTCTTTAAAGTTCATTACTTCTGTGATTTTCTGGGTAGTATTTTTACCCCTATTATGTATGTACTTGTCTAAATCACTCCCTCTATTTGTATATCTCTGTACATGTAAACTGCAGTGTTAATATAAAGAGACTGTTAACCAAACTATTAAGAATTTGATTTGATTCCAAAACGTAATCCATTTAATTTAATTTCCTTATAGGAATTTGTGTCCAGGACATTGTAAAAATAACCCTAAAGAACACAGTATATACAGTAAATGACCATGATGTAACTAAACAGCAAATGATCATCCCCTTGTTAGTAAAATCGCAGGAGAAATAAAGCAATACATACGAATAGGCTGTATTTTTCAGATGTCAGATGTTGATACTAATGCTTTGCTAAAACAAAAAAAGTCAGCTTAATTCCTATTATAGTCACAATTAAGACATAATACAGAATGAGAGAAGAAGTTCTCACAGGTAACATGGGGTGAGCTGGCATTAGATGTAGTAGAACCCAGCTCTAATTTCCTCCTATTTAGTGCTATGCCCAGGATCCATTCCAAGGTCTTCCTGCTTTCTATTCACAAACAGCGTTCTTCGAAAACACGGTCCAGGGGGCAGGAGGAGTGGAATGTGCGCCACGAGACGAACAACAGCCTTTAGTGGGCTCTGTCCAATCTGAGAGGTGACGGGGCCCCACATTCCTCAGCAGATTGGGCCAAGAAGTGACTGCATGGCTAAATAATGCGGTCCAAGGAGTGACAGGTTCTGTATTCTCTAGCCAAGAGCCGTCCTAGAGGTGATAAGCTTTATGTTCTTGAGCCAGCCGGTCCTGGAGGTAAAATGTTCTGTTTGTGCAAACTAAACAACCCAAGTTTTACATTACATTGAAAAGTGGTGCTAGAGGTTGAGTCGAAGAACGATGTGACACCAGAGACATTTCATTCTAAAAAAGACCATGTTCCGTAGTGAAACACTCAGAGATGAATAGAAGTGACATGATACAGTATGTCTTCAAAGCCAAGTAGTTGAAGAGGTAACTGGCTATGTTTCTAGACTTGCTGTGCAGTCTAACATCTAACAGACTCATCCAAAAAGCACTCCACCTTTTGGTCTAATCAGCCTTAACTGTGACAGATATAATTTACTGATAGTCCATTTTCTGCTTAATTTGGAAGATTTGAGCTTCAGTTAACTTCAAGCACTTGAAGAGCAGAGAAAAAAAATACTTTGTAGTGTACAGTCCCTGAAATCTGTCATAGTAAGGTTTTTTGCACACTTTTTACACTGTATGTTCTTTTCTTCTTTTGTTTTCTTGTTTGAGGGTGCAATACATTGCGCGGCAGACACAGTTTGACCCTAAACAACCCTCTATATCGTGGGGACAGGCTCAGTGCCGAGAAATTTAACTAAAGACAACTCCCTTCCCGTTGTTAGAAGCAGAGTAAAGAGAAAGAGGAAATAAATGGCTGGGGCAGGTTTCTGCAACTTCGAATTCTATATCTCACGTTAGATAGGAAATTAAGTGCTTTTTGGGTGTGACAACAAAAATGCATGCACTGACACTGTCTAACAATATATACCATTAACTTAATAGAGAGAACAATGTTCCATTCACTCAGACTTAGCAGTTTTTGTCTTACAGCTATGCTCTACTGAATGCAATGCATAATGCCATTAGAAAACTGACTATTAGAATCCTCATCCCCCAACAACTGCCCTCAACTCATTTGCTCTTCAGGAATGTTTAATTACCTGACAATGTTTTTTTTTTAATGTATAGTTGCGGTGTAGATTTAATCTAATCAGTTCGAATGTCTGTGCTCAGGTGTTAGTGACATAGCCTTTAAGACATTGGCAATACCCATTGCATATTGATATTGTTTCCAAAGCACTAACATTACCACTAACACCTTTATATTGAATAAAAAAACGCCCTAACATCGACTTTCACACCATATTATTTACTCTGACACAGTATTATAGTATGTACACACCCCGCCGCTGACTCAAGTACACCAGCCAACATCTAACCAATTTTCTGGGAGGCTCCCTGAAAATATTTATCAAATAGATCAAATGGATATTTTTAAGGAGAAATCTCAGTTGACCACAAAATAAATATATCACAAACTAAAGGAACTATTTTTAATTTTCTTTCGGTAAAACTCAGAGATAAGTACTACCTTTTAGAAGATATTTAAATTATAATGCGGCTAATGCACAAGTTTAAATAAATTCGACTAAAGATATGAAAAAAGTCACAATAAAATAAGTGCATTTCGAATAAATTGTAGCTGCCAGTAATAATCATAGACAAAATCTATAACCAAAGTCTCTAAACAACTTGCCTTCCTGAGATCTGTGGTGGAACAGCAGCACTCATACATCATGGTAGACATGATCAAGGAAGTTGTAACATTACTTAAAAGCACTCAAAGCCACTTACCGTTTTTTTGCTCCATAAGACGCACCTAACCATAAGACGCACCTAGTTTTTAATGGAGGAAAACAAGAAAACCACATATAGAGCAGATCTTTACTTCTTATCTTCCCAAAAGTAGTGGTAATGAGCAAAGCTAGAGACAAAATTAATACAGCTAACCTTAGACACACCATCCTGCACCATGAGAAATGCAGTGTGCACCAGCCAAACATTAGCAATCCCTGTGATAGTTATAGACTATAAGAGCATCCCAGCTGCTAATATTTTCCATTACGCACAATATGCCAGTATTTAGCCACTCAATATGCCAGGATTTTGCCACTCAAAATGCCAGGATTTAGCCATTTAATATGCCAGAATTTAGCCACTCAACATGCCATGATTTAGCCATTTAATATTCCAGGATTTAGCCACTCAATATGTCAGTATTTAGCCACTCAGTATGCCAGGATTTAGCCATTTAATATGCCAGGATCCTTGTTGCTAACCGGTCATCTCCTCCGTGCAGTCTTCCCTCCTTTTTTTTGAAAACTGTTTTGTGTTAAATAAGTTAACTCAAGAGATTCTCTGCAAAATCCATAGTCACATTTCATGGCCTTCTGTGAAACCAGGATTATAAAAGTCAAGATTCAAGTCTACAATATGGTTGCCACCTTCTGGTAAAATATCAACTGGATGATGTCACAATTGCACTCTGGCTTCCTGGCTTTTGTGATTATTCCTGTTTCTTCCCAACCCACTGAGGAAGGGGTCCTAGCGTACATTCTACCAGTCTGCCCTCTACTGCCAGTCTTTTCTGCACTAGCCGGTCAGTCTTCTGCGCTTACATGTCAGTCTGAGCTGCCTCAACCATCAGTCCTATCCCAGCTACCAGTACTGTTTCTGTGTTCCTGTCTGACAAGTATGCAAACAGATGTTCCTCCCTGCACTGGTGTTCTGTTACCAGACTGTGTCAGGGCCCCCACTGGAACTGTTGTAAGAAAGACAGACTTACAGATAAAAAAATACAGATTAGAGACATGCGTTTCAGTCTTGTGTTCCTATCAAATTGTGTATATTGTTTGGAGAGGGTACACAATTAATAGTTTGTATTCTCAGCCATTTTAGTAGAGGTCTGTATAGGGAGGTGTTTTTCTCCCACTTGTTTTGTGTCTCCCTTCATCTTGGTAATATAAGTATAACTTTGTTACTCTCTACTCCACTCTGGGATTGTGTATTACTAACCAGGAAAATACAATCATATTGACAGTATACCATCCTGCACCCTGTATTTTGTTTAGTTCTTGTGATTATTCCTGCTGCTTCCACTAGGGGCCTTTGGTTTGTGTATAGCAAGCTCTCCAATTTGACACCGGTTCTGTCTGACCATCCAGTTCTGGATCGATGCTTTCCTTTAATCCTTACAACCTTAGATGTCTACTCAACTGGGGTAGGGGTCTTAGCATGCATCCTCTATGCCAGTCCAGTCTGGGCTCACCTGACCTTTCAGTCTGTGCTCTTTCTCAGTCCTGTCTGCACTGACCTTTCAGTCTTATTTGTTTCTATCATTGAAATTAAGATGTGTACAGCCTGTTTTCTTCTGATGAAGGCAGGGCTGCCACCAGGGCTGGACTGGGAGAAAAATTCGGCCCGGGCATTTTTTTATCACAGCGGCCCACTAAGAAGGGGGCGGGGCAGAGGAGGTGTGTTTTGTCATCACCAATGACAAACACGCTCCCTCTCAAAGTGAGCATGTTGGTTCAATGCTCTTCCAGGGCAGACCATGCGCAGAGCTCTGCTGAAGAGCTCTAGCATGAGAAAAAAGCCCTGTATTTGTTCTGCACAGTGCAAGCAAATTTAATAACATGCTTGCATTGTGTTTCCCTGCAACTTGTCTCTGGTGTCTCTATAAATGAATACCAGGAGACAAAAATGCCAGGAAAGAGTATTGAGCATGTGTTTGGAGCCTGCTTGTGGGATTGCGTGTGTGTAGAGTGAGCTGATTGTGGTGTGGTATTGTGTAATAAGCTCGGTTTTAGTTGTGTTGTGTTTGTGGTGTAATGTGATGCATATGTGGCTAGGGGCTGTAGAGAATGTGTGTATAGGGGATAAGGCAAGTGTGTGCATACAGACTATAGTGTGTGTGTGTGTGTGTGTGTGTGTGTGTGTGTGTATATATAGATGTAGTGTGTGTTTAGGGGTGTAGTATGTGTTTGCTTACAAGGAATCTAGTGTGTGTATATATACATATATATATATGAGTCTAGTGTGTGTTTTAAGGACCCAGAATGTGTATAGGAGATCTAGTGAGTGTGTGTGTGTAGATGATCCAGAGTTGGGTAAGGGATCTAGTGTGTGTCTGGAATGTAATGTGTTTAGGGGTGCAGTATGTGTGTGAGGGGTGCTGTGTGTATATATATATTTATATATATATATATATATATATATATGGAAGTATTGTGTATGTCTGTTGTGCAGTGTGTTGTGGGGTTCTGTGTGTATGTGAGGGGTGCAGTATGTGTGTGTGAGGGGAGCGGTGTGGTGAGGGGGGCGGTGTGTAGGGGGTGGTGTGTGAGGGGGGCGGTGTGTGAAAGGGGCGTGTGTGAGAGGGGCGTGTGTGAAAGTGATGTGTGTGAGTGCTGTGTATGATGTGTGTGAGAGTGCTGTGAATGATGTGTGTGAGAGTGCTGTGTGTGAGAGTGCAAGAGTGCTGTCTATGATGTGTGTGAGAGTGCTGTGTGTGAGAATGCTGTGTGTGAGAATGCTGTGTGTGAGAGTGCTGTGTGTGAGAGTGCTGTATGTGAGAGTGCTATGTGTGTGTGATGGGTGTGAGAGTGCTGTGTGTGATGGATGTGAGAGTGCTGTGTGTGAGAATGCTGTGTGTGATGGGTGTGAGAATGCTGTGTGTGATGGGTGTGAGAGTGATGTGTGTGATGGGTGTGAGAGTGATGTGTGTGAGAATGGATTGTGTGTGTGTGTGTAGGGGGGGGGGGTAAATAAACAAATAAAATAACAGGCATTATGTCCGGGGGGGACATAATGCCTGTTATTTTATTTGTTTATTTACCCCGCCCCCCCCCCCCCCCCTACACACACACACACAATCCATTCTAACATTTATACAGCACTCCCTTCTTACCTTTAGCCTGGGAGCCCCACGCTGGGACTGGCAGT
Organism: Pelodytes ibericus; assembly: GCA_036172795.1. Lineage (NCBI taxonomy): Eukaryota > Metazoa > Chordata > Amphibia > Anura > Pelodytidae > Pelodytes > Pelodytes ibericus. Next base: position 60,440,383 of record CM069857.1, read on the forward strand.
GTTCCCTGGTGGTCCTCGTGGTGAGTGATCTCTAGCCTGCGGGCTAGAGTTCACTCTCGCGAGATCCGGTCGTTGCCATGGCAATGCTCCGGATCTCACGAGAGGAACCCGGTGGAGCTGCAAGTTAGAGCTCCGCCGGGTCTTCTCTCCAGGCTCTCCCTCCCTCTCTCCCCGCCGACAGCATGTTGGCCGGTGAGGGAGATCTTTGATGTCCTCACCGGCCCTTCATGGAAAACAGCGGGGCCGGCGCTCGGATAGTGCGGGCCCTGCATAGACCGGCAGGGGAGATCCTGGGACCCAGAGGCCACTGCTGGGACCTCCCCTGCCGGCCTTGGCCCATGGCCACCACGGCCCACCAGGCATTTGCACGCTGTGCCCGATGGCCAGTCCGGGCCTGGCTGCCACCCAGTGAAATGCATTGAGAGGCTGCTACATACCTCTGCTGGAACTTTATCCTTTGAAGTGTATATTTTGTGTTTGCTGTTTTAGCTCCCCAGGGAGCCATCCTCTTTGGAAGTTTTACTACTTGACAGTGTGTTTCACAGTAATGTACTATTCTATTGCACTTATTTCTTGTTAATAGAGAATAAAGTCATATCGGAAGAAAACACTTGTGGATATCCATTGTCTTATTTCAAGGCAGCATATTATCTGGAAATGTGTGAGTGCATAAGATACACATATATATTCACCACTGAATTCACAGATATATTGCACTATGATGTGTTGTTTTAAATTTTTCCACATGTGCTTCTGCACTACTCCCACTACATACCCATTATTTGCTTGCCTGCCAGTCCTTTCTATACTACCCGCTACCAGTCCTGTCTCAGTGTACCTCTCTGCTTCAGTATGCAAATTATTCCATGTTCCTCTCTACACAGAGGCTCCTACCTGACAACTCATCTTGGTTGCAACAGGTGGCATCCCTAGGTCACACAGAGGAGGGGGCATCTTTATACTTGTTTATAACTGTACAACATAAAGAATAATTTAGTAATTTTTTCCACTTACACCATTACAGATTTCATTTTTTTTTGCTTGCTTACACCAAAACATTTATTAAACTGTGAGTGTAGACAATACAAAAAAATTAAAAATAATTTATACATTGTGTTGGCAGAATTGCATGCAAAAGTGTAAAAATAGGAGAAAATACGTTTTAAACGTGTCTGTGGTGTCTGACATCACCTGTGGCTTGATATGCCAATGAACTAAATGCCAATGGGAAATATGAAATTTGCATATAAAGCCACAAGGTGATGTCTAATGCAGAAGACTCCACATACATATTTTCTCTTTCATGCATTTGTTTGCAAATCTGCCAACACTATGTATAGTATCATTGTTCATGTGTTTTATTCTCTGCACTCACAGTATTATCAATGTTTAGGTTAGTAGTCCCCTATAAGATAAATCTCACCTCTTTTTCTGACACCAAAACAAATCAGAATAGGTGGCTACTGATTTTTATGAGGGACACACATGGTTGTTTTTCTTTCATGTAGCATGAGAAGGTAACTAAACAATTTTTCAACAAACTACCAAAAGTTAAAGCAGCCTCAACAGAGCTCAGCCAATGGCAGGCAAAACCATACTTTTTCTGAATGTACCACATTGGTTCATGGGTCTCTAGTTAACTGGTCCTAGAGGGATATCAGCTGTACCATAATGACAATACCACAGGATAAGCAATGTTTAGATTGACAGAGTATCTTTACAGGGACACTACCACTTACATAAACTAGATAACCTGGTCATTTAAAACAGACACATATATAAATCATATGCCACTGTTTTTTAAAAAAATATATATATAATTGAATTAATTGCATATAAAAGGAAAAATAAAATTAGGTGTTTATCTCCTGGCTCCATTTTGTGAATATTTCCCATAATGCAACATCATCCAAAATCTTCCAGCCAGTCTCACTTTACAACTGTGGCCAAAGCCTGCATGATGATGTCACAAGATACTCTCCTGCCCTCTTACTGGTTCCTATCATTGTCGGCAGGACTAGGTCGTTGTGTACAATTTTTTTTACCTGCCTTCCATCACAAAGAGGGCAGGTTAACCTGATCAAACAGGATCATAACTCCGCCCCCTTGTGATGCAATAGCTACATTACCCTCCCATTCAATGCAAACCTATCATCAGAATTCCGACATAGACTGCATTCTGTGTCCCCAGCCCCACAGGGCTGCAGTCACTAGCGGGTGGCACCCAAAAACTCTATATTTCCTAAAATGGTGCTGTCTAGTCACATTTGTTTAGTTACATATTTTATTAAATACAGTCACATACAAAAACAAAAGACACATCTGAAATCAACAATACAAAAAAAACAAAAAAAAACTTTTCATTTTTTGATGGGAGTGTCCGTTTAAATATTAGACTTTATTTTCCATAAAGATTTTCTCACTTGTAACATTGTAGAGCTTTATTGTATATATTGTAAGTTGCCCCAGCCACTTTATACAACACTACTGTGCCAAGTGTAGCAATTTCTGTGTAAAGATAATTGCAAAGAAAAATTTGGTCTAAAGATCAATTATTTATAGAATCTTATGTAAACAGCCTTAAAGGTGTTATTCCAATTGCTCACTTAATAAAAAAAAAACAATTTTAGAACCAAAGCATATTTTGTTATAATTTCTATCCTTTTAAAGGTTCCCTTACAACCAAGACATCATTAACTACAAAGTGTGAACTTAGTCTGTGATATATTGTTTACAGACCAGTTAATTATGTCTATATAGTCTGAAATCTCTTTGTTGTGTGACAGAATATATGAAGTGCAGGAGATACAGCTAAAACCTTCATATTCACATTTTTGTGTGGTAATTAAAGTTGAAAAAAGTGGCCAAATGCCAGATCTGCACAATTTCTTTCTACAACATGTTTACTTTTCTTTTACAATTAGATCAGTATATGTAGTGTAATATTTCCTTCAGATCTTATTTTTTTTAAATACAATACCTTGTTTGTGACTATTGTTGTAACATAATATTTCTCTTTACCAAAATACTACAGATTTTTTTTAACATTATGACCCCTTTTAACAAGCAACTTAATGAGTAAGAATAGTTCAAGGTGTCATATTAAAACCTGCAAACATATCAAATAATTAAAACTGTTGAAAAAAACCTGCCGAAAGAGCAAACAACATAACCATTGTTTGGTCCCTCATGCTCATTGTGCTGAGTACCCACAAACCTGCAGGGATAATGAGCATCTCCTGCAGACGGTTTACAAATATTTTCCCAGGGTCATGTGGGCCGCATCCCTAGTGACGAGTTAATGGAGATCTCTGCATGCAATAGCATATAAGTGATGAATGCTATAGAAATGACCCAGTAAGGTTCTGGGAAAATGTGAGAGAGTGCAGGTTCCCTGAATGATTGCTGGTGATAGATCATATAAAAAACTTCAGTGACTGAACAAGGGCCATACAAGAGAGTTTAGGATAGACTGAAGGAAAACAAGATCAAGAAAATGAATAGAAAAAAACAATATGGATTATATTTAACAAAAAGATGAAAGGTATAACAGTGTATTTCCTTCCACAATGAGCTGTGTTGAGACTTGCATACTTTACACAGCTCAGTGAGTTGAAAAGATGCTTATGCTTATAAAGATGATACCGCCCAAACTTATATAAGATGACCTATAGGGGGAAAAAAGTTTTGCTTGTAAATATTACTAAACATTCTTGTTTTGGTTCTCTTCCTCTGCCCCTCTTCATTACAGTTCTTCTGCTCACCTTTCATTATTGCCCCAGAGCAAAACTTTGCACCCACAGGACTTGGGTTCAATATTTTGTCTCAGAAGACCCAGGAGTGTAGGGCACAGGATATCTGTGTATAGCGCACAGACATTATCCAGCTGCCTGCGAGGAGGATCCATCTCCCCTGCAGCAGATCTAGTGAGTCTTATAATCAGATCTTTACTTGAGGTCCGATAAGGTAACCTTGAATATAAAGAATATAATATTACATTTGTGTACATTATAATAAGTAATTTGTGTTCATATAACATTTACGCAACTAATATAATTATTTACATTGAAAAAGTAGATAAGTAACATTTGAAACACAAGTCATTGCGATAGCATGGTTTAAAGATTGTATGTTCTGTTGTATTCAGCCCTCAGGTTTAATAGAACTTTACAGATACCAGTTGCCACTTTTCACACACCTAACATATTTACTCTGTTATGATTAAGGAGACAAGTTACAACAGCTTTTCTCAGTTGGCAATAGTTAAATCTGTATAAATTGAATGGATACCCAGACCCCGGCTTTAACACAAGTAGGGGCCCTGTGGTTCTTTCGAACTGCTTACTTTGGACATCATTTGTTAGCAAATATTCTCCATGCCATTTTTCTTCATGTTTCTCCAGGGGGCTGTAAACACTGAAGGGCATCTGACAAATGTCCCAGGGGTAGACCTCTCTACCTATCTGGCCATGTGTTGGCACGGACAGTCACGATTTGGGGTGTCTGTCCCTCTGTCCCACCAAGCTATACCTGTTTTTCGGGACAGAGGTAGAGCTCAGCGGGATTCAGGACCACAAACCACAGTCCTGATTGCATGCATATGCGCAGCTTATAGTGGCAGTGCTACCGCACATGCATTATAGCGCTGACAATAATCTATAAAACTCAGGAGGATCTGTCCCACAAAGCTCTACCTCTGTCTAGCTTTTTGAGGACAGAGGTAGAGCTCGGCAGGACAGACCCACCAAAATAGTGACTGTCCTGTGGAAATATGGACAGTTAGGCGATATGCACCCAGGACAGCTGGAACCTTCCAATTGGTTGTACCCCCTGATGCTGACTCTACCAACACAAAATAAGAGACAGAGCAAGTTAATAGAGGTCTGATTTTAAGACTAAGATCCCAGTGTTCCGTCTCAGAAGTCCCGGCAGAAGTCTCACTCGGCATCAGAAGATGTCACAACCTCCAGCTACCCCACTAGACACCAGGGGGAGTGCTGGGAGAATTTGGCTGGTGCCTCGGGGCTCATTGACAAATAAAAGGAAATAAAAATAAGTCATGCATTTTCAATCAATTTTTTCATTAAATATGAGAAAACAGTTTACTTGCGAAGGAATATTTACTACTTAAACTTGTTTTCTAAAGGGTCATCATATATTTAGGTTATTGTGCTTATAGGTGTCAAGTTTATTTCCCAGGAGTTCCTTACTTAACTTGTGGACATAGTGTTGCTTCATGCAGGTGCATGTTGCCATGATGAGTCATATGGCAATGTATCTCCGTTGATAAAGTTCCCAGGTGGGGATCTTAATATTCTAAGTTCATCCCAGAGAATGAGAGCAGGAAATATTGCATATGTCATACATTTTTTCAAGTTAGGTTACTTATTTATTGATCCAGAGATCTAATATGTAGCCATTTTAGTTTTCTTGTCCATGTCGGTCAGCTTTGACACCATAATATTTGGACACATCATTCAGAAGCCAAATAGTAAAAAGTAGAATGCATGAAATTTAAAATAAATAAAAAGAATGTATTAAATATTTGCAATGACACCAAGGCTTAGGTTTAGTATAACTGATGTGCTCTGCTGCAAACATATAGGCATTAGAACTGTAATGTTTCAAGTGGATAGTTTCAGATTAGAACATAGAACGTATCACCAGATAAGAAGTATTTGGCCCATATTTCTAATTGCTCAAAAATCTAAATACCAAATCAGATTCTTGGTCTTATCTTAGGTTCAATAAAGCTTTAAATGATTTCAAATTTAGACTATGTACCAAGGACTCCTTGATGTGCCATCAAATGCTCTACCAGTGAGCCATTTGCTGATTACGTTTGCTGATAATCCTTATGCTTATCCTATGCAATAAACATAAAATAAAATAACATGCATTTGAACACAAAATATTGAATCTAATAGTCAATAATAATGTGTTTTAATGTTTGCCGCTATTGAAGGTTTAATATAACATTTTGCTTATCCCATGCAAGCTTGTGATAAAGAATTTTAGAAATGACACAAAATAATCCTTATAAGATATGTTTTTACTGAAGATTACATTAAACACAGACAATTGGTCAGGTATGACTAGGAGTACAGATATCTGCAACAATTACATCATCCAGTATATATCATTCTATAGTATGTGTTCATGGATATGATAATTAGTAAGGCATTGCATCTGAATTTAAAAAAAACAACTTTCTTAACATAAAACATATACATCATATGATATTATGTCAACTGTGGATTTATGCAGTTTAGATGTTTAATACGATTGTTTATGACATGTTTACTAGGTCATAAGCATTGTTTATGCACAAACATGCTTATTTTGACCTATAAAATGCTTATAAACCAACATTGTATGCTATAACACATACAGACCATTTTTCTAATATAGAAGCTTTCTTGAATTTTAACACTAGCTTTCCTTTTTACTTCAAGGCTTATAAATTCTCAGGGAGCTTAACTCAGCTTTCAACAGTCTGACACTTTGTATAAAGACTTTACATCCCAATATAGCATTGTGGGTACAATTCTACAAATTCTCCCTTATGGGATACATTTAGTATCATTATTTATTATATATAATGCAACATATTCCACAACCTTCCATAGTGGACAAATATACAAATGATAAACAACACATTTAAAGTACCAGTGTGGTTTCAACCTTTTATACGTGCTAAAGTGCAATAATTACCATATTTGCTTGAATATAAGATAAGATAACCACCCCGCCCCTCAAACTTTGGATATAAATTTAGGAAACAAAGAAAAAGGTTTGTGTAGTTTCCTTACATGGCACTGATGATGCTCCACACATATTAATGGAGCCACCCTTGTGAGTCTATTTATACCCATCACATATCACTATATTTCCCTTAATTTACTACACTATGTTTTGTATTATGTTATATATTATCAGCCTTTTTTGCATAACATACATATATTTTGTAAGTAATTTTTTTCCCTATTGTACTTATTGGTGTTTCTTGGTATTTGTATTCATCTTTGCGCAGGTTTTACAGTCCCCCCTCCCCGTATGTTTCACTAGTTATTGTGTGCTAGCAATTAACCCCGGCTGCAGGGTAACTCTACTCCGTTGGCCACTTCTTACACGTTTTTTAAGCTCTGTAGGTGACTTGGATCTTAGTCTTCTAGTCAGATCTCTAACTGAGGTCTAGTATGTCTCTAATAGGTTGAAAAAATCCTTGTCTTATATTCAAGTAAATATAGTATAAAAAATAGTATACATTTTACTGGTGTGTTTAATTTGCCCACAATCATGTTTAAACTGTCAGTGACCCACACAATGAACTGTAGCATTTGGCTGGAGCCTGGAAGAAGCAATATTACAACTTTTACACTAAATCATACCTGCAATGTGTGTATACACATTACACCAGAACCGCTAGAGAGCACATTTCAAAAGGCCTTTTCCATGTGTATAGCTGAGGTAATCAGATCTGCCAGTGCTCTGCAGGACATAACTTTTTTAATGATCCCCTACAGAATGTAGAATGCAGGTGTGTCCAGGAGGTACCAGTTAATTAATGAGTGGATCCCATAAGAACTACCTTGATTAATTAATACATACATTTTACATTCTGCAGAAGTATTTCAATCAGACCCATTGCCACAGGTGTATACATTCAAGCACTTAGCCATGCAGTCTGTATGTTTTTTTTTAAAGAGCTCAGTGAATTCATGCATGGTACTTTGATAGGATGTCACTTTTCATCTTTGCAAGATATTCCACAGTCAGCTGTAAATGGTATTATTGGAAAATGGTTTAGGAACAGCAGCAACTCAGCCACGAAGCACAAGACCACAGAGCTGAGGTGGGTGCTGATTTCATAGTTCCAAACTTCAAATGACATTAATATAGGAACACAAACTGTGGCTGGAGCTTGGAATTGAATTCCAAGGATGAGCAGCTGCATGTAGTCCTTACATCACCAAGTACAAGTGCCAGATCCAGTGGTGCAAAGCACGTCACCACTGGACTGTGGAGCAGTGGACCTGTGTAGTGATGACTCATACTTCACTGTTTGGCAGTCTGATGGGTGAGTGTAAGTTTGATGGATGCCAAGAGAACATTATCTTCCCGACTGCATGACTGTGCCCCCAGTGCACAAAGCAAGGTCCATAAAGACATTATTAGATGAGTTTTGTGAAAAGAAGTTGACTGGCCCGCACAGAACCCTGGTCTCTACCCCATCAAACACTTTTGGTATGAACTGGAACAGAGATTGTAAACCAGTCCTTCTTGTCCAACATCAGTGTCTGACAAATGCTCTACTGGATGAAAGGGCAAAAATGCCCACAGAAACACTCCAAAATCTTGCGGAAAGACTTCCCAGGAGACTGGAAAATATTATATCTTATAACTATGGGGAGGGGAGGGGGGGGGGGGGTAACTACATATTAACCTGGAGGGTAGGGTTTTGAATCTGTAATTATGAGGTGCAATGTCCTCTAAATGAATGTGACCAATTGTTGCTGTTTATTATACTGATTGGCAGAGGTACACAGGTCCACTCATATCCTTAACACTGGGAACTGTATATGTACTCTCTTTGCCAAATGCCCTGCCAGTGTTGCTGGACTGTGAGTCATCACTACTCCTTTGCTTTTTTTTTAAGTGGATATTTTTTAGCTGCTCAATCAGCTAATTTACAATCCTTCCATGTTTAGTAGGAGTAATCATTTGCAATGGTATAAAATATATTATGAGGCCTCTGTCCAATAGGTTCAAACTGTAGAGATGACACTGTTCATACTGATAGCAGGCTCGTGTATTCTGCAGGAGAGCACCATGCAAAGTGCACTCACTGCCCTCAGCTTGACTTGGTTATCAGAAGAACGGAGAGAACTAGTTAAATCATACTGATTTGATTTCTGACTATCTAGCACAGCTTGTTCCCCACCCCAAACAATGTTATAACACCTAATACTTAATGGATTTCTCTGATTGAAAGTGAAGATAAAAACCATTTAGAAGGTACTCTCACAGCTCATACAGGTCCAAAAATCTGTTTTATCACACAATCACATAACAGGGGAGATTCCACTGAAGCCTGGTATTTTGAGGTACTAGTGTTTAAATTAACTGTCCTAAGTAATCACTTTTTTAGCATCAGCGTTTTTGAAGCCTGTGCGAAGCCACATGTAGAGTTGTAGATGTGAAATTTTGAAAACTTTTAGAAAAAAGAACAGTTCATAAAAATTATCTTTATGACTCCTGCAATCTATATTATTGATGAAAATACATATTGTGTTTCCTCTTGTATGTGTGCATGCAGCAAAGTGTGTGTTGCTGTTTATATTGCTTTGATAGTTGTTAATTTAACAAACAAAACAAATATGCCCTGCTGTAGGGATAGAATAGAAACAGCTAAATGTTATTATGTTGTGGTTTAAAGGTCTCCAGTGATTTGTTCAGCAGTGGCGGGCTGGCAACATTTGGCCCTGGTTGAACTGGGGGGTTGTGCAAAAACAATTTAATAGTTCATGGTACAGTTTTTCAGACATAGACGACTTAAATGTTGAAAGATAAGGTAGATCGATTTTTAAACAGACACCAGGATGCCATCAAATGTGGGTGATTGCATTTCTCCTGGATGTGCAGTGTGGCTGATGGAGCATGTGCTGGGGAGGGGTCCTGGGCATGCAATGTGACTTATGGGGTATGTCTTTGGTGTGCAAGGTGGTGCTATGGCAAGGGATGTGGGTGCAATAACAAAGGGAGAAATGGAGTGGGGAAGCTAGGGTTCTAGACCATTTGGTCTGTAAGGGTCCCCACAATTTCTGATAGTGGCACCGAACAGACAAGACAATTGGTTAGAAAGACAGATAAGGCACATGGTTAGACAGACAGCTTATCCAGTTTCTACTTGCCTTTTATCACTACTTCTCTACCTCAGGTCCAGTAATACAGAGAGGCGAGAAAGACTTGACTTAGGCACCATCTACTTAGGGAAACCCACTTGGAACATATCCCCCCAATAAAGGACTCAACACACAGGTTGGAGTTCGAAGGCCACAGTGTTTATTTCCAAACACACTGTTACGACTTATCATACTTTAATAAACTTTATAACACATATAGTAACATATGTAAACATATATCACACTTAAAACCAACATCATTAATAATGATGTAACTTAAGGCAAATATTAGCATAACAGTAGCCTATTCCTTGGCGAGATCCCATGAGAATTGGCCCCAGGCGCGATAGTACCAGCATATACCGATGATAAGGAAAACCACCAGACGCTTCCTTGCTTGTATAACAATTTTCTCCCCACAACTACAGGGGATAGCTTAATGGATATCCTGCCTGTCATTCATGGAGGACCCATGACTTAGATTAATGTTTAAAGGGACAGTCTAGTCCCCAAACTCACTTTAATGCAAGATGAAGATCACTGTTTGTATAATGCACAGGCTTTTATCCCTGTGTTATTTTATGCAGGCATTCTGTATAAATCACATTTTTAATATTTGACTCAAGCCCTCCCCAGTGATTACTCTGCATGTTTACTCCAGGTGTGGCAGCACTGATTCTATAGACACTGAGGATATAAAGTTTTGGTTAATATAGTCACTTCCTGTCCTCCTCATATTGAGTCTATTGAGTGGCCTATGAGTGACCTTACTCTTGCACACAGTAGGATCTCTTAACAGTGCAACACATTGTCTAATGACATTACTAGAGAGACAGGATATTCCATTCATTTCAATGGCAATATTCTCATTGGTTACTCATCTAGTGTGGGCAGTCCTTGTTTCTTGCAAACTGCTGTAATTTCACAATTTCTTTTAGGTGTAAGTATTTTATATTTTAAGCAATGAAAAATATAAGACATGTATTCTCCATACATTAACACACATTGTAACAATCTAGTGGGACATCCCCTGATGTGTGCCTAGTCATGGAGCCATTCCTGTAATACTTAAATCCTGGGCTTTAATCTGAAGGTGGAGACAGTGAGACACTCTTCTCTTACACAAGTGCATTCTTCTAAGGTGTTTGAAAAAGGACAAAATATGGAGCATACCTGACATTAGGGCTTTCTATCCTAACCTATTGATCTCAGCATCCCCTCATCTGAGTAAGATGGCTGCCTAGCTGTGCACTAGCACTGGCATAGAAAGTGCCCAGTCGTCTGAGGGAAACTTTGGATCTCTAACAATGCAAATAAATTGTGGAATTTTGTTTTGGTGAATGAAGAAGATACAGGATGGCTTCTAACCCTAGTTCCATTACCTGATTTCTCTCCTCTTCCCACTACTGAGATACATGTCTGAGATTCCAGTCTGCTGATTTGGAAGACATCATAAATCTATATGAATTAATTATTAGTGATTAATAAATTAGTCATCATTGATCTATGCCATTACCTGCAGACTGTTTTACACAGGTTAGAAACAACTTACCCCATGCTAAGATTTTTTTCTTGCATGTCTTCTGGCACCGCTCCTGTTTGTTTTCCTCTAATATAAAAGTCAGACCCATTCTAACACAGGGCGGCCTGACTGCAAAGGGGCATTTACTGCCAGCTCATACCATAGTTGCCAACATTGGCCATGTTTCCAGGGACACATATGTGTTCCACATGCTGCAGACAGAGCATGCAAAGTTCAACCCAGCACTATGTAGGATGCATATACGCACATACAGATCCAATAAATTAATCATGGTAGGTCCTATGAGATCTCCACCCTGATTAATTAATTGGATTCTGTCTGTGCGTATATCCATATCCTACATACTGCCCGGCCGCACTTTGCATGTTCTGTCTGCAGCATGTGGAACAAATATGTGTCCCTGGAAACATGGCCGATGTTGGCAACTATGTCATACTCTCCAGAGATGTTAGTGCACAACAAGCACTGAAGAGCTCATTGAAGCTAGTTAGCTCCACGTTATCATGGACCGGCTACCAAATAGGAAAATACCAACGGAGATGATGCTCTCTACTGACATAGGATTTCACTGTAAGCTATCGTGAAACAGCTGAAGTTCCAAAATGCCAGTCGCGGCATGCGTGCCATAGGTTACCATCACTGTTCTAGACTTACACATCTGTCAGTACCCTTAGCATTTGCCAGAAGCTGTGTGTGTTTGTCTGTCAGTGTTCCCCATGTTTGTGTCTGACAGAACTTATATCCATGCCAAAACTTGACTGTTACTTTCTCCATTCCAGCCATGCTGTTAGCCAATATCCTATAGATCTATCACCACTCCTGTCTGCTTCACACAGACTTTAACAACCAAATAACATATTACAGGATGTAAAGCGGCTCTAGCACATTGCAAATATTGGAAAATATATTAATTACCATATATTGTTTATTCTGACACTATTGTGTTGTGTGTATTTTGTATCAATAATAACATTATTTCATGCACTATGCACAGTACCTGCACAGGTCTCTTGGGGTGATTCTTTAGGTATATTCCATTTCATGCCTGTAAGGGGAGGATGACTGGCCTGTTTATTATGTATAGTGTAGATTTAGTAAGCACATAGTGGGGTAGATTGGGAGCTGGTGCTATCCTTAGGTGAACTAGGCTCAGTGGAGCAGCAGTAAATAATAATAGCAGCAATTCTGGGGCCATGTCTGTGGCTGACTAACAGGCTCTATACTGCATCAAGTCAGTTTCTGACTTACTATATGGATGGCAGCTATGTTCAGTCTGTGCATTATTCAGTATATACTGACAGGATCTGTGGTGACCATGTCTGTGTCTGGCTGATTATATACGGATGGAAACTATGTTTTACCATGATTGTGTCTGCGCTAACTAATGGAAGTTATTGTGTACCAAAACGAAAAAATTGTAAAGACAGGAAACTGCAACAACCAAATCCAAATACCAGTAAAAAATAACTTTTGTGCCTGTGTCTTGTCAGCTATGTACTGATGATAACTAAAGCATTCTATGTCTACCTAACAATATACTGATAAGAGCTATCATATACCACATCTGTGTCTGTCTAACTGTATACTGATATCATCTACAACAACCTCCTTGTGAATAATAGTATTCAAATACATGTCCTGGTTCTTCTAAGTAAACTTGACTTGTATCTTAATAAATTACAGCTGAGACACAGCAGACCTGAAGGCTTTAGCGGGCTTGTGTGATCGGATCTGTAGTGTGCGGGGTCTCCCTTGTTTTTGCATTGGATCAGAATGGAGAACTGATGATCCCATGTAAAAACGAGACCAGGCTGCCTGCTTCTCATGTAAGCATGGCAGCTGCCAGTCAGAGGATAAACTGGTGTGTACTGTCAAAAATACATTTTATCCTCAGACTAGGGACATATATCTTTTCACTTGTGCTTCTAATATTGAAAAATAAAGTTGCACTGTAGAGTTTTTGTATTTGTTACTCAAATGATGACCAAATCATAGACTTCAAAGAACACTACACATTATATTTCACTTGTGCTTCTAATATAGACGCACAAGTGGAATGTTAGTTGTTTTTTTTTGACAGTACACACAATTTTACCTTCTGGCCAGCAGCAGCTATGCTTCCATAGGAAGCAGGCAGCCATCTGGTTGGCGACTGTCTGTCTGCTAGCGCAGAAAGATACCCTTGTTTTTGCATGGGATCAGTAGGGTGGACCTTACATAGGTCCCCTCTTCTGATCCCATGAAAAAATGAGGGTCTCTCTCTACATTAGCAGCAAGAGACCCTCACATTCGGCAGACAGTGTAGGGCACACCCTTGCTCTGATTGGCTGTGCTCACGCACCAACCAGGAACTGCTGTGTCTCAGATGTGCGACACAGCAGAGAGTAAACCCACGTGTATCTATTAAGATACACGTCGCGTTTACTCCGGACTCTCTGGACTTTTTTTTAACATTTACTTCCTTAAGGGAAGTGCCTGCATGCTGGGGAGAAGTCCTTGGTGCAGTGTGGGTACTGGGGGTAAGTCCTGTGAGTAAAATAGGTGCTGAGGCAAGTCCTGGGTGTTGGGGCACATCCTGAAAGTTCAATCTGAGTGCTGGGGCATGTCCTGCAATTGGGATGGGGGTGTGAGAGGCAGCATGGGGGATGTCTGTGCTCCAGGTCAGAGCACAAACATCCAGTTGCCTGCTCGAGCGCAGAAAGGCTGGTCAGGAAAGATATTTTGATCTCACCGCCAGCCTGACAGTTTTAGTCACCTTCTTTGGTGTCTCTTACAGAGATAGTGCTCAGCTGAACATGTTCAATATACACATTACTGTCACCTAGCTGGTCCAACCTGATCTCTGGCTTGCCTCATTGTAAATACCACTTTCTTTCTAGTTTATAGAATGTGGCTTTTACTTATGCAGCCTGCTTGCGGTGTTATTAGGCTTTTCAAATAGTATAGTCTCTTTAACTGTTACCCTAAATAAAGTGATTACAAACAGTTTACTTCAGCTTAAATGCTAGTCTGAAGTTACAACTGAGGGAAAAGATATGGAATGTGCTGAAACAAAATTGTAAACTGCTTTAAACTTTGTATGAAATGTCAGAATAAACATGGTATGAGTAATATTTCCACGTTATCCTGTGGTCTGTATTCTATTACCGGTGATACGTGTGTCACTAATTTCATATCTAAACAACTGTATGTTATGATAGAACATGTTAAGATAGACATCAGGAATAGGCTTCCACAGGTAATAGAACCCATCCTGTCGACTATTTTATAGCCCAGGGCATAGTGTACTGTTTAATTGTGAACTTGGTGAGGAAAAAAATGTCAGACCTCCCATTATTTGAAGGACTGACACCAGTTTTCAATTATTTTTGAAAGTTGAAAATTAGCCCTCTGTATTTTACAAGCATACATATATCTTAAAGTTTAATAAGTGCCTGAAATCCAAGACTTCTATACAAGCCACTAGTAGTTGTTTAGAATCACATATATTTATTTGTTGGTTAACATTCTCAAATGGAAAATACAAATACCTATGTGAGGCATAAACATTTTTAGAAAATGATTAGTCTTCTAAGATCTTGTAAAGTATTTTTACAATGTGTACAATTGCAGTCTATTTCATATAAATATATATAGCACGCTCTTCTGTGGACTAAACAGTCCCACCAGGAGTTACCTTACTTGTATGACGGGAATGCTGAGTGTCTACTTGTAAAGATATTGTAGGAGTATCCTGGGAAATAATGGCTCTCATCCAACAGGCTTGCTGATGATTTGTAATGTATGTCCTGAAGTTCCTTTTCTTACCTGTTCCATGTCACTACTGCACTTAATTTACCTATAACAGCGACCACTGACATACTTTACCTGTATGTAGTGATGCCAGGTTTCTATTTTTGACCTGGACAGTCCAGGTTTTGGGCAAAACTGTATGCAATACTGGACATTTGAATTAGATTCTGTTGGAGGATGCCTTGATGTTTTTTGGTGATGTCCAATATAGCCCCCCAATAAAGGCAGATACCGAATGTTGGTAAAAATACATGGCCACAGCTTTTAATAAAATTACAACAATAAATTGTCATTGCCTTATATTATAAGACCCTGTCCTTTAATACACAAACCTGGCAATGACACCCCCAAAAGATAATAGTAAATTCTATAGAGAAAAAGCTTGCAAATTAACACATCACATTAAAACAGTAAATAACAATAAATAACACTGTACCACATTGAGATTACATCAATACCAAGGAGGGGCATACAGAGATGTTCCTCCCACCACAGTTTGAGCTACCACTTGCTCGATAACCGCCAACCACATCAATCACCACATATTTAACAGACCAGAACACTTCCTAATCCAATTTCCCTTGCAAGCTACGCCACAGGCCATCCATTTATACCTCATACTGGATGAGCCCCGCCACCCCTCAGACAGCTCGCTTGAGCCCCACCTGAAAACCAAGGTTCTATAAATCCAACCCTACGTCTGTGAGATGGACCCCATCCTGCCTATAGAAGCCAGGAAGACCTTTCTCTAACTCCCAGTGATGTACAACCAGCCCCGTTTTGATCTGACAAAACTCGCCATAAGCTTATTCACTTTCCCCCTACTCTTACCTAAAGCCACCTGGTCCCTTGCATACCCCCAACTCTGCCAAGTAACTATCTAGGACCATACAATTTGAATATCTATCTGGCGCTGCCTGTGAACGGACAATGTCTCTCTGCATCTGCCTAATTAATTCCCTCTGAGGGATTATACCCAAGTCATTGCCCCCAGCATGAATCAACACTGTATCAGGGATTTAGCTGCAGTGATCTTGATAAAGTGATATGGGGGAGGAAATACCTGCCCTGACCCTATACAAGCCCCTGCTAAACACCCGTTTCCTGGGAATCACCATGCTAGCTCACCCTGAGCCGGTCTATAAGGGACTGCATTGGCCGTAATGTCACTTTCTTGGCACCTTTCACTGATCGGCACCCATACTTGACCTACTCCCAAGCTGGATCCCTGTTCAGCGAAATAATCAATCAGAGATTGCAAGCCTGCAATTTGTTAGCACCAGACTCACCGTTAAACCTCCCATCCGTCTACAACCTCTGGGCCGTTGCTCCTCCATCGGATACAAAAACGGGGTGCCGCACTGGAACCCACCATCCTGTCCAAGCCTCCAGTCAAGCACCTGCAAGTAGAAGAAGCCTCGCCTGGGGCAGAACTCCAGCAGAGGGTCCAGCAACTACCTGGCTCCTGCCAGGAACTGTAGACAAATGGCTGTGCCTGCCATCCTGTTCATGTCTCCAGTGTATTCCCCAGGGCTGTGAGAATAGGACGTGTACCTCAGGCCTAAGATGTCTCCCATAAGTACCACTACTACCTGCCTGCGGACTGGCCCTGACATCCCTACGTTCGCTACTTGCACCGTAAATCAACAGCCTGCCCCCATACCTGGACCCGGACACTAACCCCGAACCCACACTACTACTATCATGTGAAGGACTCATATAAAAACCCCTAAAACTAATACAGCCACTAGAAGGGGACATAGCTCTACTAACAACCCCCATGCCTACTACAAATAGAAGAACACCTACTATGGACCCTAACCTCTCTACACGGGGAAACCACCTGGCAATTCACTAGCCCCTCCAGAACCAGGCCTGCTACTGGGAATCCTGACATTAACCTGAGGAGAAACTGAGGCCCTAGCATCGCAACTAAAGAGAAGAGGGGAAACCTCCCGGGAAAATCTAGACCTCCCGTGGGCCTAACAGAACCTCTCTGCCTGAGGCCTACTGCTCTACCCGGGAGAGGGGTACTCACTTCTCCCGGACCCCCGCTTCCATCACCACCAACAACTAACTTGGGAACCTGGCACATGACCCACCAGGGTAAGAAGGCCCAAACCGGGCCGTTACCTTTTCCATGTGGCCTCCTGGAGTAGCATCCGGTGGTGGTGCGACTTCCACTGGTCCCGGCAGGCTCATTCACCGCCGCACGTGT
Source organism: Pelodytes ibericus (assembly GCA_036172795.1). Lineage (NCBI taxonomy): Eukaryota > Metazoa > Chordata > Amphibia > Anura > Pelodytidae > Pelodytes > Pelodytes ibericus. The sequence continues at coordinate 60,457,841 of CM069857.1, forward strand.
CCTTTCACTTTCCCCCACTACAGGCCTCAGGGCGGGGCGTCCGTCTTCTCCTCCCGGATGACTCCATGCTGGGGCTCAGACGCTGCGATGGCATCTCATCCTCCCTCTCCGCTTAAGGCAGTGATAATTCAGGCCTCAGCTGCATCCACCCCGATGCCTTCAAGGAGTCCCTCCATGTCAGCATCCATCGTCTGAGTTGCCAGGCAAAGATTCAACAGCAGCAGCAGCAACAGCACCTGGCTGAAAAAAAAAAAAAAAAATGGCTGAACACTAAAATGGCTGAGCCTATTTATAACATCCATACCCCGCCCCACTAACACTGTAGCCCAAAACATTAATCCTATTCCTAACCCTGTCAAGGCCTCCTCTAGCCATGCTCTGCGGCCCCGGAGGCTCCAATACATTTTTATAAGAGAATCCTGAAGAGCTAGAAGTATCACTATGAACTGGAGGTAAGGCCTGTTAATCTGTAAACCATAGATGAGCCCTCTCTTTTCTTTACTTCAACAGAACCACTCTTCTTTCTAACACCAGGAAAACATCCTTTTCCAATTTGGGATGCTAGGTGTATAAAAGAACTGCCCTACACAGACCTCCCATTGCCCTAGCCACCTCAGAATACATTTAGCAAACAGGTTATGTGGAACCGTCAACTAGGGTGGCTTAACTGCCAATTTCGATGTAAACCAGGTATTTTGTTTTGTGATAACATTTCTGGCAAACTCTCTGTATAAGTAGAGATGAAAGTGGTGCCAGTCAGTTTGTGGTGCCAGGCAAACACTGCTTGCTTTTAAAGATAATTGTGTGCTTCTTGTGTAAAATTTCTCTTAAAGGGATATTTTCTGTAAATTGTGCATAGTTCTAATATATGTGACATACTTATTTTTACTTTTAAAAACAATACAAAGTCCAGGAGCAGAAAATAATGTCACTTGAAATTCAGTGGTATTCAATAAGGAGGCCTTGGAGAGATAACCAGGACTGTTGGTACAGCAATAATAATAAAGCTATAATACTTAATTCGCACTTTTTAGGAGATAGGTAGAGTTGAGGAAAATATATGGCAAATCTGTTTTATTTTTCTTTACTTAAAGGTACACTACCACTTACATAAGAAATAACTAGATTACATGGACATTGAAAACAAACTCATAAATAAGACATATATACCACTGTTTTTTTCTTCTATGTTTGAATAAATCGAATATAAAAGTAAAAATAAAACTAGGTGTTTATCTCCAGCATTTTGTGAATTTTACCCATTAAGCAACATTCTCCAAATTCTTCCAGCAAGTTTCACTTTTCAACTATGGTCATAGCCTGCATGATGATGTCATAATATACACCCCTGCTCTCTTACTGGCTCCTGAGTATCATAGTGGGCAGGACTAGGTGGCTGTGTACAAACACAAAGAGAGGAGATTGACCTGATCAACCAGGATCATAACTCCACTATCTTGCGATGTAATAATGCCCTCACCCTCCCACTCAATGCAAGTCTATGATCAGAATTCTGACTTATAGACTACATTCTGTGTCCCCAGCTCCAAAATGAGATACTAGTGCTCTAAAGTTACTGGGGGATGGCACCCAAAATCATTATATTTCACAAAATGGCAGCACCCAGTCACACTTGTTTAGTAAAATATTTAATAAAATAAACTCACAGAACAAAAACAAAACACATATCTGAAATCAACAATGCAAAAAAATCAACCCTTTTCATTGTTTAATGCGAGTGTCCCTTTAACATGATGCAGTATTATAGAAAATATATATTTTCAGATGCTGTAGGAGGTACTGCCCCTTTTACAGGAAGACACTTTACTTGCCACAATACTGTTTTACTGGAATACAATGACAGTAGTATTGTGCTATGCTTTTCTATTGTGATTTTAAAAGAGATACTCCTTCCTCTTTTAAGAAATTGTTAAAAACATAAAACTGAGTAAAATGTACAGATCTCTGTGTAGAAATCTGCTAATTGTTTTTAGGGGAAGCATAGATTAAACGTTTTATCTTGCTGGCTTTACACTACACAAGATGTTTTGGCTATGAGACTTGAATGAAACAAAACTGATTAATAGACCACACATTAAAGAGCCATTTGTGAAAGGTAACAATGGAATGGTTCATGTCTTCTATTTGGCAAAATAGTTATACCAAAAATGTGTCTTTCTCCAAAGGCCACTCCAAAAATAATATCCCATGAGTTTTCTGTCACTTGTATCCTAATCAGCCATCACTAAACTACCATTTTATTGATGTTATCATGAATAGATCTTATATTAACTCCAGCCACAGTCTTTATCAAAAGGATTTCATGCATATAGCTGTACAAGTGGTGAACAAGCCTGTAGATAATGTTTGCACACATTGAAAGTACCAGGCACTTTGATGATTGGATCCAGCCAAACACTAAAGAGCTGAGTGAGATAATCAGTACAACCTAATATTTGTGAGTGAATTAAACATATTTATAATACAGATATTCAAAATGTAAAAAAACTGTATGTAATCGAACTTTAATATGTATTAACAAAAGTAGGTAATCTGTAAGTCAAAAGAGTGTTTTTTTAAATGCATAATTTTACTAGAAATGTAAGAAAAGAAAAGAAAAACTGACAAAATCAGTGCAAATGCATAAAAACTGGCAAGGTGAATTTTCATATTGGATATGTAATTTTCAATTTTCACAGCTTATGACTAAGAGCTAGAAGCGCGAAACGCGTCAAGCCCATCCTCACTTCTTTATTTTGCCTCCTTAACCTCTGCTGTGATTTACCACCGTTATACTGGATATTTTTTAATTTCAATTAAAATTACTAGTTTTTACACTTACCATCTCGAGAGTGCCATTTTTTGCTACCTCTCTTTTTTTCTCTCGTATGTTATCACTGGTGTGGGTCTCACACCAGAAAAAGGCACCAGAGTTGAATTACCAGGGATTTTCTACACCTAAACGATTTTGCTCACCTAGGCAGCCCGGATCACCTTGCTTCTTTTCTGATATGTAATTTTCATGCCACATCTGGAGTCACTGAAATCTTTGCTCAGACGTTTGTAATTTGAATTCAAAATTACCCTTTGGGTTGGCGTCTTCACCCAGGTGCCTTGTCCAGCATGTGAATTCAGCATAGAATTCAGTCAAACAAATGGGCATTTTTCACTCTAAAAAGTGTAATCAATTAATACAGCATAAAATATACCCATACGTCGTGTTACCATTTTTTAAATGGCTCAGCTGTTTTTAGGACATTTAAATGATCATTAACTCATATACCATGTTCTAAGTATTTATCTGAACTTCCTGTAAAATCCTATTTTCTTCACCAGTTGTAAACAAGGAATGTAACAAGGAAGTTACAAGGAATACCGTATCTATTCAAAAATATTGAAATACGTAACGTAAGCTATCCCAAATCGCTAGTGATGTTGTTACATCATGCAGTTTCAGTGAATAAGTCTTGGAACATACACCGATTCATACAGGTATATCAGAATGCTTGCTCGGCGCAGTAGGAAGTTGCCCCTACAGAAAGTCCATGGATGGAGAGTTGGACTCTGTCTACTGTAAGTCTACTAATTAATTCTACGCTAGTATCTTTGTGTTTCTAGGTGTAGTACTCTGATATAAATATATATATGTATATTTTTTTTTTCCCCACAAACTGAGATTGAGCGCAAACCCATATTCATCTCTAAAGACACAGGTTGGGTTTACTGTACACAAATGGCACCAGGTTTTTAACTTTTTCTTTTGTTATTCAAGCAACAGTGAAAAATATCATTTTGTGCCAAGAAATCACCCACCTATCCTAACTGACACAATTGGCCCATTAACATTCATTTTATAAGTGAACTGGAAGCTCAATAACAAGAGTTCTTTTTACACCTCCACTGATTCTCTAGGGCTGTGTTTTGGGAAAAATTGACCATGACCCTGAATGGCACATGTAAACACGTGACTTGTAGCAACATATACGGAAGTATGTTTCAATTCAGAATTGAAATTGTCATTTTTATAGTCCGTGTAATAAACAGACAAATCGTGAGCAGTGTAAAAATAACCAATATTCTTTTTCTCACCCTCATTAAAAATAACTTGCTTTTTAAGGAATGCAGCTGGGAAACCTCTGGCTGTTGGCACATATCGCATTTATAATGTTTTGGGTTGCAAGGGGATTTTGAAGGATTTTAGGGTTATTTAGGTTGGAAACCAGAGCCTTGGAGAAATGAGGAGCCAGGACATACAGCCTCTGGGAACATACTCCCAGCAATGGAACATAGAATTTGTCATCAGATAAGAACCAATTGGCCACGTAGTGTGTCCAACATTAGCCAGATATCCATGAATAATGCCAATCACTGACTGGGAACTTGGTCTAGAAAAACTGTACTGCTGTGCAAGGAGTTTTCTCCTGAGCTGTTTCCAGGTATCCCAAAAACATTGAACCACTTTTGTTGATCTTGGAAATGAACAAGACAATTTTCCATCATTTAGTCGAACCACAAAACAGACTTGAATAAACATGTCACGGTGCTTGTTACCTCCACCTCAGCCCCGCTTCCATTTCACATGCTTCTGCTCTGATTAGCACAAGCACATCTCATATCTTTGGTTACTTTGGCTTTAAAACTGAACATTTTAAGTAACAGACTCTTGCTCTAGCTAAAGGGACTGTATCACCTAGGCATTATTTTTACTGTGAATGTAGAGAATAAAAAAATTATCTACAAATTGCAAGCAAATGCCTAAATTAGGAGGAATATGTGTTTTAAATGAATCTCCAGTTTATGACATCAGTTGGTTTAAAATGCAAATTACACACTTCCCATTGAAAACCAAATCAAGCCACAGGTGATGTCATAAGCAGGAGACTCCACACACATTTTAAAAAATGTATTTCTCCTACTTCCCACCACCCCATTACATGACCCGATCACCCCATCACCCACATTGCACAGACATTAAATGCTTCATCAGCCCCATTACATGCCCCCATCACCCCATTACATGTCCCCATCACCCACATTGCACACACATTACATGACCCTAATTACCTCCATTACATGCCCCCATCACCACATTATATGCCTCATCAACCCATTACATGACCCCATCACCATAGGACTTAAGCTGGGCAGCACTGTTCTTTGGTGTCTAGTGGCAGGTAGCATGGTCCTACCATGATTTTGATGTGTGAGTGTGAACAGGTCACGTGTCCTGGCACGTGTATGAAGTCAGAGCACCAGGTCACGTGACCTGTCGGCACTCACCCATCATACCGCATGGGGAGATCTCCCCAGCCATCGTCTCTGCTGCTAATGGGTGGTGGCATTTTTTGCAGCGCCCCCCCAGCCAGACAAGGTAAGCACACCCATTAATTCACCACTAGCCAAACCCACCCAACTCCCACTGTGCCCAAATACTGTTAGGAATAAAGAAGCTTACTGTTCACCTAACTAGAACACCCATTTATTAATCACTTGCCAAACCCACCCAGCTCCCACTTTCCACAAATACTGTTAGTAATAAATAAGTTTACTCTTCACCCCACTAGAAAATCCATTAATTAACGTCTGGCCAAACCCACCTAGCTCTCACTGTCCCAAAATACTGTTACTATCACCACCTTCCCACCTTCCTGTTCGTCAAGTAGCAGTCTGTCTCTCTCTGTAAAGCATTGTAGATAGTTATTTTCTATGCTCTGTACTAAACAATATGTAAAATGTTTCACATAGTCACAAGATGAAGAAATATATATTATTATAATGGAAAAAATACAGAAAGTAAAAAAAAAATTTTTTTATATTAATGTGATTTTAATACTGTTTTGGTGTTTTTTGCTCTCCATTCTAGGCATGGACATTAATTTAGAGCTGTCAATGTCCATTTACTGCAGTTATCTATGCCCTGCAGTGGGCAGTATTATGACCACACCCACCCATGTCCATTGTTGGTCAAGGGGCTGGGCACCGCATCACAAAGGCTTCAGTGTATATATAGGAGAGGCTTTTACTACTATGTCAGTTCGTGGACCCATCAGAAGCCTGGATGATCTCATGGTGAAAGAAAACTGTGGATGCCCCAGTTTTGGCAGGATACATTTTGCTTGGAAACTAATGGCTTTGTTCATTATCTATCCCTGGGTGATGAGAACATTGGATTGTGATGTTGGCTTGTGGACCTCCTGGACCTATCATCAGCAAGGACGATCAGCATGAGTTTGTGGCCAGAGTGGGATGCCACAATGGTTGCAGGATAAATGGGTCTAGTATAAGTTACAGAATAAGTTATTTAGTTTAAATTTTGCATAGAGTATAAGTTATACAGCCCCAATCTAGGTTTAAACAGCCGATCACTGGTTTTCAGGGTCAGGAAGGCATTTTTTTCCTGTAACTCGGGTTTTTTTTTTTTGCCTTCCTCTGGATCATTCGGCTTGGTTTGGTCTTTAAAAATTAAATAAAAGGGTATAAGTTATACAGCCCCGATCCAGGGTTAAACAGCCAACTGCTGGTTTTCAGGGTCAGGAAGGATTTTTTTTACCTGTTACTCAGGTTTTTTTCCCTCCTCTGGATCATTCTGCTTGGTTTGGTCTTTAAAATATAAGTTCTCTTGAACAAGCCAGTAACACCGACTGAAGTGTTCATCACGATCACTCACCTACCCAACCAAAAATCTCCGGGCCCGGATGATTTTTCAGCTGAGTACTACAAACTAATCAAACCAGATCTTATTGACACTCTCACAACCCTATTTAATGCAATTTATATTGATTAGGCCCCAGCTTCTTCCCTACTAGACTCCAAAACCATTTTGATACTTAAGCCGGGTAAGGACAGAGAATCCATGGAATCTTACTGTCCCATCACATTATTGAACTCACATATAAAAATATTCACAAAAATTATTGCAAACAAACTGCAACATATCTTACCTACGTCACTCCACCCTGCACAATTGGGATTCCTAAATGGTCGTTCCCCGACGGTGGGCATTCGATCGGCATTGGCTGTGATTGCCCAAGCCTCCTCAGTGTCCACGCCTCACCATAATACACTGATTGGATCAGTGGCGGATCCGGGGGGGGGGCAACGGGGCAATTGCCCCCCCCCCCCCCGAGAAGAGAGAAAAAAAAACACGCGTACAGGCAGAGACGGAGGTGAGAAGGGATCGGAAGATCCCCCCTCACCATCGCTCTGCCTGCCAGGCTGCACGGGGAGCCAAACAGGCAGCACAGAGAAAACTCCGACACGGAAGTGCCGACAGGTCACTGATCAAGATGATCCATTTTCCCCGACTCCTATATCCACTTTCCCCAGTACATTGCCCCTAGCTCCCCACTCCCCAGCACTTACCTTTACCTGGTGGCTAGTGGCAGGCAGCATGGTCTTCTCCATGCTGCCTGTTCGTCTCCCAGGTGGTTGTGCCGACAGGTCAAGTGACCGGTGCGGTGACGTCATACGCGCGCCGGGTCACGTGACCTGTCGGCACAACCACCTGGGAGACGAACAGGCAGCATGGAGAAGAAGGGGCTTATTAATGATAGGTAACACTGACATATTAATGGGCAAATTAGCAGGGGCATATAAAATGGCAAATAACACTGGCATATTTCTGGGCAAATTGGCAGGGGCATATTAAATGGCAAATAACACTGGAATATTATTGGGCAAATTGGCTGGGGCATATTAAACGGCAACTAACACTGGCATATTATTGGGCAAATTGGCTGAGAGAGCCATACATGGGAAGGGAGAAGAGAGAGACATAAATGGGATGGTAGAGGAGACACAGACAGACATGGGTTCGCAGAGGAGAGACAGACAAATATGGGATGGCAGAGGAGAGACAGACAAACATGGGATGGCAGAGGAGAGACAGACAGATATAGGAAGGGGAGAGGAGAGAGACATAAATAGGAAGGGAGAAGAGAGAGACATAAATGGGATGGTAGAGGAGAGACAGACAGACATGGGATGGGAGAGGAGAGACAGACAGATGGGAAATGAGAGAAGAGACAAATGGACATGGGAAAGAAGAGGATACATAGACGGACATGGGAAGGAAGAGGAGAGAAACGGGCATGGAAGGAAGAGAGACAGAGGGACACGGGGAGTTAGAGGAGTGCGACATGGGAAGGGAGAGAAGCGTGACAGAAGGACATGAGAGAGAGGAAAAGACAGAGGGACATGGGAGAGAGGATAAGACAGACGGACATGGGAGAGAGGATAAGACAGACGGACATGGGAGAGAGGATAAGACAGACGGACATGGGAGAGAGGAAAAGAGAGACGGACATGTGCCCCTCCCGAGATCAGACTCTGGATCCGCCCCTGGATTGGATGAAGATTGGATGCCACCAAGGCTTTTGACCGCATTGCTTGGCCACACATAGTCCGTATTCTGAAATTCAGATTTTTCGGGGATAACTTACCATCACTTTTCCGAAATATCTACTCAAACTCCTTTACTACACTAATGGTAAACGGCTGCCCCTCACTACCTATTCTTATTGAGAGAGGAGTTCATCGGAGGTGTCCCCTGTCGCCCCTCCTCTTCAACATGGCATTGTACCCAAAATCATTAACTAACTTAAGTCATGGCATTTGCTGCTGTTTTAATATGTTGGTCGGGAAGCACTGATCAAGATGATCCATTTTCCCCGACTCCTATATCCACTTAAGTCTCTACCCCTGTTACTCAGACACAAAGACACCAAACTTCTAAATTCGGCATTTCGCTGCTTCAAATGGGGAGGGAAACGCCCCAGGGTGAGCATGGCTAAACTACAATAACCAACATCATTAAGGGTCCTGAACATGCCTTACAACCGCGCCTATAATTTGGACTCTTTACTGAGATATGTCATTGATTGGATTAATGAGAACATACTACACTGACCCTGTTCTTGATCAAAACATTTATCCAGCAATTAATCTCACGGCGCTGCTACGCCGGTCGACCTATTACCTAGAGAGGTACGAAACTCCCCTTCACTATTTGGCCCCATAAGGGCATGGCAACTTGTACGCACATAGATGGGGTTAAGTTTTACACACACTACCTTTACCCCTTTCTTAAGGAACCCGCAATTCCAACATGGTCACACCTATTACCCTTTCACTCAATGGCACAAATTCAACATACACACCATAAGTCCCATGCTTTGTCTACCCATGAAGGAACCTCTCAGCTTAGCTACTATCACGGATACTTTCCCTAATATACCGATTAATTTTTTAACACACGCCCAGCTACAGAGTTTCATTACTCACACCACATCTCATCTCTCAGAGACTGACTGGGACAACCCCTTGGATAATTTTATTGTCAGACCTCACACTTATTTGACGACTCATTTCTAGTGTTGAGCGAACCCGAACCGCACTGTTTGGGTTCGTACCGAACATTACGGTGTCGTGCCACGAACCCGAACCCATACATTTCACTGTATGTTCGGGTTGGAGTTCGAGGTTCGGCTATAAACCGAAAGTCTTTAAACCGAAAGTCATTCGGTTTATAGACTTTCGGTTTATAGAATAGCCAATAGCATTACATGTATTCTATAAAACGAAAGTCTCAAATGACCTATTCTTATGAATGGGGACTCTATTTCGGTTTATAGAATAGCAATAGCATTACATGTATTACATCTGAGAGTCAAATAGAACCGTCAAATACTGTGCTTACAGCGCACTTTGAAAAATTCTAATAGTTTTGGGTGCTAAATAGTACATTTGTGTCTTGCGGTGCACTTCATATCTGAGAGTCAAATAGAACTGTCAAATACTGTGCTTACAGCGCACTTTGAAAAATTCTGGCTACCTCCTCCTCCTCCTCTAGCGCCGCTTCCACCTACACCGCCACGGTCACCGCCTACTCAACCTATGGGTCACTTAGTATAAACTGAAAGAGAATACCCTGCACTCCAACCCTCTCTCAAATGGATAATTCTGTTGATCCTCCTGGCAGCCATGCTTTAGATTTAGATTTATGTTCTTCCAAAGCTAAAATCAAAGATTCCATCTAGTGCTATTTTATGGCTCAGCTGTATTTTTAATTTGTATGTATTTTATGTTATTTTAAGTTATTTCCCTATCCACATTTGCTTGCAGGGCACTTGTCCTACTCTTACCCACATTTTACTTCCTTTTGCAGCCCTCTAGACCTTTCCATGACTTTTTTAGAGGTATTTTAGTGGCCAAAAGTTCGTGTCCCCATTGACTTCATGGGGTTCAGGTTCAGGGTCAATTTCGGGGTCAAGTTCGAGCACGGGCCCAAACTTTTTTCCGAAGTTCGGTCGAACCTCTCGAACCCGAACATCCAGGTGTCCGCTCAACTCTACTCATTTACGACACTTTTTTTTGCAAACCTATTGACTATTCCACTATAACGTCTGGACCCAGTAAGTGGCTATCGATTCTGCCTAACGTGTCTATGGAAAACTTACTCAAAGCACATAACACTTTACTTATAACTATCAAATCTATGGCATACAGAGACATGTTTTTGAATATTTTTTATAGGGCTTATGTGCCCTGGCTGGGAGCAAACGGATGTTCTCTAACGCTCAGGACACTTGCCCAAAATGTTACTGTGCACAGGCAGATCTCAATCATTGTCTGTGGTATTGCTAAATAATATGTAAATTTCGAGATAAAGTCCATCACTTTGCTAAAACCACACTTGGAATACGTTCCCCTTGACCACTGCCTTCGCACTCTTCGGTCTTACCCACACTCCGTTCCCTAGGGTGAAATTGGCCAGAATGCTTGTGGTCAACAAAACTATTTTACAAGTATGGATAAAGAAGGAGGAACCTTCCCTTCAAATGTTTCAGGACAAACTATTCCAATTATTTAGGATGAACTGTAACCAGGCCACACAAAAAATGTTTGAGAATTGGCAGTGCTATATTGATTCATTATCACTGGTCATTTGACAACAAATCAAATGCACCTTCCAAAACATGCTGTGAAGAATTCTTTCTTTTTTGAAGAAATCTTTAAGTGCTGTGGTGGGTCACTATTCTATATCAGCAGTGATGTCATCATCCCCTGAAAGATTTATACACACACATATATACATACACACACATATATACATACACATACATATGTACACATACATACAAGTGATACTCGAAAAATTAGAATATCGTGCAAAAGTTCATTTATTTCAGTAATGCAACATAAAAGGGGAAACTGATATATGAGATAGACTCATAAAAACCCCAGATCCACAATCTCAGTAAATTAGAATATTGTGAAAAGGTGCAATATTCTAGGCTCACAGTATCCCACTCTAATCAGCTAAGTAAGCCATAACACCCGCAAAGGGTTTCTGAGCCTTTAAATGGTCTCTCAGTCTGGTTCAGTAGGAATCACAATCATGGGGAAGACTGCTGACCTGACAGTTGTGCAGAAAACCATCATTGATACCCTCCATAAGGAGGGAGAGCCTCAAAAGGTAATTGCAAAGGAAGTTGGATGTTCCCAAAGTGCTGTATCAAAGCACATTAATAGAAAGTTATGTGGAAGGGAAAAGTATGGAAGAAAAAGGTGCACAAGCAGCATGGATGACCGCAGCCTGGAGAGGATTGTCAGGAAAAGGCCATTCAAATGTGTTGGGGACTTTCACAAGGAGTGGACTGAGGCTGGAGTCAGTGCATCAAGAGCCACCACACACAGACGGATCCTGGACATGGGCTTCAGATATCGTATTTCTTGTCAAGCCACTTCTGAACAACAAACAACGTCAGACGTGTCCTACCTGGGCTAAAGAAAAACAGATCTGGTCTGTTGCTCAGTGGTCCAAAGTCCTCTTTTCTGATGAGAGCAACTTTTGCATCTCATTTGGAAACCAAGGACCCAGAGTATGGAGGAAGAATGGAGAGGCACACACTGCAAGATGCATGAAGTCCAGTGTGAGGTTTCACAGTCTGTGTTGATTTGGGGAGCCATGTCATCTGCTGGTGTTGGTCCACTGTGCTTCATTATGTCCAGGGTCAACGCAGCCGTCTACCAGGAGATTTTGGAGCACTTCATGCTTTCTTCCGCAGACGAGCTTTATGGGAATGCTGACTTCATTTTCCAGCAGGACTTGGCACCTGCCCACACTGCCAAAAGCACCTATGCTTGGTTCAATGACCGTGGGATTACTGTGCTTGATTGGCCAGCAAACTCACCTGACCTGAACCCCATGGAGAATCTTTGGGGCATTGCCAAGAGAAAGATGAGAGACATGAGACCAAACAATGCAGAAGAGCTGAAGGCCGTTATTGAAGCATCCTGGTCTTCCATAACACCTCAGCAGTGCCACAGGCTGATAGCTTCCATGCCACACCGCATTGAGGCAATAATTGCTGCAAAAGGGGCCCAAACCAAGTACTGAGTCCATATGCATGCGTATACTTTTCAGAGGTCCGATATTGTTCTTTGTACACTCCTTGTTTTATTGATTGCATGTAATATTCTAATTTACTGAGATTGTGGATTTGAGCTGTAAGTAGAGTTGAGTGGACACCTGGATGTTCGGGTTCGGCAGGTTCGGCCGAACTTCGAAAAAATTTCCGGGTCCGTGCTTGAACTTGACCCCGAACTTGACCCCGAACCTGACCCCGAACCCCATTGAAGTAATTGGGAACAAAAACTTTTGGCCACTTAAATGCCTCTAAAAAAGTCCTGGAAAGGGCTAGAGGGCTGCAAAATGAAGTAAAATGTGGGTAAGAGTAGGACAAGTGCCCTGCAAGCAAATGTGGATAGGGAAATAAGTTAAAATAACATAAAATACATACAAATTACAAATACAGCTGAGCCATAAAATAGCACTAGATGGAATCTTTGATTTTAGCTTTGGAAGAACATAAATCTAAATCTAAAGCATGGCTGCCAGGAGGATCAACAGAATTATCCATTTGAGAGAGGGTTGGAGTGCAGGGTATTCTCTTTCAGTTTATACTAAGTGACCCATAGGTTGAGTAGGCGGTGACCGTGGCGGTGTAGGTGGAAGCGGCGCTGGAGGAGGAGGAGGTAGCCAACACTGTTTTTTGTTTGGTTTTGGTTTTTTAAATTGGGGTAGCCCCCAAAATATTGGGACATATAACAACAGAACACAAAGAATAAGTGCACTTGAGTATAACAATGACTGGGCGAGGCCGGTATAAATGTCTATTCTGCACAAGGTACAGAGAAGTCTGGTGCGATCCATGCCTGGTTCATCTTAATAAACGTGAGCTTGTCCATGTTGGCTGTGGACAGGTGGCTGCGCTTGTCTGTGATAACGCCCCCTGCCGTGCTAAACACACGTTCAGACAATACACTGGCTGCAGGCCAGGCCAGCACCTCCAAGGCAAAAAGGGCAAGCTCAGGCCATGTGCCCAATTTGGAGACCCAGAAGTTGAATGGGGCAGACCCATCAGTCAGTACGTGTAGGCCTGTGCACACGTACTGTTCCACCATGTTGCTGAAATGCTGCCTCCTGCTAAGACGTTGCATATCAGATGGTGGTGCTGCTTGTTGTGGCGTGCTGACAAAGCTTTTCCACATTTCGGCCATGCTAACCCTGCGTTCTTAGGTGCTGACGGTGCCCCAGCTGCGTCGGCGACCTCTTCCTCTGCCTTCGCCATGTGCTTCCATTGAGCCCCGGTGTCATTTTGGAATGCCCTCAGCAGCGCGTCTACCAGCGTGCGCTTGTAGTCGCGCATCTTACGATCACGCTCCAGTGATGGAATTAAGGACGGCACGTTGTCCTTGCAACGGGGATCCAGCAAGGTGGCCACCCAGTAATCAGCACAAGTTAGAATGTGGGCAACTCGGCAGTCGTTGCGCAGACACTGCAGCATGTAGTCGCTCATGTGTGCCAAGCTGCCCAGAGGCAAGGACAAGCTGTTCTCTGTGGGAGGTGTATCATCTGTGTCCTCCATATCCCCCAGCCACGCTCCAGTGATGCCAACGAGCTGCGTTGGGTGCCACCCTGCTGTGAACACGGTTCCTCCTCCTCATCATCATCCTCCTCCAAAACTGTGCCCTGGCTTGACAGTTGTGTACCTGGCCTATGCTGGTGCAGGAACCCACCCTTCAAGCCACTTGTGAATGACTGGCCTGATAACCGTGGAAATGACCCCTCTTTTTCCTCCTCCTCTTCCTCCTGTGCCACATCCTCTTCCATCATCGCCCTAAGCGATTTTTTCAAAGAGACATACAAGCGGGATAGTAAGGCTGAGAACAGCGTCATTGGCACTGGCTATGTTGGTGGAGTACTCGAAACAGTGCACAATGGCACACAGGTCTCGCATGGAGGACAACTCATTGGTGGTGAAGTGGTGCTATTCCGCAGAGCGACTGACCCGTGCGTGCTGCAGCTGATACTCCACTATCGCATGCTGCTGCTTGCACAATCTCTCCAGCATGTGCAAGGTGGAGTTCCACCTTGTGGGCATGTCGCATATGAGGCGTTGAGCGGGAAGGCCTAAGTTAGGCTGCAGCGCAGACAGGCGGGCAGCAGCAGGGTGAGAACGCCTAAAGTGCGCACAGACGGCCCGCACTTTCTGCAGCAGCTCTGATGTATCTGGGTAGTTTTCAGGAATTTCGGCACCACCAAATTCTGCACATGCGCCAGGCAAGGGATGTGCGTCAAACCGGCTAGGCCCAGAGCTGCTACGAGATTTCGCCCATTATCGCATACCACCAGGCCGGGCTTGAGGCTCAGTGGCAACAACCACTCATTGATCTGTTGTTCCATGCCTGTAAACAGCTCCTGCGTGCTGTGGGGGTTGTCCCCCAAACATATGAGTTTTAAAAGAGCCTGCTGTCGTTTCCCCCTGGCTGTGCTGAAGTTGGTGGTGAAGGTGTTACGCTGACCGGATGAGGAGGTGGTAGAGGAGGTGGTAGAGGAGAAGGAAGAAGCTGAGTAGGAGGAGGAGGAAACAGGAGGCAAAGAGAAATGCCCTGCAATCCTCGGTGAGGAAGGACATGCGCCAAACTGCTATCTGCCTCATGCCCAGCCGACACTACATTTGCCCAGTGTGCAGTTAGGGAGATATAGCGTCCCTGCCCGTGCTTACTGGTCCACGTATCTGTGGTTATGTGGACCTTGCCACAGATGGCGTTGCGCAGTGCACATCTGATTTTGTCAGCCAATTGCTTGTGCAGAGAAGGGATGGCTCTCCGGGAAAAGTAGTGGCGGCTGGGAACCATGTACTGTGGGACAGCCACCACCTTCAGGTTTTTAAAACTGTCCGTCTCCAACAGACGGAATGACTGCATTTCAAAGGCCAGGAATTTGGAAATGCTGGCATTCAGGTCCAGTGTTCGCGGGTGGGTAGGGCCATACTTCCTCTTTCTCTCCAGTGTTTGGGAGATGGACAGCTGAACGCTTCCATGGGACAGTGTGGAGATGCTTGGGGACGGTGGCGGACGTTGTGGCATTGCTGCCACTTCCTCTATTTGCTCGGTGGCAGGTGCCACTGTGACTCCAGAGCTGGAGGAAGAGGCCAAGACAGCAGCAGAAGAGGAAGCAGGAGGAGCCTGAGACCTTTCTTGGGTTTTGAGATGCTTACTCCACTGCAGCTAGTGCTTTGCATGTAGATGCCTGGTCATGCAGGTTGTGCTCAGGTTTAGCACGTTTAGCTTGCAAACCACTCGTGTCTTGTCATCAGCACATTGTCTAAAGAACTGCCACGCCAGGGAACTCCTTGGAGCTGGCTTTGGTGTGCTCGGCCCCTGGGTGCGGTGGGCAGTAGCAGGCGTACTGTCTAGGGAATGGCCGCTACGGTTTTGCACCCTTCTCCCTCTTATGCTGCGCTGGTGCCTCTTTGCGAACACTGGCAAACTGGACACGTCACTCGCATGACCTTGACTCCATGTGGGGTCTAGGACCTCATCATCCTCCACATCATCTTCAACCCACTCCTCAACCCTGCCCTCCTTGCCAGTCTGCACACTGCCGAAAGCCACAGCAGTTGGCACCTGTGTTTCGTCATCATCAGTGACGTGCTGCGGTGGTCCTCGCATGTCCACATCCTGACACATAAGTGGTTTGCATCATTGGACTCAATCTCTTCCACTTCTGGGGCAAGGCTAGGTTTGATGACCCCGCCAGCAGAGTCATCAAAAAGCAAAAGAGACTGCTGCATGGCTTGGGGCTCAGACTGCTTGGCTGATTTGCAAGGGGGTGAGGTGAAAGACAGATGGCCATGGGCTGCAGGTGTCAACTCTGAGCTTTCAGCAGGGGACCGGGTGGGAGACAATGTGAAGGAACTGGAGGCACTGTCAGCCACCCAATCTACTATCGCCTGTACTTGTTCTGGCCTCACCATTCTAAGAGCGGCATTCGGGCCTACCAAATAACGCTGAAGGTTCTGTCGCTTACTAGCACCTGAGGAAGGTGTTTCACTTGTGCGTGTAGCTAGCTTAGATTGACCACATCCCCTACTTGCAACAGGAGCTACACCAGCAGCACCACGACCAGGGCCACGTCCCTTATTTGATGCTCTCCTCATTCTTTGCGGTCACCCACCAAAGTAACAGATGGTTTATGTCAGGCGACAATGTAACCTCCAATAGTCAACAATTCTAAAACTATTAGAATTTTTCCAAGTGCGCTGTAAGCACAGTATTTGACGGTTCTATTTGACTCTCAGATATGAAGTGCAGGACGCAAATGTAATATATAACACCAACAAATTGCAGTATTTAAAATTGCCTAGATGTTGCCCACTGAGCTAACAGAACAGGATTAAAGTCATGTGCCTGGCACACATGCAGTTGCAAGTGCACTGCACTCTCTGTGGCACTGGGCTCAGGGCAGGGTACAAAATATGTAGTATAGCACCCACTAAAATAATCACTGTAATTTGAATAATCGCTGTGGTTTGAATAATCGCTGTAGTTTGCAGATTTAACACCAGAATTTTTTTTAATCTGTCCCTCACAGCTGCAGCATCCTCTCCCTACACTAAGAAGAACTCATGTGATGTGCTTGTACGTGACTCCAGCTGATATATAGAGGCTGGGTCACATGCTGCACTGGCCAATCACAGCCATGCCATTAGTAGGCATGGCTGTGTTGGCTTCTAAGGGCAAACGAGTCAAACGCTTGTTGACTGGCTGCCCTGCAGCCTTTCAAAATGCGCCATTAAATCGCCGAACCCCGAACTCCAACCCGAACATACAGTGGAATGTCTGTGTTCGGCTCCGGGGTCCAAAAACCGTAATGTTCGGTACGAACCCGAACAATGCGGTTCGAGTTCGCTCAACACTAGCTGTAAGCCATAATCATCGCACTTATGACAAATCACGGCTTGAACTATCCTGCTTTGCATGTAATGCGGCTATCTCATATATTATTTTCCCCTTTTACGTTGCATTACTGAAATAAATGAACTTTTTCACGATATTCAAATTTTTCGAGTATCACCTGTATATACTCATATATACACATGCACACCCACCCACCAGCTGAAGAAGTTTTTCAACGAAACGCGTCCTGAGGGGTGTATAGTTTTTTATGTGTATGTGCAAATAGTGTATATATTATACCTATGTTTCTGTGACCTGGCCATGTGAACAGCACTATACCAGCAGTGGGTAAGATTGTATTATATCATTTTATTCATTTTTCATTTATCTTTACCTTTGGTTATTTTATGTATATTTATATATATATATGTAGATGGTATTTTCTCTATTCCCATGTTTATGTGACCACCTATGTACATTTGTTTTCTGGTGGCATCAGACCTTTACACAGGTCCTTTTAGTTGTATAATGTATAATAAATAATTCTTATTTTTCATAATATATGTCTTGTCATTTCTGGGGTACATATTTTAGCGCTGTCTCTTCCCTCCCATATATACACCCATACTCACACATATACACATACTCATACATACACACACACACACACACACACACACACACACACACACACACATATTATACATAAGATACACCACTGATTAATACTCAGGCCTTTATCAGTGTCATCATTAGTGGTGTATCTTGGCCTGGGTCTTGGGAAACATTTTTGAGCACATAGATGCCACTGGTAAGGTGTCTGGGCACATAGATGGATGGCACTGGGAAGGTTTTTTGACACAGAGATGGCACTGGGAAGGTGTTTTGACACAGAGATGGCACTGGGAAGGTGTTTGTGCACAGAAATAGCATTGGATGGTGTTTGGGCACAGAGATGGGACTGGCAGGGGTGACAGGCGATAAACCCATCATGGGTCAAGGCATTTTAAAAAAAAAAAAAAGTGTGCTGCAGGGATGCTGGCTGGGGAGCTCCCCTCGCCAGCATCTCCGCGTGAGAAGGCAGCATGGTGTCTGTGCAATACATGCTGCCTGTCTCGCTGTGCGTACACTGGTCTGACGTCAGAGCACCTGCTCAATCAGATCAGTGCGCAGGGACCGTGAGAGCGTCAGTATGGTAGGCTGCTGTCTCTTTCACTAGAGGTAAGTACTGGAGAAGGGGGGGGGGGGGGGAGGAGGGGAGGACTGTCTGTGGCATTTTAATGGGAATACTGGCTGTGATATATTAATGGGCATACTGTCTGTGGCTTATTAATGAACATACTGGCTGTGGCATGTTAATGGGCATATTATCTGTGGTATGTTAATGGGCATACTGGCTGTGGCATATCAATGAGCATACTGGCTGTGGCATTTTAATTGGCATACTGTTTATGGCATATTAATGAGCATACCGGCTTCTGTATATTAATGGGCATACTGACTGTGCCATTTTAATGGGCATATTGGCTTTGGCATATAAATGAGCATACCTTGTGTGGCATTTTAATGGGAATACTGTCTGTGACATATTAATGGAAAAACTGGCTCTGGCATATTAAGTCTTGGATGTGCAATGTGGGTAATGGGGCAAGTGCTGGGAGGCAGCAGCAAATCCTGGATGTGCAATACAGGTCATGGGGCATATGGTGTCCTACCATGCTGCCTGCTCCCCTCCTTGAGCAGTTTGTCGGGTGAGAGCCGACAGGTCACAGACAGCGGTGGTGAGGGGAGATCTTCCAAGTTCCCCAGCCATGGAGGGGCAGATTTTTTTCACCCCCCCAGGCAGACAATGTAAGTGATGCCCTAGGCACTAGCCTTGTGCTAAATACAGCGCTGGCATACAGTCTTGTTACCGCAATCAATTACCTTAAGTTGAACTGATGGGAAGAATAGTGGAGTCAAATCCAAACCAGATCTACTTGTCCTGGAAAAGCCTGCTGGATTTCCTTGTTCTGTTTTGGTGACTCATGCCTAATATTATTCCTGATACTTACCTTGTTTTTGCATATCTATATCTTTATAAATATATCACAGGTGCTCCCAATCACAGGTGCTCCATAAGTGGTGTCCAGAACTATAAATTGCGGGAGTGTGTCTGTATTGTACAATAGGAAGGCCTTTTTGGTCCCTGGTAAGCAATATACATGAAGAGATTGAGCCCCATTAGCAGCAGTATTTTGGACCCACCAATATTGGAGTACTTTGACGTAGTGGTGGGCTTAGCATTATATGGCCACATACAGGGCCGCTTTATGACCCTAGTGGGCCCAGGGCAACATCTTTAACAGTGGGCTCCCCTCGACACAATTTTTCTAAAGTTGCATTGTAAAAAACTGTATGTAAATGTAAACTTTTTAATATTTTATGCAACTATTTTCAATTCACATTCAACTATTTGTATATTTAATAAAAATGTTATTGAAAAATAGCATTTCTTGTTTTTATTCCATTTTTATGCACCCACATTGCACATTGCACCCACCGGACTTAACACAGCACCATACAGTACCCACAGCACTTGCCATGCATCTATATTGCACCCACAGCACTTGGCTTGCACTCATATTGCACCCACATAATTTGGCATGCTACAGTGTAAATTTTCCCCACAGAACATACTACAGTGTCACTTTGTCCCACAGAACTACCCCTGCAGAACATGCCACAGCACTTTGCCATTAACATATGCAACAGTCAGTTTGCCTATCAAAATATGCCACAGCTTGTCCATTAATATGCAAGTGTTATTTTGCCATTAATATGCCACAGCCATTTTGCCATTAATATACTAGTGTTATTTTGCCATTAATATGCCAGTATTACTTTTGCCATTAAAATGCCAGTGTTATTTTTCCATTTAATATGCCACAGCCAATTTGCCCAATAATATGCCAGTATTATTTTTCCATTAATGAGCCCCAGCAAGTTTGTCCAATAATATGCCAGTGTTATTTTACCATTTAATATGCCACAGCCATTTTGCTATTAATATACCAATATTATTGTGCCATTAATATGCCACAGCCAGTTTGCCCATTAGTATGCCAGTGTTATTTTGCCATTAATATGCTAGTATTATTTTTTCCATTTAATATGCCCCAGCCAATCTGCCCAATAATATGCCAGTATTCTTTTTCCATTTACTATTCCACAGCTAATTTGCCCAATAAAAGGCAGTGTTATTTTGCCATTTAATATGCCCCAGCCAATTTGTCCAATAATATGCTACCCTCCACCCCCCTTCCTGTGTACTTACCTCTTGGCTGCTCCGAGTCCTCGGTCGTGATGTCATATTTGGTTGCAATGATTTTTTTAAAAACTTTTTTTCACCAGCCGCATCCAGCAGATGCCAAGAAAAAAAAAGTTGAGCAGCGATTGGTTAAAGCCCATTGGTTAAAGCGGCCCTGGCCATATTTGTGACCTAATCTCCAATTATGTTATCTTAGGTGTTTTAAGTATCTTTAATGAAACCTATAATGAAACCTATAGCTCTAAGTTTAATTCCTACCTGTTTTGATGTGAGTGCGCTGATCTTTAGATTTTGTATAACTATTTGGTCTTTATATTATATGCTAGTTTAGGTGAATGCATTCCTTTTGGATTTGTTTGTTATATATATATATATATATATATATATATATATATATATATATATATATATATATATATATATATATATATATATATATATACTATATTGAAAGCCTACGTAAGTAGTTAACCTGTCTCTGTACATTTACATGGAACCTATATAAGAACTTTACCTGTTTCTGGAATCACATGTACTACAAGATAAGAAGTGTGCTAATTATTTTTGATCATATAATAATTGCATCTCAAGCTTGTATAAGTTCTTAGCGTGCTTCTGTGATGCAATGATATTGATACCAAAGCAATTTTTATCTGTCTGCATATTTTTTTATACCTGTTAGGGGGTTAAGTGTAAAGTAAAAATATTTTTGATTTTTTTTAAGCTGTCTGAGCTCATGATCAGTAACCTCAAATTAGTGGCAAAGGTGGTTTGGTGATTGCTCAGATGAGCATCACCATTCGCCTGGTCAGATCAATATTTGTGAATATTGATCTGATCAATTCGGATCTGCCTCCCTCTCCTCACTTTCCTTTTTGTGAGGGAGAGAGACAGATCAGTATTAGTGTTAAAATAAAATTTTATAAAAATGTGTATTAACCGCTTCCCTGCCATTGATTATTTCATAATCAGTGATCTTGCACAGCAACACATTTTTTTTAGGGATTCATATCGGTGTACTGTAATTTATTACAGTATTACAAAGGCTCTTCTAAGAGCTATTAACCCCTTGCTGTAGATCACTGCTTTGGCACTAATTTTGAGGCTCGGGGTCTGATTTTGACCCTTTGTCAGGGTTCTACCCTGACCTCCCGACATATGCATTTAAAAGTCATAATTCCTCTGTTTATATACCTACTTCCTCCTCTAGAGGCCTCCCTACCTTTGTCTGCTTGTATTTCTTCTTCTCTGTTGGTGTCAGGTGGGCTTGTTATCTAATGCAACACACCACTGTTAAATACCTTCAGTTTATTGCAAACCGGGCTTTTGCTTTGAAGTTTGATGTTTGACTTCGGGGAGCTGCTGCTTCTGTCCCTGGTCCTCTGTTAAAGTTTATTTGGAATTTCTGCCCTGCACAGGAACTGTGAAACTGAACCTGGAAGGCTCAACCAGCCAGGGGATGTTTTTCAGCATCTCCTAAGACCCTTTGGCTACAGGAATATTTCTTCAACTAAATTTCTTCCTTAATGGGCCCACTCCTGCTTCAGTGACCCCTACCTAAGGCCTCACTCCTTGTTTTACTCTCTCTACTCCTACCTATGCTTTGCCTTCAGTCCCTGCTAAAGCTCTGTTTATACTGCAGTTCCTACTCAAACCCTTTTCCTATTCTACAGTTCCTTGCTAAAGTTTTTTTTTCTCTGCTTCAGTCCTTATCTGTTTGTTTCTATATCTGTTCTCACCCTTCACACTGAATAACAACATGCAACTAGACACCTCCCTGCACTGAAACTCCTACCTGACCTGGTAAAGGCCCAGACAGAATGCAAAAGCCATACTATGGAGTCCTCAGGGTTAACCTCAGTGTTAAAGTTGCTGGCTGAATGTTTGATCCAGATATGCAATTCTGTGATGTGTGTCCTGGATAACAGTGTTAATGATGCTTTTTAGAAAACAAACCAATACTGAGCCATTGTCTAAGAAACTGCCTAAGAACATATTTAAACGTGAACCCCTCATTGATGAAGAGATGAAGAATAGGCGTGTTGACTATTTGTGTTTGTATTGTGGCAAAAAATGTCACAGAATTTCATATTGCCCATTTAAACCAGCTAAAGACTCTGTACCTAGCAGTGTCAAGTTCCAGGCCCGGGTGCATGAATATAATAAGCCTGTTACACCTAAACTGGAGAAAACCCATACAATTCCTCCATGCAGTGATCTTGGGGAAAG
The DNA here is from genome assembly GCA_036172795.1 of Pelodytes ibericus. Taxonomy (NCBI): domain Eukaryota; kingdom Metazoa; phylum Chordata; class Amphibia; order Anura; family Pelodytidae; genus Pelodytes; species Pelodytes ibericus. The sequence continues at coordinate 60,480,627 of CM069857.1, forward strand.
TGTGTCTAAAACACATGAGAAACGATTTGTTCCTGAAGCTGTTTCGGCCAATCGGGCTCTCACACCTGCAACTGATGATGAGTGACCTCATATAGAGGGCAAGTCTTTGGATGCCTCAGATTTCAGTGACAACCAGATAACAGACAAAACCATGGAACAACTTACTGAACAGGTATGTTCTATCAGGATTACAACTCCTATTACTCATAACAGACAAAAGGGTAAACTACAGACTGACAGACACTCTTTAGGTGCCCCAGGTCTTGTCCAAGCATCTGATGGGGCAGTTATATTAAGCAAGAACCTCGTGAAATATGAAAGTTGTCTGGATGAACAAAAGATAATCCAGGGCAATTCACTACCTAATCAATCTAAAGCTGTTCCAGCAAAAACTGATATTGCTTCTAAAATGCTTCTAGTTCCTCTGCAGAACCTCTTGTTCTGGTCTCTGGTAAAAATAAAATAAAAAAAAGATAAAAAATAAAAAGGGACCAAGTGCACATATAGAGAAATCTATGACTGCGTGTCTAGGTGAACCACCATCCAGTAATTCCACTGCTATATCTCTCAATACAATCCATGTTTCTGATCTAATAGAACCCTACAACAGTACAGATGAAGATCTGCCACCAGATAGTGTCAAGACCTCCAATGGGACTATTGTAATAGCACATATTGTTGTTGTAAGGCAGTGACAAATACCAAAATCAGTGAATTCATGCCCAAAGTACAATGTATGTGGAGACAAAGCAAACAATTACAAGCCAAATTTTGACCAAAGCTGGTGGTAGAATTAGTACATATAAAGTGTTAAAATACCACCATTTGAAATACCTTAGGATATTAAGTTTCCAAAATTATATGGCTTGATGGTTTAAAATACATTGGCTGGCTTTAAAAATTTTCCCAAATGGAACATGGGTGCAGGCTGACTACATATCAAAATTCCAAGTTGGAAATGCGCACATCCACATTTTTGCATTTTAGCCCGCAAACAAACCAACAAACCTTTGCATGGGTGGTATCCCTGTACTCAGGAGATGTTGCTTAACAAATAATGAGATGTTGGTTGGCAGTGACAAATACTAAAATCAGAAAATTCATGCTTAAACTACAATGTGTGTGGGGAAAAACACACAAAAAATTACTTCCCAACACATTGACAAAGGCTGGTGGAAGAATTAGTACATGGAAAGTGTTAAAATACTACCATTTGAAATACCATAGGATGTCTGTTTTTCAAAATTCCAAGTTGGAAATTTGCACCATCCAAATGTGTCATTTTAGCGCCCAAACAACCCAACAAACCTATGCATGGCTGGTAACCCTGTACTAAATATATGTTGCTGACCATATATTGAGGTGTTGTTTGGCAGTATCTCTTTACATTTTCAGTCCGTTTATACATGAATTGCATCGGTGGGAAAAAAAATCATCACTGTAAAACCTTGGCACAGTTTGGTAGTAAAATGGCTACATGAAAAGTGTCAGAATACCCCAAGTTAAATACCCTGAGTTTCAGGAGCTCATGACCAATATCAGTGTTACAATGTCACTATCGCTAATTTTGAAAAAAAAAAAAAAATTCAAATAGCATTGCACTACTTGTACTTCTTGCCTTGTAACTTGAAAAAACCCCATAAAACATGGGCTATTTCTAAACTGATGACAAATATTAGAAACTATTTAGCAAGTTTTTTTAAAATTATCTTTTGTAGATGAGTAAAGAATTTTTCAAATAAAAGTCAAAAGTGCACTTCACCTGTTCATATCCCCATTAAAGTTCTTGTAAATGCAAGATTATCTTGATGCTGGCTTAGCTTCATGGGAAAATATAGTCAGCAGCAGACAAAATATCAAATGTTATCTGTAGACTACTGGCCCACAAGAGGACGGCCAGTCGCCCAATGGCAGCTGCTGCCTCGAACGTCCGTCCCACAAACAGTCCCTGCTGGTGTTACACTGACTTAATTCAAAGGTGGAGTATGTTTATACACAGGTGAATATAGTTTAGCTCTTTAAGCTCAGTTTAAGATGTGGGCATTAAGATTCAAATCTTAAATGCATGCTAGCACTGCCCCTGCCAGTATTGTTTTCTAGCTGGCCCTCAGGGCTCTTATTTAGTAACTATATTGACATTCTTTCCATTTGTCTCTGTGTAAAGATGTAATCCAGTCTGCAGGAAACACTTGGCTCTCCAAATGTTTTCTATGGGTACTGCCATTCCAAAGTAGTGGTCTGCATAGTTTCTGAGTAATTGAGGCCTGCTGTTAATGCAGTTACTGGTCTCTTAGATAATGTCTTCACAGAACACTAGCACTGGCAGAACACAATGGGTAGGATATGATGTTATACTACCTCAAGCTATTGGATGGGTGTCAGATGTTCCAGCTATTCTCATCAAACAAACTGTGGTTACAATCAGATCTAAACAAGCATTGGGCATGCACAAGCATATACTACTTAAAAAATGTCAACATGGTACAGTCATGGAGTTAATACAAACGTGCTGTGAATGTGATATGCATTTTAACATCCTTTAACTTTGATCAACCCACATAAATCATAGTTGTCAATAGTCCTGGAATTATTTGTATAGTCCTATATAGATTTGTTGTTGGGGGTCTTGTTCCAGTTTAAAATAATGCCATTACCTAAACATTGATTATACTGTGAATGTAAAGAATGACAAATGATTTGTACATTGTGCTGGGGATGGGACACTTCATCGCGGCTGCTTCCGCGCAGCCGCTTCCCCGCCGACAGTACAGCACAAGACAGATCGTCGCTGGAGATTTCATCGCGGGACATTTCATCGCTAAAGGTAAGTATTTTACCGATTTTAGTTGGTTTAGAATTAGGGTTCAGGGGGTTACAATTAGGTTTAGTGTTTAGTGTTAGGGGTTAACTTTAGTATTAGGGTTAGTATTGGGGTTTAGGGGGTTAACTTTAGTATTAGGGGTCGGGGATTAGTATTAGGGTTAGTATTAGGGGTCGGGGTTAGTATTAGGGGTCGGGGGTTAGTATTAGGGTTAGTATTGGGGTTTAGGGGGTCAATTTTAGTATTAGGGGTCGGGGTTAGTATTAGGGTTAGAATTAGGGGTCGGGGTTAGTATTAGGGGTCGGGGGTTAGTATTAGGGTTAGTATTAGGGTTAGTATTGGGGTTTAGGGGGTTAACTTTAGTATTAGGGGTCGGGGATTAGTATTAGGGTTAGTATTAGGGGTCGGGGTTAGTATTAGGGGTCGGGGGTTAGTATTAGGGTTTAGGGGGTTAATTTTAGTATTGGGGTTAATTTTAGTGTTAGTATTGGGGTTTAGTGTTTAGTGTTACTATTGGGGGGGAATCATTTATTAGGGGGGGTTATTTTCGTTTTACTTTTAGATTTGTAAGAGCTGACAGTTCAGCGCTGAACTGTCAGCTCTTACATAGCTGCAGCCGCGGTGAAACGGCCACGTTATACTTCATTGCTGACAGTTCAGCGTTCTAACTGCCGCGCTGAACTGTCAGCGATGAAAATGCGGCGAAGAAGTGTCCTAGACCCCATTGTGCTGGCACAAATGCAAGCAAATGGATAGACTAACAGAAAAACAATGTTTAAATGTTACTGTTGTGTCTCCTGTTTATGACATCACTGTATGGCTTGATAGGCAAATTACAGATTCTGTATTGATAATAGTTCATTTGCCTATCAAGCCACAAGTTGTCAACAAACATGTTTTCTCTTAACCCCTTAGTGACATGACTTTTTTGGCTTGTCCGACGCTTGGTGACATGGGCTGTTTTAACATTTCTGAGGTGTTTGTGTTTTGCTGTAATTTATTTCTGTCTCATTTAGTGTACCCGCACAAACTATATATCGTTTTTATCGTTATAAGAAGGGCTTTCTTTTGATACCATTATTTTGATAATAGCATATAATTTGATGTAAAAAAAATAATAAAATATGGCAAAAAAATTGAAAAAATAATTTTTTTATGACTTTTATTTGAAAAATCGTATACTCATGTACAAGAGACAACAAAAAAACACTGCTAAAAAGTTTCTAATATATGTCCTGAGTTCAGAAATAGCCCATGTTTTTATGTTTTTGTGCTTTTTTATTCATGTTACAGGGCCAGAACTATAAGTGGTGCAAAGCTATTTTAAAATCCATTCTTTCAAAATTAGCGATAGTGACATTGTAACACTGATTTCTGTACTAAATCCATGAATGACCCCCAACATGTACATATTTTTGAAAACTAGACAACTCAGGGCATTTAACTTGGGGTATTTTGACACATTTCATGTAGCCATTTTACCACCAATCTATGCCAAAGTTTGCAGCAAAAAATCTTTTTTTTTAATTTTTCACATAGATTGCAATTTAGGTAAACATTACCTTAAAATGTGAAGGGGTATTTCCAAATAACACCTCAATATGTGTTCAGCAACATCTCCTGAGTACAGGGATACCACCCATGCATAGGTTTGTTTTGGGGCTAAAAGGCCACATTTAGGGGGTGCGCATTTTGGTTTTCCAACTTGGAATTCTGACATGCAGAAAACTTGTGCCCATGTCCCATTTGGGACATTTTTGAAGCCAGAAAGTGTATTCTACCCACAAAACCATATATTTTTTTAAACTAGACACCCTAGGGTATTTCAAATGGTAGTATTTTAACACTTTCCATGCACTAATTATACTACCAGCCTATGTCAATGTTTGGGGTAGTAATTTTTTTTCACATACATTGTACTTTGGGCATGAATTCACAGATCCTGTTATATATAAGGTCCAACCAACACCTTAATATGTGTTCAGCAACATCTCCTGAGTACAGGGATACCACCCATGTGTAGGTTAGTTAGATTATTTGGGGGCTAAAAGGCCACGTTTAGGGGGGGTGCATTTCCAACTTGGAATTTTGACATGTAGTCAGCCTGCGCCCATGTTCCATTTGGGACACTTTTGAAGCCTGTCAAAGTATTTTACCCCATAAAACCATATATTTTGGAAAACTAGACATCCTAGGGTATTTAAAATTGTGGTATTTTAACACTTTCCAAGTGCTAATTCTACCACCAACCTATGTCAAAGGGTTGGGATGTCATTTTTTCCCCACACACATTGTAGTTCAGGCAGGAATTTTCAGATTCTGGTATTTGCCACTGCCAATCAACACCTCAATATGTGTTCAGCAACATCTCCTGAGTACAGGGATACCCCCCATGCATAGGTTTGTTGGTTTGTATTGGGTCTAAAATTCCACATTTAGGGGGTGCGCAATTCCAACCTTGAATTTTGACATGTAGTCAGCCTGCGCCCATGTTCCATTTGGAACATTTTTGAAGCCGTCCAATGAATTTTACCCCATCAAACCATATATTTTTGGAAAATAGACATCCTAAGGTATTTCAAATGGTGGTATTTTAATACTGTATAGGTACTAATTCTACCACCAGCCTTTGTAAAAGTTTGTGGTAGTACTTTTTTGGGAGTTTTTTTTCCACATGCATTGTACTTCAGGCATGAATTCACAGATTCTGGTATATGTCACTGCCAAACAACAACCCAATATGTGTTCAGCAACATCTCCCGAGTACAGGGATAGCACCCATGCATAGGTTTGTTGGTTTGTTTTTGGCTAGAAGGCAACATTTGTGAGATGCGCATCTCAAAATTCCAACTTGGAATTTTGACATGTAGTCAACCTGCGTCTGTGTCCTTTATGGGATATATCTTTGAAGCCAGCCAATGTAATTTACCCCCACCAAACCATATATTTTTTTATCGGTAGACCCCCATCACTACTTGTGGCAAGGGCTCAGCAGCCACCGATACATCGCTAGATGATGTATCAGAAAGCTGAATAGGGTCAAAATCGAACCCTGAGTCCGCGGCCTCAGAATCAGTGCGTAAGCAGTGATCTCGAGCAAAGAAGGGGTTAATAGCTCTTAGAAGAGCCTATCTAGTACTGTAATACATTACAGTACAAAGAAATTAATCCATAAAACAGTGCAGACAGCATAACATACTGTTGCTGTGCAAGATTACTGCTTACACAGTGATGAATGGCAGGGAAGGGGTTAATACACAGTGAAAGACTTTCATAAAACCTGCCAATTTTATAAAATGTTATTTTATATCACTAATACTGATCTGTCTCTTTCCGTCACAAAAATGTAAGTGAGGAGAGGGAGGCAGATCAATATTTGTGAATATTGATCCGATTAATTTTGATCTGACCAGGGCGAATGGTGAGCTTAATTGAGAAATCCCCAAACCGCCTTTGCCACTAATTCGCTGTTACTGATCGCTATGCGCTCAGGCAGCTTAAAAAAAAAAATCTCAAATATTTTTACTTTACATGTAATCCCCTAGCGGGTATGTGTAAAAAAAATAAATAAAATAAAAATATGCAGACAGATAAAAATTGCTTTGGCGTCAATATCATTGCGTAAGCAGTGATCGACGGCAAATAAGGGGTTAATAACTCTTAGAAGAGCCTTTTTAGTACTGTAATAAATGACAGTACAAAAAAAATTAACCCCTAAAAAATGCACAAACAGCAAAAATAAATGCGCTGATGTGCACGATCACTGCTTATGCAAGATCAGTGGCAGAGAAGGGGTTAAACGCAGGGAATTGCTTTAATAAATTTTTTTTTATTGTTTTATTATTTGTGTGTTGTGTATTTATTGTTTTTTTTTTACTTTTACTTACTTTTCTTACTTTGATCTGTCTCTCTCCCTCACTAAAAAAAATGTGAGGAGAGGGAGGCAGATCATAACTGGTCAGATCAATATAGAGTTAATATTGATCTGACCAGTCAGTGGGGATGTTCAGGAGAGCATCCCCACTGCCTGTCAGTGTGCCTGGCAGTCACTGATTGCCTCTGTGAAGAGGCAATCGTGTGACAGCCAGAGAGCACAGGAAGCAGGTACTTCCTGCCTCCTGTGCTCTTGCCCTTAGAAGGGCAGCGCCATCTTGGTCACTCAGTGACCAAGATCGTGCATTTTTTTTTTGTGTTTCTGATTGCCTCGACTTGCGAGGCAATCAGGAACACTTACTGAGCATAGGAAGCGAAAGATTCGCTTCCTATGCTCATTTTTTTAATGCACGTGTTTTAAAGGCTCTGTGCCTTTAAAACCGGCATTTCGATAGCTCTCCGGAGCGATCGAAATGCCGACGGGCATTTTTTTTAGTATTGTACGATGCTTCCACACGAAAGCATCGTTACAATACCACTTGAGCACTGAAAGCGGAAAAACTCCGCTTTCAGTGCTCGTTTTGACACAGGACGGACTAGGTCCGTCCTGTGTCACTAACGCCTCGGCACACAGGACGGACCTAGTCCGTCCTGTGTCGCCAAGGGGTTAATTTAGACAATTGCTTTCAGTTCTGCTAACACAATGTATAGATCATTTTTCATTATTTTTTTATTCCCTACATTTGCAATATAAACCATGTTTAGATGCTGGTGTACTGCACTGTGCACAGGCAACATTGTGTTTAAACTACGAATACTTTCAAGTTTAGATGTAAAGAAATGAGCTCCAGACATCTGGTCCTTGTGCAAGGGAAGCTGGAGTTCAATGTTGTGAACCATGCTGCTTTACATGACTGCCCCCCATTTTATTTATTCCCTGCCGGCAGGATGTTGGCAGGTATGCATAAATGGCTATATATCAGGTAAAAAAAAAAAAAAAACGAAACAGATTAATATAGTCATTCAGAGAGTTCCCAATTGAAAATATTGATACATTTTATTTTCTTTCTATTTTTGTTCTTTGAAAGTCAAGCTGTTCTATTACCTCTGTGTTCTACCTGGAGGCAGTAGTGTAACTACGGAGGATTGGAAGCTGGTGAGGCTTTCCTAGGCACAAAAATGGGGGGCCCTCCATTTGAAACTGGGGGAGGGAAAGAGGCAGCCAATGTCTGTGCACTGCCCAGGGGCATAGACAACCTCTTAGGCTGCCTCCTGCTTTCTGCACGTCAGATCATCAGTGCTCAGAGATGCGGGAAGTGTGGTGTGGGAATGAGAGCAAATCTAGGTGCTGGGACAGGTCTTGAGTGCAAATCTAGGTGCTGGGGAAAGTTCTGCATGCAATTATGGGTGCTAGGTTAAGTCATGTGTGCAAATTTGGAAGCTGGGGTAAGTCCTGCGTGCAGGGGCGTTGCTAGGTCTTCGGATGATCTGGGGCTAGATCCCAGATGAGCTCGGTCACACACACTGCGTCTCTCTCTCACACACGCCGTCTCTCTCTCTCTCTCTCTCTCTCACACACACCGTTTCTCTCTCACATAAACCGTCTCTCTCTCTCTCTCACACATACCGTCTCTCTCTCACACACACACCGTCTCTCTCTCTCACACATACCGTCTCTCTCTCACACACACACCGTCTCTCTCCCTCACACGCCGTCTCTCTCCCTCACGCACCGTCTCTCTCCCTCACGCACCGTCTCTCTCTCTCAAGCACTGTCTCTCTCTCTCACGCACCATCTCTCTCACGCACCGTCTCTCTATCTCACACACACACCGTCTCTCTCTCACACACTCACACTGTCTCTCTCTCACACACACACCGTCTCTCTCTCTCACACATACCGTCTCTCTCTCACACACACACCGTCTCTCTCCCTCACACGCCGTCTCTCTCCCTCACGCACCGTCTCTCTCCCTCACGCACCGTCTCTCTCTCTCAAGCACTGTCTCTCTCTCTCACGCACCATCTCTCTCACGCACCGTCTCTCTATCTCACACACACACCGTCTCTCTCTCACACACTCACACTGTCTCTCTCTCTCACACACACCGTCTCTCTCTCTCTCACACACCGTCTCTCTCTCGCACACCGTCTCTCTCTCGCACACACCGTCTCTCTCTCTCTCTCTCTCACACACAGACACCCTGAGACACACTCACACAAACACCCTTACACACACACACACTTATACAAACACCCTGACACACAGACCTAGACATCCTGACACACACATTGAGACACCCAGACATACACATTGAGACACCCACACATTGAGACACCGACACCCACACACATTGAGACACCCAGACACACACATTGAAACACACACACTGAGACACCCAGACACACACTGACACACACTGAGACATCCAAACACACACTTACACACATTGAGGTACCCAGACACACACTGAGACACCCAGACACACACACTTACACACACTGAGACACCCAGACACACACTCACACACATTAAGACACCCAGACACACACTCACACGCATTGAGTCACCCAGACATACACTGAGACACCTAGACACACACTGAGACACCCACTCACACACATTGAGACACCCAGACACACACTGAGACACCCACTCACACACATTGAGACACCCAGACACACACTGAGACACCCAGACAAACACTCACACACACTGACACACCCAAACACACACTTACACATTGAGGCACCCAGACAGACACTGAGACACCCAGACACACACACTTACACACATTGAGACACCCAGACACACACTCACACGCATTGAGTCACCCAGACATACACTGAGACACCTAGACACACACTGAGACACCCACTCACACACATTGAGACACCCAGACACACACTAAGACACCCAGACACACACTCACACACAGACACACACCTAGACACCCTGACACACACACCTAGACACCCACACACAGTCACACTTTTTTTTTTAACTTACCTTACAGTTGGTCCATCATCCAGAACCTTCTGCAAGATGTCGGTCCACCTGACATCCGGCAAGCAGCTCACACAGCGCGACGGTGGCCGATCTTGCAACCGTCGCGCTGTGCTCTGTATGGCCAGAGCATCTCGAGTAGGAGAGGCTAGGGAGAGAGCTCCCTATAGCAGCCTCTCCTTCCGATTGGCCCTCACCCCTGCGTGAGGTTAATCCTCCGATTCTGGGACCATGTCCCAGACGGAGGAAAGCTGACCGGGGGATTTTTTTTTTAAAAATAATTATAGCCCTGGAGTCTCGGGGCTAAAGAATACTTTAGCCCCAGAGTATCCATTCGGGGCTATGAAGGGGGGACCCGGGGCTATAGCCCCAGGAGCCCACCCCTAGCGACGCCTCTGCCTGCATGCAAATCTGGGTGCTGGGGGAAGTCATGCGTGCAAATCTTATGCTTATGTTTTATCTATAAATAATATACATTTCAAATATTGATGTTATGCTATGGGGCTGGAATAATGGCACCTTTCTGTAGGGCTGGTATGCAAGTATTCTCTGGCTGGAATATAAGGCAGTGTTTGGCACGGAAAAGCAGTGAGATGCAGAGATATTGAACAGAATGGACATGGTGGATCGGGGGGTAATATATAAAGGGTGGACATGGCCGACTGTAACTCTGGTTACGCCACTGCCTGGAGGTATACATTTTGTAAACATGCCTTTTTATAATGGGCAACAGTATGTGCATCCTCAAAGAGTTTGCTTCCCAAGTATGCATTACATCACCTTTCAATGGAAAGAAAGTTACCTAATTTCTACCATGCCTTGGTATCAAGATATGCCCCAGGTCTTCCTGTAAACTGCCTCCCCACAGAGAACTTTTAAAGTGCCCATTATATATACTTGATTTAAAAAAAAAAACAGAACATTTTATATTTTGTTGTAAGTTATTTGTTTTTGTACCTGTCTATATTGATTTCCTTATGGTGTTTGAATACTATGGCTGGTTTAATAATACCCACCCTCTTCATCAGACTCTTACTGTATACTAGAGCTGGTCACAGTCATGCCTGGAGAGTTTACAAATGATGTTGACCTGATATACATCATTTTGTCATTTGTATTTAAGTATTTTAACTATGACTTGCCAAAAAGAACTATAGGAGACTCCAGTATCCTCAAATTGTTTCATAGTTAGAGGAGAGAGAAAGCAGCTTCATACCACATGGCCCTATGGATGTACCTATTCAATAAGCTTGGAGTAAAATACTGGGATCTATTCACTGAACAGTGAACTGTACAGCACAAATCAGGCTCTAATAGCTGAGTTGGAACGATAGGCTACTAATGCTTAATGTTCGCTGTTCACTTGCAGTTTACTTATCAGAATACCACAGTTCAGTTTTAAATACATTTTTGGGATAAATAATAATTTATTATTATTAATTTAGATTTATTAATAATAATAATCGTGAAGTGTCACTGCAAAGAAATCATGTACAAGATTTTTAATTATAAAATTGTACATACATTGCACTTATATTATTAGGAAAATAAATTATAAATTGGAAACAGTTTGAAAGTGTCTGGGCAGTGACTGGGAACATAGTGATAATTACAGGAACATTCAGAAGATACAAAGTAAATAAAAACCACAAGTAAAAAGTTTCATAAGAAATGGTACTGTAATGAGATGGGTCAGTAGCCCAGATGTTAATGCTCATTTTTAGGGTTCCAATATCTCCTCAGCCCTCAATCTTTCGAAAATCGAAACAACCTTAGTGATAATAGCAGTTCCAAGAAGTAGACATGACTAACAAGGATTTCACTGCAAGAACAATTTATTGAAGACACGAAAGGACATTTTACACATTAAACATCTTGATAACAGATGATTGAACAATACACTCGTAACAGGATTAAAGTCAATACAATACAATTAAATCGGGTGCCAGGGATGGGGGGAACCAATGAACACATACTAGGGGAAAGTAGCGACCAATCGGGTGAGAGTGGTGAAGCTAGGTCCCTTTACACCTTTTAACTTTTATAGACATTTAAACCCCTAGCCAATAAAATGGGTGTCTACCATTTCTCGGTGAACCATAGCGACCAATAGGATCCGTGCCGACAGTCCCATGTGATTAGGCTTAACCTTTATTATGGCTGGCCTCCTAGGGTGCTTCACCGACGGGGAACCATACCTGTCCTGAAAGGGGCTAAATCATTGTTTCATAATTCTATTTCGTCTAACCTTTTGGGCACATTCTATTTCGGGGCTCAGACCAATAGGATGGAGAGCTACTCGGCCCTTTAACTCACCAGCCAATCCCCATTAGAGCGACGTTGGGGCCGGGGTTATGGGAGTTTTAAACATACCAATGAGTCAGGCTCCAGGGGGGTGGGGAAAAAGGCAGGGGAAGAGTGGGGAAAAGGGCAGTGATTTATTATTTTGGGGAGGTTTTAAAGCAGGGTAACCATGGGCACAGAAGACATACACTTCAGGGGAACACAGTTTCTGTTTTCAGCTTCTTTCATCCCTAGTCACGGTGGTTCGTGACAGGTACAATTCAAAATCAGAGTTAAGGCCTCTACCTACATTTTTAATTCTATCCCCTCCTCTCCAACATGTAATAACATTTTCAATACCCATAAAAGCTTTTCAATACCCTAAGTAAAGCTAGATTTTTTGGTGATATTTAGAGAAATGTAAGAAAACACTATTTTTGGCATAGCCATTTTTCATGTTTTGGATGTGTTCACTTATTCTCATTTTTAAAGAACAGGAGGTTCTGCCAACATAGTGTAACCCACATGGGCACCATGATAAATAAATCACTCCGGCCGTCTCGCAAATGATGATATTCTTCACTTTAAAGGATTCTGTACAATTATGTGGTTGGAAGGTCATTCTACATTTATCTTGGGTTTTATTTGACTCTCTGCTGGCCTGGCAACACCTGCAACCTATGAAAACCAACTGTTTTATTAAAGTAATTGCTGGTTTGTTTTCATAGTTTGGTTGGTGTCCAGAAAGATTTTACTTAAATGATTTTTAAAATGTGCTGCTCCTCTAATAATAAGATAATAATAATAAGAAGATAATAATAATAATGCATGGCTTCTCCCCAAGGAAATAATGTAAATGATCTTTATGTAAAATAAGCCAATATTTAGGAATAATCCTTTTCATTTCTGTTCCCACTATGATCTAAAATCAAAGGTTTTTCCTTAATCCTGGTATCTTCTTTCATAGGCCTATACTCTAATAAATCAACAGGAACTTTAGGATGTAACTGATTAATATATTGCTATTGCTTATCATTAAAGTCTCCCTTTATTTAGAAGCTTAGATTACTTTCCTATTTGGAGTGGAGTCTCTTAAGTGGTTGATAGGTGGCTAAATGTTTGTTTAATAGAACAATTTCTCTGCCTTTATCAGCTGGTTTTATAATTAGCAGAGTATTATTTTCTAATGAATTTAAAGCCCTGATTTTGTTGATACTTACATTTTCTTGAAACTTATTGTTTTTTTTTCTAATCATTTTCAGTACAATCAAAAGTATTCATCTCTTCAGATCTCATAGGCCTAGGTCTTACTTTATGTCAGTGGGCACACCCTCATTTATTATGGGGTCTTGGAGCATGTCGGCAGCCCCCAGGATCCAGAGGAATCAATAATTTTATTTTTTGTTGGGGTCTAGGGACATTTGGTGGGCACATCATTTCACCAACATGAAGAGTCCATTAAGTTATTTTTTCATATGCGTCAATGTGAAATTACATCTGCAGCACTTGTCAGTGTCACACTGTCCTTGCATAAAATGGCACAGCAGTGGCGGACTGGCCAGGGTGTCAGCTTGCCCGGTGGCAAGTGGGCCCCTTCAGCCTGTGATGAAGTGGAACCCCCTTAGTAAAAAAAAATAAAAAAGGTCCTTCTTAAGCTGCTCTGGGAAGGGCCGCCATCAGGGGGTGATGGGCGATACACACGTCAAAGCCCTTTAAAAAAAAAAGAAAAAAAATTTGTAAAAAAAGCGTGGGCAAACGGGGCAGCTGCTCAGGGCTCATTCATTCCTGTTCAAGAAGTTGTACCTGAAAGGTGCTAACAGGCTCCACTTACTTGCATTGAGAATATATCCCGTGAAAGATGGACAGGCAGGTGCTCTGAAACGCTGATAAAGAGAACCGAACAATGGTACAAACAGTGTGCTGGGGAGATAGACCAGACCTATTGCTACGCTTAATCATAGGCTGTTTGTACCATTGTTCGGTTTTGCACAAGAATAAAGCACTTTTTTCTTGCATCGATTGGAATGTGGAGTGCACCTTGTTCCCGTTCATTCCTGGGGGCCCAAAGCAGCTGCCCAGTGGGCCCCCGCTGCCCGCGTGACTGCATCCAGTGGACCCGGCTTTCTGTCACAGCTGCCGGAAATGACGGCACTGATAATTAATGGACTAATTATCAGTGGGATATTAATGAGGCGGTCTCTTGCGTACCTTCTTGACATGTCACTGCGCTCCTGCAATACTACGCTACTGATGCAACCCTCTCCAGCCTGGGCAACTCCGTTGCCCAACTTGGACATGACAGTACTTTTTTGGGACACAAGATATGGCCCCGTCCTTTTTTGGCTTCACTGCCAGGTGAGCTCCTCTCCTTTACTTACTCTTTCTCTTACTTACTCTTTCAGTATATACTTGTGCCTGAATCCTCTTAATCCTTCCATACTCTTCCATTTGAACAGTGCACTTTAAGTGTAGGACACTGCACTATTTGTGTGCACGGTATTCCTTACTGTTATAAGTGTCATGACAACGAACATTATTAGGTCAATCGAATAACGGAGATTCTAATCCAAAAAGACGTATTTACAAAAGGTTAACTGCATACAATTTGTCAGTGGCAAACCCATATTTGTGATATATTTGTAGATGTCTTTCTTATTATTTTTATTTAGTGGATTTGATATACACGACCCCAGGTCTGTTTTTATTTTATCCAATACATGCAGGGCAGTGGAAATCTCGAAATAGACCATTTTTACTCTCCCTACAGAAAGTTTATGTTTAACCAATAATAGACACTGCAACCATTCCTTAACTACATTTTTCTATATTTGAGTTATGGGCTTTGGACCACATTAAGTCTGTAGTAGATATTTATGCCATATATACAGACCTGATATTTGTTATAAAGGTAAAGATATAGTTCATCATTTGGTATGTGCAATATACTATTTATATGCCTATTTTTTTATATTTCAAGTTCCAGTTTATTAAAATTACAATATTTTTGTTAAAAGTAACCGAAGGATATGACCATATGTTATGTAAAAATTTTAAATATATTAAATGAATGCTTCAGTATTTATGTTTCAAAAACATTGAAATGGCAATTGCTGTACTTTTATATTTTTGTGAATAACTGTGAAGATGCCAAATAAACATTAATTTAAAAAAAAAGATGTATTTATATTTAGTATCTACTGTATACTGTCAGTAATATGTATGCTGTAATTACTAAAATATATATTTAAGAAATTACAAAAATTGTAATGGTACCTTTTTTCCACTTGTGTATTTTTTGAAAATTGAATTTATTATAAAAATTCAATTATAGCCTTATAGTTGTTGGTGGGCCCCTTCTGTCTCCTGGCAACCAATATTTTTAGACTCAGTGTGGCAGTGTCACTTTGCCTGCGAAGCACTTGTTACAGTGTCACACTTCTCCTGAAACATGGCAATTTGTCCCTGCAGAGCTCGCAATAACAAAAATTACAATGGGAAGAAAAAAAAAACCATAAAACACACTTTTTTTTAGCATTAGGTTATCAAACCGGATTAAAGAAATGTCCCTATCGTCCAGTTACTCCCATTGCTTCAAACCTCTTGAGTTGAACATCTTTCACATCACAATCCAGAAAAAGTTTTGCAAACTTTACTCATTACATTACGACAAGGAGGGAAATGTGTGGATTCAGACTACAAGATCTCATACTCTGGAAAACCCCAGATACTTGGCGCCACAGAGACATTCTACACTTGATATTATCCCTTGAGAAAAAGGCAAAAAAAGGACTTGACCCTTTTAAACTCCTATGTTCTGCACAATCCCCATTGGTACACATGATTCCCCCTCAAATATGCAAGTCACTGTCTCCTAGACAGTGCATAACAAATTGCAGATTAACTCATGTAAATAACATCTGCACTAAAACACTAAAGTCAAAGAACAATTACTTTTGTGGATGATAAAGATCTCTTTCAACCTTGCTAGCTCTCAAGCCGATGCTATGGAGATGTGTTCTCAGGTTGACAAACAATTGCAGTCTTGTGCGTGGCAACAATTTTTGGAAACAGATCCACAAAGATTCAGATGGGAAAACATAGCCCATGACACCTGTCTCATCTCACAAAAAAAGCACTGCAAGCCAATTGCCTGAACACTGCCAAAGCTTTAACTCCCAGACATCGAGAGCAAGCAACACTCCCATTCTTCAGGGATTGGCTTTAAGAGAGAGGGATGACATTAGAGCAATTTAAGAACTTGACAGGACATATTCCATGATTACATAGCTGGACGTTTTAGCTGGATCCTGTTAAGAGATGTGGACTTTTTCAAGAAAAAAAAGTCCACATCTGTTTTAATGCCATGGATTTTCCCTTTGCCTAAATTTGGCTATTGGAAATGCCATGCCAGAAGGTGCTACTCAACATAATTGCTGATAGAGATACATTACCCGTATTGTCAAACATTAGCTGCTGTTCTATTAAGAGCATGTGTCCGGGATTGCTAATGTAACTTGGTAAAAAAAAAAAAAAACTCCCCAAAAATGTGCTCCTCAATGTAAACACAGTTACAATGATTCTCCTGGAAGGTGAAAAAGCATGAACTAATGAAAGATGTCAAGTGGAGCCACTTAGAGGAATGATACAGCTGGATGGAGAATGAAACCATAGTCTATTCCAGCTGAGAGAGACATTGTGACAATTACACTGGTGAGAAGTAAACTAAATAATCCAAGACATTCTCCAATGATTCTTTAGATATTGCTGGACATGGAATAACCTAGTCACAGATGTAATGTGTTTTTCAATTCTTGTGGAGGACGACAAAGATGTGTACGATTTACAGCAAAGCTGGACGACATGTAGCACTTCAGCTGTTACTATGATAAAAGTCCCATAAGGCCAAGCAAACATTTTGGCTCCTTTAGCTCCATTTTGTACTCCTTGGCATTATGGGACTAGTCCCATCAAATTAGGGTCTGTCCCGGCATGACTGCTACCTATGCACATTTATTTACATTGCATTTAAGATGTCTATACATGTCTATAAGTCTAAATGCTAAATGCCTAAAGTTCCAAGCACCTGGAAGCTCAAATATGAGCTAAAAACACTCTTTTTTTGCCCACCCATGTTACTTTCCAGTACCCAGTCTCTTGTTCCTAACTTGTATGTATGAGTAGTAGATGACCAAATTTAGAATGACCAGAATACTCCAGGACTGCATTACAACCAATGCTGCCCTGCATGATGCATTTTTTATACTTCTTGCCAGTTATCTGGGAAATCCTAATGCTTAGATTATTATAATGTAATAAGTGTAGTGCCCCCCCCCCCCCCTCCCACCTTTTTTAATGAAGGTTTTAGCTACAGTTATAACAGTATTTGGCAGCCTGAGCCACAAAAAGGAATTGAGGGGGCAATGAGCTAAGCAGGTCAGTTAAAAAAGATTTTCCTTTCTTGTAGAAAAGCAATTGAGTCTTAACGAATTACAAAATGCATCAAGATGTACTTTTCAGAAGATTTAATAGATTTATCAAGTGCTCTGATACCATTTTGTAATAATGATGTATTCAGATTCTATGGAATGAATAGGGAGTAAATTCAAGGTTAATGAGAGACTGCCTAGAAAGCAACAATACTCCATAGTCTAAAAACCTCCTGAGAGATTACACCATACAGCACGCAGTGACATAATACAGAGATTAATGGAGAACAAAAAGAGACTTCATTTAAATCAATTACCATATTTAAATTAGCTAATTCCCATAAATCTCTGCTATGTGTCACCATAGCTTGCAGTAAATAATCCAGTTGGTGGTATAGGTTAATTAAAAGTTCCCTGGTGGCTCATTGCTAACTAGCATAGAAAAAATAATCCTGTTACAAATGACCTGATATTAGTGGTTTGAAAATGGATATTAGTCACTTGTTTGCATGGGCAGATATTTCATTGAAATGTTACCATTTGCATTATATATATATATTGTAGATATATAACATTTAAGCCTGTGACATGCTTAGAAAGAAAATAAAAAAGGGGCTCCCCCCCCCAATGTTAATCACGCAGAAATGTATGGCTGATTAAAAAGGCTTTTGAGTAATGCTCCTAGGAGAACTGACCAGAAGTGATTTGCTTTTCAGTGACCCTTCCATGCTGCCAAGTCACAGAGCTGCAGCAATTGGTGAGACACTGGCTCCAGCTCCACGTCAGGCTATTTGCATACCTCCCAATATTGCCCTACAAATTGGGGCTCCAGGGATCATGGCTTAAGAGTGGGAGTGTCATTGCTACCACGCATACACTGTATCGTGGGCATTCAAACTGAGAGTGCTACTGTGCATACACTGACCTCTGTGCAGTCCCAAATCAGGGCTTGTATTTCTTGTGTGATGAACAAGTGATAAACCCAGATATTAATAATAAAGCAAACTGGTCACTTGACCAGTAATAACTTAAAAAGCAGATTTAATCATGTATAAGTGGCTTTCTGCCTTCATGAAACTGATTTTAGGGTTTAGTCCTTGTTGGGAGAAGGGTTAAGTAGATCTAACTCATTTATAAGGCCTTGGGTAGCAATGTAAATACTTCTGTGGCCACTACATGCTAGGTATGGTTAAGTACTTAGCCTCTGTGGCTAGACTGCCAAAGTCTAACCACAGACCAGTACCTGCCCAAAACTAGCCACAGACCGATACCTGCCCAAGACTAGCCACAGACTGGTACCTAGAAAAAAGTGAACCTTTAAGGCACCCCTCCATGTGTACCAATAATAAACAAATGTACTTACATTTTAAAAGTCTTGCTCTTTAAACACGTTGGTATCTGTATCCACTCACAGTATTAGGCCAAAAAAAGAATAATAATATGTATATAGTGTGAATTGCCCAGTCACAAAATTCACTTATATTTAAAATGCAAATACAGATTATATTAAAATACTGTTCCAAAATAAGATTGTATATATAAATTTTATTTGGACAGTATTTTAATAACATATGTCTTTGCATTTTAAACATTATATCTTCTTTAAAGTTGGATTATGTTTAAATGTGAAGATCTTATGCGTGTGCATAACATTGCAGACTATCTGGGCTGTTTGCAGTTTTTATATATGCCACTTTAAGAACTACTATATTGTTCTGGGTAGCAGTTAAGCTATTTAAGCTAGTTAAGGACTTGTTATATTATTTGGTATTTTATATAATATATTACATATTTTATAGTTTTTGATATAACATTCGTAATCTCTTTTTTAACATATGGTTGGCCCCCAGGAATGGCCATATATGTTGTGCAATACTTGGCTATTTGGGTTTTTTAAAATAGTACAGTACTGGAAGTGTTCAAGCAAAACATCATTGAAAGGGTTAACAGCTGATTTCACTATGACATCTAAAAAAAGAATGAAGGAGGGGTGAATTCAGCACTAGGCGAAGCCAATAGGCGAAACATGTCGTGCCACACCCACCACGGAAGTGAACTGCAGAAATTCGCTTTGCCAGCACTGTGAGGACGCTGTACACTCTTTGTTTGAAGCACCTAGTCGACGGCTAATGTCTGATGAATTCGATTATTTGTCCTCTCTCCTTTGGGGCATAGAAACATAGA
The DNA here is from genome assembly GCA_036172795.1 of Pelodytes ibericus. NCBI lineage: Eukaryota > Metazoa > Chordata > Amphibia > Anura > Pelodytidae > Pelodytes > Pelodytes ibericus. Next base: position 60,500,221 of record CM069857.1, read on the forward strand.
ATGTGTCGGCAGATAAGAACCATTTGGTCCATCTAATCTGCCCAATTTTTTTTTTGAGTACTTTTATTAGTCCCCCGTTCCCGGTCTTATAGCAACTGACTGTTTTATTCACTTGTAAACAATTTGTGAGTTTTTTATATTAAAGTTTGATGTCCATTACACTCCTCCTTCAGTTTTCAGGAATCCATCCGGACCAGCTAATTACATTGAGCAGCTTGTCTGCTCTGTCCCAAGTGAGTTTTGTGACTGGGGTGAATGGTTTGGAGTTACTACTCCTAACAGGTTCACACTATAGATATTCTTCTTCTTTTTTCCCCCAATACTCCTTGTGTGTAGACACAGATTCCACCGTGTTTGAAGGACAACATATCTATAATTTAAGTACATTTGTTTAGATTGGTACATATGGGGATGCCTTAAAGGTTCATGCTCTGATTTGTTCCAATTTATTTTCACATTTGTGGTCGGTGAGTAGAGGTGTAATAGGGATGCAAGTGTAAGGGTGCAGGTGTAATTAAACATTCTCTGTCATTTACCATATGCTATTATAGATTGTTTAAAGTGCTGATTCACACTCCTTTCTTTTAAAGACCGGTACCTTCCCAAGTCTTGCTATAGTCTGGCACCTGCCAAGCCTATCCACAGACTGGCACCTGCCCAAGTGTGAGCCCCGTTAGAAGAATGTTGTCTCCGTGCCCTGTCAGAGGGCTTCTCTGTTCCATGCTTTCTTATTCTCTTGCTTTGATGCATTTCTGCTTTTCTCTGCTCTTCATAAATCTGCCACACCTGTTTGTTCAGTTTGTTTCAAGCTCTTAGTCTCTGGTATGCTCCTTATGTTCATCTATGTTTTCCAAATGTATTTAGTCTTAGTTATTATTTTAGTGTTAGGAACTTGCTGATGTGAGGAACCTTGATGCTGTTGGAAAGCTTTTCATCTAATGTCCATTTTGTCTACCTAAATCCTCAGCTTTTACTATCTTAGAGTTCTTGGCTACCTGTGGTCTCCTTTTAGTTCTGTTACTATGCCCTTTGTCTGTGCACTGTCTGTCTCTTACCTATATGCATGTCCTTAGCCTTGCTCCCTATATTTATTATCCTTAGCTTGGTTTCTGCTTTGCCCTGCTTGTGTCTGTTTTCAATTCTGCTTTTGCGCTAGTACTTTACTTTTGTTCCTTAGCCCTGTACTCTATATTCTGTTCTGTACTGTCTCAGGTTTCCTTTTAGCTATTGCTCTGTTTTGACTGCCTGCCTTCCTGAGCCTGTTTATCCTGTCAGAGTTAGATTCCATGTCTTCTCCAGGTCGTCTGCAGAGTATCTTAGGTTTCCGCTTTGGTTTTACTGGATATAGCAGCTGCTACCTCCAGGCCCTTTCATGTATCAGAACCAACCCTGGGCCTCAAGCCTCCAGGGGAGTGCTGTTACCCTGCACCAGGCCCTGTGTCTCCGTTTTCTGCAATGTGAATCTGAATATGGCCGCTCAGGGTCCTATGTCACCTGGAGCTCATTTGCTACTGCTACTAGGCCAATATGGCTAACCGTGGCTGTGATACCGGACTTAGGGCACATCCTGTTGTTTCACTTGTGGCCGGGAAATTCACCAAAATCCTTCTTCCCATCCCTTTATGGTATAATGGCATCATACATAATTCTTTTACAACAATCATAGAGATGGGGTGCCAATGACCAACACATCTAAAAGTTGGGTAACATTATATCAGATAGACCCGTATCAAGCACCACCCACTGGGAAGTAGGGGCATTGACCATATCACTCCCTTTATTCTTGGGGAAGAACTGGGTGGCTGGACTATCACTTAGTGTCACTTGATGGTACTTATTTAACTTGTATGGTCTGCTGGGGAAATGGTCCCTATGTTATGGCTTGTAAGGTAATGTTATTATCATTTATTTATAAAGCTTCATCATATTCTCCAGCTCTGTACAAAACAGTAAAATATCAAAATGTTCATGGATATACTGTCTAGACACAGTTCCTGGTGGTTGAGCTCCAACTTATGCATTTTAGGTACAGGAAAGTGCTGTATTACTCCATGTAGATAGACAGCTTAGTTTATTCATCTCTTAATGAATGTAGTTTGCCAATTATAACATATTGTATGAAAGAAACAGACAAAAAAACATGACTACATCAAGGTGTACTTCTTATAATCTTGATAAATGAGACTCATGGACTATGGCTTTATATTGTTTAATGGCAAATTCATGTTCCACACTAAGAAAAGGGGTTTATAAAATGTTATGAGTATGAATCACTAGTATGCCATTCTCTTAAACATCCCCTGAGAGAGATTACGCTACACAAAGGGGCAAAGATTGATGAGAACAAGTAGAAACATAGTATAACTCATTTACAGTATTAAAATTACCTAATTCTCATACCACTTTGCTCTGTATCACAATGGATTGCATTGATTCATTTGACGGGTTGTACAAAGCGATACAGTGGATCATTGCATTCTGCTTTACTGAGAGCATGTCTGCCTATAAATTATGTTATTGATATGCAAGCTGTACAGTGCCTGAATGTGGCCATGATATAAATATAATATGTCCAAACTAGATATTTTCCATAATATCTGCAAATTGCATTGATGCTCTGTCAGGACCAATAGTTTTGCCCCCCACTCCATTTCTCCTTTCATTATTGCCCCCACATCCATTGCCATAGAACTTCTCTGCACACCCAGCACATGCCCCAGCAGCCACATTGCACATACAGCACATGCCCTATGCCCACATTGCATAGTCAGGACATTTCCCATGACCCATATGGCAATCCCAGGACATGCCCCATCACACACATTGCAGACCCAGGACTGTCACGTACAATAGCACATGTCCCATAACTGAAATTGCAGACCCAGGGCTTATCCCAGTCACCACCACCCACAGCTCCCTGCTCTCTGTGTGCTGCGCAGGCATATAGACATCACAGCATGCTTCCCGTGCAGTCTGAAATCTGAGCATCGTCAAGTCGCGATTCAGAACACTGCACGGGGAGCATGCAAGGATGCCTGTGCACCTGGACAGCACACATACATCGTGCTGTCTGCTTGGCACAGGGAGGTAAGGGGATATCTTAACCATAACAGGGCCACTGATGACGGCCCTGCATAAATATCACTAAGAGCTCAACTTGAGGGAACTCAAAGCCATATTCTTAAAATGTCCCGCTTTTTGTGGCAGAGCTACGATTCGGGACTTATAACCTGTGATCTCGATTGTATTTACCGGTTTTTGGCAACAGGAGGATGAACATTGCACTTCTCTGATACTCCACTTTCTAAGCTATTTCCAAAGAGTCCCGCATCCATGTTAGAAGATATGCAACAGTACTGAAGTTGCACCCTTCTCTTCTGGTATTTTAGGAGCCTAACTAGAACTGGCCAATAAGCTGAGAGACAGACGAATACAGCATTAGTGAAGGAGAAACAATGGTCGTCGGCAGAAACTAAGAATCTGGGCCATACCAATGAAGGGGGGTGTTATGGTAAGTAAAGGAAATAGGAAAAATAGTAACATAAATAATAATGTAGATCAGTGTTCTGTCATCTCCTCTGATAATTGAGAATGTGAAGTAAAAGAAGCAGCAACTGATTTACATTATTATTTGTTTTACTCTTTGAACCCTGCAGTTTGTTTGGACCTAGTGCAGCTGCCCCTTTTGCCCTTTGGTAAAAAAAAAAAAAAAAATCTTCGCCTAAAATAGCATCTAAATAAATTCACTGAACTTTGCAATGCCATCTGGCTTTTGTGACTGCACCCTCCATTTCTATTTCAAGCCAAAGATTACTCATGCATCTATACAGAAGCTAGATTACATCTCCCCACGTGGGACCATCTCATTTTCACACCTCTCCTAATTTATTAGAAGATCTCAGCCTGCAAATACCTCCAATGGAAGCAGTCATCACCATGTAGCATTATGGTTAAAAATGGTTCCGTGTTTTTCGGTTCCATGCTGGGTGCAGTTATATTATTATGGTTAGTTAATACCTCCAGCACAAAGATTCAGGCATATTTCTCAGAGGTTGTAAATTATCTCTTGGATTAACATGGAAACTACTCATAGATGATGTAATAATATATAGCCTTCCAAACAAAATACGGTAGCTCGCTTTCCCTACAGACTGTTCCTACTGGAATGCAACAATATATTAAATACTTCTATTTCTAAAGTGTATACCAAATATCTACAGCTCTCTGGGGTGGGCCGGGGCTGGCCTGTCGGGATACTGGGGAATTTCCTGGTAGACTACCAGCCCTGCGGCTCAATGATTCCTGCTGATTGCTCCACTTTTACCACTTTGCATAATAATTTGCTCTTTACATATAACCCTGTATGTCCTTTAACATGTCTCTTATCTATAAATATGTATGTTTCAAAGGTTCTTTAATTATGTGTGGTTTGCCTATCCTTCTAACATAATGGTGTAATCTATGGGGCTGGTAACAATTGTTTCCAGGGCTGGTTTTTATTCTAATTTCATCCCTATATGTATCTAGTGGAGCAGGTTGCACTGAGCTTGTTCAGATATGCATAGTTGTTGCATTTTTTAGCATCCAATAACATAGCCATGTTCCCTCCCTTGTCAGTATTTAAAAAATTCAGAGTGTACAGCTGTATTCTCAGAATTGGGCATGCCAGCACTTATCCCATTGAAAATATCAGGGGTAGAAACACGCATAAAGATTGCGTCCCTATTGACTGCTCAGTACCATTTGAGTTATAGTCCATGGCATTGGGACTAGTGTACTTCTGCATTATGTAAGCTGCAAAACTGTTTTGGTGACTTTCCTTCATCTCTTCCTAAAAGAGGCAGTGGAGAGTTAAAGATTAGTGTCCCTTTAATACAAGTGTGACCAGTATATTAGCCACATATAGCATCAAATAAACAGAGGTACCTTGTTGAGAAGTCTTGAATAGGATGAATGTGAAGGAAAGTTTATAAAAGAAAAATAAATATATTAAGTTTAACTGAGAGGGAGTAACTAATTCATATATATACAATTAACTGATTAAATAAATATACGCATGATTCAAGCATAACATCCTGGAACCGACTTTTACCCAGTGCCAAATTCAATCATGATCAGAATCTCCTTTAGTGTGGCTTTTGCCCATAACACTTGTTTTACAACATCTTTGAGAGCCGTCTTTGTGGATACCATCTGGTACCCACAAAACAGCTGTATGCCTGGAAAATATGGACTCAGTATTTCCCTTTCCAGTCTGGCATCATACTGAGACTCTGGTAATGTCATCAAAGCCTGGTCACGCATTGATAGCTAACAACCGTGTACAGTGCCCAGAGGAACAGATTGAAACGAGGCCACAGAGTGTGTCACTAGTTACCTTCAGCAGTCTAGTCCCTCTGAGTTTAGCACAAGAACTTTCTGATTTTGTTTTCTATTGATGCATTGTGTGCTGAGTTGGATGGTTATTATCAGCAGCTTATGAATATATGTACAGTTACCTGCCTTAAAATAAAGAGGAAACCATGGGACAGGTCTTTAAAACAAAATGGGAATGATATGCTAAACCAGATATGTTTTCAGCGCAATGAGAGGATGAGGTCATGTCAACATATTTTTCTATTATAATACATTATTTTTTAGATTGAAGTTTTCTCTTCAAGGAGCAAAAGGAGACTCAAAGCACATGTACTTAGAACAATCCAAATAAGCAGCTGACAATACCTGTTATTATGACCCAACTTTTAATGGTACTTGTTTTATTGACCTCATAAGGATGAATGGGGACCAAAGAATCAACCCCACAACCCTGAGGATTGAACAGAATTTACAATGATCTAGTTCAACTGCCACTATTAAGTTACTGAAATGGCACTCAGCATGTGACTACAGTATCACTATTATTTATGGAGACCCAGTAGACAATATGATCTAAAGATAATGGAATATTAGGCACTTAAGTATACAGTCTTTCCTCTTATTGGTGTAAAAGAGATTCTTTGATCAAAAATGAGCACGACCCCATGGTAAATGAGTAGAACATGCTTGAAAGGTGACCAATATTTGAAATTATACCTATGATTTCCTGCAGAATATCAGGTACTCCAGCTCAACAATGTTCACCATCACTTGCTGGTGCATAAACCAACTGAGCTATCTCATCAGAACGTGAGCAATTCAATAGTAAGTGAGTTGCTGGTGAGCTGAGGTGAGATGAACATTTCCTCTTTCTCATCACACTTTTAATCAATAGCCCCATATAAGTCTCTAAAATCTATACAGATATTGCAGTACAATGAAAACAGAATCAAACCTTTTCATACAAAAGCTACACACAGTAGCAATGACTGGATACCTGTTGCTTCCTTAGTTTGCCAATTTTCTCATGTATTCTTGTAAAGTTTAAATAATAGTATTTTAATTTTAAACTTGGGTAAAAATGTATACACATCATTGTTTTTTGTGCAAATTAAAGTTTGTACAAAGGTTTTTAGACAAAAAAAATCTATGTAAGTTACATAAAGAAAACTCCTAAATTATAGAATTATTTCCCAGGATCCGTATAGCTATACAGAGGTTTACAAACAGGGTTTTACGGCAGGCCAGTAAAAAACATTGGCTTGAAGCCAATGTTAAGTCTATGGTGGCAATAACAAGGCCGGTCATTTTTTGAAGAAAAGATGGCAACCGTATTTACAAATCAAATATATAAAAAAAATAAAAGGGTCATTCTGTTTATTAAAAAAATGTAACCAAAGTTAAAAATTAATATTGGAATGCTAAGTCAGAACACTATATGAATATTTTGTAATGTAAGTTTTTGGCTGTAACCTTAACCGCTACATAGAATAGATATAATGATATATTTATTTGTGGAATAAGGATGTTTTGGGGGAATCCAAGAATTCCACACAAATAATATGTTAAATCAATTTTAACACTCTGGAAAAAAAATCTGCAATTGTTTCTTAAATAATTAAAAAAAAGCATTTTAAAAAACAACTATTGCAGAGCATTTTAATTAAACAATTATATTATAGGTCCTGTTAGGCAGGCAATTGAGAATAAGATTAATGAGCTATGACGGTACAGAGCATTAACCACAAATAAAGAGCATATGCTGTAAGAGAAATTATAATAGCTCCATTGTACAATGAAACCATGAAGCAAGATGTGGGAATGGTCCCAAACCTTCAACTTTGTACCAATTGTTTTTACTAAACCAATAAGGAAGCCAGGGAAGATACATTAATGTGCAATGTTATGTTATGCTTTCTATTGGAATCAACTGGCTATTCTAAGCAATTGAGATTTGAAGAATTACTTTGTTGTCAGATAACGGTAAATTACCTCCAGCAAGATGTGCCTCTGTTGTGGTGTCACTAGAAAAAATTGTGGAACTGCTGGCATAGGAATGTATTCAATAAACAGTGAATAGTGGTCAATTGACAAGGGAATTACAAAAAATAGGCAGAAATAGCTAGATTGTAAAATTTTCAAACTTTCATATATTTCCACCTCAGACATGCCTATGTTTCCACCACAGATACGCTGGTATCTATGTTTTCACCTCAGACTCATTGGTATCTCTGTTTCCACCTCAGACTCGCTGGTATCTATGTTTTCACCTCAGACTCGCTGGTATCTATGTTTCCACCTCAGACCCGCTGGTATCTATGTTTCCACCTCAGATTAGTTGGTATTTTTGTTTTCACCTCAGACTCACTGGTATCTTTTGTTTTCATCTCAGACTCACTGGTATCTATGTTTCCACCACAGATATGCTGGTATATATGCTTTCACCTCAGATTTGCTGGTATCTATGTTTTCCCCTCAGACTCGCTGGTATCTATGTTTTCCCCTCAGACTCGCTGGTATCTATGTTTTCACCTCAGACGCGCTGGTATCTTTGTTTTCCCCTCAGACTCGCTGGTATCTATGTTTCCACCTCAGATTCGCTGGTATCTATGTTTCCACCTCAGATTCGCTGGTATCTATGTTTTCACCTCAGACTCGCTGGTATCTATGTTTTCACCTCAGACTCGCTGGTATCTATGTTTTCCCCTCAGACTCGCTGGTATCTATGTTTTCCCCTCAGACTCGCTGGTATCTATGTTTTCCCCTCAGACTCGCTGGTATCTATGTTTTCACCTCAGACTCGCTGGTATCTATGTTTCCACCTCAGATTAGTTGGTATTTTTGTTTTCACCTCAGACTCGCTGGTATCTTTTGTTTTCATCTCAGACTCACTGGTATCTATGTTTCCACCACAGATACGCTGGTATATATGTTTTCACCTCAGACTCGCTGGTATCTATGTTTTCCCCTCAGACTCGCTGGTATCTTTGTTTTCCCCTCAGACTCGCTGGTATATATGTTTCCACCTCAGATTCGCTGGTATCTATGTTTTCACCTCAGACTCGCTGGTATCTATGTTTTCACCTCAGACTCGCTGGTATCTATGTTTTCCCCTCAGACTCGCTGGTATCTATGTTTTCCCCTCAGACTCGCTGGTATCTATGTTTTCACCTCAGACTCGCTGGTATCTATGTTTTCCCCTCAGACTCGCTGGTATCTATGTTTCCACCTCAGAATCGCTGGTATCTATGTTTTCACCTCAGACTCGCTGGTATCTATCTTTTCACCTCAGACTCGCTGGTATCTATGTTTTCACCTCAGACTCACTGGTATCTATATTTTCACCTCAGACTTGCTGGTATCTATGTTTTCACCTCAGACTTGCTGGTATCTATGTTTTCACCTCAGACTCACTGGTATCTATGTTTCCACCTCAGACTACCCTATGTTTCCACCACCTGATGCAATAGGATTCCCACTTTAACCATTTGATTAATTGCATGTCTCCTGTGATGAACAATGGATATATTAATGTATTTTATGTTGTTTTTCCCTTTTCTTCTGGCTGTACTTCAGCTTTTCTGAATGTTCCTGCTGCGCTGGGTCATAATGTGATATGGGATCAACTACAGTACAAAAAGGAAATTCCCATTGTGTAAGTGTTCAATTCTTTGAGAGGTACCTCTCCAAGCCAAATACTATGATGCCAAAATAAGGTCACATCCAGTAGCCTTTCTAGCAAGGCAGTAAGTATTTTTTTCCATGTTGGTATATATTTTAATCGTCACTTTAGGGTCCCCAGCAGATGTAGAGATTTTTTTTGTTCACACTGACTGGACATACAGTTGTGCTGAAAAGTTTGAATTGGTAATATATGAAAACATGAGTGAGCAGGCAAAGCACATTTCTTTTATTTCTTATGGGATTTATATTCAACTATAGGTTATAACAGAATGGCACAATCATAAAACAAAACATGGCAACAAAGAAAAAAATGAAATGACCCCTGTTCAAAAGCCTGCATACCCTTAGTTCTTAATACTGTGTATTGCCCCCTTTAGCATCAATGACAGCATGCAGTCTTTTGTAATAGTTGTCTATGAGCCTCCAAATTCTTGCAGGTGGTGTAGCTACCCATTCGCCTTGGCAAAAGTCTTTGGTCGTCTTGCATAAACTACACGTTTGAGATCTCCCCAGAGTGGCTCGATGATTTTAAGGTCAGGAAACTGTGATGGCCACTCCAGAACCTTCACCTTTTTCTGCGGTTACCACTGGAGGCTGAACTTGGCCTTGTGCTTAGGGTCATTGTCATGCTGGAAAGTCCAAGAGTTTCCCATGCGCAGCCTTCGTGCAGAAGAATGCAAATTGTCTGCCAGTATTTTCTGATAACATGCTGCATTAATCTTGTCATCAATTTTCACAAGATTCCCCGTGCCTTTAGAGGGCAACCCTCCCCCCTCCAAAAAAAAAAAACATCAGTGAGCCACCACCATATTTCACAGTGGGGATGGTATTCTTTTCACTACAGGACTTGTTGACCACTCTCCAAACATAGTGCTTATGGTTGTGACCGTAAAGCTCTATTTTTTTCTCGGCACTCCAAATTACAGTGTGCCAGAAGCTATGAGACATGCCAAGGTGTTGTCAGGCATTTTGTAACCGGGCTTTTTTTTGGCATTGGCGCAGTAAAGTCTTCTTTCTGGTAACTCAACCCTGTAGCTCATTTTTGTCCAAATATCGTCGTATTGTGCTCCTTGAAACAACCACACTGTCTTTTTTCAGAGTAGCCTGTATTTCTCCTGAGGTTACCTGTGGATTTACCTTTGTATCCCAAACAATTCTTCTGGCAGTTGTGGCTGAAATCTTTCTTGGTCTACCTCACCTTAGCTTGGTATCAAGAGATCCCCAAATTTCCACTTCTTAATAAGTGATTGAACAGTACTGACTGGCATTTTTTATATCCTTTTCCATCTTTCTAACGTTCCATTACCTTGTTACGTAGGTCTTTTGACAGTTCTTTCCTGCTCCCCATGACTCAGTATCTAGCCTGATAATTTCATCGACGTGAGAGCTAAGAAAATCATTGACTATATATACACAGACACTAATTGCAATTTAAGGTGTGGGAAATTAAACTTTAAGTGCATTTTTAACCTGTGTGTGTCACCATGTGTGTCTGTAACAAGGCCAAATATTCAAGGGAATGTAAACTTTTGATCAAGGCATTTGGGTAATTTCTGTTGTCATTATGGTTTAAAAAATAGCCAAACAACTATGTGAAAATAAATGGCTTCATATTATCACTTTCCTTCAATAAAATACTTTTTAATGCAGTCATATTTTTAAAATCAATCCCCAAATTTCCGAATTTCTGACATGGTTTGAAAACTGTTGACCACAACTGTACACTAAATTAACACTATGGGACACCTGGCCCTTACACCAACAGCGACTTTTATGACATTGCATTCCATATACATAGACATTAATATGGTGTTGGTCCCACTTATCCAGCTATAACAGCTTTCACTTTTCTGGGAAGGCTTTCCACAAGATTTTGATTTGGTATGCTGAAGCATTAAGATTTCTCTTCACTAGAAGCAAGGGGCCTAGCCCAACCCCTAAAAATATAGCCCCATACGATTATCCCTCATCATATAAGGCTGTTCCATTTCCTCCATTCAATCTAAGGAGAATATTACGTATAAAAGTAATATTTGGGGGATATTTTTAAAATCAATCCCCAAATTTCCGAATTTCTGACATGGTTTGAAAACTGTTGACCACAACTGTACACTAAATTAACACTATGGGACACCTGGCCCTTACACCAACAGCGACTTTTATGACATTGCATTCCATATACATAGACATTAATATGTTGTTGGTCCCCCTTATCCAGCTATAATAGCTTCCACTTTTCTGGGAAGGCTTTCCACAAGATTTTGATTTGGTATGCTGAAGCATTAAGATTTCTCTTCACTAGAAGCAAGGGGCCTAGCCCAACCCCTAAAAATATAGCCCCATCCGATTATCCCTCATCATATAAGGCTGTTCCATTTCCTCCATTCAATCTAAGGAGAATATTACGTATAAAAGACCAAAATATAAGTCTTTTAAATGGTTGATTACTTGTACTGTTATATGATACATGCAATGCATATTTCTGTAATCTGTAGACTAGTCATATTATAGATTCATTGCGAACATTTTTACACTGCGCGTCAGTAGAAGCATCAGGCAAAAACCTTTGCCGCTGCATCTCTGGCACCCTCCAAGTCGGGCAAGGTGCTGATGTCTATATAGTGCAACTGATGTCTCTCTCTGTTGTTCAAGTGAGGAACGAGTGTCACCACACAACTTGTCCATCTACGCATGCGCTACAGAGAACAGGGGAGTACGCGCTCATACAACACACCAGTGGTGTTGTTAGGGGGGCTACTGGGGCTATAGCCCAAATCCCTGCTGCATAGCCCTGAATGGAGACTCTGGGGCTAAGATTTACTTAAGCCCCAAAAATCCAGGGCCATCATTGAAACTTTTTAAATCTCCCATGCTGAGCTTTCCTTTAAGCTCTCAGGAGGGGGGGGGGGGGGTCAATCCTGGGCACATGGAAGGAGACGCACAATACGTAGCTCTGTCCCTAACACCTCCTCCTCAAGGTGGGGCCCACAGGTGTGCGTCTGAGCACAGCGCGATGGGTGCAAGCTCTGCCCCTGTCCTGCTCTGTGATTGGCTGCATGCCGGATGTCACCCAATTGGAGGTATCCTTCTGCTGGAGAAACATCTTCCTCCATGCAAATAAAGGTTACTAAGCAGAGAGGAGGACCAGCAGTATAACCTTTTGTGTTTTTTTGCAGTGTCTGCATGTAAGTGTAACATGTGTGGGTGTATCAATGTGTGTAAGTGTCTGCATGTAAGTGTGAATGTGTGTAAGGGTCTGCATGTAAGTGTAACATTGTGTGGGTGTATCAATGTGTGTAAGTGTCTGCATGTAAGTGTGACTGTGTGTGGGTTTCTCAATGTGTGTAAGTGTCTGCATGTAAGTGTAACTGTGTGGGTGTATCAATGTGTGTAAGTGTCTACATTTCAGTGTAACTGTGTGTGGGTGTCTCAATGTGTGTTAGTGACTGCATGTAAGTGTAACTGTGTGGGTGTTTCAACATGTGTAAGTGTCTGCATGTAAGTGTAACTGTGTGTGGGTGTATCAATGTGTCTAAGTGTCTGCTTGTAAGTGTAACTGTGTGTGGGTGTTTTAATGTGTGTGTCTGGGTGTCTAGGTGTGTGTATAAGGGTGTTTGCATAAGTGTTTGTTTGTGAGTGTGAGAAAGAGATGCAGTGTTTGTGTGAGAGAGAGAGACAATGTGTGTGTGTGAGAGAGACTGTGTGTGTGTGTGAGAGACAGTGTGTGTGTGTGTGTGTGTGTGTGTGTGAGAGAGAGAGAGAGAGAGAGAGAGAGAGAGATAGACAGTGTGTGTGTGTGAGAGAGACAGTGTGTGTTTGTGAGACAGAGAGCAAGACGTAGTGTGTGTGAGACAGAGAGAGACGGGGTGTGTGAGAGAGATGGAGTGTATAAGAAATATAGAGACAGAGACGGAGTGTGTGTGAGAGAGAGAGTCAGCGTGTGTGAGTGTGCGTGTGTATGTGTGATAGAGACAGTGTGTGTGTGTATGTGTAATAGAGACACTGTGTGTATGTGTGATAGCAACAGTGTGTGTATGTGTGAGAGCGACAGTGTGTGTATGTGTGATAGAGACTGTATGTGTGTGTGTGTATGTGTGATGGAGACTGTGTGTGTGTATGTGTAATAGAGACTGTGTGTGTATGTGTGATAGAGACTGTGTGTGTATGTGTGATAGAGACACTGTGTGTATGTGTGACAGAGACAGTGTGTGTGTGTGTGTGTGTGTGTGTAGGAGAGATAGTGTTTGTGACAGAGCCCATCTGGGCTCTAGCCCCAGATCATTTGGAGACCTAGCAACACCCCTGCAATACACGAAGATTGCATGCTGCTCTTCTGTTTCCCGATGCCAAATGTATTTTACTTTACTTTAATTTAAATGTAATTTAAGCAGTTATTATAGCACTAGTAAATTTGTATTCGTATTACCGTAACACTTGGTTCCTCTCTGTTTTCTGTGTCTTACTACTTGCACCTTTCTCTGTTGCATTGCCGTAAATGCCTATGCTGCTCTATGTCATCTTCTTTTGAGCCACAAAGAAACACCAGAACATCTGGACTCTCCAAAGAAGATTTTTGCAGCCACTGTTTCCTTAAATGCTATATCCCTGAGTCTTGATTTAAGGCTCATAAATATGTGACTGAACTACATAAGGGGGATAAAATCTAAGGGACACTATTTGTGTTGTTGAGATATTCTACACTGTGTTTATTTCCTTGTCCTCTTTCTTTGGTGATATCTAACAACATGGTTCCATTTCTCCCTTAAGAAGGACAGAAAAGGACAAAAACATAAGTGTTTTCCATAACATGGGCTCCCTCACAACTCTTTTTGATGTATTTTGCTTGTTGTATGTTAAAGGTCTATATATTAAAGTGGTTTGCTGCATGAATCACCAGTGTTGAGCGCCAAAAGTCGCTGATTACCTATTTTACATTTTGGAGCATGTTTACAAGGCCTGACAGAGAGTGAACTATCTTGGCAGTCATTGGAAGACAAATATGACTATAGTTACAGATCTGTGGCACAATGTGCTTTGGAAATAGAGTGACGCTTTCAGAATATTTACTGCCAGGACTGGATTACTTTATCCCTCTACAGTATCCTGCTGGCAAGGGTGGAGTTTTCCAGGGAGTAGGTCTATGGTCTACATGAAACACAAACTCTCTTGTTTAAAAGTATGGGCAGCAAAAAGCATATTTATTTTTATCTCCAATTTTTTTCCAACTTTATTGTGTAAATAAATACTTATGTTTCACACCTTAGAGCAGTGAATTTCCCAAATATTCTTCCTATATATATATGGATTTTAAATTGCTTGCAATCCATCTTCTTATTATATTATGGGCGCCAGCTCCCCCTACTAATGTTATACTTATATATGCATGTTCTGTATATTTACCTATGCTAAGCACAATCCTACCCAGAGAAAAGAATGCTTCTTCATCCTGACCAACAGTTAAATGTGAAATAAAATTATCTCTTTCTGAGACAGAACTTTTATAACTGAAAAAGAACTTAGATGTAACAACATTTCTCTATTGGATGAATTAAAACAGTGGTGTCTTTTCAAGTGAAGGCCCGTATTGTAATTCACTGATTTAATACAATAGAATCAAGCCTGGATATGAGGCTTTGACAGCAATGAGTTATGTTATAATATTACCTCACTGTAGTTCTGCTGAGCTTAGTTTCATTAGATTTCAAAGGGAAAGGTAATGTTCAACTTGAAAGGGATTTACTGATAACTTGGTAATAACAGCTTCCTACCAAGCTTGGCTTGAATTCAGCACCTGAAAACTTGAGGCTGCAGAAATATCTGTTATACAGAACTATTCCATGAGCAAAAAGGTCAATCATTGTCTGTCAATACTTTTGGCAAAGATTGAACAATTTGCTTATTATTGAGTAGACCAAGTATGTTCTATTCAACAAATAGGTAATTGTGAAAAGCAGACATTAATAGTGGAGTTGGATTAATAGTTAGTTGATAAATATAGTTGGGACAATTCACCATTTGATAATTTTTTTCCCACTTTAATATTTTGGCCTTATTTTTCCACTTGCCTTTGTCAATGTACCATTGTTCATTCAAGTGAATACAAAGAATCCATATTAACTTCAGGATATCTGAGAAAAATTCCAAAGCAATTCATACTGAGTTGGCTTCTATGAAGTAATTTTTTATTATATGCTTTGAACAATCCCCATGTGTCTAGAAATGATCATAAACTTGCATGATTTGTGCAGCTATTAATCATAATACCGTGTAAAATAGGCCCTCTCAGTTTTTTTACACATCTAGTAAACAGTGATCTTAGTATAATGTAACATATGATAAGAATCACCTGCTCATCAAACATGACTTGTTATTCTATAAACTATTTTACAATCCAATCTGAAACATGGCCACATATTTAGCACTGTTATATGTGTTAATATATTGGAGGCTTTACAAAGCAAGAAAAACAATTCCACATTCTATCGACTGCCCCTCTTTGACCTGTTTGTTTTATCGTTTAGTCACGTCAATGGGTGTATATTTGTTTATTCTATTTTCAGATTATAGGGAATCATTAAATATTTCTTATTGTTAGAAACACATCCCCAAGCCCAGTGATATGCTTAGTTTTGTCAGACTTTTTTTTTTTTTTTAAAGAGAATGTAAAAAGCACATGTTGAAAGATCCTCTGTTTGGATTAGTTTGGTCAAGAAAGTATGGTTATTTTGAGTAAAGCTGCCACAAACCACTGGTTTTTATTATAATGTCCCAGTTTGGTCCTGGTGTCTCTGGCTACTGGAACTATGCTTTATTTTTCACTTGTACTCTCTCGTCTTTATGATCTTTTTACTGTAATGTTAATGGCCATGCAATTTTTTCCCTCTTTTTTTCTCATCTGACTAAAGCTTCTACCAAGGGTGGGATTGATAGGGGGAAAGATTGTTAGTTCTGTTTCAGAAAGTTTAGAGGTCTATTGCTTTCAAAATCACTACCATTTTCTTGCTACTAAGCTGAATAGATCTTAATTTAACTCTAATCTGGTCCACTCTATGCATATGAAGAATTTCAGGAGTGGTCCTCCACATTGCAAGCACCATTTTCACTGTGTTGTTTTTTTCCTCCTAGGCTCCAGTCAAACTATAAAAGCAAATTTGGGTATCCCAGTTTTTAATAGCTACATGTGGCTACTTGGCCATCAGTGAAATATACAAAAACATGTTTCGCAATAAAGGGGAATACTTATCTCACACACTAGTGGACAATATTTAGCTGGCTTGACAGTGCAAACATAAAATGAAAAAACAACAAAAAATACAATGTGTGACATTGTAACAATTTGCAATGGTGAGATATGCCCCCACTCACTTTACTAGAGCCCTTATACTGGCTCTGGTGTAGTGGCGTAGTGGGACTACAATTCCCAATATCCTCAGATGGTGCAATATACTCTCCTCAGATGGTAATGTGTGATGGTAAAAACCAAGCAAGATCTATAAGTCATGAAGAGAGACAGACCATAGTGTACCAAAAATAGAAATACAGTTTTAATAGCCCCCACAACCAGTTCGGCTAACAGGATAAAAAAGATAAAATCACAATCAGTAAAACTTGCGTGTAGACATGGGAAATAAGATCATCGCCAGAAAGAAAGTCCCCTTGGAACCAGTATGGTGTTTGGAGATCCTCCCAGCTGCAACACACAAAACTTCCGGATATGGCCCCTTACGAAAAGGGACTTTCTTTCTGCAACACGTTTTTGTATATTTCACTTCCTGTATTGTGTGTGTGTGGCGGTCCACATCAGTGTCTGCTGCATATTATCGATTTATAAGCTGTCATTTATTTATTTTAATTTTTTTATTATTATTTATTTATTTATTTTTATCTGTTCCCAATTAATAGGTTTATATACATTTTTTTATTTTTATATTTATTTTCTGGTGCCCACTTTTTCACCTGGTTATCACTTGGCCCTCAGTGTTTGTAAGTTTTTTGTAAACTTTTCACATGTGGCAGATGAAAATATCATAGATTCATATAATACTTTGATTTTAGAGGTTTGCAAATCAGAATTACTCCAGGTGAATCAAAAACACTTCATACTACATCATATTTCATCTTGGCATTATGTTGACATATAAACAAATGAGATTTGTTATGTTCCATTAAATACTTTGATATATGTAGTTATAAAAGAAGGACAATTTTTTTATCTGGCTCACTTGATGTCTATATATCAATATCTCCAAAGGAAGCCATAAGTGTAATGTGCAATGATAAATACATAAGTACTTTTGGAAAGCCTACATTTTTAACCTTTACTAATTCATCACATAGATCCAAAGTCTTCAAAGAAATATTTCAAAAGATGCACAGTCTTTTATCGCATAACAGAATAAAATAAATACATTATTGGAACTTACTTCAAAGTAATACTTCCATAAAATAAGTAAAAACACACTTTATTTTATCCAGCTCTTCACATATCTAAACTCACAAAAACGTTACCCCTTCTTCAAAAACACTGTTGACCTTAATAAGAAATAAAGTAATAGCTGGGATGCTGCACGCTGTGTATAGTAGCAGCACCCCACTTCCTTTGAGTAATGGCAGTAATTATCAGGGTAACACACAAAACACCTCTTAAAAAGTCAGACTTTACAGCACACCATGCTTCATCTGTCTATATATACACATTAATAATCACTGACATATATTTCGGTTCTATAGTGTTTTGAGCTTTCTCTAGTTAACTTTAATAATGTTAACTTGAGAAACATGAAATGTAAATGGAAGACCCTTAGAATGGGGGGAACCAAAAAAGACACTATACTGGAGGAGACCACCCAAAAAACAACACAGCAGTGTACCTAGGGTTGCCATCTTTTCTACCAAAAAATTTCCATGGACTCAGCATTGGCCTCAAGCCAATTTTTTACCTATATTTTTATAGTTCTCCCTGTATTTTTTTTTTTTTTTTACAAAAAATTCCATTTTAACTGAAACCTGTGGGTCACATCTATGTTTTAACTTAAAAAAAATGCTTTTCCTTCCCACATTAAATAGCATTCGTTACAATAAATAAAAATGATAAGTTTCACTACAATCAGATTTTATTATTTTTAGAGCACTTTTCTCTGAGACTCAAAGTGCTTTGCACATATGCATATAGACAAGTTAATCTATCCGAGTTCTTTTGTCAGATGTACTGAATGCCTGATAAAAGAGGTCCTGAGATTGTTTTAAAGCCTCTAGCGATAGAGCATGTCTGATTGAAAGGGGCAGAGTGTTCAAGAGATTTAACTGAACTATGAATACCCAACAACCTTATTTTACATCATGTGATGATCTATATGTCACAAGGGAAAAAGATGGACGAAATGTATCAGATCCACTCTCAGTTAATGATTGTTTGAGGCTCTGAATGGCAACAGTCATATTGTGAACTATATTCTTTATTTAATGGGTCAAGGTCAATTATAGTTCATATTGTATATGATATAAGAGGGTCTGGATGGTCAGAATTCTATTGCTGCATTTTACAGTCTCTGTAAGTGATGAAGTTGGTTTACTGGAAAGCCTAAAGAAAGTGCACTATAGGGATACAGGCAGGAAGACACAATTTTATGTATTGATGGGGCACTTTCAGCTAAAAAAAAGTTTCTAGAAACATATTTTTTATATACATACTGTATTCGTTAAGAAAAAAGAAACAGATCAGTCTTATCAGTTTTTTCCTCAACTCTTCCTATCTACTAAAAAAACTGCCAATACAGTGTAATAAATGTATTGCTCTTACTGCATTCAGAATACCATGTGAAATTACTTTAGATTTAAAACTATATTAAAAATAAGTGCAGTTCACATCTATTAAATTTGTGAAATTAAGCTATGTAAAAATGCACATTTTATAATGGCTATAAACTCCGGTGGAATCACCTGTTGTATCTTGGCTATGTTTCTTAGATAAAATCTGATTTTTAAATAACAATCCAGAATCAAGCAACACTCAGTTCAAGGCCAGATGACCATTTGATATTCTGGGGTGACCATTTAATAGCATCTGAAAATGTCCCTTTAAAGACTATTTCAGATGCTTAATTGTATATGGAAATAATGGCATACCATTTTGGTAAACATTATGACTAAATAGGAGTGGAGGAAGTGATAGACTTAGTGATACTGGGAAAAACAAAAACCTGGGCATATGGTGATAATTTGTGGTATATAAATGTCTTCCAGATTGTAGTAAAAGGTGATCATCCACATAGTGTACATAACAGATGTAATGATAGTTATTCTGTGTAAATTGGGTACATGGAATTTTTGTGCCATTGTTCAAGAATAATGTGCTTGATTCTCTTATTGTTTGGTTTTATCAGTTCCAGAAGCCTACTTTTAATCTCATATCATGTTATTGCAGCACAAGACCCCTCTATTGCATTGTAATCATTGTTTATTAATGAAAATAATTCATATGAGATGAAAATAATTAAATGTGGAAATATGTTCACTGCATATAAATATATTTAAAGGAATGGTAAGTTCATGTTGAAAAGAACAGTGAAGCAAATTATGATTCCATGGTTAATCATAATATAGTCTGTGCAGCAAACAACCAATCTCAATGAAAAACTTGCTCAATCCCAGTGTATTCCCATGCCCAGCAGCATGGTGGCCCAGAGATCCGCTCCTTCTTCTTTGTCTCCAGCGATCAAACAGTGTTCCCAAGAAGCCTCCAGTGCACATATGTTTACTCCTAGAAGACAAAGTATGCACCATAACGGAAGATCAGAGCCATAACAGAAATTAAACTGCCCTGTTGTGGGTAAGAGCTGCAGAAGCTGGAAATCACAGCTTCCATCGCTCTGTTATAGTTGCTACACTGCCTCTAGTGGCATTCAGCAATCTTACATAAAAAAAACAATAGTTAGGTTTAAGATCTAGGGTTAGGGTTGGAGTAACAGTTAGGGCTTGAGTAAAGTTAGGGTTAGGGCTAGAGTAAAGTTGATCTTGGAGATTGGGACAAGAGGTCACTGTAGGACTTAAATTTTTAAGGACACATATACTACTTTAGATTTTTTGCCCTAGAACTTACAAAAAATAAGCATGTTAACATGGCAACTCAGGACAAAATTTAGAAACTATTTAGACGATTTAGAGTCTTTTTTATCAGGTCAAAGTTAGAAAAATTGTGTTTTATAAAAAAAAATATCATATTTTATGATTTGTTATATATAAAATTATAAGATATGATGAAAATAATTGTATCTTACGAAAGCCCTTCTTATGATCATAAAAACAGTATGTAATATGTGTGGTTACAATAAATGAGAAAAATTAAAATTAGAGTTAAATACAAAAACCACAGAAGCTTAAAATCAGCCTACATCATAAAAGGTTTAATTCAAAAACTATTATTTGGACAGCACCCTGAATCGCATTATGTTATATAGAGCACCACTGGAGTGAGCAAAATTCATACAATGCAATACATAAAATTCAGTGTGCTATCATTCAACATATTATCTTAAAATTATATTTTACATTTTTAAATAATGTTATATTTTTTAAAAGCACCTAGCTCAGATGAAATAATATTGGAGATTTAGTCACGATATATGGCCATATATATATCTCTATCTTACTTACATGGAACTGAATCTGTTGGACAAACTGTCTTTAAAGGGACATTACAACTTGTTTAACAATGCTTCCTTCGAGGAAGCAAGGGTTAAACAAAACATACCCCGCACTTTGAAAATAAACCCACGTGTATCTTAATAGATACACGCTGGTTTACTATATGCTGTGTCTCACATGGGAGACACAGCAGTTCCTGGTTGTCACGTGCTGAAAAACATCAGCACACGCACAGCCAATCAGAGTCTTCCGACTGCGAGGGTCTCTCACTGCTGGCGCAGTGTTAAGGCCCCCCTGCTGATCCCATGCAAAAACGGGGGTCTTTGTCTGTGCTAGCAGAGAGAGATGGTCACCGACCAGACAGCTTCCTATAGAAGCATGGCAGCTGTCGATCAGAGGATAAACTGGCATGTACTATCAAAGTACATGCCAGGTCATCCTCACAGCAGGAGCAACTTTCATTTCACTTATGCTTCTATATTAGAAACACAAGTGGAAAAAAGGTTTAGTGTCCCTTTAACTATAATATATACAATTTCACTGGACACCATATATAGAGCACGGTGAGTAGGTGGGGTGAATACCCAGAAGCTGGTCAGGTTTTATACATAGAAGCAAAAACTATTACCCAAGAACCGGCATATGTCATATAGAGCACCACTGGAGTAACCAAAATTCATACAATGCAATACATAAATAGTGATTTACAGGTTGCATCAATATGAAGCATATGGGGCAAGGCACCTGGCCTTCCATTCTCTCTTTTCAGGTACTACAGCAACAGCAATGAGACAGTCTTTCACACGGTTTGCTGCTGTATGTACCTGGCCTAATCACAGTGATGCAATCATAGATCTGTGCCAGAGGCGGCTCTCTAATTAGGCGAGTTAGGCAGCCGCCTAAGGCCTCGCACTCACGGGGGCCTCGCGGCTGCCTAACTCACCTTATTGCCTTTGATGTAACAGGCAGCTTAACGCTGCCGTTAAGCTCCCTGTTACACTAACCTGGGACGTTTCCTCCGTGCACTTTTCTCCTGCACGGAGGAAGGAAGCTCCGATCGCGTTTTTTTTTTTTTAAACTTTATTGAACCCGCGCAGCTTCAATAAAGTTTTAAAAAAAAAAAAAAACGCGACCGGAAAGACTGTCTCATTGCTGTTGCTGTAGTACCTGAAAAGAGAATGGAAGGCCAGGTGCCTTGCCCCATATGCTTCATATTGATGCAACCTGTAAATCACTATTTATGTATTGCATTGTATGAATTTTGGTTACTCCAGTGGTGCTCTATATGACATATGCCGGTTCTTGAGAGCAGCATGGAGGTAAGTACTAGGGAAGGGGGGAGGAGGGTGGCACAAACGAGCAAAGCCTGGCATAATGAGTGGCTAAATATTGGCACAGTGTGGGGCAAAATCCTGGCATAATGAGGTGAGGGGCAAAATCCTGGCATACAGTGGCAAAATCCTGGCATATTGAGAGGCAAAATTCTGGCATAATGAGGGGCAAAATCCTGGCACAGAGTGGCAAAATCCTGGCATAGGGAGAGGCTAAATCCTGGCATTGTGAGGGGCAAAATTGTGGCATAATGAGGGGCAAAATCCTGTCACAGAGTGGCAAAATCCTGGCATATTGAGAGGAAAAATTCTGGCATTGTGAGGGGCAAAATTGTGGCATAATGAGAGGCAAAATCCTGTCACAGAGTGGCAAAATCCTGGCATATTAAGGGGCAATATCCTGGCATAGAGTGGCAAAATCCTGGCATAATGAGGTGAGGGGCAAAATCCTGGCATACAGTGGCAAAATCCTGGCATATTGAGAGGCAAAATTCTGGCATATTGAGGGGCACAATCCTGGCATATTGAGGGGCAAAATCCTGGCAGATTGAGTGGCACAATCCTGGCATAGAGTGGCAAAATCCTGGCATATTGAATGGCTTAATCCTGGCATATTGAGGGGCTAAATCCTGGCATATTGAGGGGGTAAATCCTGGCATATTGAGGGGGTAAATCCTGGCATATTGAGGGGCTAAATCCTGGCATATTAAATGGCTAAATCCTGGCATATTGAGTGGCAAAATTCTGGCATATTGAATGGCTAAATTACAGTGCATCCGGTGCTGTGAGGAAGAACAAAGTGCCAATCTTTTAGCACAACGTGGTCTGTGAGACCACTTTCAACATTGAGCACCTTTCCTTCTGGCTGAGTGTTTCTGTTAGTGTGTGATTGTGTGCTTTCTGAGTGTGTCTGTGAGTCAGTGTGTGCTGGCTGAGTGTATCTGTGAGTGTGTACTGGCTGAGTGTGATTGTGTGCTGACTGAGTGTGTCTGTGAGTCAGTGTGTGCTGGCTGAGTGTATCTGTGAGTGTGTGCTGGCTGAGTGTGATTGTGTGCTGACTGAGTGTGTCTGTGAGTCAGTGTGTGCTCACTGAGTGTGTCTATGAATGACTGTGTGATATGTGTTAGTGTTCACATTTAGGACACAGCATAACAATGTGAGTTAGTCAGCTGCACACAATTTTATCTATACCAAATGTTTATAGATATTTGTAGAATAATTATGAGACAAATACAATTCTAGAAGCTGTTCATTTCTAGAAGCTGGGATTTGAGTCTGATCTTAAAATATGCTATTTCTACAGTTCATTTTTTATTATCACTTGCATATATTTTATTTAATAATGTGTGTCCGTGAGGGCCTCATGTTCGACTTTCGCCTAAGGCCTCACAAAGTCTAGAGCCACCTCTGATCTGTGCATTGCATTGTGCCATAGGTGACAGTGAACTAACTTATGCTCTTGTTGCTTTGTACATGGTAGGATCTATAACAGTACAACATATTGTCTGATGACCTCACTAGAGAAAAAAAAAGAAATTGTTTGCTCAGCTAGACTGTGGGTGGTCCTGATTTCTTTTAAACTGTTGTAATTTCACAAATTCATCTAATTGTAACTTTAAAAAAAAAATCTTAAGTAATGTAAAATATGCATTTTAAAATAATTTGAAAGTACTTCCATATGCATTAACATGTGGATGATGCACTTTGGGCACCAGACAGTCCCTTTAACAGAGTAATTCTTATAAACGAAGTACAAAATAATGTATTCAGTTAGAGCAACTTACTACTTATACCTTTGATCTTATTTTTATACCTCATCTAAATCATATTTAATCATATAAAGAAAATGTTTAAAAGATTCTATAGTGTGACATGAGTCAAAAATGTAAAGATTCCAGCTGTATCTAGGTTCTGTCCTTCATCTCTTAAGTCAATGTAATAATCAACCTCACAAGTCTGTGTGCTATTTGCTTGTTTCTACAAATATACCATATATTTGAAGTACCTAGTCCAAGACAATTTGTCCAGATATAGAAAAAGAGAAAGAAAAAATAACAAAACAAGAAAAAAAAAGAAACATATCCAAAGCTACTAACCACCATATTTCACACTCACCGATCCCCACCAGTGGCCAGTGATGTAATAAAGCCAACACATATACCTTCCATTTTAAGTGTCTAGTCCAATACAATTTAACCAGGTTGTGAAACTTACTCTCATTATATTTATCTTTCTACCTTTTCTAACATGTGCATAACCCCAATATAAAAAGTATCCTTATTTCACCAGTAGGCACGTATGTGCAGCAAACGCATGTCTCTTCATTCAAGTAAGGAAAGATAAGTCTTGAAAAATCTTAATCTTTTTTTTTTCTTTTTTTATAGCTCAGATTTCGAACACACTGGTTAGAAGGAATTTTTTTTTCTCCATTTTTTTTGTCTTTTATGTGTTTTTCAATCATCCTTGCTATATTTTATTCTATCAGTTTTATTTTACCAGTGTAATTCTTTATAATTTACTTAATTCCATTCACTCTCCCCCCTCTCCTGTCTCTCTTTTTTCTTTCTTCCCCTATTTTCTTCTCTTTTCACTCTAATTTGTTCTCCTGTTTTCCTATTGTGTGTTAAATAAATACTATGAAATCCATAGAAACGATGATAATAGAGATGGTTTCTTTTGCCTTAATATAATTGGGTTCATTTCGTGTTGAGTAATTTTCTTAGTAGGTTACACTATTGCTTTAAATCCCCAACGTAGCATTTCCCTTTACACATTCATACATCGTTTCATACCTGTTCTGTTTTGTGGGGTTCTGGGAGGGGGGTAGGCCTAAAGTTGTACAGAGGTCTCAATCCAGAGTTTCCAAATTTTATTGTATAACAAGTATAGTATTTAGTATATAGTATAACAATAGTTTATATGTATCGCTTTTTCCGTAAGTCTCTGGTAGTTAATCTGAGAGGAGATTTCCGTCCAGGAAGGAATATCCCTGTATCTCCAATTCCTTGCTAAGCATATTTTTACTGCTGTTAGGATGTGAACAATTAGTTGTTTCATGGGGAAGCTAACCTTTGGGGTCAAATTCACCTGTATATGTCCCATTGTAGTGAGAGTTTCAATTAAACTTCTTCCAATCTCCTTCTCACATCTCTTGTAAATAGTTTTTATGTTTGACTGAAATATTAGAATGCTATGTGTTTTTTTGTTTGTAAGATCGAAGGCCTGACTCCATTCTTTTACCGGGAATTCTATATCTAGTTCCCTTTCCCACTTATCTTATTTGCTCGAATATAAGACAACCCTGATTATAAGACGACACTCCAAATTTTGGATTTTCTTTTAGGAAAATAAGAAAAAGTCTGAATATAAGACTTCCCTATAGGAAAAAAGTGTTACTTGTAAATATTCATATGTAAACAGTTTTTTCATATTTAATAAAAATTGTAATAGAAAAAAAAATAGCATTTCTTGTTTTTATTTGCCAATCTGCCCCCAGATTTATCCGATGAATCCCCGCACACAGTCATCTGCCCCCAGACAGCCATGTGCCCCCAGACTCTGCCAATGCTTCCCCATACATTGCCAATGCTGCCCCCAGACTGTGCCAAAGCTGCCACTGCTGCCACCAGAGTGTGCCAATGCTGCCCCCAGATTTTGCCAATGCTGCCCCCAGATTTTGCAATCCCCGCCTGCTGCCCCCAGACTTTGCCAATGTCCCCCTCGCTGTCCCCAGACTTTTCCAATGCCCCCAGACTTTGCCAACGCCCCCTACTGCCCCCAGACTTTGCCAATGCCTCCAGACTTTGCCAATGCCCCCCTTGCTTCCCCCAGACTTTTCCAATGGCCCCCTCCCTACTTCAAATATTGCTGGTGTATAGTGGGGGCAGCTGGTGGATGTCTGCTCGATGCATGTAGACATCCTCCGATGCTGCCCGACACCTCGCCAAAAGGTCATGTGACCTCCCGGCTTCCGTCATAGAAGTCCTGACAGAAGAGCCAGGCAGCAGCGGTGGATGTCAGCATGCATTGCACAGACATCCATATCATGCAGACATCAACCGGCTGCTCTCACTAGCCACCAGGGAGGCTACGTTGGGGGGAGGGAGGGGGGAGACAGACAACATTGGGGGGATAGTGGGGGAGAGAGACAGACAACGCTGGGGGGAGGGTGGGATGGAAAGACACACAACATTGGGGGAAAGGTGGGGGAGAGAGACAGACAACGCTGGGTGGAGGAAGGGGTGGAGAGACAGACAACATTGGAAGAGTGTGGGGGAGAGAAACAGACACCGTTGGGGGGAGCATTGGGTAAATTCATTTTTTATATCATAAGTTTTTATTAAATGAAATAGCAATTTACATGTGAATAAATACAAGTTAAACTTTTTTCCTGTAGTTTAGTCTTATATTCAGGCTTTTAGTTTTTTTCCTAAAGGAATATCCACAGTTTGGGGGGTCATCTTATAATCAGTGTCGTCTTGTATTCGAGCAAATACGGTATATAATAATATAAATATATATAAATAGTTGAATAAAGAATATAAACATATGTAAAAAATGTTATGTTCTCAGGTTGTTAGTCATAGGAACATGAGAATATTATCAGTGAGCACATAAGCACACTTACAAATGATTATATATGTGTAAGCATCCCATTAATTTAGGAGGTTAGTCATAGTAATGTGAGAAGATCACAAAGTGTGGATCTCCACCCAGCTACAGAATCTATAATAATAACATTGGTTAGATTGACATGCTCGCAATGACATTTTGATTATTTAGCTCAAGTATAATTTGCCTAGGGTTCCCACATTTTTATTTAAAAACAATTCTGGCCATTCTATTATCTCTATAGACTTAACATTGGCCTCAAGCTAATCTATTACAGACCTGCCTGTAAAATACTATCTGGGTGGTAAATTACACAGCTGTATATTAAAGGGCTATGTCATGTAAAATTCATGTACAATGCACAAAAGGGCCCGAAATCATCATAACAAAGTGGCCAACAGCACCACAAAGATGATATCTATTAGATTATACCGGGAAATACATTTACTGACTCTATTAAGGCCAGTGATTAAGGAATTAAACCAGTATATCAGTTTGACCTCCCATATTTTTCTCTCCCTCTGGTTGCATCAGTAACACAAGCTTCACATCCGGGGTGATGTGTCCAGGTTGACAGAAATGCCCTCCAACAGGTGTATCTGTTTTATTCTCATTGATAGTATGTGGGAATTAAACCATTTTTGAACAATGCTTTACCTGTTTCTCCCAGATACATTGCTGTTGGGCACATCTCACACATGATGAGTTATACCACGTTGGATGATTTACATGTAAAACAGCCATTGATTTTGTGGTGCATATGTAAGCCTGGTATTGGCATGTTATCTGTGCTGTGAATGTGTGCACAGGTCTCACATCTCTTTTGTTGGCAGGGAGAAGTACCTGGTGCTCCTCCCCATCAATTGTTTGAAGTTGGGACCGAACGTTCGGTTTATAGGCTGTCGGCTTATGGAATACATGTATTCCTATTGCTATTCTATAAACCGAACGTTCGGTTTATAGAATAGCCATAGGATTACATGTATTACATAAGCCGAAAGTCTATAAACCGAACGTTCGGTTTATAGGCTTTCGGCATTTTACTACACGGAGACAAAGTCTCCATTCATAATTTTATGAATGGAGACTCTGTCTCTGTATAGTTAAATGCCGACAGCCTATAAACCGAACGTTCGGTTTATAGACTTTCGGCTTATGTAATACATGTAATCCTATGGCTATTCCATAAACCGAACGTTCAGTTTATAGAATAGCCATAGGATTACATGTATTCCATAAGCCGAAAGTCTATAAACCGAAAGTCGTTGGGTTTATAGACTTTCGGCTTATAGAAAACATGTAGTACTATTGCCTTTCTATGAACCGAACGAGAGCCCCATTCATAAGAATTTCTTATGAATGGGTCTCTTGTTCGGTTTATAGAAAGCCAATAGTATTACATTGTATTTCTATAAAACGAACGAATTAAAATTAACGAAACAAAAATAATGAACGAATTTCGTCTGAAACGAATGCAGTAATGAACGAAATGGACGAAAACGAAACGAAAATTTTAGTTTTGCACATGTCTAGTAAATATAAGGATTTGTAATTATGTGCTAACTTCAGAGCTAAATGCATTGGTTCACTTGCAAAATCTCTAATACTTTAGGCTGCCAATTTACTTTTGTAATGTATTCCATTGTGTTTAAATTAAGTTAAGTGTATTTTATTCCATGTTCTTGGTGGCTTCTTGTTACATGAGGACCATCATAGCTTGAGCCTGAATCTTTATTGGCTACACCATAGAGATTTGGATGATTGCCATGCATAATCTACATTAATTTGTTGCACTGCGACTGCTGTCTAGGATAGGAGGTGGTAATCTTGTGCATCACTGAAATTTTGTTGTGGACTTGACTACAGTACATACCTGTTTTTTTCTGTGCCCCTGTACAAAGAGGCATCAGCTACTATTACATGATCAGCTTTTACCTTACAATGAGGCCCTATAGGTATAGTTTCAGTTCCCAGATTATTCTCAAATGTTATATATTATTTTGCTTGATGTGAAGCCAGAAATTATTAGAAGAAGATCTACTCATTCCATCAACAAAATCTTTCTCAGTCAATCCATTTAGATAATTTTCTACAGTTCCCATGCTATTATCAATATGGTGACTAAATATTTACAATCTTTTCTTGGCCATTTCCGACTTGGTAAAGTCCAAGACTTTCGGCTTATGTAATACATGTAATCCTATGGCTATTCTATAAACCGAAAGTTCGGTTTATAGAATAGCAATAGGATTACATGTATTACATAAGCCGAAAGTCTATAAACCGAACGCTCGGTTTATAGGCTGTCGGCTTTTAACTATACGGAGACAAAGTCTCCATTCATATGAATGGAGACTCTGTCTCCGTATAGTTAAATGCCCACAGCCTATAAACCGAAAATTCGGTTTATAGGCTGTGGGCATTTAACTATACGGAGACAGAGTCTCCATTCATAAAATTGTGAATGGAGACTTTGTCTCCGTGTAGTAAAATGCCGACAGCCTATAAACCGAACGTTCGGTTTATAGGCTGTCGGCTTATGGAATACATGTATTTCTATTGCTATTCTATAAACCGAACGTTCGGTTTATAGAATAGCAATAGGAATACATGTATTCCATAAGCCGAAAGTCTATAAACCGAACGTTCGGTTTATAGGCTGTCGGCTTTTAACTATATGGAGACAAAGTCTCCATTCATAATTTTATGAATGGAGACTCTGTCTCCGTATAGTTAAATGCTATTGTATTCTATAAACCGACTCTATTTCGGCTTATAGAATGCAATAGTACTACGAATGGACGAATGAACGAATGATTTTCGTTTATTAACCATTCGTTCATTCGGCTTTCGTTAGCTTAGCATTTTCGTTCTTCGTTTTTCGAATGAATGGATGAAAATGCTATTTTCGGACGAAAATGCATTAGTCCGAAAACGAATGCACATGTCTAATATTTACAACTCATCCCTGGACTGAAGGCCCTTTTGTTATTTTATAACTTGTGTAACAATGGCCTCTCCAGATATCTATTTTTGTGCTTCAAACACATGTATGTGGTTTGTTCACCTACTAAATGCCATTAATGCATCTGTCGTATCCTCAGTCGACTCACACTTTGAAAAACATTAATAATGTAAGCAACATGGGTTTTCCGCTTCTAATGTACACTCTTTCAGTGTAGTTGCGCTACATGAGACACTTGGGAAATTGTTTTTAAGTTCAATATCATCTGAAATATTTAAATTTGGCTTTGAATCTTGTCCTTCAACTTAGCAGTGATCACCAAAGCCAAAACAATAACACGTTTTCCACCACAGCAATATCCTCTCCGGCTTCTAAGTTTAATGCATGATTTTATCTATTTACATACACAGACACCTGTTTTATTTTTCTTTGGCATGTTCTTGCTTTTTTTGGTGAGAATAAGACTCCAGCCTTGAAGATTTCATTTAAAAAATATATCTGAGTCTATATTTAGTAAAATATGTTTGCACATGTTGGCAGTAATACAGAATGTATACATTCTTCACCTTTTTCCCACTCAGTGTGAAAGCAACATAGTTTGTCTCTTACTACCAAGATGCTGAATGCTTACAGATGAAATGATTTACTATGTAGAAATAAAAATGTTGCATACCAAATGCTCTTGGATTGTATGTATTTTTCAATTTTACTCTGCCAGAGTAATAATAGTACATGTTTTGCGCTGTTTAATTTCTGAATTTTCTTCGCATTATAACTTAATTTTTTTTAAAAGTCAATGTATAAAAATAACATTTATCTAAAATCTAGCGATGCTCTGTATAATTATAGGAAGGAACTAGTGAACCAGCTGTACAGGATTATGAAAATTTTATATCGCCTTAAAAGCCCTGAAAACATGGAAGTTTATGTATAAACTAGCTTTGCTACCTGACTTTGCCCTGGATTTAGATACTTGTATTTATAAGTTTCATATTCCCTTAGATTGATGCTTGCATGAAAGAGATGAAGCACGTGGGTGATCATTCATCTCTTCACTATTTTTGTTCCTCGTAGTTCAGCAAGTTGCGCCTCTGTGTTCCCAACAGTTTTGTTGCTTCATCAAACAGCTGCTGGTTTTTGTCACTTGATTGTGATATTTCCATTTCCAATTGGTCGGTTCATCATAGTGACACCTTATGCATGTATTTGGCCATAATGGCCGAATTGCAAAGTTATTTGGGGTCACATATTGTGAAGATCACAATTTGGCTTCCGATATGACCCCCAATGTACCCCGAATCTTTCTGAACTTTGGACCTATTAGCTTAGAATATCATATGCGTTGTGAAGTTCTATCGTTCTACATCACCAGTGATGTCATAATGTCCTGTTGCACATCCCAAATGTCCATATGGTTCACCTAAAAACTTAATTAACTCATAATTTGGGAAAGGAACAACCTACAGTGCTAAAAATAGTCACACTGACCTAGAAATTCCAGCATTAATAAAGGGTGCAAATTTCATGATCTAGAGTTCTGCAGGATTGAGTTTTCAGCGCTTCAGCCAAACAAGCAAACTAACAAACATTTTCTTTTTATAGTTAAGATGTTTCCACACACTGAAGTGTTATGTATGTTGGAGGCTCTTTGACACTTTTCATGTATAACTTAGTTTACAAAGCCTGTACTGGTGCACAACATATTTGTCAGGTGTCTGTTTTATTCGTAGATGCACATGGAGATAGCACTAGTATTAGGTGCAATCTCCGTGTGTGCCTTTTAGCAATTGCCCCCATGCAAACCCCATAATACCCCCTGAGGCTTAAAAAAAAAACCATCACTGAGGTTTATCACCAAGAATAGGCAATAGCCATTCCTATTATAACTAGAATATAAAGTTACTAGTATACGTGAATAAGAAAAAAGTATCCTTAAAACCCTATTAGTAAATACAAAACACATTATTCTGTAGTAAACGAAATTTAAAACCCTTTTTTTACCACTACAGCAGAATTAATATTCACTGCTTCCTTTTTAGTGAAAATCTTGGAAAGAGCTCCTTTCAGCTTTTATTGGGTCACGTTTAGTTTCAAACAAACATTCCACCAAAGCAGTCTGTGTCCATGTTACTAATTCTCTCTTTATGACTAAATGCTTGGTGTAATCCCTTCTTTTATTCCATCAGACTGGTCATCATTAGCATTTGATACTATTAATCTTTTTTCCTTTGTGGTCGCCCTCCTCTACATGGGTGATCATTGGATCGCATGTAATCATTCGGAACATTCCTTTCAGATGATCTGTTGTAAATGACTTTAGCCTTATGTATTTTTTAACTAAGTGTTCCCTAAAAAATGGTCCATGTGCTTTTTAGATTTTTATAGATGCAATTGTTTCATGTTCTACCTCCCTTTTCAACAGTGTGCTGTGTAATAGAAAGTGAATCTGTTTAACTCACTCCCAACATCATTTAAATGTATTGTAATTAAAGCTGTCTTGAAACTTCAAAAGCTAATTTTGTATTTTGTGTTATAAATGTATGTCGTTTTTTTATATGGGGTTATGAAATATAAGACACTTTATGTGTTATTGGACTAAAACTCCCATTATTAATTTTGCTGGCTTGGTATCATGGGAGTTATAGATGCCAAGAATAATTGTTTATTAGTATTTCTGTGTCCTTTGATTTTTGTTTATTTGTTTCAACACATTACTTTTATTTCAAGTCACATTTTGCTATATAATCTCTTAATTTGAGCGCTCCAGACATTTTTTCTTATAATCATGGGAGTTATACTCCAATAACAACTTTAAGTCCATTTCTTTACCAGCCATTCAGACAGCTGCTCGTTTAGATTGGAACAGAGAGGAATTTTCTTCAGCAGTTAATGGGTGCGTGTGTATGTAAAATAGTACTTTTATATTAAACGTTAATGTATTTCCAACTTTCCTGGAAAGGAAATATGGTATAGCAGCTGGAATGTTTCCATTGAGATTTCTATTATGTGTTTGGCCAGTGTGTGATCTCAGGCAAATTGTTTGACCTTCCTGTGCTTTCTTAGAATGCGTGTGTATGTGTGAGGAAATCTCCTTGTAAAATAGACAGGGCAGAGGTTTTTTTTGTTATTTTTTATAAAAAGAAATGTTTGGCACCAAATCTATGACTGCTGCCTTAGCAATAATCTGGATGACTGAGGTCGTAAAGGTGACATCAGAGCAAGTCCCATTAAACCCCCTCCTTCCCAATGAGAAGTGCAGACTACGTGGTTATTCTGGGCTGCTGCTTATCACTATCCCATTTTTCACGAGTTGGATGTTGTCTTTGACAGGACGTGAGAAAATCTGGTTATTATAGCACACCGTAATCAATCAGACCAGGTACGACAGAGCCAGCCCTAATCTAGCATATGAAATGCTTAGCTAAAATAACAGCCAAGGCCAAAAGCCCTAACTACAAACATGCATATTATACATGGTCATCTTTAAGACACAGCAAAAGGGACTGCCCTTTGTGTCATCTTTGCAGCATTCACACTATGCTGTGCTCTCAGTAGATAACCAGTAAGTAGACTCTCTGTGAAGATGCAGCCAATCATGAGTGAGATTCTTCACCTGTGATTGACCAATCAGGTATCACTTCCTATCCTGTAATTGGCTGAACAGCAGTCAGCGGGGGAAGCTTCTATGTTGTCTCTGCAAGATGTATGAGTGTGTGAATGTGCTTGTCTGTATTTAAAGGTATGTGTGTGTCTGTATACTAGTGATGTCTAGCCTTTTGCATTTCAGTTGTTGTAGACTGTACTTCCCATAATGCAAAGCCGAAAGCTTTTATAAACATCATGAGACATTTAGTCTACAACTTATACAGTGCAAAAGGTCACATTGTTCTATCCATAGACACTGTTCTATCCATATTTCACATTCAAACTGGAAATTTAATTTCAAAAGTGATTTGTGGATTCTTTTTTAATAGGTAAAATATAAGTACCACCTCACCTTGCAGACTGCACTAATGGGGAGAAAGTTGCCCATTCTAAAAGATGACACTTTATTCTAATTTATATGAATATGTATGTAATATGTAAAAGAACAGTTGTCCATTAAGGCCATGACATAGGGGCAGTGCGCTGCAGTTGGGTACTAGGAACTCATCTACACAGAGGGACTGAAACAGAAAGAATCGGTTGAGTAAGGGGCTCATTAGGTTTGCACAGGGCTCCCTAAGCATTAAGACGGCCCTAATTGTACACTGTCGCAGTGTATTGTTTATGTTTGTGGCAAGGAATGAGTTAATGTATCAGTGAGATTCAGTAATACAATAAGTATGTTATCAGATTGTTGTTGTGGATAAATAAGTTACTATAAGCTGTTGGGAGTGGAGGGTGTAAAGGTGATGCTCTGTCCCTGTCTGTCCTTTTGGAAATAAGTTTAAAGAAGTGGTCCAGAGTAAGTGAGAGTGAAAGAGCTGAATGGCTCTCACATTCCCTGCGTGGGAGAGCATGGCTGGGCTCTGAAGGCTTTCATTGCTCTCTAGCCTTTTATGGACTTCTTCACAATTACATGTTTAGCATTTTTAAGTTTTCAGACTGACGCAGGAAGCCTTGCCAAAAATACAGTATCCTGTCTGCAAACACGGCCAGATGCAACATTTACTCTGCACTGCATATGTATAAAAGGCAGTGCATGAATATAGGGACAGGTCCAAGAATAGACTTGCACAAAACGTATATCAAGGTTTTACTGATCCTCTGGGAGCTAGTCACTAAAAGTGAAGTGCAGTAGAGCAGAGTTGAGATGAACATTTTAGCTCATTGACTTTACTAGACATTGTGCAGAGACAAACCCATACCTCCCCATATTTCCATAGCTCTGTCACTAAAAAATTCCTGTGATCTTTGCACAAATACAGAATCTATTTTCTAGTGTCCCAGAACCAGGAGAATGAAAATCAGGACTATCCTGTGGTCTAGGTCTTTAAACCTGGTGAGTTTGTGCTGCTGGGAGAGCTTATATTGCCCTGAGTAATGTATAGTTAAATCACGGAGGCATTTGCTATGAATGATGCAAGGCCACCTCTATTCTTCTTGCACGGGGAACTCACCAGGTGATATGAAATGTTCATGTGAAATGAATGCATATGAAACTCGCCTACTCCTCACTTTTAGTGAATGCCAACGAGATTAGACAAAAAAGATGCTCTGTCACTCGTAATAAGCTCCCAGTGCTGCTCTTTGGTAGTTCCTATAGTCTTTCATCAGAAACAGACGCACACTCAGCTCTCCATGATCCAAAAAGTAGCAACACAGACCTGGTTTTATATAGCAAGTATAGCAACACAAATCATCAGGACATGGTTATTTATTTAACAAAAAATTGATTTACCCTGCTGAAAAAAATACCCATAAATCATTCGTCACATATGCTGTCAATGCAACAATTTCCAAAAAGTGAGGCTTTATGTCATTTAAATGTGTTGCATTCCAGGCTAATTTCTATGTAGTAATTTGAAGTCCCTAATGTATATTAGCAACACCAACAACATAAATCTTCAAATTTTCGTTAGATTAACTTTTTTTTTTTTTAACTCTAATTATTTGGTTAAAATCTTTTTTCTGGTTACTTTGCATCTGACATCTGTAATGCTAATCTAATCAGCTTGATTTATTTCTTCTTAAGAACCATGCTTAGTGGCCAGTGCAATTCCATGCCTCCCAAATGTCCCTATTTGTGCCCCAAATCTTTCTTGCACTGGTGTACCTATTTCCTAGGCATAACACATAACATTTGTTTCAAATGCAGTAAATATGTTTATATAATAGTTGTTGCAAATAAAATGTATTATTTGTATTATTAATAACTTATCAAATTACATAAATAGTTCTTAACTGGCCATAAAGTCACCTATAAATGCCCATATTCACACCTTCAGCCTTTACCCTTACCTCCATAGACTTAACATTGGCCTTCAGCCAATGTTTTAATGGATGACCGGTAAAATCCCGGCTGGGTGGCAGTTTGTTCAGCCAAGAATCTTACAAGGTCATCTTCCTTGTTATTCTAATGGACCAGAAAATATTTACAAAGAGGCATCCCCTTAACATTTTGGCACAAGGCCTTTAGCTCCTCGTGTGTAAACGTTAGGGGGATGCTCCTCCAGTAGAAGGCCTTGTGCCAAAACATTGGGGGGCTATTTGTGTGGGTATACTCTTTAACCTGGTCTCGGCTATTTTGTACTTTTTTTAGTTATTTGCTTTTTTGCTCCCTATATTTTTTTTGGCTTCTTTGTTATCTATTTCTTATGTACACATCTTACTATGGCTTGGATTAGGTCATATAATTGAAAGTGGTTTATTTATTGTGTATTTATTTACTGTTTGTTCTTAATGACTGGTGAAAAGTTACTTATACTTATACTTGCTTTATCTAGAGTGCAGCCTCTTTGTATATATTTACATGTGTTGGGCAGTTTCGGACTGCCTTTTGGCTTGTATTCAATTGCATTTCTATATATTTCTCTGTTTATATGTTTTCTGTGTTGCTTTATTTCCAGGTGTCCTGGCTTACTTTGTATTCTAATGGACCAGCACCTGTCTAGATTGAAACAATGGGCACACAAACCAAAGTGGCCCAAACTGGAGGAGGACTACATCTCTACCTACCTCACCAAACCTCTAGTATATCTCTGCTACATAGATGATAGTCTAATCATATGGACTTTCTTTTCTTTCTT
This sequence comes from Pelodytes ibericus, assembly GCA_036172795.1. Lineage (NCBI taxonomy): Eukaryota > Metazoa > Chordata > Amphibia > Anura > Pelodytidae > Pelodytes > Pelodytes ibericus. The sequence continues at coordinate 60,536,541 of CM069857.1, forward strand.
TTTTTTACTTTTTATTATAAACATATAAAAACAACCACAAAAAAACATATTGTCCTGTGTCAGCCTGACACATACCAGGTCCAAAAAGAAGGGCCTAAAGCGGGCGAACAGAGAGACCGACTGGAGGAGGGTCAACTTTTATCCTATACCTATATGTCTTCCTCCTAATTTACACATTTGAGAGGGATGAGGGAAAAAAAAATAATTTCAAAACCTTAATTGCTATAGTGACTACCGTGACATCTGCTTTTATATTATATAGTACTCATTTTTAGTACACTTTACGCTTTAAAGACGTTGTTTCTAAAAATACACATAAATTTCAATACTAGATTTATAATAGCAAAAACAGTTCTTCAGTCCTGTGCTTTTCTCTCTTTTTCCTCTTCTCTCTTAAGTGCACATAAATTTCATATTGCATTGATATAATTTTTAACAAGAGAGAGAAGGAAAAAAAAATGTACAATCTTTTTACTTAGGTTACTTAAGTGACTACCGTGACAACATATTTTGGTTTTTGTTTTCTATAGTGCACTTTTTCAGTATCCTTTACACTTTAAATGGATTGTTTTTCTAGAATTATACATAAGTATCAATATTAAATTTATGATAAGACGAATTAATTCTAAAAAGTGAACCAATTTCAAAACCTTAATTGCTATAGTGACTATCATGACACCTGATTTTATTTTATATAGTACTTGTTTTTAGTGCCCTTTACACTTTAAAGACATTGTTGTTTCGAAAAATACACATACATTTCAATATTAAATTTGTGATAGCAAACCCAATTCTACAATATTATGCTTTTCTCCCTCTTTTCTTCTCCTCTCTTAAGTGCACACAGATTCCATATTTATACCATTTTTATCAAGAGAGAGAAGGGAAATAAAAAATAAAAAAGTGAGTTAATTCCAAAACCTTAATTGCTATAGTGACTACCGTGACACCTATATTATATGGTACTGATTTTTAGTGCCCTTTGCACTTTAAAGACATTGTTGTTTCTAAAGATATACATAGATTTCAATTTAGTGGTAACAAAATTAATTCTACAATCTTGTGCTTTTCTCCCCTTTTTATTCTCCTCTCTTAAATGCACACAAGTTCCATACTATATTTATGCCATTTTTATCAAGAGAGAGAAGAAAAAAAAAAATTGCAATCTTTTTACTTAGGTTACTTCAGTGGCTGCCGTGACAAGTATTTTGATTTTGTGGTACATATTTTCGATGACCTTAACACATCAAATATATTAACATTATTTACGCCAAATCCTAAAATTACTGTAGTAACTATCGTGGTACATATTTTGTTTTCTATGGTGCACTGTTTCAGTGCCCTTTTTACTTTAAATACATTACTTTTCTAGTATTATACATAGGTATCAATATTAAGTTTGAGTAAAAAAAAAAGTTTCCAATTGTTTCGCGTATTGTTCTCTCACATTAGTTTTCTGTCTCGCAACCATACATTTGTTTTCAACTGAGTCCAACACTGTTAGCTGGCCGTCAATAAAGATTCTTATAGCTGTTGGAAATCCCCAAGAGAATCTGATGTTCTGATTTTTCAGCAGAGTTGTCACAGAGTTGTCACAGATAAATATCTTTTTCTTTGACATCTTGTGAAGAATTATAACTCTTGTAATGCAGCGATATCCTTGAATTCTCCCGCTTTTTCGCCATTTATTCTGCTTGCTCTTAGTATTGTTTCCTTGAATTGAAAATACTGGAAATTTATGATAATATCTCTTTCCTGGGTATCTGGAATCGTGTTAGGTCTGAATATTCTGTGGTATCTTTCCATAGTTGAGTTGTACTTTTCTGTATCAATTTCCCAGGCCTTCCACAATCTGTTCAGAGATTCAGGTAATTGGGCATTCAGAGTTTGCATTTATCTGGGAGGTGATGGCCTCTAGCTGAGTATCAAGACAGTTTTTCAAAAAATTCTGCTGTTATCTGGGTTCCGTCTGAGCTGTTTGAGCTACTTGGTGAGTCTTCCAGGCGGGATGGGGTATCTATCTTCTGATTTTTTTTCCGTACTGGATTTATTTACAGGGGAAAAGAAACTTGTAGTAGCTTTGTCAGATCTAAGTTCCTTTTCATTTTCTCTCTTTGAAGTCATCTTATCTTTTTCCTGTGGCTTATTTGTTGCCATTTTTCTGTTAGCTTTTTGTTTGGAGTCTTTTAATTCTATCTCCCCTTTTTTCTCCTCTAACCCCGCTTTGTGATTTTACCTCCTCTTCTTTCCTCCTCTGTCCTTCCCCTCCTCTTGATTTATTTTTACTGTTTTATGGACATATAACCGTTATAATTGGTCTTAGGGCCCCCTAATCACACTCAGCATGAAGTTTAATTTGTCAAACAGATCTCTTGCTCCATGTGCGGGAAGGGAGAAGAGGGGGAGTCCATACAGAGAAAGAGGCACTTATCTTTCACAATTCTTGCTCCATGTGGGGGAGGGAGAAGAGGGGGAATCCATATGTAAAAAAGAGGCACTGATCTTTTCCTTCTCTTCGATTCTCGGATCTCTGCCAGACTTGGTTGATGTATCTTTACCTTAGGACAATCGCTGCCACTTCAGTTTAGCGTTTTCATGATCCAGCAGACTTCAGGGGGATATACAATCCGGCTCAGTGTTTCTTCATCCGTCGATCTGCCCGCCAGCTCTCTGCATCACCGTCTGTGGATGCGTGCGTGCTCACGTCATGTCATGACGCTACCCCCCTTTCCCTAATCATATGAACTTTCAGTGAAGAGGGACTTCTCAGATTTCAAGACTGTAATGCCTTCCATCGAATTTAAACTTGACACTGAGTTACTCTCACACAAACATCCATTTCCTGGACATTAACAACAAATCTTTTCAGAGTTCATACTGAAAACTCGGGAAGGATTGATGGTGATGAACACCCTGCACAGGGAAACGGTAAATGGTACGTCTCCCTGCCAACGACAGAGATGTAAGACTTGTGCATACCTCCATAGCACAGATAAAATACCAATTTAATACTCACATTTGCTCCACAAAATGAACTGCTGCTTCATATGCAGTTCATATAATGTGGTAAATCTAATCCTATGTTTGAAGTTTCCAGAAGCAATTAATGTGGGAGAAATAGGCCAAGCATTCTCACAGACATACTATAAATCAGAAAAAAATAGATACACATGTTGGAGAACATTTCTAGCAACCTGGTCACAGTATCCACAATGTGAAGCTTTTGATTTTTCTACACCCGGAAGTAGAAAAAAATATGTGAGGTCAAATTAATATGCCAGTTCATGAACCTTAATTACTGGCCTTAATAGAGACAGTGAATTCACCTACCAATATAATCTTACTAAATAATATTTTTACAACCCTGGAATGCTGCAGTGGACTTATTTCAAACTGCAAACCTTTGCCACCTTCATGGATCTGGCATGTGTCTAATGGTTTTATGGCCCTCGTAATCAGGGAGTGGAGGGATCAGAGATGCTCTGACCGAACTGATTTTGTCTGTTGGATCTCTGTATAACTGCCATTTTTCGGCTTTTCTAACCTTTTTTTAAAGCTGTTAACTATGTTTTGTAATTAGGAATTTTGTTTTGGCCTCATTAATACCTGAAGAAGGGACCTAAGAAATTGGTCTTAAATGCTTGCAATAAATCTCAGAGTTAGGCAAGAAATGGTATAATTTTAACTCTTGTTTCCAAATGAGATACAATCAAAAACAGGCTGGAATATGAATCAATATTCTTTAATCAAAGGGCCTCAAATATGCACCATCTAAACCATTTGACACGTTTACCGCTTTTATTCAAATGTCATATTATTGACATAAACGGCACATATCGATGATGTCACCTTTCTTTTCTTAAACAACTTCCTCTTTCCACCATTTAATAAAACAAATAAAAAATTCCTAAATTTGCAAACAAATGAGCAACCACTTAGCAGAAGGAAGTCCAGTGCAAATTTATGTGGAATTAAGAATTCTAAATAGAGTGAAGTAAAAGACCCCACAAAAATAAATAGTACTGGTACTATTAAAATGAAATAAACGAACATATTATAAAAAGTTAATGGGTTATTTGATTAGAGTTTTTGTTTAGATGATAAATCCAATTAAATGGAGGTGAAAACTGTAGTAAGGAGTTACTGTGTATGCTATAAAAGTATGTTTTGATAGAATTTGCCTTTAAGATATTCTTTTTAATATACCAGAGAACTGTTTTTCTATACCTCCAAGCTCAGGACATTTATCAATGTGAAGATTCACTGGAATAAAGACATGCTAATTGTCTTAGTAGTAGTTCTTGGTAATCATCGAAGAGTACGTTCTCACATCATGCACACCATATTACAGCAAGCTTTGTGTACCAAGACATACTGTTCTAATACCATGTTCCATTTATCTTTTAATAGTTATTACTACAGCGCAGTAGCTCATGAGATATTTTACATACACAGTTTTAAAGAGCTGACAATTGTTTGTTTATATGTTAATATAATGAATAAAGTAATACTTTTAATGTGCTCAAAACAAAACTTACAGACCTAGTCTTTAATACGCCTATGTATCTAAACCGGGGTTCTCCCCTAGCTAGTTCTCCATGTCTTATAGAACTTATAGAACTCTCAAGATGCCCAGTCATCTTTAGGCTAAGAAAGCATTGCATGATTTGTAGTTAATCAATATCTTGAAAGATCCCTTTTGGGTAGCCTTGTTATCAATATTAGAGATAATGGGGTATACAAAGGGATCCATCCAGGTACTTTTATGTGTATCCCAAAATGTCATGTTAGACGCATCCTTTAACCAATAAAAGCGTAGCAGATGGCATCAATGAATAATGTTTCGGCCCCCACACTGCTTTTACTTATCTAGCAGGGCCGATCATAGTGTCACGGGGACCTGGGTGCAAGTTTTTTTTGGGCACCCCCATGTGGGCATGACTATATTATAAACCCCTCCCCTTTACACATGTCTGTTCCAGACAATAATATTTCAGTCACTCTCGTGTCTCTACCCTCATGTCTTTCTCTCTCTCCCCCATACCCTCATGTATATCTCTCTCTCCATTTATACCCTCATGTATATCTCTCTCTCCACTCATACCCTCATGTATATCTCTCCCTTCACACCCTATATATTTTCCATATCTATCTTTCTGTTCCCCTTGTTGGTCTCTTTTTCTACATGTTTCTGTCTCTCCTTCTATACACCCATGTCTGTCTGTCTCGTTTTCCTCATAACTCACATGTATCTCTCTTCCCCATGTCTGTCTCTCCCTCCTCATAACCCCCTCATATTTGCCTATTAATATGCCACAACCAATTTGCCAATAAATAGCCAGTTAGTCCATTAATATACCACTGTTAGTTCCCCAAAACAGGCCTTAGCCAGTTTGGCCATTAATATGCCACAGCCAGTTTGTCCATTAATATACCACTGTTAGTTACCACAAACAGGCCTTAGCCAGTTTGTCCATTAATATGCCACTGTTAGTTTGGCCATTAATATGCCACAGCCAATTTGCACATTAATATGCCACCGTTAGTTTTCCCATTAAAATACCACTGATAGTTTCCACATTAATAGGCCACAGCCAAATTCCCATTTAATATGCCACAGTTAGTTTGCCCATTAATATGCTACAGCCAGTTTTCCCACTTATATGCCAGTGTCAGTTTGCCCATTAATATGCCACTGTTAGTTTGTCGATTTATATGCCACCACCAGTTTTCCTAATAAAAGCACTGCCCCCTCTCCCCCATTCCTCAGTACTCACCTTGATGCTGCTCTCTCACGTCTACTCTGCACAGTCTTCCCTCAATGCACATTGAGTGCAGGAGGCAGGGAAATAGCCGCCGGCTGGATGTGGACTTCTGCCCTCTTAGTAAGCAGTCTCCATGTGAGGCAGTCACACCGGCAGTGGGAGCATGTTGCAGCCAGTGGTGGCCCCTTTATCCCTTGGGCCCTGGGAAATACCCACTTTGCGCATCAGTTAAAAGGGCCCTGCCTACTCACATACACAGCCACATAGTCACACTTACACACAGAGTCACGCATAAATACACACAGTCACACTTACACACACACTTATACAGACACACACACAGACACACTTATGTACACACACTGACACAGACACACACACAGACACACTTATGTACACACACTTACACAAACAGTAACACACACATTGACACACAGAGAAATACACACATTGACACACACACACATTGAAATATTACACTTACACACATACATACTGACACACACGTACACACATTGACACACACACTTACACACATTGACTCACACACACAGAGAAATACACACTTACACACATTGACACACACACATTGAAATATTACACACTTACACACATACATATTGATACACACACTTACAAACATTGACACACACGCTTACACTACTTTACCAAAAAGAAAACGTAATACGGTTGGTTCCCCTCCCTGCTAAGTTAACTTCATTTGCAGGGAGCAGAACACCGCTATTCAGTTATTCTGCCAGATGTCAACTGGTATCTAACAAGGAGGTGCAGTGACCGCCGGCACTCACCTGTGGACCGCACATCTAGGAGGAGGGATGAGGGAGAGAGATCCCTGTAGCAGTGCCTCTCTTCCCGTGTGCCTGGGCTCGGTGCACCCCGTGCACCCACCCAGGATAGACTTGGTCACCTAGTCTGGATGGTTTAAGTGGCAGTAAAGAATGGATGCCCACCGGACCAGTGATGGCTAACCCTGGCATTGCAGATTTTTGGGAACTACATATCCCATGATGCTCAGTCAGTCTTATGTGCCAAGGTTAGTTATCATTGTTCCAACTCTGTGAAACATAAAACTTGATCTCTGTGAAAATGAGCGTGACCCACATCATGACAGACGGTCACCATGACTTAGCAAAGAATTTATTATTCTTTAAAAAATGTAATGTGTGTGTGTAGAGCCTTGAATTATTTAATTGGAATTACACATACACATATAGCTGAACAGCAGCATATTGAGTATTATGAATGTCTGGCTGGCTTTGTTACATCAGATGAAGGAAGCTAGCTAATACAGACAAATAATACTCGTTTTTCAAAAAAAGCGCAAAATGATAAACTAATCATAGAAAAATAAATAAAACTGCAATTCCCCACTTCATTATCAATAGCTGTTCTTGATTTGTTATGAAAATCTCCCCTGCCTGACTAGTAAATTACACAGCCGATTACCTAATTGTCCTGTGATTAATGTGTATTATTTCAAAAGCCAAGTGCAAATCTATATGTAGATAATAACAGACAAATATCATGCACTTGACTTAAGACATACGGCCCTATGTCATACACTTAAGCATTTTCTTAACCTGGAGTCCTAATCCAGGATGGATAAATCGGTCAAAAGATAGCATGGTTTAACATGTCTCACCCTTATTACTATACCTTTTGATCGTTTGTTACTGGAAATTTGTTACTGGAAAAAAAATTATACTTTTTAACAGTCTAAACAGAACTCAATGGGGCCACTGAGTCTAAAGTGGGCCGCAATTCATCCATCATTGATTTCATCAATTATTTTTTACTCCAAACAAAACTTTCACACAATGAATGTTGTATTTTGAAATGTACTCTGAAGGAATATTTGTACGTTCACATAACTTTGGACAATAAATCTTACAACTATGACTCCTCAGCAACCAAGGAGAATATCAAGTCTCTGCTAGCCAAGCTCCAAGCTTAATAAATATGTGCAAAACCCCAAATGAATAACTTATCTTAAGCTTGAGGCCCCAGGTTGGTCTGACTACATCCCAGAGCCCTGTGAAAGCAGCTGCTATATCCAGTATACCAAGGCAGAGTTTGGAGAAATTCTGCAGAGATCCTGGAGCAGGCATGGAACGCAAAAACTTTGACAGGATAGCAGAATGTTGCAGTCTATGGCTAGACATGGGTAGGTATGTGGATAGGCTTGGGCAGGTGCCGGTCTATGGATTAGACTTGGGCAGGTGCCACTCTGTGGCCAAACTAGCCAGGTGCTGCTTTGTGACCGGACTGGGGAAGGTGCAGGACTGGGGAAGGTGGCCAGAGTAGACACAAAGTACAGGGATACAAGGATACAAGTAAAATACAGGAACCAGAAAAAATAATAAACAAAGAATACAGAAATGACTGGATACAGCCTGGATGAGCCTGCATACGGGTTGACTTGTGACAAATATAAAGCTGAAGATAAACAGAGGAAGAAAACCATGAAAGGTAGAAGAGAAGCCAATGTTAATATATATTCATATACATTTAATATGTAAAATAACATCTGCTTACATGCATGGAAAGAGTCAGCATAACCAGGATAATGTTAGGATAATAACAATTAAAAAATGAATATGGGTAAAATAAAAAAGAATGAAAAGAAAAGTAATAATAATTTTAAAAATTAATATAAATTAAAATAAATTAAAAATAATAATGAAGAATAATAAAAATAAATAATTATATATATATATATATATATATATATATATACATAGCCCAGGCTACAATTAGGTGGGGAGATCCTCCGGGATGCTCATTTGCCATGCTGTACAAACGGCTCCTGTGCAGACGCACCATACACTTTCTCACAGTCCTTGTCACAGAAGGTAAAAAAGAAGGTAAGCAAATTTTATTGTAATATGACTCCTAAACTATTCATTTGCTAGCTGCAAGGCTAGAAAATACATAGATAATGTTAGGAGTATATTAAAATGTGACTCCTTTACTCTTACAATTGACATCTGAGCTGGGGATCTGTACTATGCTTATGCAGGTCATTTTATACATTTGTACAGAATCTAATTAAAAAAGGAAATCTATTTACATTCAATTTAATGATAATTAGATTATGTGGATTTCCTTCCATTAGTCACACATAGTCCCAAATCGAAAGATTTAATTTAGCATCTCTGTTTCTTGTCATTTACAGGCATATAGCTGACTGTTAGACAATATTTGAAATCCAGCCTTTCCATTATACATATCTGAATGGGAAGTAGAAGACACAGTCCCCTGGAATGAATACGCAAGAACCAACACCAATGTTTAATTTGTACATCCTTTAAATAAATGGCTAACTTTTCCTTATGTTTGTTTTAATGCAATACATTATTCAATATACTCTTGGTATAAACAAGTGTGTTTTTCCAATTCTGGGTAAAACATGAATATGCAAATGGACAATTCTGAAGTATAATGGGCTGCACAAAACATGCACATATTCTGACATTGAATTACATCACAATAATGGCAAGGAGACAAACACAAGCTAACTCTTTAATGACCACAGTTTTCCTATAGTACACACACATTAATTTTCTCTTAATAAAGAAAAGACCTTAGCAGTTGGCCTTATGTCAATCAGGTCATAGGGCAGAATCACTGCAAGGCAGGGGTTGGGCATGATGAACCTGGGGGCTGGGCAATGGTATATAAGCAATGTGCACTCATTCCCACTTCCTCTTTTAAATTATTTTGTTCCCTTCCTCCCTTCCCTTTAGTTAGAAATTTACGAATGTTACGTGTGACTGGCGGGGGGTCTTCACAAGGTCTGACGTCAGTGCTGGGGTTTGGTCGTCTGGGGTATGACCAACCCGGGTAGCAGTAGCTATATGTCTAGCTGCGTGGGATCACCAGAGACTGGTCCCTATTAAGCAAATTGGGGGGCTACTGTGCATAGTGGGACACCAGTAGACCAAGTAGCCGGATTACGCCTGCGTCAGATACTCAGGGACCCCATCCTAGTGACCTAGGAATTATACGGAGGCACGCTACCGCTTTTTGGTATTCATTTGGTGACACCTAGTTATTTATTTATTTGGTACTCGTTATAGTACTGATTATTTTTATAACATTAATTATAGGATGTTTTAAAGTTTGATAAGTACAGCTATATATTATTAGCAATTTAATAATTTTGTTGCAGGTGATTTTCATAAATAAAACTGCAACCTTTTAGCCAGCAAGTTGTCTGTGTATTTATTGGGATGTGGGAAAAAAGGTTTGTCCTACCACTGTCATGTTGATTAGAGCACATAATAATGTTTCTACATAACTTCTCAACATGTAATACTGCAAATGTAAACAAGGCTGTTCTACATTAGCGTGGGAGCTGTTCTCCATGATATCCCACTAAAAGACAACTTTAATACTCACAATCAAGTGTTTTATCGAGCATGCCCATCAAACATTCAATGCTCTATGATTATGTCAGGCCGTGGGATAATTCACAATGATGGTTTAAAGGAACAGTTAAAAAAAAAAAAATCTTTCCTTTTGAGATGTGTCTTATGATCATACAAAAACATATAGATGACCATTTAAAACGCAGCATTTTACATATAGTAATCATTACAAAAAAATGCAAATTTTTCTTTTTACACAGTTTAGTTCCAATTGAGGAAATTCTGTTCTCTTAGTCAAAATAATGGAAGATTTCTATGAAAGCCAGCATTTTAAAGAAGGATTTATTACAACTGGGTCTGAAAGTCAACCCCTTTAGTATCACAAGTATCATAGTATCACACAATATTACATCAAGAAAAATAAAATGCTTTTACAATTGTGTTTTAATCATTAACCGGTCATGAGATTTAAATATTTTATTTAAGCATTTATTTCTAATCAGATATTCTTTTTGGTTTTTTTCTTTGGAAATAAAAGAAAGTAAGAGTAAGAGTGACAGAAGGGGGAGAGAAACATGAGATGGGGAAAGAAAGAAAGGAAGAAAGAAAGAAAAAGAAAGAAAGAAAGAAAGAAAGAAAGAAAGAAAGAAAGAAAGAAAGAAAGAAAGAAAGAAAGAAAGAAAGAAAAAAAAGAAAGAGTTGAAAGGTGAGTTGAGGGATAAGGGTGGGTAGGGGTCAGGATAATGGGGACTTATTACTATAAAGTGTTAGAAAATGTAGTCCAAGTGCTCTGAATATCATCAAATATGCCTAATTTCCCTGAGGCAATGTAGTGCAGTTTCTCCATATGTAAGCTGTAGTGGATCAATTTACAGAGTTCAGGAGTCTGTAAGTAAGACTGATGGTTTCCAATTCCTCACTATGTGCGTCTTCATTGCGAGTAGTATATGCCCCACAATTACTTTTTGTATGGAAGATATAGCCTTTCGGAAATATTTGTAAAAGGGCAAGTTCTGGGGTTTTTGGTTGAAGGAGATTGGTTGATTTGTATATTATCTCGAAGGTAGCATACCATAGAGGAGTTAGAGTTGGGCAAGTCCACCAGGTGTGTAGCATGGTACCAGTGTGTGTGCAGGAGCACCAACAGACGGAGGGGGAAGTGGAATAAATCTTTGTAAGTCTTCTAGGTCCTAGGTACCATCTACATAAGATTGTTATGGATAGTTCCAAGTGGTTTGAACTGTGAGAGATTTTAGCTGGAAAACTGATCGCTTGTTTCCACTGAGTGGGGGTAAACGTCTAGTTCAATTCTTTTTCCCACTGTGCAACATATGGTAGTCAGTTGAAAAGGATTGGCATAAATGCAGTCGTATAGCAGAGTGAGGAGATTTTTGGTTGATTGGATGTCAAGGCAGCTTTTAGTGATTTTGTGAGGGATGTACTGTGGGTTGGTTAACTTGTTTGGGGAGGCTGATATACCATGTTAAATCTGAAGAAATTTGTAGAAATCTTGTTTCGGATCATTGTATGAGAGTTCAGTACAGGTTATTGTGGTGCCTAATTCGTATAAGTGGTGTAGGTGGGTTATCCCAGCCTGGTGCCAATTCACTAATGACATAGATGGGCTCAACAATTCCAATGATTTATGCGGTGTAACAGGAGTTAGACAACGCAGTTCTGGTACCATCATGGAGTAGCATTTCCACACTTTATATGAAGATGCTGTGCTGTGTAATAGCAATGTAGGTTTGGTACTCCACAGAGTGTCACAGACTTGTAATAGGAATAACTGCGAGTCTTCAATACCTACCCAGGCTATCAGGCCAGTGGGTGCATGGTGTAATGCAGTCTGCGCCATCCTTGATGCATAAGAGTACTGGGGGAGAAAGGGAATTCCCAAGTCTCCAGAGGTAGGCGGGAGAATAAGCCATTTGTTGGCAATTCTAGTGGGTTTGTTTCCATGTATGAAGCTTGGAATAGTGGATTGAATGTCTCGGGGGAAGGAGGCAGGGACTTGGATGGGTAGGGTTCTAAAGAAATATAGAATTTTAGGCAGAAGAGTCAATTTTATTTCTGCTATATGTCCTAACCAGTTAAGATAGAGCTTTGACCAGGAGAGTAGCTCAGTGTTTAGCTTGTTCCACAGAGGTTTCAAATTAGAATAAAAAAACATAGAAACGTGTGTGGTTAATGTCAACCCTAGATATTGTATATTGTATTCCTCCAATCAAAAGAAAATTATATCATCAGGTACTGAAGTGTATGAGGAGGAATATTGATAGGTAAAGCTTGGGTTTTGGTGTCATTGACTTTGTGATAGGATAATGCTCCACAGAGTTGGAGTAATTTTTGAAGGTGGGGGAGTATATCATCAGCAAGTAAGCCTTGTTTTGATTCTTGATTTTGGGAGAACTGGACACCTTTGATGAATGAGTTGGAGCGGATTGCTGTTGTGAGTGGTTCTAGTGCTAATACATACAGTATTGGTAATAGTGAAAGGTTGGTATACAAATCAATCATGAGACACTTTAGCTGAAGGGGAGGAGTATAGAGATAAAACTGAAGAAATATATGATGGGGGAAGATTAACTTTGTACAGGACTGCTTCTAGAAATTTCCAGTGTAAGCGGTTGAAAGCTTTCTCTTTGTCTATGGCTAACAATAATGTATTTTCATTTTTTGAGCTAAGGACATTACGTTTACGATCTTTCTTGTGTTATCTGATGCTTGTCGGCCACTTACAAAGCCTACTTGATCATAGTGTAATAGGGAAGTCTATTTGCTAGTATTCTGACATATAATTTAATGGCAGTTTTAAGTAGGGATTTGTGCCGTCAACATTGATGTGGGGAATTGACCTACAAGTTGTGAATACATTGTAGCGGAACCCCTTTTTGGCTGTCTCATGCCCTTTATTGATTGTTGACCCTGCAGAGATTCTCCTATCCCCGGAGTACACAAAACTCTAAGTAACTGTGTATCGCACTTTAAGAACATATTTGGGGCATGGTGAAAATGCCCCAAAAAGCTAACTTTTGAACTTCTGGGTGGAATTGTTGGATTTTTAGTCATGTTCATATGCAAAGTATGCTGATTCTGAAAATGTATGTTTTATGCGAATGTGATGCATATTTTGAAAGTTATTAATATTGTATAGAACCTGTATATTTTAGCTTGAAGATAATTGAGCTGATACAAAGGTTAACTCAATTATCTCCCAAGCAGAGGAATGCACTGTAATTACTAGGATCCAAGTCTTTGTCCTATTCACTGTGCTTTCCCCAAGTTAAGATTGGATCCTATCCTTTAATCCCTGTCATTATTGTCACCTTGCCCATTGTCTTTATGTAAGTCATTTAGTTTCCTGTGTGTATCTGAACTGGGCACCTTTGTATCCTGAAAGGTGTGAGGCAGGATTTCCCTTTGTATGTCCTTAGGTTAAACTTTAATCCTGTTATAGTTCCTTTGTCTAATCTGGTTTGTCAAGATGTTCAACTATATATATTCTCGGTTTCTATATCATTAAAGAGTTCTGGTCAGTTCTACTCCTGATACTGTGTGTCGTCCAGTGATTGGGGAAAGTGATGGGATATTATTGGATTGTAATGCTGATTGTGCTGGATATTCTCTTGGATATATTACTTGTTCCTGCATCCTCTTAAAGTACTTGGTGGAGTTTAGCTGTGAGAAATCAGCTCTCCGCTATATTGGTGGCAGCGGTGGGATCCAGACCCACAGACGAGCAAGTACCAGGAAAGACAACAGCATTGATGGATAACGGATGGAGATCGATTGCACCACTTTAAAGCGATCCACTTTAAAGGATCTCCTGGAAGCAAGGGGTATTCCCGCCAGCAACAAGACCAAGGCAGTCCTGGTTGCAGAAGTCATGGCGGAGTACAGAGCAGAAGAGGGTCCGGCTTTGGTGCAGAGTAAACAGGGGCGGTTGGAATTTAAAAAAGAATTGCAATTCCGGCTGTCATTTTATGGGGAAAACCCACCAACAGAGATTATCGCCAGAACCATGACGGAGGTACAGGAGTTTGTACTACGACAGAGGGTCCAACAAACTCCAGAGAGGAACCAGATTGTGCCCATGGTACAGGAGAACAAACCAAAGGTACCGTACCAGGCTTTTAAGACTTATGTGGAGAACCAAGCGGCAAGGTGCCTCGAGCTTGAGTTGTACAGATTGGGACTGTGGATACCCAAGCCCCATTCCCAGCTGCAGGGTGAGTCCCAGGGAGAGGAGACAACCGGTCTCTCTCCCCAGCAGCAGTGTAAACTGCAGGGAGAAGAGGCAGCCGGTCTCTCTCCCCAGCGGCAGTGTACCCTACAGGAAGTGGAGGCAATCGGCCTCACTCACCAGCGGCAGGGTGAGTTTCAGGGAGAGGAGACAACCGGTCTCTCCCCCCAGCGGCAGAGTATTGTATTGGGAGTGGAGGCAGGCGACCGCCTTCCCCAGCAGCAAGATGCATCCCAGGGGGAAGAAAGTGTCATCCTTCTCCCCCAGCAGCAGTGTGTCCTACAGGGATCAGAGACAGTCGGTCTCTCTCCCCAGCAGCAGGACAATATTATGGGAGTGGAGACAGTCGGTCTCCCTCTCCAGGGGCAGCCTGTGTTCCAGGGAGAGGAGCACGGCACCCTCTCTCCCCAGCCACAGCTTAACCTACTAAGGGGAGACACCAATCTCACGGACGGCGCAGATGGGACCGTGGTCTCTGTGCCTGACCCACAGGGATGCTGGACAGCCGGTCCAAATCCCCAGCTACAATCGCAGGAGTAGAAGGAGGAGGGGGAAAGTGATGTCTCCCCTCCACAGCCAAGTCCCCACCAGGCTATCCTAGCAGAAGCTCTGGCATCGGGGCATAGCACAGCTGGCCTCTGCCCCCCAAGCCCCCACAGCGTGTTGCCCAGTTATCCCAGAGGAATACCTATGTGCAGTAATTGTTTGTTGTGGGTGGGCTACTCTGGCACTTGTTTACTGTGGGTGGGTGAATCGACTAACTTAGGCACTGACCGACAGAAGGTCAGGTGCCTGGTTAGTCTTCCCCCCAAAGGGGAGATGTGTGACGAAGTGCCCTTCGCCACTTGGTCCTGGAGAGGCCTGTTTGCCAGCCTCCTCCCCTGTGACTATGGCCCTGGGGTGTATGGCCCTTTAAAAATGCCAGGCTGCTGCGCTGGAGTTTGGCGCTGCAGCCCTTTGACTTTAATATACAATACCGCCCGGGGAAACAGAATGGAAACAATGACGGGTTGTCAAGACAGACTGAATTGGAAAAATGATTCGTGAGCATCCCCGGACATCCCCAAGTCGATCCGTAATAGATCTGACTGTGTATGCCGGCTTGTGGGCAAGGGGGAGCAGTGTAGCGGAACCCCTTTTTGGCTGTCTCATTCCCTTTATTGATTGTTGGCCCTGCAGAGATTTTCCTATCCCTGGAGTACACAAAACTCTAAGTAACTGTGTATGGCACTTTAAGAACATATTTGGGGCATGGTGAAAATGCCCCAAAAAGCTAACTTTTGAACTTCTGGGTGGAATTGTTTGATTTTTAGTCATGTTCATATTTAAAGTATGCTGATTCTGAAAATGACAGTTTTATGCGAATGTTATGCATATTTTGAAAGTTATTAATATTGTATAAAACCTGTATATTTTAGCTTGGAGATAATTGAGCTGATACAAAGGTTAACTCAATTATCTCCTAAGCAGAGGAATGTACTGTAATTACTAGCATCCAAGTCTAAGTCCTATTCACTGTGCTTTCCCCAAGTTAAGATTGGATCCTATCCTTTAATCCCTGTCATTATTGTCACCTTGCCCATTGTCTTTATGTAAGTCATTTAGTTTCCTGTGTGTATCTGAACTGGGCACCTTTGTATCCTGAAAGGCGTGAGGCAGGATTTCCCTTTGTATGTCCTTAGGTTAAACTTTAATCCTGTTATAGTTCCTTTGTCTAATATGGTTTGTCAAGATGTTCAACTATATATATTCTCGGTTTCTATATCATTAAAGAGTTCTGGTCAGTTCTACTCCTGATACTGTGTGTCGTCCAGTGATTGGGGAAAGTGATGGGATATTATTGGATTGTAATGCTGATTGTGCTGGATATTCTCTTGGATATATTACTTGTTCCTGCATCCTCTTAAAGTACTTGGTGGAGTTTAGCTGTGAGAAATCAGCTCTCCGCTATATTGGTGGCAGCGGTGGGATCCAGACCCACAGACGAGCAAGTACCAGGAAAGACAACAGCATTGATGGATAACGGATGGAGATCGATTGCACCACTTTAAAGCGATCCACTTTAAAGGATCTCCTGGAAGCAAGGGGTATTCCCGCCAGCAACAAGACCAAGGCAGTCCTGGTTGCAGAAGTCATGGCGGAGTACAGAGCAGAAGAGGGTCCGGCTTTGGTGCAGAGTAAACAGGGGCGGTTGGAATTTAAAAAAGAATTGCAATTCCGGCTGTCATTTTATGGGGAAAACCCACCAACAGAGATTATCGCCAGAACCATGACGGAGGTACAGGAGTTTGTACTACGACAGAGGGTCCAACAAACTCCAGAGAGGAACCAGATTGTGCCCATGGTACAGGAGAACAAACCAAAGGTACCGTACCAGGCCTTTAAGACTTATGTGGAGAACCAAGCGGCAAGGTGCCTCGAGCTTGAGTTGTACAGATTGGGACTGTGGATACCCAAGCCCCCTTCCCAGCGGGAGGGTGAGTCCCAGGGAGAGGAGACAACCGGTCTCTCTCCCCAGCAGCAGTGTAAACTGCAGGGAGAAGAGGCAGCCGGCCTCTCTCCCCAGCGGCAGTGTACCCTACAGGAAGTGGAGGCAATCGGCCTCACTCACCAGCGGCAGGGTGAGTTTCAGGGAGAGGAGACAACCGGTCTCTCCCCCCAGCGGCAAAGTATTGTATTGGGAGTGGAGACAGGCGACCGCCTTCCCCAGCAGCAAGATGCATCCCAGGGGGAAGAAAGTGTCATCCTTCTCCCCCAGCAGCAGTGTGTCCTACAGGGAGCAGAGACAGTCGGTCTCTCTCCCCAGCAGCAGGACAATATTATGGGAGTGGAGACAGTCGGTCTCCCTCTCCAGGGGCAGCCTGTGTTCCAGGGAGAGGAGCACGGCACCCTCTCTCCCCAGCCGCAGCTTAACCTACTAAGGGGAGACACCAATCTCCCAGACGGCGCAGATGGGACCGTGGTCTCTGTGCCTGACCCACAGGGATGCTGGACAGCCGGTCCAAATCCCCAGCTACAATCGCAGGAGTACAAGGAGGAGGGGGAAAGTGATGTCTCCCCTCCACAGCCAAGTCCCCACCAGGCTATCCTAGCAGAAGCTCTGGCATCGGGGCAGAGCACAGCTGGCCTCTGCCCCCCAAGCCCCCACAGCGTGTTGCCCAGTTATCCCAGAGGAATACCTATGTGCAGTAATTGTTTGTTGTGGGTGGGCTACTCTGGCACTTGTTTACTGTGGGTGGGTGAATCGACTAACTTAGGCACTGACCGACAGAAGGTCAGGTGCCTGGTTAGTCTTCCCCCCAAAGGGGAGATGTGTGACGAAGTGCCCTTCGCCACTTGGTCCTGGAGAGGCCTGTTTGCCAGCCTCCTCCCCTGTGACTATGGCCCTGGGGTGTATGGCCCTTTAAAAATGCCAGGCTGCTGCGCTGGAGTTTGGCGCTGCAGCCCTTTGACTTTAATATACAATACCGCCCGGGGAAACAGAATGGAAACAATGACGGGTTGTCAAGACAGACTGAATTGGAAAAATGATTCGTGAGCATCCCCGGACATCCCCAAGTCGATCCGTAATAGATCTGACTGTGTATGCCGGCTTGTGGGCAAGGGGGAGCAGTTTAGCCCCTTTTTGGCTGTCTCATTCCCTTTATTGATTGTTGGCCCTGCAGAGATTTTCCTATCCCTGGAGTACACAAAACTCTAAGTAACTGTGTATGGCACTTTAAGAACATATTTGGGGCATGGTGAAAATGCCCCAAAAAGCTAACTTTTGAACTTCTGGGTGGAATTGTTTGATTTTTAGTCATGTTCATATTTAAAGTATG
Organism: Pelodytes ibericus; assembly: GCA_036172795.1. Classification (NCBI taxonomy): domain Eukaryota; kingdom Metazoa; phylum Chordata; class Amphibia; order Anura; family Pelodytidae; genus Pelodytes; species Pelodytes ibericus. The sequence continues at coordinate 60,554,764 of CM069857.1, forward strand.
CTGATTCTGAAAATGACAGTTTTATGCGAATGTTATGCATATTTTGAAAGTTATTAATATTGTATAAAACCTGTATATTTTAGCTTGGAGATAATTGAGCTGATACAAAGGTTAACTCAATTATCTCCTAAGCAGAGGAATGTACTGTAATTACTAGGATCCAAGTCTAAGTCCTATTCACTGTGCTTTCCCCAAGTTAAGATTGGATCATATCCTTTAATCCCTGTCATTATTGTCACCTTGCCCATTGTCTTTATGTAAGTCATTTAGTTTCCTGTGTGTATCTGAACTGGGCACCTTTGTATCCTGAAAGGTGTGAGGCAGGATTTCCCTTTGTATGTCCTTAGGTTAAACTTTAATCCTGTTATAGTTCCTTAGTCTAATCTGTTTTTTCAAGATGTTCAACTATATATATTCTCGGTTTCTATATCATTAAAGAGTTCTGGTCAGTTCTACTCCTGTTACTGTGTGTCGTCCAGTGATTTGGGAAAGTGATGGGATATTATTGGATTGTAATGCTGATTGTGCTGGATATTCTCTTGGATATATTACTTGTTCCTGCATCCTCTTAAAGTACTTGGTGGAGTTTAGCTGTGAGAAATCAGCTCTCCGCTACATACATTAAGGAGATGTGGGGGCTAACGTATTAGAGAAAGCTTTGTAATAAAAATTGGAAAACCTACCTGGGCCCGGAGCTTTAATAATGGGGAGAACTTTGATACAAGTTTGGACTTCTTCTAAAGTTATCGTATATCTGGCTGACTGTGCTGATTTTCGTCATGTTTTGGGAGCTGTAAAGAATTTAAGAAGATGTGGATCTGGTAAGGTCGGGGTTGGGGGGTAAGTCCATCATTGGAAAGTTTGTAGAGATTCGAATAGTAGTGAAAAAATACTTCTGGGATTTGCAGAGTTTAATATTTTTTCTCCTGCTGTAGAGTACAAAAATGCTATCGCCTTTTTGGCTTCCAGTTTTTTAAGTCGGTAAGCAAAAAGTTTGCCAGCTTTATTACTATTATTATAATATTTTTGTTTAAGCTTGGTGAGCACATAGTGGGTACTTTGTAATTGCATATAATTAAGTTTGTCTTTGATTTGTTGGATTTGTTTGGTCATGGGGGGGTGAATTGATGTTTATTGAGTTGTTCTAGGGTGTGTAAATAACAATTTATTTTTTTTCTTTCTCTTTCTTTTCATAGGAGTCATGGGAAATGAAGTGACCTCTCAAAACCAACTTGTGTGCCTCCAAAATTCTCTTGGGGGAAGAGCCCGGTAAGTTGTTGAGGTAAAAAAAGTCCTGTAATTTCTTTTGAGTGGCGGACTGCACGTCTGGCTGTCTAAGTAGATAATCATTTAACCTCCAGGTACCTTTGCCTTTGTATGGGAATTGCTTGTTTAGTGTGAGAAGAACTGGGGCATGATCCATTCATGTAGATAACGTGAACATGACAGAAAAAAAGTATTATCTTTTTCTGAGCTGTGTATTGTTCTCCATACAACATGAAGGTGGGATTCTGACAGAGTTTGTTATAAAATGCAACATTGTGCATAGGCTTGTATTAATTGCTTGGACGTGCGTATGGCTGAGGAGTCCACTAACGGGTCAAGTATCATATTGAGTTCTTTGTATATAATCAGGGAACCTTGTCTGAAGTGTGAGGCTTTGTCTATCATCCGTCTGACATCTTGGGCTGAAGATGAATTGGGAATATATTGACTATTGTGTACGGGAGGTTGTTAATTATTAAGGTAAGTTTCAGGTATCTTCCTTTAGGGTCTTTTTTAATTTGTTTAACACAACATCTAGAGAGTTGTGGAACCAGATAGAAACTCCTGTTTTTTTCATCATAAAAGTAGAGTGGTACACTAGTGGGAATTGGCGAGTTGTTGAGTGAGGAATTTTGTTAGTCGCAAAATGCTTCTCCTGGGCACATTTCATATGAGCTTTGGAGACTTGTGCTTCTTGAAATACCAGTTGTCTTTTTTGCAGGGAGTTTAAGCCCTTCCCGTTCATAGAAAGTAGTGTGAGAGTCATGGTTGGTCAGCAAGCAGAAGACTGTCATCAGGCAGTAAAGCTTGTGCAGGCCTAGGGAGGTCCAATTTTTGTAGGAACTGTAAACCTTCTTCCATTGTCTAGATGATAGTGTATGTTCCTTCCTTCACAATTTGGAGTTTCAGGGGCAATCCCCAAATATAAAGAATATCTGCAGCTCAAAGTGCCAGTGTTATAGGCCTGAGGGATTTTCTTTGCTGCAGGGTAGTTGCCGAGAGGACTGCAAAGATATGTATGTCTTTGAAAGGTTCAGGAAATTAGGTGAGTTGTCTGCTTGCTTTAAGAATTTGCTCCTTAACGTGGGAGTAGTGGAGGCAAAGTATGGCGTTTCTAGGAGTGTCTGCTGGCAGATTGCAAGGTTTCTGGATTCTGTGAATCCTGTCTATCAGTAGGTCAGACATGGTAATTTGTGGAATAAGAGTAGAGAATAGGGATTGTGACCAGTCATTAAGTTGGGTAGAGTGAACATCCTCCGGCACTCCTCTCAATCAAAGATTATTTTGTCGCATTCTATTTTCTAAGTCCCCTAACTTATCTTTGAGGAACGTAACTTCAGCTTTGAGATCGTTATGGCTGTCAGCTAGTTTGTTGTGAGATTCAACCATTTTGTCTATCTTGTTTTCTATGGCAGATTTTCTGTCTCTAAGTTCTTTGAGTCCGGTTGTGAACATTTAGGAGATCTTCCTTAATTTGCTTCCGCAGGGACGTGAACATTTTTTTCATGTCATCTACAGGGATCGAGGCTGAGTAGAGGCCAAGGATGAAGCCCCGTCCACTTCAGAGATGTCTCCTTCCTCAAGATCCATGTGGCGTCATCTTGGCTGGATGCTTCTGGTAAGTTAGAGTTGTTTTTGCCGTTCTAGGGGTTAAACATTTTCCCCTGATTTTTTTTCTGGCGTTGGTTAGACATATTGGGGATCGTTTTGGAGTTCGGTGAAGTAGGTCGGTAGTATCGCTAGTCGTTCCCCGGTCCAGGCAGGAGCTCTAATGGGACACAGCCAGCTTCATTGCATGCTAGGACACGCCCCCTCTAATCATTTTAAAAGGTTCTACTGGCTTAGAGATTTTCCTGATCCCCCAGAGACCTTTCAATTTATCAGGTAAAAAATAAAATAAAAAATACAGTCAACCTTTGACTTTTCTGTTCATGGGTTTTTTATTGGCCCTTTTCCACTGTCTGAAACTTTCAGGTGCTGAAATACAAAAAAAACCCATAGTGTTATGGAGTGGCAGATTTCTTCATTCTATATTACCTACTTAGTATTTATTTCCTGTGTTATACCCAGTCATTTGGGAAATCATAATCTGGGTATGATTTAGCATAGTAATGTAGCATAGTAAAGTAATACTTACTGACTCGGGGTACACAGCAATTTAGCCACAACTAGTTAAACATATTAAAAGCCTTATGGCTATAAGAGTATTATGAGAGATGAAGTCCACAAAATCTGGAGTGATGAAGGTTGCCTACCCCTGGTGCAGTTTATTTAATCACTTCCCTGTGTTTTCTGCTACATTCCTTCTGATAGATAAGTCATTTGCTATCACCATTTGATCCGAATACCTGCAGACTGGCAAATTGCCTACTGCCACCTTCACAGGTCGACTAATTGTCTATTGGCTAAATAAATATTATTTCTTCGTTGTGTAATGAATGCTGTGGTGTTTACTGATACTTTATCAGTTTTTACACTGTTAACTAAATAAAGCTACAATTCAGTAAAACTGATATTTGAGTTAGTTTGTTCTATCTATAGGTTCCGGCCCAGAGGGAAGGGATTGACTTGAGCACATCTAGCTAATATCTCTGAAACAGTTTATAAGTATAAACCAGTACTGAACAACAGTATCCTAATAAAACAGCCAAAATCTAACCCTTTAATGACCATATATTAATTAAGTAGATGAATGCAAATGGTTCATGCTGAGAGAAGGCATGAATAATGTCTCTACATAACTTCCCAACATGCAGTGCTGGAAATGTAAACAGTGCTGTTCTACATTAGGGAGGGAGCTGTCATTTACCACATAATGTCACACTGAAAGACAGCTTTAATGTGCAGAAACAGGTGTTTCTTTTAGACTGACCGTCAAACATTCCATAGCAGACCTGCTCTATGATTATGTCAGGCCACAGGATAATTCACAATGATGGTTTAAAGGAGCAGTCAAAAAAAAAGAAAAAGATTTCTTTGAAGTCCAACATTTTTCTTTGCTTTTGACATGTGTTTCATGATCATACTGAAACTTAATGATGTTCTGCATTAAAGTTGGTCATCACTATATATTTCTAGAGAGTACACTATGCCCCGACACCGCCTTGGTAATCTACAAGATCATACTTTTAAGTATTAAACAAAATTATTATAATGTTTTAAATCTAGGATAGCCAGAGTCACTGTACAAGGACACCACTGTGTCCATGGCATGGTCTGCAAAGGACATTTCACAGGGTCCAGAAACTGTCCACCATTAAAAATGTTGGTGCTAACCTGAAATGGACATGGTTCATATCTATTCTAGTTTGGAGGTCTCATGGCTGCCATCAGAATTTTAGGGCCCCTTACTGAAAAAAATTCTACACCCCCCCCCCCCCCCCCTATATCTCCCTCTGGAACCCCACCTGCTAAAGTATTTTTATCCAGGTTTTTGTATATCATGCCAATGATTTCAATATACTCCAGGACATGCCCCCATCACCTGCATTGCACATCCAGGATTTGCTGCTATACCATTACCTGCATTGAACATCCAAGACTTAATATGCCAGTGTTAGTTTCCATTATTATGCCACTGATAATTTGTCCATTAATATGCCACTGATAATTTGTCCATTAAAATGCCACTGACAATTTGATGATTAATATGCCACTAAAAATGTGACCATTAATATGCCACTGATATTTTGCCATTAATATGCCACTGATAATTTGACCATTAATATGCCACTGATAATTTGTCCATTAATATGCCACTGAGAATTTGTCCATTAATATGCCACTGAGAATTTGCCCAATAAAAATGTGTGTGTATGTAACATGTAGTAGGACAGTTAGAAGACAGTTTGGTCACCTGACAGAACCAGTGTTACTATGGAAAAGCTGTACCAACAAGAGCCTCCATCTACAAAGATACACAGGAAAGAGGTTTTTAGAACTCTCTTGATACTTGCAAGATGCTCATTACCCTATAGAAGCTGCTGAAGCCAATCTTTCCACCTGAGATCTCCTGGCTACCTGTCACTGTACCATCTAAGTATCAGCTTTCATTTATAAATGCTTTTAATTTAATTGAATAGAGTTAACTATTCTTATTTCTATTAATAAATTGAGCATTTTAGCATTATTTATTTGTATAACTTCTATTAGATATTGTTGTAGAGTTATCATTAAACTTTGTTATGCTTTAACCTATTTAAGTATGTGGATATTCTGTTGTTTTACTGAATATAACTCGCTAATAAAGTTTAGCGGACACCTGGATGTTCGGGTTTGGCAGGTTCGGCCGAACTTCGAAAAAATGTCCAGGTCCGTGCTCGAACTTGACCCCAAATCCGAACCCCATTGAAGTCAATGGGGACACGAACTTTTGGCCACTAAAATGCCTCTAAAAAAGTCCTGCAAAGGGCTAGAGGGCTGCAAAATGAAGTAAAATGTGGGTAAGAGTGTCCCCATTCATACGAATAGGTCAATGTAATGCTATTGGCTTTCTATAAACCGAAATAGAGTCCCCATTTATACGAATTGGTCAATTGACCTATTCTTATGAATGGAGACTCTATTTCGGTTTATAGAATAGCAATAGCATTACATGTATTCCATAAACGGAAAGTCTATAAACCGAAAGACATTCGGTTTATAGACTTTCGGTTTATGGAATACATGTAATGCTATTGCTATTCTATAAACTGAAATAGAGTCCCTATTCTTATGAATGGGGACTCTATTTCGGTTTATAGAAAGCCCATAGCATTACATACAATGTAATCGCCGAACCCCAAAATACAACCCGAACATACAGTGAAATGTCCGTGTTCGGGGTCCAAAAACCGTAATGTTCGGTACGAACCCGAACAGTGCGGTTCAGGTTCTATCAACACTACTCGCTAATAATACGTTGTGGTTTGGTGTAATTGTTGTATTGTTACACTAACCATTTATAAATTTGTTGTTGAGGTAATGCTTATTTGACTCCTATTGTGATTGATTTTCATAAGTAACCGTGGGGTGGGAGCCAACCTTAAAAAGTGTTAAATAGATACCAATCAATACCATATCTGGTATCAGTTTAGATTTTGGACATTTAATAATCTTCATTTTCCAATACCCCTGTTAAATGAGAGTATAGAGGGTGAATCATCTACCGCTCTTCACTAATGTGTCACAATTTCCTTTCCATTCTCATCTTTTCTCTATGGCGTTCCTTTCTGTGACATGACTAAACTTGTTACCTATTGTAATGTATTATTCCCTACATAGTGCAAAACTCTACTTACCAAAAAACACAGAACATCAAGTTGTGCTGCAGATCCCCAATAAGTGTCTGTAATAAGTTTATGAATGCATTTTGCAGATATTTTGCTTTTACTTCCAGCCAGAACATGTTTCAATCAGCAAAATTGCAAGAATAAAGAGGCAAGGGATTTGTAGGAACTCTTGAATAATCTCTACTCATAATTTAAACAGATAATCAAAGTCCTAACCAAATTTGTTTGTTTAAGAGTCTGGTGACTACAGGGAACATGTAAATGACATTTTTGCTTTTATTCCAACCATGATTTTCTTTTCTTCTTGCTCAGTTCATTAAGCAGGCTGCACTCAGTAATGCCAAATAGCACTTAAAATAGCTCTGTTGGGCTACAACTCCCATCAACCCTAGCCAACGTCTTACTTGCAAAAAAAACAAAACACTTTAGACTAGCAACATCTGGACAGCTGTAGTTGTTCAGCAATGACTTTAATAACTGTAGGTGAACAAAGACTTAATACATTAAGCCTGTGTGCTCTTTTATTTGTTTTCTTTTTTTGTAACTCGTGAACTAATAACTCAAGTTTATCAAAGCTGATTGAGCCCAAGAGGCTCCCACTATGCCTGCATCCTTAGAAGGCAAATCAAGAACCCAAAATATTTTACTGATGGGCCAATAAATATGAAATTTCTCAGTCCTTTACCTTAAATCATCTTTATCAGTCAGCTAAATTTGGTTAAAAAAAGAAAGGAAAAAATACAGTTGTTTTTGATTTATCCATTCTCCAAAAGAAAAAAAAAAGTTTTGTAGAAAGAACAGCATATTCTGAAGATACGGTATGGCAGAAACTGAGCAACAAAGTCTGATGAAACAATAGAAGCAGCCAAACTCTGTCTGGATCTAAGATGTTATCCAAATCCAAATAGAAGTGGCTTTTACTGCTAATTCCTTGTCTGCCAGCAGGGGGACTTCAGCTTTGTTTGAGATTGGGCACTTTAACTCTAGGAAATCACTAGGGCTATGCAACAAAATTATTTTTAGCTACTAGAAGGTTAATAGTATATATCATTACAATCTAATTATTAATATTAGTTATGTAATGAATGCACCACACTTCAAAACACAACAGTAACCAGGTTCATAGATATGCACTGGTCTGCCAATAGCTCTTGATTAGAAACTTTATTATTGGTTTCTCTGTTGCATGGACTGAATTGTGACAGGTGTTGAAGGTGAAGTCAATACTTTTCATATGGGAGCAGATTCTTCTTCCATGAACAGACATCCTGGCTGCTGTGCAGTGATGTCAGCATAACCACTAGTGATGACAACATTCAGAACTAAGTATTATTGGGGATGTAGAAGTCATATGTGACCAGAAGAAAGTGAATTAAATCCTAGTCACCAACCTCGGCCATGTTTCTAGGGTAGGGTTGCCACCCACTTGGTATTTTACCAGCAGGCCAGTAAAACAAATGGCTCCAGACCAATGCTAAGTCTTAGACAATAGAATGGATGGTATTTTTTGGGTGAAAAGGTGGCAACCCTATTCTAGGAACAAATATGCATGGACAAAATCCAATTAATTAATCAGGGTGGAAATCTCACACCATGATTAATTATATGGATTGTATCTATACATATATGCATCCTACCTTCTGTCAGGCTGCACTTTGCATGTTCTTTCTGCAGAATGTGGAACACATGTGTGCTCTTGCCCTTAGAAGGGCTCCACCATCTTGGCGACAGCATAGTGGCCGAAGCTCTGAGGGCAGATAGGTATTTTTTTGTGTGTTGGTGACTGTCTCGACATGTGAGGCTTGTCAGAAATATGCAGAAAAAGCAATAGGAAGTGATATCATCACTTCCTATGCTCTTTAACACTCTACATGGAGGTATTGTAGCAATAAAGTTAGAGAAGTTCTCCTTTTTCTGAAGAAAGGACTAGGTCCATCCTATGTCAGTAATGCTTCACCAGACAGGCTGGGCCTAGTTGTCCTATATCGGAAACGGGTTAAAGATATATTTTGCAAAATAATAGACTCTTTTGTATCTATTTATCTAGGGAAACAAGAATTATGGCTAGGGAATGAGTGACTGCTTTTGCAGAGATGACATGAGGGACAATGTGCTCTGCAAAAGGACTGAAAAAAACCTCAGCAAAACAGAGACTTGCCCATGGCCCTATTAACATTAAAGATGTGCCTGCTTACCAGAATATTGGCATGGGGATCTCTAATGAGAATTATACATAGGATGAACTTTCCTCCTGTGGCACAGAACTTACATCTCCTGTTATTTCATTCCTTTGCAAATTGTGAGTCTAAAATAATTATTTATTTACTGTATAAATACATTGCAATTGTATTATTTAAATATGTTCTATGTTTACAGCTGGTGCTTAGGAAGAATAATGTTAAATGGTAAAAGGGAAACATGGGTGTCTCTTATTTTGAATCTACACCTATGATTCTCTTTCTGTCGTGTAAATCTGGAACCTCTAACTAGCAGAACATTTTAACACTGCTTTGTCACCAAACGGTATCAAACAAGTGTGTACATTTTACCTCCAAATAATGGTCTATTTTTAAGATTCTGATCCTGTGGCATCCTCTCAAAAACTAATGAAAAAAATTTGCCCTATTTTTCCTTCAGAATAAAAATGGTTCCTCTTGCTTCTAATTTTAGCCTCATTCCAAAGTCATTACCAGCAGCAATCATACTTCTTAGATGTGCTGGATGCTTCGGGCATCTAAAACTTTCCAGCTTGTCATGTCAAATGATGTGTTTAGCCGAGCATAGTGTTTTCTACATATTAACTACAAAAATAAAAAGGTTACATCAAAAGGTGCTTATAAGCACAGTTTGATGTGTTTACATAATATATTTACACACAGTGAATACATAATATAGATTGCTGCACACATTAAGGGAAGCCAATCTTCACAGTTGTCCCACAGTCAGATGAGTGCAACATCTAAAACATGGGTAACATAGAATATACTTCCCACAGATGATCAAGCTTTAGTAAGAGGGATATCTCAAATGAAGCATAGATAATCAAATCCACTTATAGTTGCAGTATTGTGATAATAAATGGAAGCTTCAATGATAAAAGAAGGAGGAGCTCTTACAATATGTATAGCAATCTCTACTCAAGGTATTAGACACAAGACCATTGATGCAACTTGGCAGAAAATCCAACACAGTTTCAAGCATTAGGGTAGCAGTAGCAGGAATTCAGTCACCAGAGCAATGGCAGCCAGGTAGTTATATGAATCCACAAACAACAGCAAATGTAACAATGAAATTTAATATACAATGACATTTTAAAAAATCTAGGATAGCTTCCTATTTCATAGTTTTAACTTTCTGAGCTTTTAGTCTCTGCCATGCTGCTCCTTTTTTACTTTTTCCAGCATGTCCAGTCTCTCCTCCCACCATTCCAAAAGAAGTCCTGGGTCTCTCATAGTTCCTTTTGTAGCCCACATTGTTTTCTGAAGGCAGAACAAAAGATGTATGCATCATCTCTAGTGCTCCCTGGTGGTAGAAGTAAAGTAGTTATTTTACAATGGAAGATGCCTGCTATAACTAAATTAAGCTTCAAGCTTAGATTAGGTTGGGCAAGGGTTGGGGTTGAACGGTCACTGTAGGAGAAAATGGTTAGGGGAAACCAATATGCTATTTCAGTTATTACCCTATAACTTTCACAAAACAACAGAAAATATCTAAACTCTGGGCAAATATTATAATCTATTTAGTAGGTTTTTTTTTTATTACTGTTTGTAGATATGTAAAATATTTTTCAAATAAAAATGATAAAACGTTTTTTTTTTTTACATTTTTAATCATTTTTTTACACTAGATTATGTGATATCACAATACAGATAGCTAAAGAAAGACCTTCTTATGTCTATAAAAACAATATATAGTACAGGTTGAGTATCCGTTATCCAAAATGCCTGGGACCAGAAGTATTTTGGATAACAGATAATTTTGGATAATCAATCATTTTCACCAATAAGGTATGTTAAAGTCTCTTAGCACTCATGTAATGCCATAGTATATTTGCAAATACTGTATAGATTAAATAAATCACCTTTACTGTGATGTGGCTGTGATGAGTCCTAGAAACATAGAAACATAGAAACATAGAATGTGTCGGCAGATAAGAACCATTCGGTCCATCTAGTCTGCCCAATTTTTTTTTAGTACTTTTATTAGTCCCCCGTTCCCGGTCTTATAGCTAGGATAGCCTTGTGTCTATCCCATGCATGCTTAAAATCCTTGACTGTGTTTACCTCTACCACTTCTGCTGGAAGGCTATTCCATACATCCACTACCCTCTCAGTAAAGTAATACTTCCTGATATTACTTTTAAATCGTTGCCCCTCTAATTTAAGACTATGTCCTCTAGTTGTGGTAGTTTTTCTTCTATTAAATATACTATCTTCCTTTACTGTGTTGATTCCCTTTATGTATTTAAATGTTTCTATCATATCCCCCCTGTTACGTCTTTCCTCCAAGCTATACATGTTAAGATGCTTTAACCTTTCCTGGTAAGTTTTATCCTTCAATCCATGAACCAGTTTAGTAGCCCTTCTCTGAACTCTCTCCAAAGTATCAATATCCTTCTGGAGATACGGTCTCCAGTACTGCGTACAATACTGCAAGTGAGGTCTCACCAGTGCTCTGTACAATGGCATGAGCACTTCCTTCTTCCTACTGCTAATACCTCTCCCTATGCAACCGAGTCATCATTGGGAACCTGCCGTTGAAGCGTCATGACTGCACACGTGCCAGTGTATTAACCTTTGTGGGCATGTGGGAGTTTGGGTATGAATGGAAAGGCTATATAAAAGCTTAAGGGGGCTGCATTCTGACAGATGTGTGTAGAATTTGCAACTTGTGATTTTGAATAATGGATTTCTGGATAAGGGATACTCGCCCTGTATGTGTGGGTACATTAAATTTACAGCTAAGCACAAACACCGCAGAAGTGGTAAAATAGCATCTGTCATGAAGGGAAAGACATGGCCAAAACATCTGGTCCCCAGATAGTTAATGTTACCGTATTTGCTCGAATATAAGACAAGGTTTTTTTCAGAGCAAATGCTTTGAAAAAGACCCCTCATCTTATATTCGAGGTCGTCTTATAATCTGACCTCAAATCGAGGTCAGACTATAAGACAGGGATCCAGGTCCCCCGCAAAGCTGCAGTGGACCTGGATCTCCCCTGATGCCCGGCACGACCGCCCGGACTTCTATGATGAAGCTGGGTTCTTCCGGCTTCATCATAAAAGTCCCGGCGGAAGTGCCGGGCAGCAGCGGAGGATGTCTGCGCTTATTGCCCAGACATCCTCCGGCTTCCTCCACTACCCACCAGGGAGATTTGGGCAGCCAGGGGATATCTGCACGACATCCTCCATGCTGCCCGACACTTCGTATGGTGCAGACATCCCCCGGCTGTCCCCACTAGCCACCAGGGAAAGAAACAAGGTGAGGGGGGGGGGGGAGAGAGAGAGAGACAAGGGGAGGGAAGGGGAGACAGAGAAAAGGGGAGGGAGGGGGGAGACAGAGACGAGGGGGGAAAGAGAGAGACAAGGGGAGGGGGAAGAGACGAGGTGGGGGGGGAGAGAGAGAGAGAGGAAAGTTTGGGGGGAGGGAGAGGCCCATAACACGGGGGGGGGAGAGACAGAGAGAGAGACAACGCTGGGGGGGGGGGGGAGAGGCAGCATTGGCACATAAAAGAAAATAAAAACAAGAAATGCATTCGTTTAATATCATATTTTTTTTTAAATATTAAAAAGCAATTTACATGTGAATATATACAAGTTTAACTTTTTTCCTTTAGGGTAGTCTTATATTCAGGCTTTTAGTTTTTTCCTAAAGGAATATCCAAAGTTTGGGGGGTCGTCTTATAATCAGAGTCGTCTTATATTTGAGCAAATATGGTATATACATGTTTTCATTTTAAATAAATTGAATTGCACAAGATGGTTGCACCTTTTTTCTCATTTTCTTTTTCACATTATGTCTATTCATCAAACCAGAGAGACTTTTCAAATGTGATTTTTTTCAGCTGAAGATTGCAATTTTTTTTGTGTGTGGCTTTTTACCATTACTGGACAATCCTAGCCTTGTGACTTTGGGCATTATTTTTATGAAAATATTCATTAGCAGATAGATACACTGGGGCAGATTCAATGCCAGCCCTAACATAAAAATATAGAGTAAATATATAGTTTTAAACCCACATGTTATTGCTAAAGGAATAATATGCGATTCAATGAAACAGGGACAGCAAAAATAGCACATGTTAAAGCATTATATTTTTTTTATAATGACGTTGAAAATGTTTCTAAGTTTCTATGAATGTGTACCTTGATAAAAACAACCTGTTACAAACCACCTCAAGTTTGCAATGTTCAAGTGTAGAAATATTTGAGCTCTTGGATTTTCTATTTTCCAGACTTCACATCATTGTAAAAGAGCAGGATCAAGGATGAATCATGGCACATTGTGAGCTGGTATTTGAGGCTTAAAGGACTAGTGAAATAAATCCTGTGAAGATAGTATTTCCAATATTCCTAAATAGTCTTATTCAGTCTTATTGCATTTATATTCTGGGCCCCCTACCCCCCCCCCCCCCCCGACAATATCTCCCACTCGCCCCACCTACCCTCACAAGCATGTTATACCGGTCTACTGTAATATGGAGGGTGGTTGGGAGTTGGGAGCAGTTGGTCAATATGTCAGTAATGTTTTGCCACTCAATATGCCAGTAATATTTTGCCACTCAATTAGTCACTATTTTGTCCTCAATGTGCCATTCTTTTCCCATTTAATATGCCAGTATTTTCCCCCTCAATATGCCAGTATTTTTCCCCTCAATATGCCATTTATTATGCCGGTATTTTGCCCCTCAATATGCCATTCTTTTGCCAATTAATATGCCAGTATTTTGCCCCTCAATATGCCAGGATTTTGCCCCTTAATATGCCAGTATTTAGGCACTCAGTATGCCAGGATTTAACCCCTCAATATGCCAGAATTTAGCCCTTCAACATGCCAGGATTTTGCCCCTCAATATTCCAATTAATATGCCAGGATTTTGTCACTCAGTATGTCAGGATTATGCCAATTAATATGCCAGGGTTATGCCAATTAATATGCCAGGATTTTTTCACACAATATGTCAGGATTATGCCAATTAATATGCCAGGGTTATGCCAATTAATATGTCAGGATTATGCCAATTAATATGCCAGGGTTATGCCAATTAATATGCCAGGATTTTGTCACTCAATATGTCAGGATTATGCCAATTAATATGCCAGGGTTATGCCAATTAATATGCCAGAATTTTGTCACTCAATATGCCAGGATTTTGCCAATTAATATGCCAGGGTTATGCCAATTAATATGCCAGGATTTTGTCACTCAATATGCCAGGATTTTGCCCCTCAGAATGCTTGTTATATACCACCCTCCTCCCCCCTCCCCAGTACTTACCTCCTTGCTGCTGTCTCCCGGTGCGGCTTCAATAAAGTCTGTTAAAAAAAAAAAAATGCGACCAGAGTAACTCCGGTCGCATTTTTTTTTTTTTTAACAAACTTTATTGAAGCCGCACGGCTGGAGGGGAGCGCACAACGGTTCCCTCACAGCCGCGGGCCGGCTTAACAGAGAATAGTTTTCTTACCTAGCGTGACCCGGGCCCGCTGGGTCCCCTGGACTTGCCGGGCCAGAGATGCCAGTATCGCCCGTCACCCCCTGATGGCGAGCCTGTGTGTGTGTGAGACTGTTAGACTATCCCTGTGTTTGTGACTGTCTCTGTGTGTGAGACTTTCTCTATGCATGTGTGTGTGAGACTATCACTGTGTGCGTGTTGCGGCCCCGCCCCTTTGTGGCTCCACCCACAGATATGGCAGGTATTTTAAGTTGGCAATCTTAATTGTTATTAGCCTTTACAGCAATCACAATCCACACGGCAATGCCTGAGACAGCCTGTCTTAGCTATTGCAGGTAAGACAGACCCTTTTCTGGGTGTTTCAGACTTGACTCTCTCAAAGGCAGTCTAAAACACCCCTCACCCAATATGCATAGGGTGATGGGGCATGATTGACAGGTCAGTGATTATTGTGACTTTAAGTCCACCCATGGGTGGTCTCTGCTGCCTTTTTTTTTTTTTTTCCTTTCCTGGATGCCTTCACTTGTGTAACATTCAGGAAAGCCCAAAAAAAAGCACAAACCGCAGCAAAAATGCAGCGATTGCGCTATTTTAAACACAGCCCATACATGTACAGGCATGCATTGCATTGGGAGCCCGTACATGTATGTGGATTGTCGTTAAAGGGTGTAACGGAACTGCAACCCAAGGCCGTTAGCACCTTTGCCAGTTGTAGGTAATCCCCTCCTTAGCCCCCGATACAAGCTCAGCATCCACCCAGCAAGTCTTTCTGGGACCTTGCTCTTTGTACCCAAATAGAAAACAGGACCACTAGTAGTTAGGTACAGCAAGAATGAATAACCATTATTTGTGAAAACAGCACAGGCTTATATACACACAAATATGACATAAACTAGGGGGGAGGCACAGGGATCTAAGAGCAAAGGCTTGGATCCCAAGGTACACATCTTGGGTGACATCCTGAGTGAGCCTGTGCTGAAGTCCAGCTGTATTGAAGCAGGGTGTCATTGAGGGTGTCATTGGTGTATTGAGCTGTATTGAAGCAGGGTGTCACTGATGCCCCCCAAAGTATGTACCCCCAAATATAGCAAATCTAAAGACATGATCCATAGTCCACAGAGAGGTGTTTGGCCCTCAGGACCCTCCAAGAACAGGTACCGTGACAAAGGGTTAATGATATCACCCATACTTGTGCTATCCTGGTTTTCACATGTAACTGCTCATAACCATTATTCCACATAAAGAAAACTTGGACATACTACCTAACTACCTAACTTACATCCATGTCTGAAAGAGAACTCTGTGAGGCATAGAATTTTCCGGCCTCTACATACTTGTGGATAGATCCAGCTTTATACTGCTTGCACACAAGCCAAGTCCATCTAATTTCGCCAACACCATCATATTTCAGGCCTGCTGACACTCACACAGGGCTTTTGACAAGTCTACATGTTGGTTCAAGAAACGTTCTCATATCTCTTTTTCTTTCTTTTAGAAAACAACAGGCCAACGTAATCCTTGATTTAGGTGCTCGTCATAATTAAATGTAGACCAAAATTCAACTTGGCCTTTACACATTGGCATAGTTATATTTCTGTGTGCAAATTCACATATGCATGTATCTCCAACAAACTTGGCATTTCGCCGGTCTCTGTGTGAGCTAGTCGAACCTGCCAGTCCCTGCAGTATGCTGGCAATTAGACCGTTAGCTGATCTCCCTCCAGTATAGAGCAGAAGCTGGCCGCAGAAGAAACAGCAGAAGGTTTGGTCTGGCGCACTCCTCCACAGTCAAGCAACATGTTCCGTTTTTCGATGTCCAATATGAACAGATTCACAGCAAGTAGGATCCCTGCAGACATCTCAGATGTGGGTTGGCTGTAGTCCCACAGAAATCTGTCATCAAGGCATGTCCTAAAATGTAGGAATGCAATGAGGCGGGTGAGGAGAAGAGGCAGAGTGTCCAAAGCTAAACACTTGCAGCGTGCATCAGACCGTTTCCTGGTGGACTGTCCCCTTATCAAATAAGGACCATGCTGACAATATGCTAACAGCAACCTGGCTTGAAGATATACAAGATATTAACTTTCTGCCTAAATAGTTGTTTTTTAGTCAGTTATCTTCAGCTTGATACCACAGAACATAGCCAACTATATAAATTACACTCAGAAATGATACAATGGAATTTTGTACTATGAAAACAATAATATACATATCCAGTCAGAAACTTTTAAAGACAGTTGACCCTTATTAACTGGAAAATGTTAACTCTTGGTGACTTGTGCTCCCCATCAGTGCTGTATTTACCGCGAGGCATCCTAGGCGGATTCCTAGGGCAACAAATTTTGTGTGCAGCGTGGTTGGGTGGGGTGCTGGAATTTTGAGTGCCTAGGGCAGCACAAAACCAAGGTACACCACTGCTCCCCATAGGCGTAATGTGGCCCATCTCTCAGCAAGATGTTGCCCAACTGATCTAACTATGCATGTTATCATTAGCCCTATATCTTTGTAGTTTTGTTTGAATAAAATCAATTTAATACAAACTAATAACTAAATGGTTTTCTAGACTAATAAGCTATTTTTCACTATTAGTGTAAATTTTAAAAATGATTGCGACCCATTATGCATACGAAGAGCCTCGGACACCCATGCCTTATGAGCAAGTACTTCAAAAAATGCAATCTTACTGTATATAGCTGTATTTGGTGTATGGAACAGTTAAAAGTGTGTTTAAATATTGCTCTCTTATATAACAATTTTGTTCCTGGGCAGCAGTCTAGTACAGTCCCCCTATTTTGTTGAAACTGGACAATCCATTTTATTTTAAATGGTTATGGTTTAAATGACATACATTATCTACCAACAGTAAAATGAGTAGACTTGGCTCTGACGGGTTTTTTTGTGGGTTTTTTTCATCCTTTGATGCATTTGTTTCGGACAAAATTTGTCTATTATCTTTGTTACAAATGGAATTCCTGAATTTCAACTTATTTCAATGCCATTTCAGCAGCAGTTTGACTGTCTAAATAGTGTTGAAATGTCTGTTGAGATGTCTATTTATCAAAACTCAGGGCATCCTCAGTGGAGCAACAAATGAAACAAATGTGAACTAATAATTTTCATTCATTCTGCAATAGTCAATTTGTTTTCTCGTCCAACTTGTCATTCATTTTTCAGAGTAATGGCCGCAAATGCACATTTTAGTCTGATTGTGTATTTGTCCGAAAACAAATGCCCAAGTGTAAAAATTTGCAATTTGGAGTTTTAAAGAAAAAAAACATTGAGGCTGGAAGGACTGTAAAAAAAAGTTAAGTATGTAGAAAACTAGGTGGTCGTCGAGAGAACAGATTCTTCGGTTTCACGGGACAGCCCCAATATTGAGACCACTGTCCCATGAGTCAAATGTGTCTCTAGAAATGTTCCTGGGTCTGTACCAGGTCATTAGCCCACATAGTTCTAGCCAAAACCTGATGCCATGTTATCAGTGTAACTAGTGTTATATGCTTTCAGAAGGGAGTGTGAGAAGTAATGCAATATGTGTGGCAGATTATATTTATTCCATAAACTCAAACGGAATCCAGTGCTTACATAATCTTTGAAAAATATGCCCCAAATGTAGGAAAATAGCTCAGATTAATACCAACGTTTAATGAGATATCATGGCATTCACCTCTGCAGGAATTGGAAGTGCATATACCCCAGCTGAGCATGAGAAACTGGATAAAAAAAGGCATAACAACTTTACAAAATATCAAGGAACATACACATCTTATGGCATTTACAGACAAGAGAAGTACATTTAATATACAAAAAACTGATTTCTATAAATATCTACAAATTAGAGATCTACGTATAAAATCTATGTATTTGTTAGAGAGGCTGTGGAAAGAAGGGATCAATGGTGCATATATGGTGTGACTGCCCGAAGGTGGTGGAATATTGGGATAGGATATTTCAGTTTATAAGGGAAACAACAGGAACTACCTGGAATATATAATTACATTATTCCCTAACTAACTCTATGGCAGAATATAGTAAAACATGGGATAAATGGAAAGGAAAATAATAGAGGGGCGGCCGGTAGGCAGAGACAGGAGGTTATATGTTTTTGTTTTGTTTTTTCCTTCTCTGTTTTTTTCTGTTGATGGTCAATGTGATAGATTGGTTTTTCGTATGGATAGATTGTTTGTCTTGATTTTTTTTATGTACACTCTGTCTGTAAATGGAGCCAGAGTGGTTGTTAATGTCAATTTGAGGGGAAAAAATCAATAAAAGATGATTATAAAAAAAAAAAATGCTACATGTTTTCAAATGATACAAAATGACATAGGATAATATTAATATTAAGATATCCTGCTTACTAGAAAAGAGGAAATGCACCCGCGTTCCTTGCCATTGTACCCACAGCACCTGATTGCACCCATATAACCAGCAACATCACCCTTTCCACTCACAGAACTTGCCCTAGCACTCATTACACTCACAGGACTTGCACCAGAACCCAGATTGCACTGATAGAATGTGCCCTAGAGCCCAGACTGCACACAGAGCTTTGTAGCATCCCCATTGCACCCGCAGGACTCACTTACCTCCAGAATCTAGAGTGCACTTAGACTTACCCCTAGCATCCAGATTGCACCAATGTATTTCCCCCAGCACACACATCGCACCAATTAGTTTCCTCCAGTATCCGCATTGCTGGAGGACAGCACGCAGTACTCACAGCATGCAGATTGCATTCACAGGATCTGCCCCCAGTGCCTGACACTTGCTATGCACTCCCTGTGCCTCCCTGTCCCTAAGCTATGATGTGAGGGAAGCACGCAGAGGCCTAAAAGGATTTCTGTGCGATTGGGCAATGGACAATGGCTGCTTGCCATCCTCAGAACGAGGACTGGTGAAGGGAAGTATGCTGATTTTGTCATGATATGCTAAGTGCTAACTAAATGCTGGGGTAAGTCCTGTGACTGCAATCTAAATGCTGGGATAAGTGCTGGTTGCTGTGAGTGCAATTTGATTCTTGAACATTTGTCAAGCGACTTATGCCCAATCCAATATTATTAGAGGCCTAACAGTACCCAGGGGCCTACAATGTCTTAATCTGGCCCGCAAAACAACGCATTTCAGTATCACTGTAGATCACCTTTTTCAAGTAGGCTCAAGGAGTGAGCAAGGTTATACTGCAACATGTTGTGTTTGGGGTGTTAAGTTACAGTTATTTGAACTGTTCTGTTGCTGTTTCCGGCTGGGTTATTTTTACTCTACTACATTACTTCAAATGCAAGTGAGTCTCCTATATTCCCCAATTTTTATGACATCTCATATGGCTTCATTAGCAAATTAACTATTTTCAATGGGAAATGTAACTTTAGGAAACTTCCTTAGGAAGTATCATGGCCTAGGCTTTCACCGACAGTTCCCCTATGATGGTGACATGTGAAAACAAAAGAGAATACTGCACTCCAACTCCACAGAAATGATAAAATATGTATTTATTGAAGAGCAAAAAACAGCATGTGGGGAACAAA
Organism: Pelodytes ibericus; assembly: GCA_036172795.1. NCBI lineage: Eukaryota > Metazoa > Chordata > Amphibia > Anura > Pelodytidae > Pelodytes > Pelodytes ibericus. Next base: position 60,574,497 of record CM069857.1, read on the forward strand.
AAGCATTTTCAGATGCGGCTAATCATAAGTGTGAAAAAAGTCTCTGTCTGCATTAGCCGAGATAGAGGGCCAGACCCTCTAGGTTTGCCACCTTTTCTTCAGAAAAATACCGGTCATGCTACTGCCTCCATAGACTCCGTGTTGGGTGCAAGCCAATTTTTTACCTGCTTGGCCATCTTAGACATGAGGGACTCCGATCAGATGCAAGTTGCGAAACCGTTTGCTGATTGGATCCTCTACCTCAGCTGAATGGCAAAGCTCCAAATGAATCTACCTGTTAGGTTTACTCTAAGCAGGTGGCATCAGGTTTTTAACTTTTGCTTCTATTAATGAAGCAAAAGTAAAAAAAAGTGTAATAAGTTGCAATGCTTTCCATCCAGTGTGAGGTTCTGGTATAGGAATAATTATAGACTGTCAAGAGTATGTACTTAAGCTCCTGATCCTTCAGTGAAATATTCCCTGTCCCCATAGGATTCTGTAGTCTACTTACAGGGTTCCTGATTTCACCACTAGGTGGCATTAACAGGCATTCACTTGATGCAGTTAGAGAGAAAAGGCATAGAACGTCTACTTAGGCCCGTGATGACCTAACTGAGAGTCTATTCGGGGTCACATCAGAGTATATTGTGTAGCTGATGTAGTTTAACAGAAAAATTGAATTAATACAGAACAATGGATAAGTCACATAGAACTAGTGTGCATAACTCAACATCAACTTAAGATGGTAAATCACAACTAGGCAGCACGCAGGCTGTGCCTGTACTGCAGGGGTTAAACCATCAACCATTGTTCATGACTCCCCTGTGACACATTGTAAACAATCAGAGTGCTCTCCTCTCAGAATTATGCATTGGACATAAACCAATATACAAAACTGACTAAATAACCACATTAAACATGCAGTTATAGCATATAAGCCATGGCGAATCAGGATTACAGAGTGCACAATCTGGAGACATTAATAAATGGTTACAGTGGACAACCAGGGGCAACAACCTATTATATTACCATAATACCAATATTACCATATTGGAAAGTCAACGCAAAGTGCAAACTTACCCACTGTACCCTCCTCCCCAAAACAAACCCATTTTCAATGCCAAGGCCCATAATCTATGGGGAGGAGGCGGGATATTAGCTGTGTCCAAGAACCCCAGTGATGGAGGGTTACGTCACAAGAATAGACTATAATTTTTGGGGCAGTTAAAACACCTTACATATATATAGTGTTGCACCAAAGTAGCAATTTTTTTTAAAAACTGAAGTGCATTTGATAGACCGCTAAGAAGTGTGAGTTGTTTTTTATGCTTTGGTTTGACCTTTTGGAAATATAAATATGTAAATATTGTCAATACTTGTGTTTGTGTTTCTTCCAATATAATAAGATCCTTTCACAGCCTCTAATCCCTCAGACTGAAGAGCAATGGAAAACATGGACCATATTATTGTGATGTTTATTTGGCACGGTTGGATTTATTTCCAAATAAATGCTTATTCTCTCATGAGCGTTGCAGGGGCAACTAACTTTCCAAACATTAACAACCCAAATAAAATGAATCACATGACAACCCTTTAACAGTGGAGAAAGGCCGTGCTTCTTTATTGAAATTTCATAACCACACATGAATTTATATAACCATAACTGTACACATTAACTCTTTAGTCACCAAAATCTGACTTAAAACTCACATCACATCAGTCTTATTAGCCTAATCATAAACCTGAAACCCAGCTTACAGAGTGCAAAGCACTCCTACATATAGCCCTATTTCCTGCCTTTTAGCACTACCACGTGCATGTCCAAATAGTCAGTGGTGGCTGACATGTGGATCACACAGAAATTCTTCACACAGTGCTCTTTCTGCACATCCCTCACACCAGCACTACCATATTAACTCCTTAACCACTGATGCCCCGCAACCTCATGCTGTCATATAAGCTAAGTAAGTGTCCAGTGCTTTCATGATGGTCTCCACAGTTGTGCTATTATTGGTTGAACTCACAAAAGAAGTGAATGGGATTATGGGAGATTTATGTCATCAGCAGAGATTTGCAGCAGATAAGTATATGATCCCTTTAACCTTTTAAGAGACTGAGAGCACTTTGATTTCATGAATAAAAATAAAATAAAAAGTGGGTTAAATGATTCTTCATGATTTCATTTACACAAATGAATATAAAAACACATTTTGTGACACAGTCACAGAAACTAAAAATGAGTTCCCCGAGGGCAGAGATACTGCTTGTTCCTGCAGAAGCAAGGTAGTTTATTACAAACATGTATGGCAGCTAGTGTTAGTTAATACTCCAGCTGTTGAGACTACATTTCCTATGACTTTCAGCCACTGTGGTAGGTTAAGCATTATTGAAAAACAGAGTACGTGTTTGTATATGTATATATAACTATATAACATATACATTTATGAACTTATATGCTCCTTCCAACCATTCCACTCAGTTCATTAGAACAGCTTTACAGAGACTGGAGGAAGTGGCTAAGGGACTGGTTGTTATTGGGGGAGACATGAATACCATACTGGACCCAAAACTAGATAGATCTTCCCCAATGAATAACAATGTCCCCGAGGAACTTGGGCGGAGGGCTGGAAGACTTGCGGAGCTACTTATGCGATTTAATTATTATGTTGTCTGGAGAGTTCAGAACCCGGACAGTAGAGACTACACGTTCCATTCTCTGGTGCATTCCTCGTACTCCCGTATTGATCTTTTCCTGGTGCTGGGCCCAACCCTGGACCGGTGCTCCCGGTCCCGGATTGGGCCCATCACCTGGTCAGACCACGCCCCGATCTTCATGGAAATCCAGCAGAATCCAGAATACGGATCAAGAAGATCATGGAGACTGAATGAGGCTATACTTACCTCAGAGGAGAGCAGATTAGACCTGACCATACAGGCTCGCCTCTTCCTGACCGATAATGATACAGGAGACACATCAGATACCAACCTGTGGTGCTCCCTTAAATGTTTCCTACGTGGACACTTAATAAAACAGGGCGCCTGGATAAATAAACAGAGAGGGAAATCATTGGCTGCACATTGCCCTTGCGGGACTTGAATGGGCGAATAAAACGAATCCTTCGTGCCAGGGCAGTGTGGACATCACCAAGATAAGACAAGAGATCACATTGAAGTTACGAGAAAGGGCAGATTTTGCAATGAAGAGCCTCAGACAGAGATGGTACTCCACTAACAATCAGGTAGGGCGAGACCTCACTAATAAGCTGAGATATACTAAACAAAAAAATAGGATTAAAAAAATCATCTTTAAGGGGAAAACAAACTTAACACCCAGAGATATCGCAAAAGCATTTCGGTCCTATTATGAAGAGCTATACAATCTGCCGGAAACGCGCCTGGATGAAGGAGATCTGGGTAGTTTCTTGGAAAGCCTGGACCTTCCCAAAATTTCACTAGAAAAACTCGAGAGGTTGAACAGCCCAATTACGCAGACTGAAATATCGAGTGTAATTCAAAAGCTAAAGGCTGCTAAGGCCCCAGGCCCAGACGGGTTCTCGGCCATTGTATATAAAATCCTCGATCCAGTCATCTACTCTAAAATCCTGTCCCTCAGATTAAATCAAGTTATCCTTGAATTGGTGGCCCCGGATCAGGTTGGTTTTATGCCGGGGAGGTCCTGCGAGGATAATGTTCGGAGGGTCCTCGGCATTTTAGATGTCATACATCGGAAGAGAACTCCCTCGATCCTTCTCGCGCTGGATGCCGAGAAGGCATTCGACCGAGTCAATTGGAAATATTTGACGGGGACCCTTCGGGCATTTGGACTGGCTGGCTCCTTCCTGGATAAAACTCTGGCACTATATTCTAACCCAAGAGCTAGAGTGGGCGGGCTATTAACAGAATTGGATTTCTTTAGGATTAGGAATGGAACGCGCCAGGGGTGTCCATTGGCCCCACTACTTTACGCGCTTTCAATTGAGCCACTCGCTGTATCATTGCGGAAAGCGGAAGGCATCCACGGAATTAGAATAGGGAATGACAACCATCTTATTATGCTATATGCCGACGATATCTTTTTGACGCTATCCTCTCCCCAACTCTCATCCTCTTCAATGGTTGAGCTTATCGCTGAGTTCTCACAGTTATCTAATTACCAACTAAATCTAACCAAAACTCAGGCTATTACACTTTACGTAGACCATACTCAATGGAATGCATTAAACTTTATAGGCCTAAAACCACGGAACAAGACCCCGATAGATTACTTAGGAATCAAGATTACGGAAAATTTGGATAATATCGTTCCCATTAATTACACGGCGCTGCTATCAGAAGATAAAAATATATTGAATATATGGAGATCTCTAGAACTGTCCTGGCTAGGCAGATTAAATATTATAAAGTCATATATCCTCCCCAAAATTATTTACCTACTTAGGGTTATTCCATATAGAGTGCCAAGGGACACCCTGAGGCAATTCGAGAAGGAGTTCTTGAGGTTTGTCTGGGGCTCTGGCAGAGCTAGGATCGCAAAAGCAGAGATAAAGAGGACCCTCCAAAAAGGGGGATTGGGGTTCCCAGACTTGGTAAGATTACAGAACGCCTGCCAGTTGGCAAATGCAACCCCACAACTTGGGGTGGATTAATATTGAGAAAGTTGAAGCGGCCAATACCGACCCGTACTTATTCCAATGGCTGACCCCAGAGAGATATCGAAAAATAAGACCATCTAATAGAATTAGTAGAACCCTAATTCAAAATCTGCACGGAATGCGTAGAATCATGGGGTCACTGAATAAGATCACATACGACACCCCCATAGGGGCAATCTCACTCATGATCCAAGACATAGACTTGAGTGTCTGGGAAAACTGTGGAATTCAGCGAGTAGAGGACTTGTTAGTGGATAACTGCCCCTGTTCTTTTCCGGAGCTCCAGACAAACTTCACCCTCCCCAACACAGAAATATTTTCATACCTGAGAGTAAAACATTTCCTTGCAAAAAGCGAGATCACCCCCACAGATAACTGGGGAGATTTTCTTGTGACAACCAGTATGACACCGGATAGGCTGATCTCCAAGATCTTGGCTTTTCTTGAGAGTATCCAGATTCAAACTAAACTCGGGGCAATGAGCAAATGGGAGAGAGACTTATCATTGACTGACCCACCCCAGGAATGGTGGAGTGCGTGGCAAGCCACTAGGAAGGCCACGCACTCCGCAAATCTTTAAGAACAGTATTTTAAACTCATGTACCGATGGTACTTGGTACCTACGCGTTTATCTAGGTTCAACCATCTGCCGGACGATCTTTGTTGGAGGGGGTGCGGGACCCAGGGATCCCAGATCCATATTTGGTGGGAGTGCCCAAGATTGACGAACTTGAAATCCAAATTAATTAATAAATGCCAGGATATTTTCGGTATACCGCTGCAGCTTTCCCCCCAAACTTTCCTACTCCACTGGGATATCCCATACAGAGATAAGTATAATAGAATTATTTTTATAAATATACTATTAGCAGTAAAATTATCTCTGGCCAGATACTGGCGAAGGCCCGATATACCAGCATGGCCAGAAATAGAACGACAGATAGAAAATCAGGCCGGGGGGGAAAGATACTTTTACAGGAAAGATAAAAAATCATGAGATCATTATAACAAAATCTGGGCCGCATGGAATGGATCAGAGGAGCCCCTGTGATAAACATAGGAATTAGGGAACCGAGGCGGCATGGAGATCCGGGTCTCCGCCCCGGAGGAGGTAGGACTGAGTGAATGATCGAATGTCAGGATGGATGCATGGAACATGTGTGGATAGAGGAAGAGGTGGACAGTATGGAGAATAACCCACCATAAAGCGATAATGAACTAGAAGAATAGGTCCTACATTTCTTTTTTGTAATATGAGGGGAAAACTTACATACCCTCGGTCGGGTTCGGGAGGACGGGACTCGGGAAATCTCATGCCTAACTTTAGTGTATAATGGTAAACCAATCACGACTCCTACCAACGTTGCAATCAAAATATAGCCCACTCATCGGGGATCACGCCCACCTAAGGACGACTAGAATGTATGGATGAATTTTTTTTTACACATGTCTTTACTTCTGTAATGTCTATTTGTAATGGAAAACAAGGAAAAGTATTAATAAAGATGAATTCAAATAAAAGAAAAACAGAGTACGTAACAACTGGAGTGCCAAAGGTTATCTGTTATATCATTATGAATTGGTACTACAGCAGCTGTTTAATGCACTTCTTATGATTCTCAGCCATCCATTTGGATGGCTGAATAGCATGAGAAATGTAATAACAGCACCTGGAGTGCAATCAGTTAGCCACCACTGCTAATGTGCTCACTACACATGATTAACTTTTGAAGTTTGCAACTCCCATGATGTTAAGCAAGCAACATTGATAGTTGATCATTATGGAAATAGTAGGTAACTGTTGATGGGGCTGTGCAGTACAAAAACGAACTTTTGTTGACTGCATCTACAGTGATATTCATTAAGCCATATTGCTAATTGATCTTCATAGGAATTGTAGTTATAAACTGGAGTTGTGGTAGCCTACACACAGTGGCTGATGCTCCATATGTGCTAGGTGTGCATCGCACACCTAACACTAAGCACCCACTCTGTGTATTTCTGGGGTTTGTGTGCTCTGAGCAGAGAGCACACAAACCCCAGAAATACATCCAAAAGATGATGCGGCATTGAATTCGGCAACAGAGTCGCTCACTCTGTTGCCAATTCAACAAGCACGAAAAGTATACAAATTTTCGTATACTCTTCGTGCTTGCCGAATTGGCAACAGATTGAGTGACTCTTTTGCTGAATTCAGCGAAGCGTCGTCTTTCGGATGTAATGACGTCTCTCACCTCCGAGTGACAGGCGTGCTCGGGGCTGGAAGCACGCCTGTCACTCAGGGGCACGATACGCCCCTGCCTACACAACACACTAACTTCCCATGAAATACAGTCACTGGCTGAACATCATAGGAATTGTCGACTGGGGTAGTTGTGGATAATCCTTACTACCCCTGCTACTGTAAAGTTACGTTCTCATGTTGTGCAGGTACATGATGGTCTGTTAGCTACTACTACTACAGTCATTTCATTTTTTCCTATAATGGGTAACTAACAATTGCCTCCCATAAGGAAACCCTTCTCCTGTGCCATCACAGGCAATGGGGATGAAGTAAAGAAATATTAGGGTAGGAGAGGAGAAAAAAATGGTTAGGAATATTTTGTCTACCCCCTAGAAAAAATCCAGCAGATGCCCATGAACATGTTGCTGCCTGTCTTTGTTAAGTAGAATCAAAGCAGCCAGCCTTCTGGTAGACCATCAACTAAAATTGCTTAGTAAACTCCACTGCGGTTACCTTAATGCCTGTACCATACTCATACAGTAATACAGATACATCTGACTGGGAAAGGTTAATAAAGAAAGCAAAGAAAATATTTAGAAATTAGAATTGGAGTCACCAACCACAACCATGGTGTCTGGCAAGAGTTCCCCAGTCTCTCTCCAAAACAGAATGTCGGTGGGCAGTTGAAGACACTATCACATTTTCGAAGCTATGTGCACTTTAGTCTTATGGGTCTGAAAACTCCAGTTACGGCGTAATGGGAGCAAATGTAAGCATATAAAATGAAAGATGCGTTGCCAAATATATAGGTTAACAATCTGTCCCCTGTTGTTTTATGAACTGCTGAAACCCGTTGCTGATTGTTAAAGGAGGTTCCAGCCACCTTCCTCCTCACATTTCTTAATCCGTCTCAGCGAGTAATGAATAGTGTTAATACCCAATTAAACATAACTTTCCAAAAGCAGAGAAAATTGGTCCAGGTTCCCTGAAAGGCCAGATAAGGCTATAAAATAATGTAGGGAGGCTTGGGGCTGGTAATCTACAGTTAACAAGGTGGTGATTATTGCCTCTTAGAACAGCGAGCAGCCAATCTGAATAAAGCTTTCAGGTTTACCAGTTTTTTCCAGCCTTTCTCAATTTCTATTTTTTAAATAATTCATGTGTTTTTGAATGCAAATGAAATGAATAGCAAATCCCACCAATTTTTTCTATTTAAACTCTCACCGTGCATTTACTTTGAAAGGTTGCTATTATCTTTGCATCACTAACACTTATAGAACCTTGTCTGGAGTAAATCGTTAGAAATACACACAGATTTACACTCAGCTCTGCCTCTCAGCCTATAGAGGGAGGATCTGGATACTGTCAGCTCCCAATGAGCCAATCAGAGCAGCCTAATGCCACTCGCATCTGACTGCAGTCCATCGGATCCTAGAGTCTCTTGCTAATAGTGAGGAGAGAGACCCTTTCTTCTATAGATGGTATGCAGTGGTGTATCTTGGTTTTGTGCTGCCCTAGGCAGACAAAATTCGGGCACCCCCCCCATTGCACACCTAGCACCCCATCACCCACATTGCACACACATTAAATGCCCAATCACCCCTATTACATGCCACCATCACCCTCATTACAAATCCCCACCACGTCCATTACATGCCCCTATCACCCTGATTATTTGGAAGGAGCTAAAGCTTGCTGAATGGTGGGGGAGGGAGCAAAAATGTTTGAAGCACCAGAAGTGTGCTTTAACACCCTCTGGCAAAGTGCCGCCCTAGGCGAGTGCCTTGTTTGCCTTGTGGAAGATACACTACTGATGGTATGTCAAATCAAAGGTTTATCACTTGTTTATCACTGAATGACAGTCAACACCTAAACCAGCCTCCATGCTTCACAGGAAAGCATGGTGGCTGCCTGTCAGAGGACAAAATAGTATAAACCTTAAAAAGCACATCCCAAATTATCCTCAAACTGGATGCATCACATGTTCTTATATATTATATTATCTGCTGTTTTGAATTCTATCCAGTTCATGATAGCATATTTCCTCAATACCTTCTTCAGTCTAATCTTGAATTATCCAAAAACATTAACTCAAGATAAAGTCTTGCCAGTATGCATTAAAGCAGACAGGAGCAGCCTTATTCCCAAATTTTTGGAACCTCAACTCAGTGCTGTATTTACCGCGAGGCATCCTAGGCGGATGCCTATGGCGGCAAATTTTGGGGGGCGGCAGCGCCCCCCAGCACTGGAAAAAATTAAAATTAAAAAAAAATCCGGCCCTTTAAAAAAAAAAAAAAAAACCCCACCGCGCTTGCAGGCAGAGACGGAGGTGAGAAGGGATCGGAAGATCCCCCCTCACCATCGCTCTGCCTGCCAGGCTGCACGGGGAGCCGAACAGGCAGCACAGAGAAACCTCCGTGCTGCCTGTTCGGCTCCCCGTGCAGTGTGCCGACACGGAAGTGCGGACAGTCACGTGACGGGCGCGCTGACGTCATACGCGCGCCCGGTCACGTGACCTGTCGGCACAATCGCCGGGTAGCCGAACAGGCAGCATGGAGGGACCATGCTGCCTGCCTGCCAGGGAAAGGTAAGTGCTGATGGGAGACTGTGTGTGTGTGTGTGTGTGTGAGTGACTGAGTGTGATGGGAGTCAGAGTGTGTGTGATGGGAGACAGTGTGTGTGACTGAGTGTGATGGGAGTCAGAGTGTGTGTGATGGGAGACAGTGTGTGACTGAGTGTGATGGGAATCAGAGTGTGTGTGATGGGAGACAGTGTGTGACTGAGTGTGATGGGAATCAGAGTGTGTGTGATGGGAGACTGTGTGTGACTGAGTGTGATGGGAGTCAGAGTGTGTGTGATGGGAGACTGTGTGTGACTGAGTGTGATGGGAATCAGAGTGTGTGTGATGGAAACAGTGTGTGACTGAGTGTGATGGGAGTCAGAGTGTGTGTGATGGGAGACTGTGTGTGACTGAGTGTGATGGGAGTCAGAGTGTGTGTGATGGGAGACTGTGTGTGACTGAGTGTGATGGAAGTCAGAGTGTGTGTGATGGGAGACAGTGTGTGTGACTGAGTGTGATGGGAGTCAGAGTGTGCGTGATGGGAGTAGGCGTGTGTGACTGAGTGTGATGGGAGTAGGAGTGTGTGATTGAGTGTGATGGGAGTGTGAGCTTGATGTGAGTCTGAATGATGGGGCATGTCTTAGGTGTGTAACGTGGGTGTGCAGCTTGGATAGGGGGGTGCCCGGATTTTGTCTGCCTAGGGCAGCACAAAATCAAGATACACCACTGCCTCAACTACAGAATAAATTGTGTTGCTTGATACTTTCGGGGAGCACTAGACATTTTCCAAGGATTTGTTGTCTGAGTTCTTTGACATTAAGAAAGAATGAAATAAAATATATTTACTCTGCAAAATAAATATCAGAAATAATATTCCCAGTTGTACTACATCCAAGAAATAATTACCTACATATCTTACTTTTTTCTAATCTTTGTTGGAAATAAGTGTGTCCAAATAAAAGAAATGTTTAATGTGCTCCAGTTCTACCTAGCTATCAAAATGTTTGTTATATCTAGCCAATTTTTAATTTAGGTTAAAACAGTCTGTTTAATATGAGTAGATACATAGTCCCTGTTGGAAAATCTGTTTTAGAACAATTGTGAACAATTTGTGTAAACTGTAACTCTCTACCAATTATTTTGTTTTCTTTTTCAATACGTATGTAAATACATGTATATGGTAAACCCCCCCAAACCTTGAGTTAAGGGTTTCCCACTGCACATGTGCAGAATGTCAGTGATATTACTAATGACATTACACAACTGCCATGTAGATCCCCGAAATCTTTACTTTCGAAAGAACAAAGAGGTAATAATTACCTTTGGATTGAAAATGCATCTTGTTTTTAATGTTTCCGCCTTTTAACCTTTTCCCGTTTGGTTGTTTAAACTGCGAGGTGTAATGGACGAACCGCCTTCTTGCAATGTAAACAAAAGCAGGGACAGGGTAAGAGTAGGACATGTTGAAGGTGAATTCTTAGGATATTTTGCATATATTTGTATACAAAACCCATTCAATCCAATCACTAGTTTTGTAACTAGATTTGTAAACAATGTGTTTTAGAAAGGCATGTGGATATCTGACTGGGCATCTGTCACCTTCAGTGGGGAAAAGTTAATAAGGTGTGGGAGCGAAAACATTCTGAATTATGTGCTCTGAGAATAAATCAAAGAATGGCAAAGCATGCAGTTTAAATAATCAATTGTATCAATGGTGTTCAAGTAATAGGGAATAATAATAATGGAAACAATGAAGACATTTAATAATTAGATTGGTCAAGAAACCTTGTAGATTTGGTACTTAGCAGAACATGGAACACTTCGTGCCACAATCAAAATAAAGCTTTGTTGTACCAAAAGAACTGTGGAGTATGTGGTTGCTTCAATGAAACTAGGCACTGTTTGCTTGTAGTCTATTAGGAGACGATTGTGGTAAATAACTCACTTTTATCGGGTATAGTAAATGTAATATTTTTATTGCTTAGTGCTGCTCTGACAAAGATACACCGCTGACAGACTGATTGATAGTCCATTTTAAGTTTCGAATTTAACATAGAACATGTGATGCCACAAATGCCAGTATTAGGTTGTTTATGGTTCCAAGTAAGTCCACCCATATTGGGATTCAAATTAATGGTTCTTGGCGTTTGGGTCCAGCAATGTAGTCATTACACTAAAGCTTACTTTCATGTGTGACCACCAGGGTATGCTTTGCCTCTACCTGCCCTAACTTTTCATCACATGGGTTCAGTTCACATGACCTCGTTTACCAGTGAAGCTGCTGCAACTGATCTGCTTGCTATTTAAACCCTCATTTGCAGTTCAGCCTTGCCCTTGCATGGTCCAACCTATGTCCTAGTTCCAGATTGTGATTCTTATATTCTCCTGTTTTTACATGGTTTAAAATCCATTTTTATCCTGACCTCTGACTTCCTGCTTCCTGACCCAGTTTGTTTCCTTGCTGATCTGTTCCATACTGACCCATAGCTGCCTGCATAAAAGTAGTTAGAGGGCAAATAACTCCATTCCTGCTTTTTTTCCCAGGTCTGCACATTAAGCATAACATCCATCCTGGAGTATTGCTATACTGCAAAATAAACAATTAAGTAACTCAGCTATCAGACAAATAGGGAGAAAGATTGGTATTCATGGAGGAATATCCATAAGAAAACCTGTGAGCTCTAAAACTGAACACTGTACATGGCCGAAGTTCAATTTGCTCATTTTCATTCAATATGTAGCTCTGTTTTCTTTCTGTAGTTTCACCAACGTCCTCATGCAGACCTGGCCCTTCTGTGATACAAGGGTTTTTTCACTAAAATTCAAGATTAAAAAAGTGTTAGAGACAAGTTTTTCTTGACCTCCCGTCTTGATAACCTTGAGCTATTCACTAAACACATCTCAACCTCCATCTTGGCCCTTAAGTGCCCTCACAAATGTTCATCTCGACTTTTCAACTCAACACACTTAAACTCGACCTCTGCACCACAACAGGATGTTCCATCATATTGATTGCCTTCACCCCATCTTGAACTTGAAAAATGCTTATTGAATAGCATCTTTTGAGGTTGAGGGATGGTTGAGGGATGGAGTTCACATCTCAACCACCAATTTTAGTGAACTGACCCATTGTCTCTCCAAAAACAATAATAACATCTGAAACATAGCTGAAAACAAGAAGCTGGTCAAATCTGTTATTATCTATTGCTCAGAATGCTGCAATCAGGAATTGGTGCTCTATTCACTAAAATTGATGTGTTATTGAATTTAGATAAGATGAACATTTCTTCAATATTTAAACTATGCATAATACAGGACTAGGAGAAACTGACCAAGTTTGCCTCTGCACAATATATAGTTACGCCAGTGAGATGAAATGTTCATCTTACCTCAGCTCACCTGCATCTCAGTTTTAGTGTATAGTTCCCTATATTTCTATAGTGATCATATAGGCCAAAATGAATATCAGATATCATCTATCACACTCTATATGCAGGTGTGGAAGTAAAAAATCAAATATGATGGCTTCACACTTATTGGGCTAACAAGCTGAAACCTCCTGTCCTAATCTCTTGTAAGCATCACTAGCATCAGATGATCAACATCTCTCATTTGTGTCAAAAACTTTTAACCTTCAAAAAACACTTGCAGAAAAAAACTTTGTGGTCATTTATTTTTTTTTTAAACATTTTGCTCTATTAACCACTTCGCGACAATGGAAGTAGCAGTCACATCCAGCTGGGAGCTCCTTTGCGGACAATGGATGTGCTTGACATGTCCTGTGGTGAAACAAGCGGTTTTCGTGATCAACAATCGCTCTGACTGTGCTGCTTTATTGCCTCAATATTGAGGCAATAGCCAGCACCGAAATTCCGGCTCTGGAGCACCCACGATCGCAATATGGGTGTGCCCTCTTCTGGTCAGAGCTTCGGAAGTGAAAAAAAATTCACTTCTGACACTCTGAATATGTTGCTTGACCTCCCCTAGAGGCAGTCAGCAACATTGCAATAAGAAAAAAAAAGACTTAATTAGCGTACATCTAGTGTTAGGGTTAGAATAGCAACTAGGGTTACAACTAAATTAGGGTGAGCATAAGGGATAGGGTTACAATTAAATAAAAATATATTAAGGTTTAGCATAAGGGTTAGAGTCGGGGTTAAATTTAGGGTTAGGGTTAAATAGAGGGTTCGGGTTGCGGTCAAAAGGTCAATATAGGAAAAAAAACAAAAATACTCGCATAACTCGAAAAAACTGCAGAAAAACATGGAAACAAGCATATTTCTGAACTTGGGACAACATTTAGATACTATTTAGATGGGGTATTTTTTAATGATTGTATTTGTGTAAATTATATTTTAGGTCAAATTTAGAAAAAGTTTATTTTTTTTAATTTTTTCATCATATTTCATCATATTTTTCATAATCAACTATTCAGTCCAGAAAAAATCCTTGTGTACATCCAAGATGACGTCCATAAAGTGTGAAAGTTCCTTTAAATCAATATAACTTACCCAATTATGGCAATGTGACCACAAGGATCTCTTCATAGAAAATGAATACCTGGTGTTAATGTAATGACTTAATACAACCATTTTCGATATAGGAAAGAGGTAGACCATAGCATAAAGTCATTTAAAAAATGCTTTTAAAAAAATAACGCAAAACATGCTCACAAGATAACTTCTGTTTTTTTTGCCAAACTATGGAGCATATTGCCCTCATGGACAAGGTTTCTAATCAAAACGCTGTGCACGATGACACAAATCCCGCAAACCAGTCTATGAGGGCATAATTTTCCTGCTGATGATGCCCTCGTGGACACACTGACCACCAATGAAATGCATTCTCTCAGGGTGGCTCAAGCACAGCATGACCCAGAAAATTAACCCTGCCATGTACAGTCTTTTTTTCTTCCACACAGGAGATCTTTCCATTCATGTATGTTCAGTATTTTAAGTTAAATTAAAGGTTAATATCAAGCAAGGGGCAGTGTAAATAGAATTGTTGGCAGTGAAGGGCAATTTGACTTGCATAAGATTTAATGGGCTTTTTTCAATCACTTATCAGTAGTTTGTATCTCAGAATCATTTATTCACTCTATTGTATATAATTACTAGAAATAATTGTCTCAGAATGTTTAAAAATTTGCTCTTTTAGTAAAAGTGTCACTTTTGTGTATGTTGATAGTATCTTGTCAGCATGAAGATTATTATTATTACCTTGTGGCTGGTTAGCAGGTGATATATTTTGGATAATATTGCTTTGTCTGCATTCATCTTACATTCCTGTAGCTTTCCGAGCGATGAATAATGGGGAATGTGTCCTCAGTTGCCATTGCTTCGGATTGTGTTACTAAGTTAGCATCCACAACAATTTGTTTTTCACTTTTTTTAACATAGGAATTTTAGAAGGAAATTATTAGATGGAATCGTTTAAATATTACTTGCCAATAAGCACTTTTAAAAGATCCAACACATACATAACATTTCAAAATGTCTAACACCTGTTTCAGTGTGAATTTCTCTTCTATAACCTCTTACCCAACCATATCTCCACTGTATCTCTCTTCCGTCTAAAAATTACCTTCTAATCACTTCCTCCCTCTCCTGTCTCCAGGACATCTTCAGGACTCCACCTGTTTTCATTACCAGAAATTACTCAATCAAACTTCACCATATTCCACAGTCTAAAACGATCGCTATAAACCCAATGTGACAATATCACAGTAATAGTGTTGAATGGTAGATGAAGGGCCCACAATCCTACAAAGTCTTTTTCCTCTTTGGCAGAGGACGAGCGTAGGTACCCATGGAAAAGACAGAGGGTAACCACCTCCATTAGTAGTGGCGGATCCAGAATCTAGTCTTGGGAAGGGCACTGGAGGTGACCTGGATCCCAGTCTTATAGTCAGACCTCTATTTGAGGTCTGATAATAAGACGAATCCATAAATAAAAAAAATTCAATGTGCAACATATTATCTTAACATAATTTTAACATTTTTAGATATTCGAAGTTATTTCAAAAGCACCTAGCTTAGATGAAAATATATTGTAGATTTAGTCACATTATATGGCCATATTTTGTTTAGCCCATCACTACACCAAAGTACTCCAAACTTGGTGAGTCTTATCTATAGCTTTCTTACATGGAACTGAATCTCTCTGACAATCTGTCTTAAGCTGTAATTTATACAATTTCACTGGACACCATATACAGAGCACCTTTGAGTGGGTGGGGTGCAGGCCCTGAAGCTGGTCAGGCTTTATATACACACAAAATATTAGAATTTGGACAGTACCCCATACTGGCATTTGTAATATGGAGCACCACTGGAGTGACCAAAATTTGCACAATGCAATACATAAATTCAGTGTGCAACTACAGAACATATTATCTTAACATAATTTTTACATTTTTAAATATTTTAAGTTATTTTAAAAGCACCTAGCTTAGATGAAAAAATATTGGAGATTTAGTCCCAATATATGACCATATTTTGCTTAGCCCAGCCCTACGCCAGACGGTGGCGGGTCCAGGGGGGGGGGGGGCAACGGGGCAAATTGGCTGGGGCATATTAAATGGCAAATAACACTGGCATATTATTGGGCAAATTGGATGGGGCATATTAAATGGCAAATAACACTGGCATATTACTGGGCAAATTAAGAGGGGCATATTAAATGGCAAATAACACTGGCATATTACTGGGCAAATTAGCAGGGGCATATTAAATGGCAAATAACAATGGCATATTAATGGGCAAATTAGCAGGGCCATATTAAATGGCAAATAACACTGGCATATTACTGGGCAAATTGGCTGGGGTATATTAAATGACAAATAACACTGGCATATTACTGGGCAAAATGGCTGGGACATATTAAATGGCAAAAAACACTGGCATATTATTGGGCAAATTGGCTGGGGCTTATTAAATGGCAAATAACACTGGCATATTATTGGGCACATTTACTGGGGCATATTAAATGGCAAATAGCACTGGCATATTACTGAGCAAATTGGCAGGGGCATATTAACTGGCAAATAACACAAATATTATTGGGCAAATTGGCTGGGGAATATTAAATGGCAAATAACATTGGAATATTATTGGGCAAATTGGCAGGGGCATATTAAATGGCAAATAACACTGGCATATTACTGGGAAAATTGGTTGGGGCATATTAAATGGCAAATAACACTGGCATATTATTGGGCAAATTAGCAGGGGCATATTAAATGGCAAAAAACACGAATATTATTGGGCAAATTGGCTGGGGCATATTAAATGGCAAATAACACTGGAATATTATTGGTCAAATTGGCTGGGCCATATTAAATGGCAACTAACACTGGCATATTATTGGGCAAATTGGCTGGGGCATATTAAATGGCAAATAACACTGGCATATTATTGGGCAAATTGGATGGGGCATATTAAATGGCAAATAACACTGGCATATTACTGGGCAAATTAAGAGGGGCATATTAAATGGCAAATAACACTGGCATATTACTGGGCAAATTAGCAGGGGCATATTAAATGGCAAATAACAATGGCATATTAATGGGCAAATTAGCAGGGGCATATTAAATGGCAAATAACACTGGCATATTACTGGGCAAATTGGCTGGGGTATATTAAATGACAAATAACACTGGCATATTACTGGGCAAATTGGCTGGGACATATTAAATGGCAAAAAACACTGGCATATTATTGGGCAAATTGGCTGGGGCTTATTAAATGGCAAATAACACTGGCATATTACTGGGCACATTTACTGGGGCATATTAAATGGCAAATAACACTGGCATATTACTGGGCAAATTAGCAGGGGCATATTAAATGGCAAATAACACTGGCATATTACTGAGCAAATTGGCAGGGGCATATTAAATGGCAAATAACACTGGCATATTATTGGGCAAATTAGCAGGGGCATATTAACTAGCAAATAACACAAATATTATTGGGCAAATTGGCTGGGGCATATTAAATGGCAAATAACACTGGAATATTATTGGGCAAATTGGCAGGGGCATATTAAATGGCAAATAACACTGGCATATTACTGGGAAAATTGGTTGGGGCATATTAAATGGCAAATAACACTGGCATATTATTGAGCACATTGGCTGGGGCTTATTAATGGCAAATAACACTGGCATATTATTGGGCAAATTGGCAGGGGCATATTAAATGGCAAAGAATACTGGCTTAATATTAGGCAAATTGACTGGGGCATATTAAATGGCAGAATAACACTAGCATATTATTGGGCAAATTAGCAGGGGCATATTAAATGGCAAATAACACGAATATTATTGGGCAAATTGGCTGGGCCATATTAAATGGCAACTAACACTGGCATATTATTGGGCAAATTGACTGGGGCATATTAAATGGCAACTAACACTGGCATATTATTGGGCAAATTGTCTGGGGCATTTTAATGGAAAATAATACTGGCATATTATTGGGCAAATTGGCTGGGGAATATCAATGGCAAATAACACTGGCATATTACTGGGCAAATTAAGAGGGGCATATTAAATGGCAAATAACACTGGCATATTATTGGGCAAATTAGCAGGGGCATATTAAATGGCAAATAACACGAATATTATTGGGCAAATTGGCTGGGCCATATTAAATGGCAACTAACACTGGCATATTATTGGGCAAATTGACTGGGGCATATTAAATGGCAACTAACACTGGCATATTATTGGGCAAATTGTCTGGGGCATTTTAATGGAAAATAATACTGGCATATTATTGGGCAAATTGGCTGGGGAATATCAATGGCAAATAACATTGGCAATGTGTATGTAATGGGGTGATGGAGGCATGTAAATGGGGTGATGGGGCATGTCCTTGGTGTGCAACATAGGTTATGGGTCATGTCATGGGTGTGCATCGTGGGTGGGGGGGGGGTGCCCAAATTTTGTCTGCCTAGGGCAGCACAAAACCAAGATACACCACTGGGGGGGAGAGGAGAGAACACTGATGGGGGGGCAGAAGAGAGAACACTGATGGGAGGGGAGAGAGAAGAGAACACTGATGGGGGAGAGAGAGGAGAGAACACGTATGGGGGGAAAAGAGAGAACACTGAAAGGGGGAGAAGAGAGAACACTGACGGTGGGGGAGAGAGGAGAGAACACAGATGAGGGAGAGGAGGAAAAGAGACAGCTATTGGGAAGAGGAGAGACACATACATGATTAGAGGGACAAAGAGACAGTCATAGGAGGTAGAGAATAGAGAGAGACATGGGAACGGAAGAGGAGACAGACAGATATGGGAAGGGAGAGGAGAGAGACATAAATGGGAAGGGAGAAGAGAGAGACATAAATGGGATGGTAGAGGAGAGACAGACAGACATGGGTTGGCAGAAGAGAGACAGACAAAAATGGGATGGTAGAGGAGAGACAGACAGACATGGGTTGGCAGAAGAGAGAAAGACAAAAATGGGATGGCAGAGGAGAGACAGACAGATATGGGATGGCAGAGGAGAGACAGACAGATATGGCAAGGGGAGAAGAGACAGACAGACATGGGAAGGGAGAGGAGAGAGACATAAATGGGAAGGGAGAAGAGAGAGTCATAAATGGGATGGTAGAGGAGAGACAGACAGACATGGGATGGGAGAGGAGAGACAGAGAGATGGGAAATGAGAGGAGAGACAGACGGACATGGGAAAGAAGAGGATACATAGACGGACATGGGAAGGAAGAGGAGAGAAACGGACATGGAGACAGAGGGACACAGGGAGTGAGAGGAGTGCGACAGACATGGGAAGGGAGAGGAGCGTGACAGAAGGACATGAGAGAGAGGATAAGACAGACGGACATGGGAGAGAGGATAAGACAGACGGAAATGGGAGAGAGGATAAGACAGACGGACATGGGAGAGAGTAAAAGACAGACGAACATGGGAGAGAGGAAAAGATAGACGGACATGTGCCCCTCCCGAGATCAGACTCTGGATCCGCCCCTGACGCCAGAGTACTCCAAACTTTGTGAGTCCTATCTGTATAACTTACTTACATGGAACTGAATCTCTCAGACAATCTCAGATAAGCGGTTATCTATACAATTTCACTGGTGTCCAAATTGGTGCCTTTTCTTTTTGCATTGCACTTACTACATCCAGGTGTCAGTACCTCACCTGACCTGACATGATGACTAATTGTGATCATCAGTAAAGGAGGAGAGACAGGTCCTTAGAGGGATAATCAGTATCAGCAAGTGTTCCTCCAAACGAAGTAACAACCAAAGACCTAACAAGGCCTAGCTGGAACATGGTGTCATCACCAGCCCCCTCCAGTGGCTGTTCAGCAGGTTACAATCACACATAAAAAGGTAAACTAAGAAAACTACGGAAACACAAGTATATTGTATACTTATGATATTTCAACAACTGTTTAATGGTTATCTTCTTTCTTAAAAATGTATTTAAAAAAATTATTCAAGTCAATCATGGAAAATTATAGATTATCACTGGAGTTCTCATTTCTGGTTTTCTCACAGAAAAGTGAAGGATCAGCTTTAAATGTATCTCTTACTTTTCGATATCATTGTTGAAAGTTCCTGGATGATGCAATCTCAAACTTGCCAATGTTTCACCCCCCCCCCCCCCTCGACATAAGGGGGTGGAGCCTGAAAAGGATAGAGCAGAGTCGTCCAACTGAGCTCTGCTCAGGTAGCCGCACCTCCAACTGCTCATCTCACAGGAAGCTGTGTCAGGGAACAAAGTTCCCTACATAGATAGGTGCTGCTTTCCCCTCCTCTACTCTTCACGTGAGGTCATGCGCAAGGGTCAGAGGGAGGGAAGAAACGCACCGGAAGAATGAAGGTAACAAGGAGCCCACAGCCTCATTTTTTTTTTTAAATACTGTTTGGTAAGTGTATGTATGTGAGTGTGTGTGTATAAATGTGTATTTGTGTGTGTGTGGGGGGGTGTATCTATGTGAGTGTGTGTGTATAAATGTATAAGTGTGTTGGTTAAGTGTATGTATGTGAGTGTGTGGTGTAAGTGTATGTATGTGAGTGTGTGGGTATAAATGTGTATGTGTGTGTGGTTTAAGTGTATGTTTGTGTGTATAAATGTGTGTGTGGGTGTGTGTGTGTGTGTGTGTGGTAAGTGTGGCTGTGTATGCATGTGTGTGTATAGTTAATGTGACCGTTGCACATTAGTGTGAATTATATATAATATATATATATATATATATATTTATATATATATACACACACACGTATATATGTATATAATTATATATATTATTCTCTGAATGAAACATGAATATGGCCCATGCATACATACATTTCTATCGAAGTGGCACTTTGCAGAATAAACTTGCAAACACCTGGGCTAGAGATGCTGGGTGTCTGTAGCTCATTTACTCACGCTTAGACTGTGTATATCTGCTAGACATATACAGTTTAAACGCAATGCTGCCCGTGCACAGTGCTAAGCTCTGGACATTGGCAGCAGTAGTACCGGGACAGATCAGAATCTGAAGGATTTTTAAGAAATCTGACTGTGCTTACACTTGAATGGGATAAAAAAAAAAAAAACAGTTAATGGATGCATGTTAGAGTAAAAAAAAGTATGCTCTAGGGCAGACTGTTCTACATTTTACTGCAAAATAAATATTTTTTAGGTAGCGTCACTCTGCTGTATGGTAGCGCCAACAACATAAAATGCAGGTAAACCCAGTTCTTCAGAGCCATCAGGGCACCAAATCTCGCTATAATGTCCATATGAAAGAGGAAGTTTAACGATATGTTGGGACTCATATCGCTATGCTGCTTAGATCGCGTGTGAGTTTGTGGAGCCCAAGCCCTACATTTTAGCGGGCTTATGCTGCTGCAAAAGTGAGCAGGTTGCTGCTTTGGAACTTATACTAGATCTAAAGAGGCAACTGGCAACACTGAGACAATATGGAGCGGAGCATATTGCTCTCAGAGCAGGCATTGGCTGGGGCCAGTGTAGAGTAGGGTGGAGATGGGGAAGAAGAGGTTTCTAGGGCAGAGAGCTGGGTTAGTTGTGTAAGAGGTTGTAGAGCAATGGAGGATTGTTCTGGGCTGGTTAACCCCAACATGCCAGTTTGCGTTAGGATGCTGGAGAGATCAGCTCTGAAGAGGAATTTCTGGGACAGGCTGCCTTTCCTGGAAACCAGGTGAGTAGCGTCCCCAAACAGGATGATAGGAAGGGTAGACAGGCATGGGTGGTTGGGGATTCAATTATTAGAAAGATAGATGGGGTAATCTGTTTCTAGGACCCTGAATGAAGAACTGTATTTGTTTATATGTGAATCCTAAATTAAAGACCAGTATTAACCCCTTAGTGACCGAGTGCTATGCTGCATTTGATGTGCCTTGAAGACCATAATTCCATTATTTTTGTCATACGTTTACTGAACAGTAAATTTCTTTCTTTGTGTTCAGTCCACCCACACAAATTATATATCATTTTTTAAAGGACGGATAGGGCTTTCTTTTGATACTATTATTTTCATCATATGATATCATTTACTATTAAAAAATATATAAAATATGATGAAAATATGCCATAAAAAAACACTTTTTCTAACTTTGACCTGATTTTTGTTTACACAATTACAAATGGTAAAAAAGACCCCATCTATATATTTCTAATATTTGTCCTGAGTTTAGTAATACCAATGTTTCCTTGTTTGTCTATGTTTCATTTCAAGTAATAGGGCAATAAACAATATTAGTGGGGGGGGGGGGGGGGGGGTTGTTTTCTAACCATTTTCTTCTACAGTGACTTTTTAACCCCAACCCTAAATTTTCCCCAACTCTAAATTTACCCTAACCCTAAATCTACCCCCACCCCTTAATCTAACCCTTGTAATCATCTGAACACCCCTGTAACTCTAATTATGACCCTAATTATGATCCTAACCCTAGATCTAGGGTTAGCTTTTTCCATTTATTTATTTATTTCATTTATTTATTTAATTCATTTTCTATTTCTAACTGTAATATACTTAACAGCCTCTAGAGGCAGTCAAGTAGCGGTTTCAGAGCGACGGAAGAGATTTTTTTTTCTCTCTCTTTTGTTGCTCTCCTCTGGGCACGCTGTATTGGAGGAGCATGCTCCTCCAATACACCACCCACCCACGATCACCGGGTGATCGCGGTGCCCAGGGGGGCACACAAGGTGTTGCATGATGCCTCGATCGAGGCATCATTGCAACACTTTAACACACATAGGCAGTGATCAGCTTTTACTGCCTATGTGTGTAACGCGCATACGATCACATTCGCGGTGATCGTATGCGCGCCGTGGGGGCGGGGGGGGGGGCTGAAGGCACTCTCAGAGGCTGCTTCGGATCCGAAGCAGCCTCTGGGAATAGCTACAGACATGTAAAAGAGCTAAAGAGCGCAACGCTACATGAAATCTGAGGACGTATATATACGTCCTTTAGGACCATGCTTTTCAGGACGTATATATCCGTCCACATACGTTAAGGGGTTAAAGAAGGTGTGCATGATGACACTAGTACTGATGTGGAGACACTGTGGGTGGAGATTAGCATAGACATTAACCCTTTAGTGACAGAGTTGCTGTATGTGATGTGCCTTGAAGACCAGAATTACATTATTTTTGTAGCATGTTTGCTTAACTGTGATTTTCTTACTTCATGTTCAGTCCACCTACACAAATTATATATCATTTTTTAAAGGACAGATAGGGCTTTCTATTGATATCATTATTTTTATCACATAATGTAATTTGCTGAAAAAATATATAAAATATGATGAAGATATGTAAAAAAAAAAAAAATATGTTTTCTAACTTTAACCTGAAATTTTTTTATACAATTACAAACAAAAAATAATAATCTAAATAGTTACTAATATTTGCCCTGAGTTTAGAAATACCAATATTTCCATCTTTTTCTGTGTTTTTTGTCAATTTATAGTGCAATAGCCAATAGCAATGTTTTTGTTTTCTAACCATTTTCTCCTACAGTGACCTTTTGACCCAACCCTAAATTTAACCCTAACTCTAAATCTACCCCACCCTTTAATCTAACCCTTGTACTAATCCTAACTCTAACCTTAACCCAACTGTAACCCTAACCCTAGTTGTAACCATAGCCCCAGATCTAGGGTTAGTAGATCTAGGGTTAGCTTTTTCCTTTTTTTTTTCACTGTAATGTTGCTGACTGCCTCTAGGGTGCCTAGGCAGTGAAAGATGGTCCCTGCCTATGCACATTTTAATGCATACAATCACAATCGTGAACGCAGGGGTGGGGGGGAGGCGGCAAGTGTCTGCATGCAGCGTTGCACTAATTAGAGCATGCTACATTGAAACCCAGGATGTATATATACATGCAGGGCAAATATATACATCCAAATGGGTTAACAGAATGGATGTTTGTCTGGATCTGGTAAAAAACAAACAATGAGGAGCTTATCGCAAACATCCAAGTAAGAGAGCACGTGGGGAATAGTGACCATAACATGGTTTCATTTGAGATTGATGCAAAAAAGCAAACTGGTAACTACTCTGCCAAAACACTTAATTTTAGAAGGACCAACTTTGATGGGCTAAGAGCATCTATTGAACATGTAGACTGGGATGGATTGTTCACTGGGCAAAACACAGAAGACAAGTGGCACTTTAAGAATACACTACAAAATTATGAATACCAATATATACCTTTGGGAAACAAATACAAAAGACACAAATCAAAACCAATGTGGCTTACCAGAAATGTAAAACAGGCAATACAAAACAAGAAAATGGCATTCAAACATTATAAAAGCAAGGGATCATTTTTTAAAGTGAAAAGATGCCAACAAAGTAAATACAAAAAAAATGTTCTGTTTATACCAATGAAGAACCGATGGATGAGCCCCTGCAGCCTGAATTTACAGAGCTGATACAGAAAACATGGGAAGAAGTGCTTAAACAACTAAACCAAGGACCAGGTTGTTTACACCCAAGGATACTTAGGGAGCTAAGCATAATTCTAGCCAGACCATCATTATGGATCTTTAGGGATTCTTTCAGTTCAGGTATAGTGCCAACAGAGTGGTGCAAGGCAGATGACATGCCAATATTTAAAAAGGGATCAAAATCTCAGCTAGGCAATTATAAGCCAGTGAGCTTTACATCTGTAGTGGGGAAGATGTTGCTGAAGGATTGCTAAAGGTATACATTCTATTTAGACTTTGCTATGGCATTTGATATGATTCCACACAAAAGATAACTCTATAAATTGAGATGAATAGGCAAATGGATATAACTGAATTGGAAATTGGCTAACAAATAATGCAGAGAGTTGTTGAAAATCCTCAAACTGGACTAGGGTATTAAGTGGAGTACCTCGGGTCTGCTTTTGGCCCTCTTTTTTTTAATTTGTTTATTAAAGATATTCCATGTTGTGTTGAGAGCCATGTCTGAGTGTTTGCTAATGACACAAAATTAGGTAAGGTTAGACAAAGTGGGGGACTGGACAAGCAAGTGGCAAATGAGGTTCAGTATAGACAAATGTAAAGTTATGCATTATGGGAAAATAATAGCAGTGCAACATATATAGGTTGAGTTATCCCTTATCCCAAATGCTTGGGACCAGAAGTATTTTGGATAACAGATCATTTTGGATAATGGATCATTTTCTCCAATAAGACCTATTAAAGCCTTGCAACGCTCATGAAATACAGTAGTGTCAATGTAAATACTGTATAGAGCAAATAAATCCCTTTTACTGTTATGAGGCTGTTTTGTGAGGCATCGTTGCGAACCAGCCGCTGGCGCATCAGGTCTGCACACGTGTTAGAATCCAAACTCAGAGATTGCAGTTTATTGATAAGCCTTCTATGCGTGACAGTATCAAAAGCCTTACAAAATATAGGTAAGCTTTATTAAAAAGAGCTTCTCTGCCAGAGTGGCAAGCTGATAGACCAAAGGGGCGCGTGCTAGTCACCATTAGGACACACCCAATATCAGGAAGTCCTAGTGTTAAAGCTCTCCTCTAATAAACCAGTGATATCTTCTAAACAAAACTTGAGAGAAAGAAAATTTCAAAAAATCAATTAAAATCTGAAAAAACAGGACTAATTTACAGGTTTGTAATTTTGGCTTTCCGCCCTTTTTAAAGGAAACATCTGGTCATTCTACGTAATATGCATAACAAAACTCACCAGGGAGGACACACTGAGAGTGGGATAGAAATTTGGATATACACCACGACACACACAAATATATCAAAATTCATCAGACACTCACACGCAATTTTTTAAAAGCATCACCTAAACAAATACCCCTCAAAGCCTGAAATTTCAATGAAAGCAAAGTGAATTGTATTTCTGCTCTTAGAAGAAAAAAAACACAAACTTTTCTGTCACTTCGGGTAATTATCAATAAACACATTCCCTTAAGTGGTGCGGATGAGAGTTAAAATATAACAAATTCCACATAAAATTACTTCACCTCCTTTAAAATGCAAAACAGAAAAGGTTCATTGGGAAAGATAAATAAATTCAATGGACGTTGTGCATAATTATTTATTAGATGCATTCTAAGGCTCTATATATCCAGCCCAGAGGGCTACGCTAAGTAAATATATTACACAATGGCCAAATTACATTCTCCTATGTTTTACCATGTAAAGGAATTCCATATAAGCAGCACAGTGCAATGTTGGGTTAGAGGACTGGTATCTTGAGGATTCCAAGAAAGTTCACCTTTGCTCAGATTTGGTCTTAAATATGCAGTATTATTTAGTATTGTAAACCATTCTTTTGGTATTTTCTGTCTTTGAACCAAATGTACTCTTGTGAGCTAGGGATATTAACCATCAGGTGAGGGCTGGCAAGGGTAATACGGGAGGACTATTTTTTACTTTGAAATGCACACTGCCAGGTTTGTAGGTTAGGAAACCATCCTCTTCAGCTATAGCACTGGTTGGGATCAATAGAATAGGAAATATTGCCCTGTAAGGTTCCTAATCAGACCTTCCAATCAGACCTCATACTTATGAACTTGTGTGAAAGTGCCTGCCTCCACCTTCTTAGTCTCCCTCTGCCCTCTACATTTCTCAGTTTGAGGTAAAGAGGTGATAAAAAGCCAGTGTATGAGACTGCTTGTCTCACCTTTGTTGCAAGTTCACTTGTCTATCAATCTCTTATCTATCAGCATATCTGTCTTGTGTCTTACCCGCTATCATGAAAAATAAAGTTGCACCAGGTAAACAAAAGCTGCCAAACCTCTCCTTCTCCAGGATGTGGTACCAATGACATAACTAATGCATCAAATTAATGCTGAAATACCAGGAGCTCCAGTGCAGCAACAATATGTGGCTTATGTACAGAGCAGAATTATATTAAATATATTGAGTCTACTCAATATGCACTGATTTTCGGTTCCAAAATGTTTAATCCGAAGACGTATTGAGATCACAACAGTGGCATGAAAAACTCAGGTAGCTCCAATGTGCTTCTGAATATGTCTTCAATTCGGACATCATAGGCGATCCCACACAATGTCTCCCGACACAGACACCAGCCGAAATGCACCCAAAAAACGAGGAAGCCTTGGTGCTCCCCATAGATTTCGGGAAGAACTTACTGTTCTGTTAATAAACAGTATGGGCCCTATACATATTTAGATAGTATTATCATAGCTCCTATAATATGCAGTTTGTCTAGCGTGTAAAGTGTTATCATTTTTAGTCTTTCTCTAGTTCCATGATGTATTTTTTGACAAGGCACCCTGACTTGAACTGCACATTTATGGTGGGGTCTTACCGCTGAGGAGTTGGCTGGGGGAATAAGAAGAACTTCCCTCACCAGCCCTCTGCCGACTAGCAGGGAGCATGGTAGACACATGGCTAATGAGAGGAATTCTTATTATTTCCCCAGCCAGTGCCTCTGCCGGAAAACTTTTAAAAACATTTTTTAAAGGGACCCACTCATGTTCCCAGTGCGTGAGACATCAGAGCACCATGGGTCACATAACCTGCCAGAGTTCAGAGTTCAGATGCAGGTGTAAGTGCTGAGACTGCAGTGTGGTAATGGGATATGTCCTGGGGTAAATGCTGGAGGTTTGGTGATGGGGCATGTCCTGGGGTGCTAGGGTAAGTCCTGGGTGAGCAATGTTGGTGATGGGAAATGCCGTGGGAGTGTAGTGTGGTGATTGGGCATGTCCTGGGGTGGTGGGGTAAGTACTGGGAGTGCAGTGTGGTGATGAGCATGTCCTGGAGCTGCTGGAGTAAGCCCGGGGTGAGCAATATTGGTGATGTGGCATGTCCTTGGAGTGCAGTGTGGTGATGCGTCATGTCCTGAAATGCATCCAGGTGTGCAGTGTGGATGATGGGACATGTCCTGGGGTGCTGAGGTAAGTCCTAGGAGTGAAATGTGGTAATTCTGGGGTGAGCAATATTGGTAATGTGGCATGTATGTTCAGAGAGTGCAGTGTGGGTGGTGAGGCATAGTCTGAGGTGCTGGGGTTAGTCCTGTATTTGCAATGGGGGTGCTGCGGGAAGTCCTGGTGTGCAATGTGGGTGAACTAGCATGTCCTGGGATGCTGGGGCAAGTAATAAGTCTGTATTGTGAATGCTGGGACATGTCCTGGGTGTGTAATGTGGATGCTGGGGCATGTTGTGTAGCTTCTGGGGCATATCTTGTGGTTGGAAAGTGGGTGCTGGCTGTGTCAAGTCCTGGGTGTGAAATGTGGTTGCTGGGGCATGTGCTGGGTGTGCAAGGTAGTGCTATAGCAAGAGATGTGGGGCAGTAACAAATGGAGAAATTGAGTGGGTGAGATGGGGACTAAAACCATCTGGTCTGTAAATGGCCACACAATTTCTGATGGAGGCCCTGAGGGGTATTTATCAGGGCCGTGTGTGAGATAAAGCCTTGTGTACATACTGGGCGGATACACTGACTAACCCCAGCACCCAGGACTTACCACAGCACCCAGATTGCACTTACAGGACTTTCCCCTAGCACCCAAGACTTTTGCCATCACTCATATTGTACTCACAGGACTTACTCTAGCACCCAGGACTTAGCCCCACCACCCATGTTGGGCTGGGGATTCAGATTTTTCCACCCTCTTCTTGCACTTTGGTACCTGCCTATGCTGCCATTTGTTAGCACCGGCCCTAGATAGAAGACTACCCCCTACCTGCTCATCCTCCTAAATATTTACAGCCTGATTTTAGGTCACACTCCTAATTTAAGGGATTACATTCTGTGAAGAAAGTGTTGCCTATAATCTGGACAATATGTTATTGTAGTGTAGCTGTCATGTTCACAGACCAAGACTAGGACATTCTTAATTTGTTGTTGCTTAGCATCAAAAATATTTATTTGATGGCCACACTGTATACTAGTAACATTGTGTAATAAGCAAACTGTACAACTAAAAGAAAACACTCTGTTCCAGAAGAAGAGGTGACTTATCAGGATATGTGTCTATTTTGAGGCTGGAGGTATCACTAACATGTGAGGGAGGTAAGCTATGCACTCATTTAATCGCTAAAATAACATTCTTCACGCATATCATTAGGGCTTAACCTCTTACAAAAAAGGAAACTGAGGTCAAGTCCTTTACTCAACAAGTGAATTTTTTGCATCAGTCAGCTTGCATGTATTTGTTCACTGTTTCTTTCTTCTCTATTTTACACCTCCTTCCAGTCAGTTTTTTGGGGGTTTCAAGTGTTCTGCCCCTAGAAATGTCTTTATAGAACAAACAGATGTACCTGCAAGGGAAAGGGGAGTAGTACCTGAGATTACTGACACTGAGTTAGATGCAAAAATGTAAGTTAAAATGCTGCACTTTATTCTTGAAATAATACCGTGCGATTCAACTGCAATGAGGACCACAGAAATACCATGTGTTATATCAGTGGTACTGCAGTAAGGGAATAAGGGTGTTTAGCATAAAACGCTGTTATTCCCTATTTCCCCCGTTATTAAAATTCTAGGGACTAGTGCCCCAGTGCCCCCCTCCTCACCCAAAAAATTATCTTTGGCGCCCCTAGAGACCACAGGCCAGCACCATGCACACGGTCACTAAAAAGAAAATGACCCCCAGGTACTTGGGGCTTGCGCTATGGCCCAGGTCCCTTATAATAAAAATGAAATGGCCCCCAGGGACACTGGGCCAGCGCTATGCTTCAAGTCCATAATAATAAAAAGAGCCACCACAGAACAGTGTTTAAATACTGGATTTTACTGACTCCACTAAACCTCCATAGAAAATAAGTGTTTAGTGGGTGCAGTAATTTTTTAACAGGTGCAGTAATAATAATACCACCCCTGTTAACTTTGCTAGAGACAGGTATTAAATATGCTAAGCATAATATGGCCAAATAATGTGACTAAATCTCCAATATTTTCATCTAAAATAGGTGGTTTTAAAATAATTTAAAAATTACTTTAACATAATATGTTGTATGGTTGCACACTGATTCTGTTATGTATGATATTTTATAGACATGTGAAAAACTAAAATTTTTGTTTCGTTTTCGTCCATTCGGACGAAAATGTTATTTATTTAGTCTAAAACGAATTTCGTTCATTACTGCATTCGTTTCAGATGAAATTCGATCATTATTTTCATTTCGTTCGTTTTATTCGTTCGTTTTATAGAATACGTGTAATACTATTGGCTTTCTATAAACCGAACGAGAGCCCCATTCCTAAGAAATTCTTATGAATGGGGCTCTCGTTCGGTTCATAGAAAGGCAATAGTACTACATGTTTTCTATAAGCCGAAAGTCTATAAACCGAACGTTCGGTTTATAGACTTTCGGCTTATGGAATACATGTAATCCTATTGCTATTCTATAAGCCGAACGTTCGGTTTATAGAATAGCAATAGGATTACATGTATTACATAAGCCGACAGCCTATAAACCGAACGTTCGGTTCATAGGCTGTCGGCATTTCACTACACGGAGACAGAGTCTCCATTCATAAATTTATAGACTTACATGCATTCCATAAACCGAAAGTCGTTCATTATGTCGGTTTATGGAATGTACTATGTATGTGTAATGCTCTTGTATTCTATAAACCGACTCTATTTCGGCTTATAGAATGCAATAGTACTACGAATGGACGAATGAACGAACGAATGATTTTCGTTTATTAACCATTCTTTCATTCGGCTTTCGTTAGCTTAGCATTTTCGTTATTAATTTTTCGGACGAATGGACGAAAATGCTATTTTCGGACGAAAATGCATTCGTCCGAAAACGAATGCACATGTATAATATTTTATCCCGGGTATTCAGCCATGCTGCCCCCACATTCTGGAACTCCTTACAATGCTCAATCAGAGAGGCACCATTAAAAAAATATCTAAAGACCCAACTATTTTATCAGGCATTCACTGACCATCAGAAACTCTTAAATTGTATGTCTGTTTATATATCTGTAAAGTGCTATGAGTGTCACAAGGAGAAAAGCGCTATAAAAATTGCAATGAATGCTCTAGGTGTTTCCCTCCTTTTTCTTTTGGTGAACCATACTTACATTATAACCTTCTACCTTCTTCAGAGCTGCCATTTTATGCCTTTCCTCTGAGGAGGCTCACTCCACATCCATGGCTGGAAGTCCTCTGACAGCATCATTTGTCTACTGTCACTGATTCTGTATTCCTGATAACGTTACCGTTCACTGCAACTCCTACCATATCAAAGGAGGCATTAATCATGACAAGAGTTGGCGTCATCAAATTTAGCAAAGGCAAGCATGGATGTTTCTCTTAGACTGTGTACCGCAACTCCTATTGCATTATGGGAATTGAGTTTACAAACAACAGATATCATTCCTACATAGAACATAGAAACATAGAATGTGTCGGCAGATAAGAACCATTCGGTCCATCTAGTCTGCCCAATTTTCTTTGAGTACTTTAATTAGTCCCCCGTTCCCGGTCTTATAGCTAGGATAGCCTTGTGTTTATCCCACGCATGCTTAAAATCCTTGACTGTGTTTACCTCTACCACTTCTGCTGGCAGGCTATTCCATACATCCACTACCCTCTCAGTAAAGTAATACTTCCTGATATTACTTTTAAATCGTTGGCCCTCTAATTTAAGACTATGTCCTCTAGTTGTGGTAGTTTTTCTTCTTTTAAATATACTCTCTTCCTTTACTGTGTTGATTCCCTTTATGTATTTAAATGTTTCTATCATATCCCCCCTGTTACGTCTTTCCTCCAAGCTATACATGTTAAGATGCTTTAACCTTTCCTGGTAAGTTTTATCCTTCAACCCATGAACCAGTTTAGTAGCCCTTCTCTGAACTCTCTCCAAAGTATCAATATCCTTCTGGAGATATGGTCTCCAGTACTGCGTACAATACTCCAAGTGATACTACCTGCTTATTAGCCCATAATAGAAGCTGCAGTTCTCAGAGACAACAGAAAAAACAATCCATATCATTTGAGAAGACAGGTGCATCAACAGAATAATAATTTGCTGTCTGTGCTCACTCTTTAATAGATAGATAATGATGGCACCACAGTATATTCTAGGCTCAGCCCACCGGGAAAATGCCAGTCCGGCCTCATTAAATCATTGTTACTCACTCATGTGCAGTGATGTAATGTTTGCTATATGCAAACTAAATAGTATTGTGTTCCTCTCAACTAGAGTTTGCAGGTAGGCTGGGGAGTGTTTGAAGCTTCATACCACCGCTGAAAGGCTAGGCAGTCAGGCTGCTCATGATCTTGCAATGCAAAAATTGAGGCATACTGTTCCTTTAAACATCAGCAATCTATACCAGATCTGCCCACTTACTTTGTGTTTATGAAATATTCACTAATACACTAAATGGTAAACAGGAGATAGAAACGTTATCTCTCTCTGTCTCTCTCCTCTGTCTCTCTCCTCTGTCTCTCCTACTCTCTCCTACTCTCTCCCTCTCTCTTACTATAAAAAGAAAGCAGTTGAGCTTTGTAAATGCATTCACTCCGGGGTTTCCCCTTGTAATATCGGCACACATGCTTTCACGTTATCTGGAATATTAATCCAAAAGCAACATTACAAATTGTACCAACATGTTTAGCTAAAAGACCATCTCATGTAATTCACTGCTTCATGTCCTTTTGAACCTCAACATAGGGTTATTATTAGTAATGCGATGGAGATTTGTACTATACATATTAGCATGTTTCAATCACAGGCATCGCTTACGTACTACTACAAAGTGGATTCTGAGTTTACTACTAAAATATTCTGTCTGGAACAAATTGAGAGGTCCCTGCATACCATGGTGCTTAGTAAGGGATCAGTGCTGATCTTCTTAACAAGTCTTACACAAACCAGTCCACGAGGTCCACTCTTGGCTTTTTCATTAGTGGCTGGAAATTATTCTGTACCTGTTCTGCATATTTCTAAAGGTCCTTCTGACACTGGGATAATAGGTTTTCCCAGCTCAAACCGACTGACCCCTCAGTTCTGTTCTCTATCAAGATGTGTAGCATTACCCCTCTTTCATGCCGAGCCAACTTATCTCACTGGGGACCGGTTACTTTGCATTATGTCAAGGCAAAGCTATTCCCATTTAGTCATACAGTCCTTGTTATTGAAAGGAACCCCTTACTCTAGACTGGGGCACTTCATTTTCCTCCTAACATTCCCTGCCTGTCAGTACTCTTGGAACTAAGTGTACACATTGCTTCACTGAATTAGGATTATTTTCAAAACCTGAGGGAATGGGTTGAGCAAAAGGTCTCAAGAGTCTTATTCATAAAAGTGATTACCGGTGTGTAAAATGCTTTGTGATAGGAAACCATAGGTCTTTGGTAATGCTTCTCATCCACTACTCAGTAAATTCACCTAGCATGAGTAACTGGATAGTAGGTGGAGGTTAAATGCTCACTCCATGCAAACATTTTTTACACCTGTATACAAAGCAGGTGTCCCCTCCACAACACTTATAAATTGCTATTGGTTTCTTGCGATAACACTGAATAGATCTTACCTTAACTTTTTCTTTTTTGGATTACATACATACATATGTATGTTCATCTATTTTTTAGGAACATATATAATTTTTTAATGCTGCTCAGCACCATGTATTTTTCATGTATGCTCAGTGGGAAATCAGTGCCTGTAGGATACATTTTTATACCTCCCAACTGTCCCCTGATTTTGGGAGTCAATCCCAATGTCCCACTGAGCTGACACCTTTTGGGACAGAGATAGAGCTCAGCGGGACAGAAGAACTTCAGATAGGATCCCCGCTTGAAGATGGAGATCTCTGGTGTCTGGCACACCAGAGACTGGTTACTGCCCTTGCGCAGCATTATACACATGTGCAATGGTGCTGTCACTGTGAGTGACAACGCCTACCGCGCTCATGCTGTAATGTTGTGATAGTAATGTTGACACTCACATAGTTACATAGTAGTTTAGATTGAAAATAGACTTGCATCCATCAATTTCAACCCTTTTCCTATCCCTTGTTTACCACTTTTGATCCAAAAGAAGGCAAATAAAAACCCCTTCAGCAATTTTGAATTCTGCTTTCAGTGGGGAAAAACATTCCTCCTTGACTCCAAATGGCAATCAGATTTCTCCTTGGATCAACAAGCACTAAATAAATATTAATGCCCCTACTAACATGCATTGCCCTCTATGCTCTGGCTCATTTAAAAACGATTCAGGCCACTTTTAAAGGCACCTATTGTCCTTTGTACTGTTCTGTTAATGTACAGGTGTTTAGAAAGCCCTTTGTATGGGCTCTGTACATCTTTATATAACATTATCATATCCCCTCAAAGCCTCCGTTTTTCTAGCATGTATAGATTTAACTTTTACAGCCTTTCTTCATAAACCCTGATTAGTTTTGTAGCCCTCCTCTGAACTTTCTCTAGTTCCATAATGTCTTTTTTTTTTTTTTTAAGGGCACTCAGAATTGAACCGTACATTCAACGTGAGGTCTAAACATGGACTTATTAAGAAGCAGAATAATATATTCCTCCCGTGAGTCAATACCTCTTTTAATACACCCCAATTTCTTATTGGCCTTTGCAGGTGCCAGCTAACACTATGCACTACTGCTAAGTCTATTGTCTACAACTACTCCCAAATCACCATTTAAACTATGTGTTGCATTTTTATCATTGTACCCTAAATGCATAATTTTATACTTGTCTACATTGAATCGCATTTGCCACTTATCTGCCCAATTACCCAATTTGCCCAAATCCTCTTGCAGCAAAGATACATCTAGTTCAGGCTGTATAAACCTACTTAATTTTGTGTCATCTGCAAACACGGAGACATGACATGGCTCCCTATGCCCTCCGAGAGATCATTAATGAACAAAATTAAAAAGAAGAGGACCCAGAGCAGAACCCTGAGGTACTCCACTGATCACATCTGTCTAATTTGAGAACTTTAACCCATTTACCACCACCCTTTGCATTCTGCCTTTCAACCAATTGCCAATCCACAAACAAACCTCTGGCCTTAAGCCTATTTCAACAATTTGTACAGTAACCTTTCATGTGGAACTGTATCATATGCCTTAGCAAAGTCTAAATATCACATCCACTGCAGCACCCATATCTATATTTTTACTCACCTCCTCATAGAATGTAATTAAGTTAGTTTGACAAGATCTGTCTTTCACAAAGCCATGTTGGCTCCTGCTAATGAGATTCCTGTTTAATATGAAATCTTGAATATATTCCCTTAGCAACCCTTCAAACAGTTTCCCCACCACAGATGTCAAGCTTACAGGTCTGTAATTACCCAGCTGGGATTTTAATCCCTTTTTAAATATGGGCACCACATCAGCTTTATGCCAGTCTCTGGGCACCATGCCTGATATAAAAGAATCCATGAAAATCAAAAATAACGGTCTGGCGAGGACCTGGCTTAGCTCTTTAAGTACTCGTGGGTGTATACCATCCGGCCCCGGGGCTTTGCCTTTTTTTAACACCCTTTAATTGTTTTAAGAATTTTTCTTGTGTCAACCAATCACATGCTTGCTGTGACTGTTCTGTAAACGAAGCTTGCAGGTTCTTGTCCATTGGTTCTTCCGTGGTGAAAACAGAAGAAAATAAATTATTTAAAATATCTGCTTTCTCTCTGTCTCTCACCCATTTCAGATAACTAGGACATTTTCAGTCTTTCAATTTTTGCCAATTAGATATTTAAAGAATTTTTTTTAGCAATTGTTTTTTCATTCTGCCAACTTAAAAGCCTTTTTACAGTCTTTGTTGGCTCCTTTATATTTTGTGAATACCTCTGCTGATCCCTCAACTTTACAATGTTTTTTTTTTGTTTTTGTTTTTAATTCTTTTTTATTCAATATTTCCAATATAAACATGTATAAAAAGTAAAAAAATAACATCACTAAGACATACAATGAATCAGGCAATACAAACAATACCAAAATGTATCACAGTCAACACATAAGGAACAGAATTATATCCTTAGTCTCTTCAATGCGTATAGCGGAGGTCACATAGTAGCATACTAGAGTAGATCTTAGTTGGACGTTAAAAGGTTGTGTGAAGAGTTAATTAATAACTTTAATTTACAATGTTTAAACGCTACTTTCTTTATTTCCTGATCTACCTTACAGGTTTGCCACATTGGTTTTAGTTTGCTTCTTTTATATTTGTTACCAAAGGGTATAAATTTATATGTATATTTTTGTAGGGTTAGTTTGAAGGTATTCCACTTACCTTCTGTGTTTTTTACCATAGTGTCCCGATTTCCAACAAGAGTTGGGAGTTATGCTTAGTACAAGAGAGCATGTAAAAGTTATACATGGCCACAAAAAATGGCTGACCTCGCAACACAAGTTTTACAATGACCTGAAGATTTCTGCTTTGTATAGACTCATGTGCACAATCAGTATTCACACATTGTAAGAGCAGTAATTATTTGGGATAATTTCCTTTATGCTTTTTAAATACTTTAAAATGTTACTTTTTTACTTATCAGGCTCCAGCCAC
The DNA here is from genome assembly GCA_036172795.1 of Pelodytes ibericus. NCBI lineage: Eukaryota > Metazoa > Chordata > Amphibia > Anura > Pelodytidae > Pelodytes > Pelodytes ibericus. The sequence goes on from CM069857.1 coordinate 60,610,891, forward strand.
ATGCTGAGATCTTAGTAGGCGGTTCAGTAGATGTGAGTGAAATAAATATATTTAGAATACTAAATAATAGAATAATTATATAACTTTAATTTGCATGAAAGAAAAAAATAGGTAATTTTCAAGTCAACAAAAGTATTAAGACAGGAAAACATGAAACATTATTGACAAAATACGGATAAAATAGTAGAGAAAATGGGGATAGCCCCAAGTCACTAAAAAAGCATCATTAACACTATAAATCACTCATAGTCACAGACTGTACCTTTTTCTACACCTGCTATCCACAGCTGCCTTTTTAATTGCAGCTCTGGGAGTAACTAATATGGCCTATCCACTATTTCCAGGGATTTTATTTCTCTACCACAATAGAATTGCCAGCTCTCCTGTGGCATCCATTAATTTCATACAGTTGTTTGCACATCTCTTAAAAATGTATGAGATGACTCAGAGGCAGTTGGCACAGTTTCTGTAAACAGCCTAATGTTAATGATTGTATGTATTGTGCACTCAGATCTATCTAAATTTAAGTATAACTTGCTTTAAACTCGCTCATCCTTAAAGCCCTAGTGGTGTAAGGCTCTGTGTGTTCTAAGCCATCCGGTTTGGAAACGGTCCATCCAAAGAAAGGATTTTTGGAGATAAACCAAGTACTCTTCTGAAATTTTCAGCACTTTTTTTTTTTGTAAATGTAACAAACAAACATGAAAATGCACTTAGTTTATGTTTTAACAGAGTACTGATATTTTTCACCAAACAAGGCCTGGTTGAGGTAACTTGTGAAGAGTTTAAAATGTCTCACTAATCCATCTAGTCCTGAACACAATGGATTCTTTATCCCTCTTTGTGACAAGAAACTCTACAAGCTATAGTAGTGTTTATCACGATGAAAAAGCACTTACTCCCAGCCTTGAGATTTTATTGCACCTATTCATTTTATTTAACAATATATTTGAATTTCTCACAGAATGCACTGTCTTTGGTTTTGTGTAATTGGTGTTTTTATCATGTAGCAAATAAATCAAAACATTCACCATTGGTAGCCATAAATTTGCATTGTCAAACATACTGTACCATCACTGGAACATACCATAACATGTTTCATCAACAGGGTTGCACAGGACTCTGCAACGTGCTAATGTAGCGGACAATGTACCTTTCATATAGGCTTAGGAGTAGTGCACAGTGCCAAATGGTGGCTGCAAAGGCTATAAAAATATGGCATTTATTAAAAGGGGTATTGACTCATGAGAAGATGATATTATTCTTCCTCTTTAAAGGTCCAAGGTGAGACTCCGCCTTGAATATGCAGTTTAATTCTGGGACCTTTTAGAAAAAAAAGACATTATGGAACTAGAGATAGTACAATGGAGAGCTACAAAACTAATAACGTGAATGGAAAGCTTTATATAAAGAAAAGCTTATAAAGTTAAGTTAGTGGCACTTGCAGAAATTACAGGTTTTCCTTTGTTAGAATGGAAATGTTTGTTTCTTAAACTGTGTCCCTTTCTGTTATCAAACTGGCTTCACGCCCGGCTTCGTAAATAAAAAGTTTAGACCATTTTGTCTTGCTACGCCAGGTCATGTTCTTCATTATTATTATTTTTTCATGACCTTGTCTACTTGCCAAGTAATCAATACTTAAGGTTTAATCAATGTTTTGTTGACTGACAGCGGTTTACCATTCAGTAAACTGCAGTTACCTATTTTAATATATTATGTCTTACTTATATATTATCATGTGGTAAAAATATCAAAGAGAATGGGTCCAAGTACAGATATCTGAGGTCCCCTGCTGGAAAAAAGACCTTGTTCATAATATACTCCATTGAGTAATGGAATAATTAAGAAATTCTTTTTTTTTTTTTAATCTGACCCTTAAAAAAAAAAAACGCGCTTGAAGGCAGAGACGGAGGTGAGAAGGGCTCGGAAGAAACCTCCGTGCTGCCTGTTCGGCTCCCCGTGCAGTGTGACACGGAAGTGCCGACAGTCACGTGACCGGCACGCTGACGTCAGACGCACGCCGGGTCACGTGATCTGTTGGCACAACCGCCTGGGAGCCGAACAGGCAGCATGGAGAAGACCATGCTGCCTGCCACTAGCCACCAGGGAAAGGTAAGTGCTGGGGAGATGGGGGGATGTACTGGGGAAATTGGCAGGGGATTATTAATGACAAATAACACTGGCATATTATTGGGCAAATTGGCTGTGGGATATTAAATGGCAAATACTGGCATATTATTGGGCAAATTAGCAGGGGCATATTAAATTGCAAATAACACTGGCATATTATTGGGAAAATTGGCTGGGTCATATTAAATGGCAAATAACACTGGCATATTATTGGGAAAATTGTCAGGGGCATATTAAATGGCAAATAACACTGGCATATTATTGAGCACATTGGCTGGGGCTTATTAATGGCAAATAACACTGGCATATTATTGGGCAAATTGGCAGGGGCATATTAAATGGCAAAGAATACTGGCTTAATATTAGGCAAATTGGCTGGGGCATATTAAATGGCAGAATAACACTAGCATATTATTGGGCAAATTGGCAGGGGATTATTAATGACAAATAACACTGGCATATTATTGGGCAAATTGGCTGTGGGATATTAAATGTCAAATACTGGCATATTATTGGGCAAATTAGCAGGGGCATATTAAATTGCAAATAACACTGGCATATTATTGGGCAAATTGGCTGGGTCATATTAAATGGCAAATAACACTGGCTTATTATTGGGCAAATTGTCAGGGGCATATTAAATGGCAAATAACACTGGCATATTATTGAGCACATTGGCTGGGGCATATTAATGGCAAATAACACTGGCATATTATTGGGCAAATTGGCAGGGGCATATTAAATGGCAAAGAATACTGGCTTAATATTAGGCAAATTGGCTGGGGCATATTAAATGGCAGAATAACACTAGCATATTATTGGGCAAATTGGCTGGGGAATATTAATGGTAAATTATACTGGCATAATATTGGGCAAATTGGCAGGGGCATATTCAGTGGCAAATACTGGCATATTATTGGGCAAATTGGCTGGGGAATATTAATGACAAAATAATACTGGCATAACATTGGGCAAAATGGCAGGGGCTGATTAAATGGCAAATACTGGCATATTATTGGGGAAATTGTCTGTGACTTATTAATGGCAAATAATACTGGAAAATTATTGGGCAAATTGGCTGGGACATATTAATGGAAAATGATACTGGCATATTATTGGCCAAATTAGCTGGGGAATATTAATGGCAAATAATATTGGCAATGTGTATGTAATGGGGTGATGGAGGCATGTAAATTGGTTGAATGGGCATGTCCTTGGTGTGCAACGTGGATTATGGGTCATGTCGTGGGTGTGCATCGCGGTTAGGGGGGGTGCCCAAAATTTGCCCAAAACCAAGATACACCACTGGCCTAATCCATTCAACAATATTGGACCCCAGACTCTAAGCTTGCAGTTTATTGAGAAGTCTTCTATGTGGGACAGTATCAAAATCAAAAGACTGAAATCTAAATAAGCAGTTTCTACTGCACCATCGTGAGCTATTATTTTAGTCAAATAATCAAAAAAGAAGTAAATATAATATTTAGTTTGCCATGATCTACCTGAAGTAAACCCATGCTTTTTATGATCTTGAAATGGGTCTAGGACACTTCCACGCCGCATCTTCATCGCTGACAGTTCAGCGCGGCAGTTAGAACGCTAAATTGTCAGCAATGAAGAATAACGCGGCCGTTACATCGCGGCCGCGGCTATGTAAGAGCTGACAGTTCAGCACTGAACTGTCAGCTCTTACAAATGTACAAGTAAAAAGAAAATAACCCCCCCTAATAAATGATTCCCAAACCCCAATACTAACACTAAACCCCAATACTAACACTAAAATTAACCCCAATACAAAAATTAACCCCCTAAACCCTAATACTAACCCCCGACCCCTAATACTAACCCCCGAGCCCTAATACTAAAATTAACCCCCTAAACCCAAATACTAACCCTAATACTAACCCTAATACTAACCCCCGAGCCCTAATACTAAAATTAACCCCCTAAACCCTAATACTAACCCTAATACTAACCCTAATACTAAAATTAACCCCCTAAACCCTAAAACTAACCCTAATACTAACCCTAATACTAACCCCCGAGCCCTAATACAAAAATTAACCCCCTAAACCCTAATTCTAACCCACTAAACCCTAATTCTAAACAAACTAAAATAGCTAAAATACTTACCTTTAGCGATGAAATATCCCGCAATTAAATCTCCAGCGACGGTCTGTCTTGATGTGTAGAGTCGGCAGTGAAGCGGCTGCGCGGAAGCAGCTGCGATGAAGAGTCCCATCCCCCTTGAAAACTATGTGACTTTAGATGTTCAACAATCACAGCCTTTAACATTGTTTTCAATGATTTCCTCACTACTGATGAAAAAAACTTTATGGCCTATAGTTGCATGACTCCTCCATACTACCTTTCTTGTCAATAGGAAAAACACAGCTGAAGTAGAACCTCTTCCTCTATAAACTCACATGTATCAAATTACTTTTTTGTCTTTTTTCCAACTAAGGTCACTTTCCTTAATTTTCATCTGTAAAAACTGAACAAAAATATTAATTGATTCAGTCAGCTAGACCTTTAAGATATTCTACATATCTTCCTTCTTTTTACATTTAACTAATTCTTGTTTTATTTTCCTTTTCTCATTTATGAATCTAAAAAAAGTTGTATCCCCCTTGTTCACTGACTGAGCTATTTTCTCTTCTGAATGTGCTTTGGAAGCTTTTATAATGAGCTAAAGGCCCTCAAGGCATGGTCTGGTTCTTGGGCATGCAGCTGGATAGTGAGCTATTCAATGTAAGTGTTTGGTTCAAGTATGTATTCTGCTTTCTTTCATGATACATACTGAATTATTACCTTCTTCTCTTATTGCTAGTATGCACGTGCAATGACACGTTTTTGCTTTAAAACACCTTAAAGACCAATGGGCATTCCATGCCATCACGGCATTTTTTTCCATTTGGCATAGAAAATCATCGATTAAAATGAGCAGTGGACGCAATCAGGTGAGGTTGCTGTAATGACTCAATGTTGAGGCATTAAGCAATACCGAAATCTGGTGTCAAAGTGACTCACGATCACTCCACAAAGCAAAAGCAGGTGCCATATTGGAATGGAAGTTAATTTAGTTTTAGGGTTAGGGTGATGATAAGGCTTGTAGGAGAAAATGGTTAGGAAATAACAACAGAAAAGCATGTAAACATTAACTATTTCTAAACTTAGGAGAAATTAAAATGAGATTCTTATTTGCAGGTTTTCTCATTAGCTTTTATAGTAAAAGATTTTCAAAGTAAAACTCAGAAAAATAGTTTTTTCGTTCACCATATTTTTATTTTACTGTTAATTACATGATCAAAATAAAGTTTTCCAAAAACAGTATCGTTCTTAATGGGTAACCCCAGTTTGTCGAGTGAACCCATAACATCAGGATGAAGTGGTCTGTCAAAATTTCTATAAGGAAAACAGTTCAAAAATAAGAACTTCAGCGATCATGATTTGCTACACTGATTCCAATATAATATGGGCGTTGTGTCTTTCCCATAGTTGATGGAAGATAGTTACTAATAACAGTAGTGGTTAAAAGTATGTTTGTTATAAGTTTGTTGCAGCAAAATGTGTCCGTAATAGCTCTAAAGGTGATTTAAATATTTTTTACACGTATCAACTTGCCAGGGGGAAAGGTTGAGTGAGGTGTGTGAAGAGGTTAATAAACAAACGGAATGTGGAATTATAACCATCAGTAGGTGAAGATGTTAGTGGTTTACACTGGGTATTTATGTATCTTTTTGAATTTTCTGCAGACATTTCTATTCTTGCTGCTGGCACAGAAAGAGCTCAGTACGAATCTGCTGCTAACACTATGTATACATCATTTTAATCATATTTCATTCTCAACATCCACAGTGTAAACGATGTTTCCATGTTAGAGTACCTGTAAGGCTTTGTGTGGGCCCCACTGAGTAACAAAACAATATCTGAAGCTAGATCAGGAAAGACAAAAGACTGACAGAACTGAAGACGTTTTTGGCAGAAGGATTGTGGGAGAATAAAAAAAAGGCTAGAAAAAAAAAAAGAGGAAGATATCTCTGAGAAAAGAAGAAGGAAAACAGGAGAGTTGAGAGGAAAGAGGAGGGAAGGATAATAATTGACAATTCAATTGTCTCAAGTGAAGCAACACTGCAGCAGTGGTTCTAAGTGTTATCCTACACTGGAGAGAATACTGTAAGTAAATGGAGCGAGCCAAAAGGTGCTGCATAAGTAAGACACATACCTTTTAACTGTTGCTTTTGCAAATACTTGACATACTTTAAAAACAGGTAAATCTAAGGACTTTATACATGAAAGAGGGATCTGCATGGAATTGACAAGTGAATTGCAAAGGTAAGGCCAAAGTAGCCTATTTGAGGCTAAAGTAGCAGAGTTGAAAGTTTAGCTGAATTGGAGAATTTTTCCAACTTCCAATCCCCTTGTCAATTCCTCTACATCAATAAAGCCTTGGTTGTAGTCTTCTTCTCAAATGTTGTAACTAGTATCCAAGGCTAAGGAGCAACATTTACTGGACTTTGTGGTGGATAATGGTGTTCTAGGCCCCTACAGAGACCATGCATGGACACTAGTGTCCCTGTGCAGCCAATTTGGCTATATCTGTCAGTATCCAATCTAATATTCATGGAATTATTTCCAAATTCCAAACTCCCAGTCATACATTTGTAATTAGTGTATCTTATGTTTTGATATAAGGAACAAACATAATTATGTACAGCTCAAAAGTCAAGGTGCAAAATATGTTATCAGAGGCAGATCACCGAATAGATAGCACTGACTGTACTTTGTCAGGAAAAATGTTGTACATAGCTTTATTGGATGCATCAAAGGGTTTAGGTGAACGGAGAACAAATAGTTTCTAGTCGGCTGAGGATGGTGTTAGCTGCAGTCTGGCAACAGCTGTAAATAATTTGCCTGATTATTACTATGTAACTGCACAAACCAGACAAAGATGAAACATTTCGAAGATTGCTTTTCTCACATCTGTTTATCTCTGCAGGTCTGTAACCCAAGGGATACAGCGTTCAAGACGGATTACTGAACAATTACCATCTAAAGACTACCATGGGATGCTACAGTCCTAGTCCCACCGCTTCACCTGCTCTTACTGACAGATAGACAAATTAGGACTGACTGATTATGGGACACAGAATTTAGAAGCAGGATTTTGTTTATATAATGGGAAAAAATAGGCCAAGAGGCATTTTCAGCACAAGCAGAACTAATGTAGGGTTGGGGCAGCTCCGATCTGTAGTGTCGCTCTCCCTCATAGTTCTTTATAAGACAGATAGGCAAGGGAGGGTTTGCAAAAGTGCTGTGGTTGTAAAAGGGCTTGGCAGGGCATAACATACAAGTAATACTGGTTATAAATTCCTCACTCTATAATCAGGTCTTAAATACAACGTACAAGTCTTAAAAGTTCAGGGAACTCAGGATGTCCAGCAGTCCTAGAGGTGACTGTCCATGTATCCCTGGCAGACATGGCCTGTCTGTGACTCCAGCCACCCTGTTTATTTTCTGCTAATATTTATACCAAAAGCTGCACTTTTTGTATTCTCCTGGCAGCAGGGACTGGATCAGTGCCTCACCTGGCTGCAGACACACACTCCCTCGCCAACACACATATTGCTGTTGGCTCTTTACACAAATTCCCTGGACACAGAATTCCTAATGCCGAAACACAGCACATGAGAGAGAGGGGGAACAGCTGTGCAGAAATGTTTGGGGGGACTAAGGGCCACAGCTGTGTCAGGTGAGAGATAGCTGTGAAGAATATAGAGATGACAATAAATGTAGCAATAATAATAATTAACCTTTACAAATAAAATACCACATTTTTCTGAAAAGTATGGATTCCCTTTCAATATGTAAGCATAGAATTTGTATATGGTATCTCTGCTGGTGCCATATGTTACTGGATTAATGCTACACCCTTAACCAACTTACTGTTCCTCTTGTACAAAGCTTACCACTGTCATAACTTATTTTTGCATCTGTAACTTCCACACTGCAATAATCTGGTACCAGTTAACTGTTGTATTTGTAGTCAGTTTCTTACTGCTTGTATGTCCAACTTACAGTCCATGTCATCAGCCATTTGTCTATTTCTAGGCCAGGGTCCAAAAGTTTGCCACTCCCCAACATCAAATGCCTCTTGCACTCCCCACTTGTCTGTGGAGGTCAGAGTGTCAGGGTTCACATGACCTCCTGGTGCTCATAGAGAGGATGGTGTACAGCTGCCCACAACTAGAGACCAGAGAATCCCAGGATACAATCTGGGTGGTGTCAAGTCCTGTCGGTGAAATATTGTTGTTGGGCAATTCATGTGTGTGCAGTCCGGGTGCTGGGGAAGTACCGCGTGTGCAATTTGGGTGCCATCATATGTCCAGTGTGTGCAATATGGATGCTGGACAAACCCCATGCATGCAATCTTGGTGCTGGGGCAAGTCCTGTGGGTGCAGTTTGGGTTCTGGAACAAATTCTGTGCATGCAATCGAGATGCTGGGCAAGTCCTACATGTGCAATCTATGTGCTGGGTAAGTCCAATGTGTGCCTTTTGGACGCTGGACCACATGCTGTGTGTGAGTGCTAGGGCAAATATACTTGATGCAAGCTCTGTGTTGGAGCCAAGTCTTGTGGGTGCACAGTCTTAGTGTTCAGTCAAGTCATGTGGGTGCAATTTAGGTGCCTGAGCAAGTCCTGTGGGTGCAATCTCAGTGCTTTGGGAAGACCAGTGGGTGCAAGCTAGGTGCTCTGGCATAACCTGTGAATACAATGTGGGTGCTTGACAAGTCCTGTGTGAGCAATGTTGGGGCTCTAGTAAGATCTGTGGGTGGTCTGGAAAGACCTATGGGTGAAAGTTAGGTGCTGTGGCAAGCTCTGTGGGGGCAATGTGGGTCCTGATGCATGTTATATGGGTTCAATTTGGTGTTGTGGGTGTGATGACAGTAATGAAAAGAGGGCAGTAGAAATTGAGGCAAGGGGGCAGAGGAAGGAAAGAAAAAACAAGGAATGCATTTTTTTTCTAAAACAGTTTCATTATCTGACAACTATACATTACCACTGCCTGGAGAGGGAGGGGTGCCATGGGGGTTGCCCACACAGGGCACCTTACACCTAAGGACATCTCTGGACCCCTATTCATACTTTTACATCTTGCGCATGGATTTAATGAATCACTTGACACCAGGCATAAATTACTGATTTGCACAAATTAGGCCAAAAATTTTGAAAAAATAAGTTGGATTAAAAGTTTTTTAATCAGTGGTTTATTCACTAATGGGTCTACTCAGTATAGACTGATGGCTTCAATGTCCAGAATGATGCGGATACATCGGGGGCAATTCAGCAGCCGAATGTGCTCCCAAATAACAGTGCAATTTGGCCACCAATAATTTCTGAAACCAAAACTACCGTAGTCCCAAACGCACCAAACCAAAACATACCTCTATTATCCCCATTGACCTCTATTGAAAGGAAAATAAAATAAATACAAATAATAAGGCTAACTTTAAATGCCTGAAATGCAGTTATTTTAGCTGAATTCAGAGTATGTTCGGGGTTGATTGGGGCATATTGGCAGAGCCGGCACTACCAATAGGCAAACTAGGTGTTCGCCTAGGGCGCCAACTCTAGGGGGGGGCATATGCTTTTGCAGCCCGTTTTTTTTTTTTTACTTTCTTTAAATCTGCATGCCAGGGATGCCTCCTGGGTTAGAGGAGCTGGCACACTAGCCTTTTATGCGCCCCAACACACTAGCTTCAGCGCTCCCACCCTTGTGGGGAAGTCAGAGCATCTGAGGTTACGTGACCTGCTGGTGCTCTGACTACATTGAATGGTGGGTAGCGCAGCGGCGTGGGCAGAGCCTCAAGGACAATTTGACTTGCCCCAGTATCTGGATGCTGGGGCAAGTCATATGTATTTGATTTGAGAGTAGTGTGTGTAAGTGGCAAAGTGTGTGTTTGTGATTGGCAGTGTGTGTGATTGCCAGAGTGTGTGTGTGTGTGTGTGTGTGTGTGATTGGCAGAGTTTGTGATTGACAGAGTGTATGTGTGATTGACAGAGTGTGTGTGTGTGTAGATCACAAGTGTACCCATTCACCAATCACCAAAAAGTGTATTCTAAAAAGATTGACTGTGGTTATTATACTTTGCAACTTATTATTTTTATGTTTGTGCCATGCATACTGTATTGGAAAAACTTTAATAAAAAAAAACTACCTTTACACAAAAAGTTAAATGGCCATGTATGTGTTAAATGAAACAAATTCATTACTCTCACTTTAATCTAGTTACCTGTTCCAATGCAGTACGTACATAAAAACAGATTATAATAATTTTCATAAGAACAAATTGGCAGCATTCATCTAATAAAAGTACGGTAATAATGGTCCAGCAGAACAAAACTGTGAAATGATGAAGTCATAAACTTTTTTTTTAAATGCTTCACTGATATGAACGAACATGTTCATAACCAACATATCTGTGAGCGAAACTGAACAGCAATGACGTAAGTAGAGAGGAAGATGAGGGTAGTAAAACACTTGTGCAAAAGCTAGATCTTTTTCAATACAGCTTAGTGGTTGTGTCTTTTAAATAAATACCAGTTTAGTTCACTCCTCCACTCTAAAAAGGATTGTTATGTCTATATAATAACGGCAGGAGTTTGAACCCGCTGTGAAGCACTCAGCAATTGGTCTTATGGTTTTCCAGGAGGAAAGAGGAGTATGTGGAAAATGAATACAGATTTGTGATTGCAGCTGCAGAGTAATAAATATATTTTGCCCTCTTCAGCTCTTTAATTATTCCCCAGCTCAAAAAGTGGTTTGATGTCGATCCTGGTCCCACCTGATTCAGGATGCTTGATATTCAGGACAGTAAGAAGTCACTGACCTTTAGCTGAAGGTTGAATGAACAGAGGAGACCTATGCAGATATATTTTGTGTCCAATGAAACAATACACCTGCACATGTCCTGTCTTATAGACACTTGTATGAGAGAGAAGAGGAGTGCATGTCTTGCTGAGATATATTTCGTGATAACCCTTTCACTGTAACTTAGCTTTGTGTTGCTGAAGTTAAAATATAAGCTGAAAAGCCATTTTATTTTCAGTGGAGGCTTCCTTGTAAGTTTTGTTTAAAAAGCACATGAGCACATAACTATGGCTTTATGTGCTCAGTAAATGGCTTCTTGGTGCTCCAAACACAATATTACTTTGATGGCTTTGTGCTTCCATGCACACCCTAGGACCACCATATACCGCTGTCATACAAAGCATATCACACAACCATATAACACCCACACAGGACTTATACACAGTACAGTATCATAGTCAAACCGCAAAGAACCTATCATATCATGCCAATACATCACTTATTAACTACAAGTCACGTATATTAGCCAACATTTCTGGATTTCTGATGCCCTGCATCATCACTAGTCACAGGGAGTGCGAGCAGCACTTACTGAGTTTTGTGTGTGTTTCACACATGGAGTTTATGCTGCCCGCGTCTCCTCCACGCTTCAAGGAAGAGTGGGAGGGGGAGGGAGAACAAAGGAGGAGGAGATGAGAACAGAGGGGGAGAAACAGAGGAGTGGGGGGGACAGAAAGGGGGGGGAGAACAGAGATGGGGAGGAGAGATAGAGAGAACAGAGAGCGGGAGGAGGGGTAGAGAGAACAGAGATGGGGAGGAGGGGTAGAGAGAACAGAGATGGGGAGGAGGGGTAGAGAGAACAGAGATGGGGATGAGGGGTAGAAAGAACAGAGATGGGGAAGAGGGTGAGAGAGAGCAGATATAGGGAGAGGGAAAGAGATATGGCGAGAGGGAGAGAAGTATGAGGAGAGGAAGGAGAGGGAAAGATATATGGAGGAGGAGAGATAAGAGATATGGAGAGGGGAAGGAGAGATAAGAGATATGGGGAGAGGGAAGGATGTATGAGGAGAGGAAGGAGAGGGAAAGAGATATGGGGAGGGGGAGGAGAGATAACAGATACGGGGGAGGATGAGAGACAGACAGATATGGGGTGTGGGGAGAGGAGAGACATACATGGGAAGGGAGAGATATATAAAATGGGGGAGATGAAGAGAGACAAACATGGCAAGAAAGAGGAAAGGGACAAACATGGCAAGGGAGAGAGACATACATGGAGGGAGAGGAGACAGACAGACATAAGGGTAGAGAGGAGGGGAGGGGCCATGGGGGTGGCCCGCACAGAGCGCCGGAACACTTACGGCCGACCCTGGTTATTAGTTATCAACCCATCAATCACTCTGGAGTCAGCTTCCATACAGCAACTATAATCCACATAGCACCCATCACAGATTTATCACTTACACAGCATCAGTAATCCATCTACGTAGCAACGATCTCACAAGTAGCCCCTACCACTAAAGAAAATCATTTACCTATAGTATTCAAAATGAAGAGTAACCTTAGCTAGTTCTAGTATTCCTCAGCATTCAGAATATGAGGAGGCAGTATGGAACCACTCAGTAGACCTTCTGATATTTAGAATTCACCCCAATGAAGCTCTGCACAATGGCTGGCTGTCTCATGGAAGGAGAAACAGAAATATAGGAAAATATTGGGGTAATTATGGTCAGGATGGCATTACAAACTGGTTGTAGTATGCCATTCAGTGCTTTTCTCTACTAAGGACAGCAGTCATTCTTCAGCTATCACCATCATTTCTTCCTTCACTTGTCAATTCCTTAGCACATGCTGAAGTTGGCCTCACCATACCTTGACTTGTAGCCCACCTCAGCTTTGTGCTCCACAGATCTTTAAGTACTGTTTGTATTTTTTGGCTTACTACATTAGTGGGCAGAGGCCAGAGGCTGTCTAAAATGTGTTTGCATTTTCTAACTCGAACATAGACACTGTAAACGACTGTATTTCCAATACAATAAAATGTGTATGTGAATCCCTTGTGACAGAATATTTCAGAATATTGCGCCTATCCCCATGCCAAGTAACTAGACTGCAATTAATTACAATTGAAAAGGAAAATGTGAGGTGCTTGTTTAGTGTTTATGTGGTTATTTACTGGTGAGCAGTATGAATGAGTTCAGTACACGTAATATTAAGGTGCACCAAGAAAAAATGGAAATATTTTGTGTACTCGTTAATGTGCCAAGAGAAATAGTATTTTTCCATGGCTTGTCATGTGTTGGCATCGACCCATTCTGTCCTATGGTTTGATTATTCACTTTGACATGTGGTTGCATTAATAATGATACAGAACTTCACACTGAGCCTCTTTTTACTTGTTGTTATGCCACTTATTTTAAACACCTTATTTATATAATGGGAAGCATCATAATTGACACATATAGGCATATGGGACCTTTACATTGTTTTAGACCTTGATCCTGTACCAATGACCTTGACCTTGAGTCCTGCTTCCTGTTTCTGTTAGTCAATTGCTTGAGACATATCAAATCCAATGGCACAACCTGCGAACTATGAATGGGAAAACCTATGTCTTTGGCTGTGTAGACATCATCTCTTCACAAGTTTCTAACTTAAGGCAACCCGCATTATACATTTTATCTTTATCGGTAGTGCATAGCTAAACTATGGGATTTATTCATATAGCACTGAATTTCTGTAATTTGGGTACCCAAAATGCGGTTCAATTCTGTGATGAGACTTGCTCCAGTTAACAAGACTTTCATGTACCACCACACTGAACCTGAATTGACAATAATTTGTAATTGAAATTAACATAATTGGCTCAAAATGCACCAAATCAACAACAAATAGCCTCAAACTTCCTTTTATTTCATTGTCAAATTGACAAGATTGTTACTCTGTCGGATTGAGTCAAACTGTGCCGATTTGCCACTTTATTAACAGCAGAGCCTACTTAAATTATTAATAAATTATTTTATTATTTTTTATATAAAAATTCATAAATATATATTTTATTTTTTTTAACCCTTCCTTCAATGAGTTGATCAGCTGGTATTAGCGACCAGTTCCTTTCAGCAACTGTTACCATAGTTCCTCACCTGGCTGATTTTAGCCATCCCTTTTGCTTCTTAGTACAGGTATTTAAGCAGCCAGTCTCAGTTGCTCCTTTGCTCTTGCATTGTTTCTGGCTTCCAAGTGCAGTTTCTGTGATACTTGTGTTTGACCTGGCTCGGCTGACCTGCCTTCTTAACTATGATGATCTCCATTCTCCTGATTCCGGTTCTTCTGACATCGATCTTTGGTTCCTGACCCCGTCTTGCCTGCTAGATTTTTCTTTTGGACTATTTTTACCATTTTTCTATTTATTATTACTAAAGATGTTTTGCATCTTACTTTCTGTTCCTGATCGCTAACACCCTGAATTCACCAAGTAATTTGTCACCCACTTAGACACATTGCCAAGTGTGCCCCCAAAACAGCTTGTTCATGTCAGCTTTGACCAAACAGCTGCTTGTCCGTGTCAGATTTGTCCTCATTAAGCTGGTCAGTGCCAACTTGGCCCACAAGCTGCTTGTCAATGACATCTTTGTTCCCAAACAGCTTGTTAGTGCCATATTTGTCCCCATAAGCTGGGCAGTGCCAACTTGGCCCCCAAACTGTATACCAGTGCAATATTTGTGTCCAGAATGTGTGTATGTGTCATCTTTTCCCCAAACAATATCTTTCTCCTCATCCAGTTTGTCTGTGCCATTCAGCTTGCCTATGCCAGCATTGGCATTCAATATGACACCGAGGGCTCCCACCTGGACATCTGACACCCAGGGCAACGACTCTAATGAAAAACTGCAAGCACAAGGGGCAGAGATTTAACCCCCCCCCCCCCCCCCCCCCCCCCTGCTGATCCTGACATTTAGAGGCTGATCCTGGTGTTTCTGTTGTGCCCCTTCAAAGCCTAACTTTATTATTATTGATGACAAAAAACATTTTAGAAAAGATTTATTTGAATTTATAATAAAACATTTCTTGTTTGTGTTTATTTATGACACCTGCACACACTCTCATATGTTGGGGAACCCTTCAGTTTGCACAGTGGAGAATGTTGCATTGCAAATCAATGTTAGCATCCTCACTTTGGAAATTAAATGATACTCATGCTAAATGATGGGAGGATTGTCAATGATTATCAAAATCCAGTGATGTGATGACAAAACACCACCGGTACTGTCATTCCAGAAGAGGTGTCGGTTTTTTAAATTAAATATGTTAATGTATATTCAGAGCCAGCCATGCAATGGCGCTGGTTGGGCCAATTGACCCAGACAGCACTATAAGGGAGGGCGGCATGCCTTCTTTTCTGGGTGCAGGGAGCCTGGCACAGGAGGCACATGGCAGCAGCAGCTTTTTGGTGGAAGGGTGAAGAGCTCTTCCAGTCCCAGGTAACTCATGTATTTTACTGCTCATTGAAATGACATCCTAAGTTTGTGCATTTTACTGCTCATTGGCATGATATATAAATTTTATGTATTTAAAGCTCATCAACATGATATCCAAAGTTTACGCATTTAAAGCTCATTGGCATGATATAACGTTTATGCACTTACTTCTGAGTGATATCATATACAAAGTTTATGCATTTAAAGCTCCTTGGCATGATATATAAAGTGTATGCATGTATTGCTCATCGGTATCTTAATGGCATGTCATATAATTTTGCACATAGGCAATTTTAGGTTTAATTATCGTGATATAACATTAAGGATGTGGTCATGTTTTGGTGGACGTGGTGTCGGTGGGATTGATTTTAGTGTGGGGAACTGGAGGAGAGCAGCATTTCGTCGTTTGACCCAGGCCGCCCCTGTGTATATTCATACATACTAGTCAGGGCCGATCCTGGGTGGGTGCACGGGGTGCACCGCGCCCAGGCGCACGGGAGGAGAGGCGCTGAAGCAGGGAGCTCTCTCCCTGCCGTCCTCCTCCTTGTTAAAGCAAGCACAGCGCGACGGGAGCAAGCTCCGCCCCCGTCGCGTTCTGTGATTGGCTGCTGCCGGGAGGAGGACGTTCTCTAGAGTATCTGCCAAGACACCATAGAGAACATCCTCCTCCCTGCAGCCAATCACAGATCGCGACGGGGGCGGAGCTTTTCCCCGTTGCTCTGTGCTTGGATTAACAAGAAGGAGGAGGTAATAACAGTTGGGGGGGAAAGGGTTTGGGGTGTGTTAAAATATAAAATAAAAAAAGAAAGAAAGTGTGGAAGTGTCTGTGAATGTGTATAAGTGTGTCAATGTGTATAACTGTGTGTGTTTCTGTCTTTGTAAGTGTGTGTGTATGTGTATAAGTGTGTATGTGTGTGTCAATGTGTATAACTATGTGTGTGTTACTGTCTGTGTAAGTGTGTGTGTATGTGTATAAGTGTGTAAGTGTGTGTCAATGTGTATAACTATGTGTGTGTTACTGTCTGTGTAAGTGTGTGTGTGTATGTGTATAAGTGTGTATGTGTGTGTCAATGTGTATAACTAAGCGTGTATTACTGTCTGTGTAAGTGTGTGTGTATGTGTATAAGTGTGTATGTGTGTGTCAATGTGTATAACTATGTGTGTGTTACTGTCTGTGTAAGTGTGTGTACATGAGTGTCTGTGCAAGTGTATCCTATGTCTAAGTGTGTAAAGGTGGCTGTGTTTGTATTTATGTATGTGTGACAGTGTGTATAAGGGTGCCTGTCTAAATGTATGTCTGTGAGGGTGACTAAGTGTGTAACTGTGTTTGTGTGACTGTGTATTTATGGATGACTGTGTGCAGGGCCGATCCTGGGCGGGTGCACGGGGTGCACCGCGCCCAGGCGCACGAGAGGAGAGGCGCAGAAAGCAGGGAGCTCTCTCCCTGCCGTCCTCCTCCTTGTTAAAGCAAGCACAGCGCGACGGGTGCAAGCTCCGCCCCCGTCGCGTTCTGTGATTGGCTGCTGCCGGGAGGAGGACGTTCTCTAGAGTATCTGCCAAGACACCATAGAGAACATCCTCCTCCCTGCAGCCAATCACAGAACGCGACGGGGGCGGAGCTTTCCCCCGTTGCTCTGTGCTAAGATTAACAAGAAGGAGGAGGTAACAGTTAGGGTTTGGGGGGTGTTAAAATATAAAATAAAAAAAAGAAAGAAAGTGTGGAAGTGTCTGTGAATGTGTATAAGTGTGTATGTGTGTGTCAAGGTGTATAACTATGTGTGTGTTACTGTCTGTGTAAGTGTGTGTGAATGTGTATAAGTGTGTATGTGTGTGTCCAGGTGTATAACTGTGTGTGTTACTGTCTGTGTAAGTGTTTGTGTATAAGTCTGTATGTGTGTGTCAATGTGTATAACTATGTGTGTGTTACTGTCTGTGTAAGTGTGTGTGTGTGTGTGTGTATGTGTATAAGTCTGTATGTGTGTGTCAATTTGTATAACTATGTGTGTGTTACTGTCTGTGTAAGTGTTTGTGTATAAGTCTGTATGTGTGTGTCAATGTGTATAACTATGTGTGTGTTACTGTGTGTGTATGTGTGTGTCAATGTGTATAACTAAGCGTGTATTACTGTCTGTGTAAGTGTGTGTGTATGTGTATAAGTGTGTATGTGTGTGTCAATGTGTATAACTATGTGTGTGTTACTGTCTGTGTATGTGTGTGTCAATGTGCATAACTATGTGTGTGTTACTGTTTGTGTAAGTGTGTGTGTACGTGTATAAGTCTGTATGTGTGTGTCAATGTGTATATCTGTGTGTGTTACTGTCTGTGTAAGTGTGTGTGAATGTGTATAAGTGTGTATGTGTGTGTCAATGTGTATAACTATGTGTGTATTACTGTCTGTGTAAGTGTGTGTACATGAGTGTCTGTGCAAGTTTATCCTGTGCCTAAGTGTGTAAAGGTGGCTGTGTGTGTATTTATGTATGTGTGACAGTGTGTATAAGGGTGTCTGTGTAAATGTATGTCTGTGAGGGTGACTAAGTGTATAACTGTGTTTGTGTGACTGTGTGTATTTATGTATGACTGTGTGTATTTATATGTGACTGTGTATTTATGTGTGACAGTCTGTATTTATGTGTGGAGAGTGAGAGACAGGCATGGGGAATGAGTGCAGAGTGAGATACAGACATGTGGAATGAGTGCAGAGTGAGATACAGACATGTGGAATGAGTGCAGAGTGAGAGACAGACATGGGGAATGAGTGCAGAGTGGGAGACAGACAGACATGGAGTATGAGTGGAGAGAGAGAGACAGATATGGAGCATGAATGGAGAGAGAGAGAGACATGGAGCATGAGTGGAGAGAGAGACAGACATGAGGGAATGGGGAGAGAGAGAGACAGACATGAGGGTACGGGGAGAGAGAGACAGACATGAGGGTACGGGGAGAGAGAGACAGACATGAGGGTACGGGGAGAGACAGACAGACATGAGGGTACGGGGAGAGACAGACAGACATGAGGGTATGGGGGGAGAGAGAGAGACACGTGAGTGACTTGGTGGAATATTATTTATCACTCTTTGTGTACTTCTTTTCAAATGATGCTCAGCCAGACTAATGAGAGACTTTGGCTGGTTGGCATCATGGGAACAGTAGTTAAAACTCATTCTGCTAGCCAGCAAAAAGTCTCCCATGTTGCTGGCTGAGCATCATAGAAATAAATAAAACCACTACACAGTATTATGGCAAAATATATATCTTTATTTAAAATAAACGTTGGTCCTTTACATTAAAATAAAGTTTTCTCCCTCCCCCTCTCCCCAATATTGAAATGGGCATGCCTGGAACAGAAATGTCTAAAGGGGAGGAGTTTATAATATAGCCACGCCCATCCTTGGGCGCCAAAGGAAAACCTGCACCCAGGCGCCCGTGACCCTAGGATCGGCCGTGACTGTGTGTATTTATGTATGTGTGTGACAGTGTGTATAAGGGTGTTTTTGTAAATGTATGTCTGTGAGGGTGACAAAGTGTGTAACTGTGTTTGTGTGACTGTGTGTGTTTATGTATGACTGTGTGTACAAGAGGCCAGCATGGAGAACAGAAAGATTGAGATGGAAAAAGATAAGAGGGATGAGGGGAGAGACAGACATGGGGTATGAGTGGAGAGAGAGAGAGACAGACATGGGGTATGAGTGGCGAGAGAGAGACAGACATGGGGTATGAGTGGCGAGAGAGACAGACATGGGGTATGAGTGGAGAGAGACAGACCGACATGGAGCATGAATGGAGAGAGAGACAGAGACATGGAGCATGAGTGGAGAGAGAGACAGACATGAGGGAATAGGGAGAGAGAGACAGACATGAGGGTACGGGGAGAGAGAGACAGACATGAGGGAATGGGGAGAAAGAGACAGACATGAGGGTATGGGGAAGAGACAGACAGACACAAGGGTATGGGGAGAGACAGACATGAGGGTACGGGGAGAGACAGACAGACATGAGGGTATGGGGAGAGACAGACAGACATGAGGGTATGGGGAGAGAGACACGTGAGTGACTGACTTGGTGAAATATTATTTATCACTCCTTATGTACTTCTTTTCCAATGATGCTCAGCCAGACTAATGAGAGACTTTGGCTGGTTGGGAATCATGGGAACGGTAGTTAAAACTCATTTTGCTAGCCAGCAAAAAGTCTCCCATGTTGCTGGCTGAGCATGATAGAAATAAATAAAACCACTACACAGTATTATGGCAAAATATATATCTTTATTTAAAATAAACATTAGTCCTTTACATTAAAATACATTTTTCTCCCTCCCCTCTCCCCAATATTGAAATGGGCATGTCTGGAACAGAAATGTCTAAAGGGGAGGAGTTTATAATATAGCCACGCCCACCCTTGGGCGCCAAAGGAAAACCTGCACCCAGGCGCCCGTGACCCTAGGATCGGCCCTGATACTAGTGAATTCCCATATGGGATGTTTTAATATAGGAAATTAAAAAGAACATGTTGGTTGATGAGGGGATTGCACCATTTTGGCCAGAACTGAATATAAAAAAAATTAAAATCATCTATTATAATTTAAAATGTGCTATTTTGGTCTATATTTATCAGTAGATGTCACTGATATATGGGATCCAATCATATTTTAATATAGGAAATTAAAAAGAACATTTTGATTGATGAGGAGGATTGGAACATTTTGGCCAAAACTGAATAGTTTGAAAAAATATTCCAATCATCTATTATATTTTTAAATAAGCTATTTTAGCCTCATATGTGCAATTCTCCAATTCAAAATCCTTAGATTGATAGTAAAATAATTATCAGTGCAATTATGTGAAATTTGACGCTACATGAATAGGTAGGATCCTATGCTTTTCGTGTGAACTGATTGACTTGAATTAATAGTGCAAATACAGTTAAAATAGCCAAATTGCAATCAATCCCCCTCTAGACACTCTTCCCTCACCCCATCCATTCATCCATCTATCTCTTTCTCCCCCCTTTATTTTCCACCACCTTCTCATACAACACCCCCCCTCACCCCTCTCCATGATGCTCCATAATATCAGCGTCTTGTTTCTCTATCCCAGAGTGGTTACCCTCACGTTCTCCCTCATCTCACTCTATACCCCCCCCCCCCCCCCCATTTACATCCCTGATATATGTAATTAGACTACGACATAAGGTATGTTTTTATTATTCTTTTCATTTTTTACTATTTCTGTAAATCTACGTTCATGTTATTTGTTCTTTTTTCCATGTATGACTGATTGAACAAAAAGCAACCAAACAAGTTAACTATAATAAAAACTTACATTTAAGAAAAAAATTGGCAAATTGCACTCAAAATGCACTATACTGAATTGCTAAATTGCGTGATTTAACGAATTTCTTCTGCTCGGCTGCAATTAGGAGCTACATGAATAGACCCATTTGTGTTTGTCTTTGCCAGTTCCCTCTTATTAATGATATATATGAGGTTATAATTGGCACTTGGCTGTACAAACCTATGCACATGAATTTCAGCAATATCAGAGTAGAATCCTTTCCCTTACTGTACTGCTAATTTTCATTCTCACAAGAATTCAATAAATAATCACATTTCAGCCCAAGGGAGTTGGGATAAGCACAAAACAGAACACTGCCTTGAAAATAAAAATCATTTGTTGTGATTGATTAAAAAAAAGCAGGCCGTAATGTTGCTTTAACTAGGGTATGAGATACTGGAATCTATTTATAAAACCTTCTCTACACATTGCAGACAGCCTATTATTTTATTCTCCCATAAATTGCCTTTTAACCTCTGACTGCCAGAAATGTGTTCAGAACATAGCAGGGCAATGTGCTTCTAATCCTCTCTGGTTCTCAAAGGATGAGGACAGATTATAAAAAGAATGGGCAATACAACAGTACTTACTAACCTGGATTAATTCTGAATACTTCTCACACAAATCCATAATAAAAAAATACATTTCTGGATTTCAAAAGTTAATTAGAGGGTACAGTCTGGTAATCCGGTGGTTTTATACAAATAAGTGCCAAGTTTATTCTTCTTAGAAGCTTTATAGTTTTCTGTATGAAAGCACCACACCACACCCAGAGCTACTTTAGGGCTTTGCTGGGCCTCATTGACTATTTCCCCCCTTTCTCTATCAAGAAATGTTTCCCACAGGCCCGTAGAGTTTCCATTTTCTTTCTCCTCTTCAAACGTCCTTCAGCTTTCTTAAAATTTTAGTAATATAGAGATCTGTATACAAAAAGTCCTAAACATAAAGGTAATATTATCTCATAAGAAGCTTTTTTGGCATGTGGTCTCTCAATTTCTCTTCAAATCTAAAAATAGAGTCCACGGAATAACAGAAGAATCAATGGTCAACCCTGTATCCCACTCACAGGATAAAAGAAGAAGGATAGCCTCCATCGTGGAAACAGTTTAAAAAACAAAATCATATTTATTATATTAAAAACAAACTCAATGTAGCATCACCACAAAGTGTCTTATGTTAATTATTATTGGTTTACAATAGCTCTGGAGAATTCCTGTTCTCCATGTACTGACTTCCCTGTACTATATGTCTTGCTATTGTATCTTGTTAAGACAATTCTGACAACAAAAGTTTTTAAAAAAAAAATACAATGATAACAAAAATAAAAAAAAACTCACTCATTGTATTCAAAATGGATAAAGGATGGCACATTCTTAATCTCAACGCCTGCTGGACCTGAGTAACTCTGGGAAGCCTGATGTTCCATGAAAAGTCAATCTGTAGACCAGTATAGCAAGTGTGTTTTTAGTGTGCCTTAAGCCATGCTTGGCTATCTAGCACTGAGTATTCTGTTTTTCCGTTGTCTCTGTTTATTTTTAATTCTCTTTTATTTATATAAAGAAACATAGATACATGTGATAAGACCATTATACATTATCATGAACGTGAGTCAAACAGATATCATCTTTTGCATATATAAATTAAAACATGCCGTAAAACATGTAATTATTGTCTCTCATCTTGATTTCACAGTGTTAACTTTTCCGTTTTTAAGTAAGCTAATCATTTTCCATTTTTCGGAAATTTTGATTCCAATTTTGATTCCAATATTAGTTACACGGCAATATCTCTTCATCAAAACACAAAACGTTAATTCTACCAACAATCAACATCCAGGTAGTTTTCCCCGTTTACTGCCCTATTAATACATAGTGGGCTCTTCTTACATATAGAGATCTGTGGCAGTATATTGTACATCCAACACAGATAAAGAATGTGGGAACCAATCGTTTCCACAAATGCTGGGACCTCCAACTGCAGCAAGGGTCTTCTGGCCCCAAAAGCTGTGTAAAGGCAGTTGTTTGACCTTAATGCCTAATACTCTGATGTTGGTCCTTTTGCTAGTAGGTCCCAAGTAAACGTGTTCACATTACTTCACAAAGTGACACTCTAATTTACACGACAATTGTCTAGACAGGCACATCACGCACGAACGAGTAATCAAACGAGCATAGGACCCAATCAGCAATCGCGTAGTGTTATTGTTATAGTGTTAATGGGGGAATACCGCATTTGCTCGATTATAATACGATCCTGATTATAAGACGATCCCCCAAACTTTGGATATTCCTTTAGGAAAAAAAATAAAAGCCTGAATATAAGACTACCCTATAGGAAAAAAAAGTTTAACTTGTATATATTCACATGTAAATTGCTTTTTAATATTTAATAAAAATGATTATATTAAACAAATGCATTTCTTTTTTTATTTCCTTTTATGTGCCAATGCTGCCTCTCTCTCCCCCAGTGTTATCCCTCTCTCCCTCCCCCCAAACTTTTCTCTCTCCCTCTTGTCTTTCTCTTCCCCTCTCTCCCCCCCCCTTCCTAGCCTTGTCTTTATCTTCCCCCCCTCCCTCCCCTTGTCTTTATCTTCCCCCTCCCTCCCATTGTCTCTCTCTGCCCCCCCCTCACCTTTTTTATTGCTCCCTGGTGGCTAGTGGGGGCAGCTGGGGGATGTTTGCACGATACGTGCAGACATCCTCCATGCTGCCCGACACTTCCGACCATTATGACGGACAGCCGGTCCGTCATAATAGACAGCAGTGTCGGGCAGCATGGAGGATGTCTGCACTATCGTGCAGACATCCCCCGGCTGCCCGATTCTCCCTGGTGCCTAGTGGAGGCAGCGGAGGATGTCTGCACGGAAGGACCCGGCTTCATCATAGAAGTCCCGGCGGTCGTGCAGGGCGGCAGTAGGGGGAATGTGCGCTCATCGCGCAGACATCCCCGGCTGTTAGAGAGGGGGATCCAGGTCCCCTGCAGCTCTGTGGGGGACCTGAATCCCTGTCTAATAGTCTGACCTCGATTTGAGGTCAGATTATAAGACGACTTGAATATAAGACGAGGGGTATTTTTCAGAGCATTTGCTCTGAAAAAAACCTTGTCTTATATTCAAGCAAAGACGGTATTACGCTAAATGCCATTATTCCCTTACACAGTAGCAGTGCTTTAACCCATGGAATTTCATGTGATCTCTGTCTTCTGGAATATCATATTCAAAAGTAAAGTTTTGCCAGCCTTAACAGCCAGCATTGAATCTAGCAGATTGCCTTCATTAGGTCTCATTCCCAATACAATTTCTAGTGCAGTTATATGGAGTGTTATTGAGGAGTTCTGGTGGCATATTCCTATTAAATTTGGAGTATTATGCCTTCAAAGGCGTAGAGTTAAAGGCAAAAATTCGCCATGCTTTAGTTTCTAATGCTACAATCGTGTCTTGATGCTTAAAATATCATAAACAATAGTTATATAATACTTTACAAGCTCATGAAAACAGGAATTATAAATACAATGTCAAATGTTTATTAAAACAATAATAAAAGTAAATTTCTACAAATGAGCAGAGCATAAACAGTGCTGGTGAAGTGACAGGTTTTTGCCTTCCAAGGCTTCCTCAGAGGTATTACAATTATAACAATGGATAAGAGTTCTTGAATAAAGTAAATGAAAGAGCTTTGTAACTTATATTCTTAAGTATTATCTTCCACAAATTTCAAATTGTGTATTTAGAAATTAAATATATCAAATATGTAAAGCAATCCAGCTCTCATAGACTTTGTGACCTTCAACAAGTCAGGGTCGGCAACTTTTTCTACAAAACAATACCGGCCATGTTAATGCCTCAATAGACTTATCATTGGCATCAAGCCAGTAAAATACTGGCCAGGTGGCACGCCTACAAGACATCACTGTGCACTTGCTCTATTCTACTTGTGTTTTCTTTAAGAAAAAGCTAGGCTATAATCATGTTGGATTTAACTACAAATCTAGAAGATGTATAGACAAATGTATTCATTCTTAGCATGAAAGTAGACATTTAACGTTTTATTCCAACTACCTTCTCTGGTAGTACATTAATCCAGCGAGGTAATGGATTCTAATTTTCAGATGGCGCCGCTAGGACTGTGTTTGCACTTCTTGTAGTGTCAAGAAGTGACCAGAGCTGGCCTTAGAGGTGTGAGACCTGTGCGATTGCACAGGGTGCAAGAAAAGGGGCGCCAGAGGCACCAACCGGGAGAGCAAATATATATATATATTGGTGCAATCTGCATGCTGGTGGTAAGTCCTGGGTGCAATCCGCCTGCTGGGGACAAGTCCTTGATGCAATCTGGGTGCTGGGGACAAGTTCTTGGTGGAAACTGGGTGCTGCGGGTAGGTCCTTAGTGGAATCTGGGTGCTGGGGGCATTAGTCCTCAATGTAGGTCATTGGGTTGGACTACACAGGGTGCCAGAACACCTAAGACTAGCCCTGGCACTGATGGCTAACTTTTGGCACTCCAGTTTTGGATTACATTTCCCATGATGCTCAGTTAACTGTCTGAACATCATGAAAGAAAGGCACTCTAGCTAGGTGAAGTGGCCTCACCCTAGGTGTATAGTGGTGCTCTTCTGCATATTGCATAGTGACAGACACTGTTGTGTGACAACAAATCCCAGTACACACTGTAATGAAATGGTTCATGACTTAAAAAAAATATAACCAGTAATACACAGGAGCAGGCACTCACAGTGATAGGATTTATTCCAAACGATAGCAACGTTTCAATCTTTATCGAGCCGGTTGGATTGAAACATTGCTATCGTTTGGAATAAATACTATCACTGTGAGTGCCGGCTCCTGTGTATTATTACTGCTTATTTGGGGATCAAGGTGGAGATCTCTGGCCTAGCCCCCCCTCAGTAGAGTGTGCACCCTTATTATCGTTTTTGTTTATATATATACATAAAAATGTTTGAATGGCTGCCTTTTTAATTGTGTCATTAATTACCACCAATATCACGGCATGTGACATTAAAATTATGATCAGTCAGTACTTTACTATCACAATCTTGCCACCAAAGTAAACTTTTTACAGGATCTGTGGAAAACTGAATAATGTTGTAAACCTTGCTACAAACACTATGTCTATACTAGCGCAAGGGGTCCACTCTGATTGGTTGAGCATCCATTGATTATGGAAGTGCACACCTACAGCCAGTTTGTAAACCCATGTGCCTCTGTAAAGCTATATCCGGTGGGTTCACACCAGGCAGGTAATTTTAACTGTTGTGTCTATTAACCCATTAAAGACTTAACTGGTCACTGGTGTCATCTCGCTCGCATGGCCCATCCCGGTAGTTCATACATGGAGCAATTTAGCTTAATGTAACCAGCATTCACCTTGAGCATCAGCTACCTTTAGCCATTAAACCTTAAAGTGGCCTCATCTGACAGAGAGCTTCTCGCTGCAGTTTCTGCGAATCGAAACGTTTGATAAACCTTTAATTTTCATGGCTGAGTGTGCTGGGCAATCCTTGGATTACGCATTTGAGGACACCACTGCCACCCTCATGCATTACCTGGTTAAAGAAAAAAAAGCCAAACAAAACTGTTCATGCTATTTTAAAGGTTTTATATTCAATGTCCTATATATTTTGCTTTGGTGGTATATCAGCTAATACTTAGTAAACAGTGTATTCCATGCCAGCAAAATATCTATAAGTCCTAGGTTCTGACACTATGAAGCGCTATTAGTTCTTAAAGTGTTAAAAGAACAGTAAATAATGACATAGTAAGAAGTGCAATCCGTCTTCTCCAGAGAATAACTCGTTAAGTCTTTACATTGCTAAATCATTTTGTGTCAGTTCTTTTTCGCCATGGATACACTCCCATCTTGTGTTTGGATTCTGAATGTGTCATAATCTCACACAGCAAAGGAAATATAAATGCTGAAAAATAAAGCCAGGATACAAACCCAGACTTTACAAGCTCTGTGATTAAATTCTGAAGCATTAGCTGTCAATACACAGTCAGCCAAATGAGTTTGGCTTTGAGAACTGCATTCAAAATGAAAACCATGTTTAAATGAAACGGTTCTGTGTTTATGAAATCTGATTTAGTGCAATGTGGTGCATACTGGATGATGAGAAATGTGAAATGAATTAGCTAACAAACAAACACACTAACTTTTGTTAATGGCTATTATGCATCACTCTCCCTCGCGCTATAATAATTCCTAAAGACATTGATATTCTGAGTATCTGGGCACTTCTTGACTTGAGACAATGGGGTAGATTCAATGACCCCCGTTAATACCAAAACTGGCATTAGCCGTACTATACCGGGCAGTCGTCATTCTATGTCCCCCCACTAATGCCAGTAATGAGTGATTATTACCGCGCTCGTTAAAAAAAATTTCCATGAAGGTTTAGCAGAGCTAGGAGAGTAACACCATTTGGACCCCCAACAGTGATTCTATGCCTGCTGATAAAAGCTATCTGCACATTTTAACACTTTCAGTGCTGTAGGGAACACAAGGAGTGCTCACCTGTTATACATGAAAGGTTTGTGTCACTGTGGTCAAAGTAATCTCAGGCTTCTTCATCTCCAGTATCATAAAACAACCCTTTATTTTCCAATTGTCCTTCTAATATATGTGGAAAAATATGGGGGAGGGAGTGCGCACTTATCTGTAATGAGCCTGCTCTCCTGGATAACAAGACTCACACGAAGGGCTGGTATTTCAAAAGCCTTTTGGAGACTTCTGATTGGCTGACTATGTCACCATGAAGTCACAGGCAGGCAATGATTGAAAACCAGCTAATTGCAGGCTTGGGCATGGTGACTTCTGAGCAGCTGACATATGTGCACTTTTATTTTTGTGCCGGTGTTCTGACGAATTACTGGAGCAAATTCTCCTGCGCAATCGCAGGAGAATTTGCTCACTGCGCATGCGCATAAAGTTACAGCTGATAACTCAGCTGTAACTTTATGTCCACCGCGCATGCGCGAGCTGCGCAACCCACATCCCGCCCCCCGCACACCCCTTCTCACCAGCTGATCGGACAGCGGCGGTACACAGCGCATGCGCGCGGCTATCAAGCCGTGTGGGAATGCGCTGTGTCCGTGGCTGGATTCAAACAAAACGCTGGTAAGTAACACGGGGGGGACATAAGGAGCCAACAGAGAGGTAAGAACCCTGGTGAGGGCTGCCTCATCTTCATGGGAGTTGTGATCCTCACGGGGATCACAACTCCTATCAAGATGAGGCAGCCCTCACCAGTAGATTAAATGTACTGGGTCGGCTAATTAGCGGGGGGAATTTAATCTACCCCAATGTGTGACACATTAGCAAATAAACTGATTAAAAGTATAAACATGTTCCTTTTTGGATGTGTATAGGTTTTCTGTTGGAAGTATTTGCTAATTGTCTAAACCTTTACCTTGATGAGCTATCATTCTTTTTCAGAGTATGTCAGGTTTTTTGCAATAATCGCGCCACACATGTTTCATGTTTCCAAACCCTGGCAGCAGTTCCGTATTGTGACATTTTATTTAGACTTTAGGAGCCAGACAGACCAATTTAGGAGCAAGCCTGGTTATTTTTAGGAGCCAGGGAATTGGAACCTCCATAGAGTTCTACGTAAAACAATAAAAAAAAAGATAGGAGCCATGCTTCCCTGGCTCCCATGACTTTTCAAGCCCTGAGAATGCTATGTCCAGGGCCACCACCAGGAATTTCAGGGCCCCTTCCTGAACAAATTTTCCACACAATATGCCAGGATATTGCCCCTCAATATGCCAGGATTTTGCCCCTCAATATGCCAGGATTTTGTCCCTCAACATGCCATTCTTTCCCCATTTCATATGCCAGTATTTTCCCCCTCAATATGCCATTCTTTTGCCAATTAATATGCCATTCTTTTGCCCTCAATATGCCAGGATTCTGACCCTCAATATGCCAGGATCCTGACCCTCAATGTGCCAGGATTTTGCCCCTCAATATGCCATTCATTTGCCCTGAATATGCCAGGATTCTGCCCCTCAATGTGCCAGGATTCTGCCCCTCAATATGCCAGGATTTTGTCCCTCAATATGCCAGGATTTTGCCCCTCAGTATGCCAGGATTTTGCCCCTCAGTATGCCAGGATTTTGCCCCTCAATATGCCAGGATTCTGCCCCTCAATGTGCCAGGATTTTTCCCCTCAATATGCCATTCTTTTGCCCTCAATATGCCATGATTCTGCCCCTCAATATGCCAGGATTTTGCCCCTCAGTATGCCAGGATTTTGCCCTCAATATGCCAGGATTCTGCCCCACAATGTGCCAGGATTCTGCCCCTCAATATGCCAGGATGTAGCCCCTCAATATGCCAGGATGTTGTCCCTCAATGTGCCAGGATTTTGCCCCTCAGTATACCGGGATTTTGGCCCTCAATATGCCAGGATGTTGCCCTCAATATGCCAGGATTCTGCCCCTCAATGTGCCAGGATTTTGCCCCTCAATGTGTCAGCGTTATGCTCGTTTTCCACCCTCCTCCCCCTTTCCCCACTACTTACCTCCTTGCTGCTCTGTCTGTCTCCCGGTGCAGGTACGTGGCTGTGAGAGAAGCGTTGTGCACTTGCCTTCAGCTGCACGGCTTCAATAACTCCGGTCGCATTTTTTTTCCTAACAAACTTTATTGAAGCCACGCGGTTGGAGGGGAGCACACAACGCTTCCCTCACAGCCGTGGACCGGCTTAAATGGGGGAGTTTTTTTTTTATCCTGGCATGATCTGGGCCCGTTGGGCCCCCTGGACCCGCCGGGCCCGGGACGCCAGTACTGCTCATCACCCCCTGATGGCGGGCCTGGCTATGTCATTAGAGAATTATTATAATTGTCCAGAAATACCTTTGTACTGCTGAGAATCCTCCCTGCAGGATTGTATAACATAATGCTAATAGATGTCAAGGACCATCTGTTTATGCATCTGCAGATAGTCCTCTGTGTAAAACATTTTAACACTATCCCAGGTGTCTGGTATTTGCAAAAGACTCATACACAAGTTACCATCTGGTATTTATAGATTAAACTGTGCCACAGCTCCCTCTACAATCTTGGCAATACCTTTAGGTACCTTTGTACCCTGCTGAGTACAGTGTTAGGCTAAGAGAAAATTGCAGGCATGGTACAATATGTGAGTGACATGTCTGCTAAAAAGTTATAATGAAAACCCAGGCTGGACATGGCAAGATTGATTTCACATGGGCTTTGAAAAACTCTGCACATAAAGAATTTGTTCAGCTGTATCTAATAACCTCTGCGTGCCTTTTATTTAGCTAGTACCAGGGTCATTTAGGCAGGTCTGGCACATAGGGTAGGAGAGGGGGATTTAATATTGTGTTTTGCCCCAATGGGGCCTCTGTTTATTTATAAGAATCGCCTCGGGCATTACCAGTCTCCTAGCTTTATTTTAATGGAGAAATTGGGCATAACGGTGAATCAAATTGAAATGCTGTTATACCCTTACTATTGTACCTGTGTTTTAATGCACAGTACGTTTGCGGTCACCATTTCAATTGAATCACACATCCTTTTGGAGTAGCGTGCAGTAGATTAAATGTACTGGGTCGGCTAATTAGCGGGGGAAATTTAATCTACCCCAATGTGTGACACATTAGCAAATAAACTGATTAAAAGTATAAACATGTTCCTTTTTGGATGTGTATAGGTTTTCTGTTGGAAGTATATGCTAATTGTCTAAACCTTTACCTTGATGACCTATCATTCTTTTTCAGAGTATGTCATGTTTTTTGCAATAATCGAGGCACACATGTTTCATGTTTCCAAACCTTGGCAGCAGTTCCGCATTGTGACATTTTATTTAGACTTTAGGAGCCAGACAGACTAATTTAGGAGCCAGCCTGGTTATTTTTAGAAGCCAGGGAATTGGAACCTCCAAAGAGTTCTACGTTAAACAATAAAAAAGATAGGAGCCAAAAAAAAAAAGAAAGAGGAAAGTCTCTCCCCTCTCTCTCCTCCTCTCCCCCCCTCTCCCTCCCCTCCCCCCTCCCCTCCCCGTACATCCATCAACGTCACCCTGGTCTGGATACGCAGGCGAGACCTGCCTCCACCTCGCGGAGATACATAGCCCCGGGGGTAACTATTTTTTTCTCTCCCTCTCTTCCTTCTCTTCTCTTTCCTTTCTTCTGCACATAGGCTTGGTGATGACACAGATGGAAATGGAAATTCAACCTATTAAGATATGCACAGTTGGCACTATAGGTACGGGATTACGCTTTGTAAATTAATATCTGATACTGGTCACATAAGTGTTGTATGGAATGAGGTGCACCTGGCTATGATATATGAAATGGATTAAACACACAGGATAAGACCTACTTTTGAGTATTTGTTGGGCGTTCACTGGTTTAAGATAGTGTCTGAGTATGGGACGATTGGAATGTTCCTATATCACCTTAAAGTAAAACGATGTCAATACACGTATGCTTGGGTTTTTTTTTTTTTTTTTTCCTCTCTCTTCTTCCCCATCTATTGCTTGACGATATATGTTGGAAATTTAACCTATCACGAGAGGTATAACTGGCACGGTTTGCACAGTAATAACTTATTGGTTTTTAGATTTAAGAAGTACTTTCACAGTTTCTTACCTTTATCCCTCACCTGGCCAGTGATGAAATCTGTTTAGCGGAACTCTAACTACTATGATATGTATTTTTTTCTATGGTATGCACTGTATTAATTTATTGTAGGTTATCGATGGTACATAATTAGGTTTTTCTTCTCCCTCTTTCTTTCCTTCTCTTTTCTTTTCCGTCTCCAATTATTGCTTGATGATATGTGTTCGAAACTTAACCTATCATGAGAGATATAACTGATACGGTTTGCACATAATAATACATTGGTATTTGGATTTGGGAAGTACTTTGCTGGGAACATATCCGGCTAAGATGGGTAAATTGTCTGTGAGTATACAGGATTTAAGGACGGGTACTTCCTGGATGTTCACTACCTTAAGGTGTGCATTTGGTATAGGGAGATGGGGTTATACTTATGTTACCTCAGGTAAAAGGTTGTAAAAAGACGAATGCACACTTTTTTACCCTTTTCCCCCACCTTGCCAGTGATGAAACGTGTTCAGTGGAACCCCAACTATTATTATGTGTATTCTCTCTATGGTATGCACTGTATTAATTCTATGTGGGTTATTGACTGTACATAATCATGGTCTTTTTTGAAACTTGACTTAAGGGAGGGAGGAGAGAGGGAAGGAGAGGGGTTGTTTTTTTTATTTTTTTTTTATTTTTTTTCCTCTCCGCGCTTCCGCTTGTTCCTTTCTTCCTCTCTACTAATGGAAGGGTGTTCTCGATCCCTGCGCCCCCTTATCCCCCCCCCCCTTCTTATGGGGAAAATGGGATAATAACAATCAATAAAGAAACAATTCCCCTTCACTAAGTTCATACCTTCCCGCACTCTCCCTTGTGGTATAAGGGAGTTTTTTTTTCACGCATGTTGGAGATTAGATCTCTAACCAGTGTGAACAAGTATGATGTATATATGGGGAAGAATGAGTGTATGCTAGTGGTCTGCCGCCACGGGAGATGGGGGGTGGGTGGGGGGTTGGGCCATGGTGGAACGTGGCACAAACACGTCCAATGGGTCATTTAAAACTAATGACACTAAACACGCAGGGCCTGAACTCCCCGTTCAAGAGGTCCTATCTCTATGATACACTGGTTAGGAACAAGGTAGATATTGCCTTTGTACAAGAGTCGCACTGGTCCCAAAATAAGGGGGCTTTATGGAAGTATTCTAAATTTCCCCACATATATGTAGCCTCAATGCA
Source organism: Pelodytes ibericus (assembly GCA_036172795.1). NCBI lineage: Eukaryota > Metazoa > Chordata > Amphibia > Anura > Pelodytidae > Pelodytes > Pelodytes ibericus. The sequence goes on from CM069857.1 coordinate 60,643,524, forward strand.
ATTAAAAAAGAAAAGGGGCGTGGCAATAGTAATTTCAGCTAGAGTTAAATTTGAGTATATCTATCAGGAAGTAGACCGGGAAGCTCGAAGGTTGATACTGGTGTGCAGGATTAATGATATCCTGCACACTTTGGTTAACCTATATGCTCCATCGGAGGGTACGGTGAGATTCATGAACACATCAATGGAACATATTGATAGTTTGGCTAGGGGTTTTTTGATAATAGGAGGTGACCTGAATGCCATTGCCAGCTTTGATCTGGACAGACAGTCAGCGGGAGTAAAGAAATTAGAGGCACGCATGAAGAGTAAGGCAGACGCCTTCTCTACGTGTCTGTTCAAGCATAATGTTTATGATGTTTGGAGGGTGCATCATCCCGGGGATAGAGACTATTCCTTCTTTTCAAAAGTCCATCAGACCTACTCAAGGATAGACTGCTTTTTGGTCAGGGGACCCATGCTTGGGAGATGTCTTAAGTCTACAATGGGCAATATCACGTGGTCAGACCACGCTCCAGTATACATGGAGATTAAAGATAATCCAGAATATAGGTCACGTAATAATTGGAGACTGAACGAGCAGTTGCTGAGCATTGACAAGAACAGACAAGAGTTAATAACCCAGGCCAATAGTTTTATCGAATTTAATGATAAGGGGAATATAACTGACCAGACTCTTTGGTGCACACTGAAGTGTGTGATGAGGGGACACCTGATAAAGCAGGGTGCCAGGCAAAAAAAACTAAGAGGAAGTGATTTGGCAGAGCTGCATATAACATTAGCAACACTTGAGGCAAGGAATAAATTAGATCCCACAGTACAGAGGGGGAATGAGATTCATGTGGTTCAAGAACAAATCAAGAAGGGTCTGGAGAAGAGAGCAGAGAGTGCAATGGCACGATTAAAGAGCTGCTGGTACTATAGTAACAATAGAGCAGGAAAAGAGCTATCAAAAAAGCTTAAAGCTCAAAATGCTCGCTCTAGAATTAAAAAAATAATAAGGGACGGGGAAACCCTCCTTGCTCCAGAAAAGATCGCCACAGCCTTTAAAGACTACTATGAACTATTATACAATCTTCCTCAGCCTACGACATCGTCAGCTGACTTAACAAAATTTTTAACTGCTCTTGACCTACCTTTTCTCTCACAGGAAGGCCTAGAATCTATAAACCACCCGATTACATTGTTGGAGGTAGCTAATGTTATAAAAGAATTAAAGAAAGGGAAGGCTCCTGGTCCAGATGGATTTTCTGCTCCCTTCTACCAGACTTTAGAACCAGTAATATCCCCCCTCCTGGTGAGAATGTACAACTCACTTGGAGGTAAAGGGAACTTCCCAGTGGAGATGCTCGAGGCTTCAATCTCCCCTATTCCGAAGCCAGGAAAGGACCCAGAAATGATTACTAACTATAGACCCATTTCACTGATTAACTTGGATGTGAAATTTTTTTCAAAGATTCTGGCAAATAGACTGAGAGGGGTAATTCACGAATTAATCCATCCCGACCAAGCCGGCTTTATGCCGGGGAGGGAGGGTTTGGAAAACACCAGGAGGGTTTTCGGCATCATAGACTTCATACATCAGGAAAAAGTACCCTCTGTCATAGTCGCTCTCGATGCTGAGAAGGCTTTTGACAGAGTGGACTGGAGGTTCATGTCGGAAACCCTCCGGGTGTTTGGCATCACGGGAAGATTCCTTGAGCTGACCATGGCTTTATACACAAACCCTCGGGCAAGAATTGTGGGTCCTTTTCTGGCTTCCGAATTTCTGAATATACGTAATGGTACGAGACAGGGGTGCCCTCTTGCACCATTGCTGTACGCACTTACAATGGAACCCCTGGCACAGTACCTGAGAAAGTCGAGAGCTGTCAAAGGGGTTCAAATAGGGGCAGACGAGCATCTGATTACCCTATACGCGGACGACGTCCTGTTAACACTAACACAGCCTCTGGCATCAATACCGCCACTCCTTGAAGCAATAGAGCTATTTGGATCTTTCTCTAATTATAAAATTAACCTACTTAAGACACAAACAATTGCTTTTTATTGCACAGCAGCTGACCGTCACTCTTTGTTAAGTTTGGGAAGAAAAGAGGGAGCGAAGGATTCAATAGACTACTTAGGCATAAAAATAGTCAAGCAACTAAATAAGACTGTCCCGGTAAACTATAGGTCATTGATATTAAACTTGCAGAACCAGACTTCCCATTGGGCAAAAATGGAACTTTCTTGGATGGGACGTATAAACATGTTGAAATCATACATACTCCCTAAGCTGGTATACCTATTTAGAACAATTCCTCTTAGAGTCCCAAAGAATACATTAAGGGAATTCGACCTTATTTTTTCAAAATTTGTATGGGCAGCAAAAAAACCGCGCATCCCCAGCTCCACTCTCAAACACAATTTAAACTATGATGGCTTAGGCTATCCGGATCTTGGGAAGATCTATGATGCAGTCCAGATGTCCCATGTAATAGCAATGAAGAATCAGAAAAAACAAACTAATGGAGTAGGATGGCGCACTTTAGAGAGAACTCTAAGTAATAATCAGGACATAGCTTTACTAGTCTGGCTGCCTAAAAACTTTTATAAAAAGCTGGGGCTCGAGCACAAAATAGTGGTTGATGTAATGACCTCTCTATTTAAAATTAAAAAATCCCTGGACGTGAAAGAAACTTTCTCGAAAGCAGCACCTCTTCAGATACTTTCAATGTGTATATCTAATATCTCTCTATTAAAATGGGTTGATGCAGGGATTACGACAATAGGTGATCTATACACAGATAGCACAATGCTCCCTTTTGAGACACTAACAATTAAATATAATCTTCCAGGCATGGAACTCTTCTGTTATATTAGACTTAAATCTTTCCTTAGAGAATATCCTCCTTCAGATATCATAGGCTGGGATAGATTCCTGCTGTCTGTTGGTTATAAAAATGTTATAGCGAAGGCCCGGAGCTTTCTCGACAAGGGGGTGACGGTCGAGAAGGCTCCGGCCTTCAGTCAGTGGGAAACTGAAATAGGGAAGGTCTTCCCCCTGCGAGACTGGTTCAGGGCTTGGCAGGAGGTCAGAAAAGTTAATCATTGTATCAATATATCGGAACAGTATTACAAACTCACCCATCGGTGGTACTTAGTCCCTACTCGTTTGGCGAAGTTTGATATAAACTCCAATGACATCTGCTGGCGCTGCCAACGAGCCATTGGCTCACAATGGCATATCTGGTGGGACTGTGATGAATTAAAACCAATCAGACAGAAGGCATCTGAGATAATGGAATGGGTGAACCCCGGAAGGGGAGAACTTCTTCCACAAACCTTTCTGTTCCACCTAGAGATAGTAGATCAAGATACAATCAGATGTCAGCATTTAAAATTTGTGTTGCACGATACTGGAGGCGAACTGAGATTCCATCTTGGCCTGAGATTAAGGAGCAGATAAAATATCAGGCGAATGCTGAAAGATTCTTTTTCCAAAACCCTAAGAATGTGGGACTTGGCACAAAATACCAGAAAATATGGTCAAGATGGTTACTCACCCCCCCCAACTGACACTTCCCGGTAGATTGAGACTGATGGATACACCCCCCCATAGACCCCCAGGGGATTTTTCCTTGTTTTTTCCTATATTGACAGCCCTGCTCAACCAGACTCATAGGGTATGGCACTAAAAATGCCCCCCCCCCCCCCCGTTCTAGCACCCCCCCCCCCTTCTCTCTGGCGGCATGATAGAATGGATGGGTGGATCAAGGACGAATGATTTAGATATAGAATAAGAGGTATGATCCGTCAGGATTAACGCTATGTGAGATAGTAAAGGGAATGAGAGAGATAGGAAAGAGGGGAAGTACAGTGGGGGAAATCACTGCTTTGTCCAACGTGAGAGTCAAGAGAGAATTGCAAGAAACCGATTTACGTAGTTATTAGTCCCCCCCCCCTTTTTTTTTTTTTTATATATTTTTTTTTTCTCTTCCTTTTTCCCCTCTCCTCTCTTTCTCTCTCTCCTCTCCCCCCCCCCTGTATATCCTGACTGATGTTTGAATATGATGTTTGTTACTTATATGATAAAATAATAAAGATTATAAATATAAAAAAAAAAAAAAGATAGGAGCCATGAATCCCTGGCTCCCATGACTTTTCAAGCCCTGAGAATGCTATGTCCAGGGTGCCACCAGGAATTTCAGGGCCCCTTACTGAACAAATTTTCTGCCCCCCCCCCCCCCCCGACAATATCTCCCACTAACCCCACCTACCCTCACAAGCATGTTATCCCGGTCTAGTGTAATATGGAGGGTGGTTGGGAGCAGTTGGTCAATATGCCAGTAATATTTTGCCACTCAATATGCCAGTATATTGTCACTGAGTATGCCAGTATTTAGCCATTCAATATGCCATTTAATATGCCAGTATTTTGCCCCTCAATATGCCATTCTTTAGCCATTCTTTTGTCATTTAATATGCCATTCTTTTGCCATTTAATATGCCAGTATTTTGCCACTCAATATGCCATTCTTTTGCCATTTAATATAACAGTATTTGCCCCTCAATATGCCAGTATTTTGCCCTTCAATATACCAGCTAATATGCCAGGATTCTGCCCCTCAATATGCCATTCTTTTGCCCCTCAATATGCCATTCTTTAGCCATTCTTTTGTCATTTAATATGCCAGTATTTTGCCCCTCAATATGACATTCTTTTGCCATTTAATATGCCAGTATTTTGCCCCTCAATGTGCCAGTATTTTGCCCTTTAATACACCAACTAATATGCCAGGATTCTGCCCCTCAATATGCCATTCTTTTGCCCCTCAATATGCCAGGATATTGTCCCTCAATATTCCAGGATATTGCCCCTCAATATGCCAGAATTTGCCCCTCAATATGCCAGTATTTTCCCCCTCAATATGCCATTCTTTCCCCATTTAATATGCCAGTATTTTCCCCCTCAATATGCCATTCTTTTGCCAATTAATATGCCATTCTTTTGCCCTCAATATGCTGGGATTCTGCCCCTCAATATGCCAGGAGTTTGCCCCTCAATATGCCATTCTTTTGCCTTCAATATGCCAGCATTCTGCCCCTCAATGTGCCAGGATTCTGCCCCTCAATATGCCAGGATTTTGCCCCTCAATGTGCCAGGATTTTGCCTTTTAATATGCCAGGATTTTGCCCCTCAGTATGCCAGGATTTTGCCCCTCAATATGCCATTCTTTGCCTTCAATATGCCAGGATTCTGCCCCTCAATGTGCCAGGATTTTGCCCTCTCAATATTCCATTTTTCTGCCCTCAATATGCCAGGATTCTGCCCCTCAATATGCCAGGATTTTGCCCCTCAATGTGCCAGGATTTTGCTATTTAATATGCCAGGATTTTGCCCCTCAGTATGCCAGGATTTTGCCCCTCAATATGCCATTCTTTTGCCCTCAGTATGCCAGGATTCTGTCCCTCAATATGCCATTCTTTTGCCCTCAGTATGCCAGGATTCTGTCCCTCAATATGCCAGGATTTTGCCCCTCAGTATGCCAGGATTTTGCCCTCAATATGCCAGGATTCTGCCCCTCAATGTGCCAGGATTTTGCCCCTCAGTGTGCCAGCATTATACTCGTTTCCCACCCTCCACCCCCTTTCCCCACTACTTACCTCCTTGCTGCTCTGTCTGCCTCCCGGTGCAGGTCCGTGGCTGTGAGAGAAGCGTTGTGCACTCGCCTTCAGCCACACGGCTTCAATTTCTCCGGTCGCATTTTTTTTCCCTAACAAACTTTATTGAAGCCGCGCGGCTGGAGGGGAGCTCACAGGGGAGCTACCAGGTATCTGGTATTTGCAAAACACTCATACACAAGTTACCATCTGGTATTTATAGATTAAACTGTGCCACAGCTCCCTCTACAATCTTGGCAATACCTTTAGGTACCTTTGTACCCTGCTGAGTACAATGTTAGGCTAAGAGAAAATTGCAGGCATTGTACAATATGTGAGTGACATGTCTGCTAAAAATGTATAATGAAAACCCAGGCTGGACATGGCAAGATTGAATTCACATGGGCTTTGAAAAACTCTGCACATAATGAATTTGTTCAGCTGTATCTAATAACCTCTGCGTGCCTTTTATTTAGCTTGTACTCATGGCCATCTGCAGGGTCAGGCAAGAACGGGCCCTTGCCCCTCTCCTGGAATACCCTCAGCAATAGGAGGAATTCCCTGTATGTGCAAAAATACAGTGATTCAAAGGGGTTTGTGCTTTCCACAAACTACACAGACCCGACTTCATGCTGTTACATGCTACGCGCACCTCTATCTGACAGCATGCAACATGTAACAATTTGAAGAAAGGTTTGTGTTCTTTGCAAAATGCAGAGACCGCTATTACCCACTGGACCATCGCAGAATAGACTCTACTCCCCCATCAAAAAACAAAGAGAGGGAGGTTGTGTGATACTGGTAGGGAGGAGATGCTGTGAGGTTAGAGGGCAGAGACCTGTGATGTTGGGGTGATGCCCAACTACTGGAAACATTTCCGAGGATGTCCAAGCCTCTACTGTCCAGTTATACCAATTCATGGGCACATAAGTTTCTTCCTTGTATGTACTCCCCCATCAAAAAACAAAGAGAGGGAGGTTGTGTGATACTGGTAGGGAGGAGATGCTGTGAGGTTAGAGGGCAGAGACCTGTGATGTTGGGGTGATGCCCAACTACTGGAAACATTTCCGAGGATGTCCAAGCCTCTACTGTCCAGTTATACCAATTCATGGGCACATAAGTTTCTTCCTTGTATGTAGACTGCTTTGTACATTTTGGCAAAGTAGCAAATGTCAAATATAAGATATAGGGCAGTAAATAACATGTAACGCAGAATATATACATCTAGTACTTTGGATTAAGTGCCATCCATTCCTTCCATGATGTTTTGAGTCAATCGCCAAGAGGGGTGGTGGGATATCTTTTGGGAAGAGAGAAAAAATCAATTGGTCGAGATCCATTATATTCATTTCCCAAGTACATTTTAAATCCAGAGGAATTCATATTGAAATTAAAAAAGATTAATCATGTTGAAACATTGATTCACAACTGTTATGAGTAGATTCCATATTCTCGTAAAAAGATAAAGTTAATCTAAGCCAATAAATGTCATGTAATGTGAGGCAGTATACAGAAATAATGATGTTCTGAGTGCTGTGTTGATGCTCTGTTTCCTCTGTCTCATTGGAAAATCTTTTATCTTTCTTTTCCATATATTTGTACATTTTCAAGCTTGTCATATTTTAACAGTGTAAAACGTGATTGTGTTTTTGAGGATGTGGTTATTTTGGACCTCCTTGTTTACAATTCAATTTGACAGTTTTACCTCACACCGCTTAATGAGAAAAATGTCATTAACTTGAGCAGACTGAAAGTTTCTGTTGTGTCCTTAAAGATGTTCTTTTTGGTGTTTTGTGATTCTTGTATTTATCTGTTATGCACATTGCATACACATCAGATGTTTTGAGGAAAAACTTATAACATTGGCAGGCACTGGTGTAAAACTTGATACATCTGATTATATGGGGTGGAGTGTTCCCTTATGTCATTAAATTGTTAGTTGACACACAGAAAAAAATAAACGTGTGGCTTGACTTATTCCAATTGTTATTAGCCAGTTTCATTATTTCTTGTCAGGCCTTCTAGAACACTAAGCAAGAGTCTTGCAAGAAAATGTGCCTTTATCTATAAAACATTATCTAAAATGTAAATTCCCAAACATACAGCAATAATGGGATGATCTCTCCTAAAGCTTGTCTTAAGCTTACACCCAATGTGTATCTTTAGATAACACACATTATCAGGTCTGCCATGTATTTGAGGCAGAGCTGATCTGGATACTGTCAGCTTGAGTTCAGCCAATCAGCACAGTTGACTGGCACCTTGAGTCTGAGTGAAGTCTGTCAGCTTCTATGATTTCTTGCTACTGCTGCAGAAATAAATTCTTGTTTTTACCTAGCTTCCTCTATTAATGGTAGTTCTCTCTTTGATGTAAAACTGAGGGTGTCTCACTAGTTGAGATAGGTAAAGTGTCTATACAAGCACTCCACGCTCCGTGCCAAGCACTCCACTGTCTGTGCCAAGCACTCCACGCTCCGTGCCAGGCACTCCACTGTCTGTGCCAAGCACTCCACGCTCTGTGCCAAGCACTCCTCTGTCTGTGTCATGGTCTGTGAAGGTCCATTAATCATTATTAAATTGTCTGTCGCATAGTTCATTATGTCCACCATGAGCAATGTTGGTGTCTACCTTTGTTTATAACTTTAATACTTTGATTAGTGCCTTTCTTGGGCTTATGCAATTGTTCCCTTACCTTCCTGGAGCACATCTAAAGCAGCGTCCTCCTCCCTTCTAGTGAAAATAGTAGGATGTAGTGGCTTTTATTAATAGAATGGAATAAATAAGTAAGTTGTATGGAGCAATAATTAGCTAGAGGATGATCTACATCTCTATCAAAGTGCAGCATGTAAGAGGGAACATGGATGAAAGGTTTGTGTCACTGTGGTCAAAGTAATCTCAAAGTTCTTCATCTAGATCTCCAGTATCATAAAACAACCCTTTAAAGGACAACAAAACTTTATTTTCCACTTGTGCTTCTAATATATGTGAAAATGTAGTTGTCCCTAGTAGTGTTGAGCGAACCCGAACCGCACAGTTCGGGTTCGTACCGAACTTTACGGTTTTTGGACCCCGGACCCGAACACAGACATTTCACTGTATGTTCGTGTTGGAGTTCAGGGTTCGGCAATTTAATGGCGCATTTTGAAAGGCTGCAGGGCAGCCAATCAACAAGCGTTTGACTTGTTTGCCCTTAGAAGCCATCACAGCCATGCCTACTAATGGCATGGCTGTGATTGGCCAGTGCAGCATGTGACCCAGCCTCTATATATAAGCTGGAGTCACGTACACGCACATCACATGAGCTCTTCTTAGTGTAGGGAGAGGATGCTGCAGCTGTGAGGGACAGATTTAAAAAAATTCTGGTGTTGAATCTGCAAACTACAGCAATTATTCAAACTACAGCGATTATTCAAAATACAGCGATTATTCAAATTACAGTGATTATTTTAGTGGGTGCTATACTACATATGTGTACCCTGCCATGAGCCCAGTGCCACAGAGAGTGCAGTACACTTGCAACTGCATGTGTGCCAGGCACATGAATTTAATCCTGTTCTGTTAGCTCAGTGGGCAACATCTAGGCATTTTTAAATACTGCAATTTGTTGGTGTAAAAAATTACATTTGCGTCCTGCACTTCATATCTGAGAGTCAAATAGAACCGTCAAATACTGTGCTAACAGCGCACTTTGAAAAATTCGAATAGTTTTGGGTGGTAAATAGTACATTTGCGTCTTGCAGTGCACTTCAAATCTGAGAGTTAAATAGTACCGTTAAATACTGTGCTTACAGCGCACTTTGAAAAATTCTAATTATTTTGGGTGCTAAATAGTACATTTGCGTCTTGCGGTGCACTTTATATCTGAGAGTCAAATAGAACAGTCCAATACTGTGCTTATAACGCACTTTGAAAAATTTGAATTGTTTTTGGTGCTAAATAGTACATTTGCGTCTTGCGGTGCACTTCATATCTGAGAGTCAAATAGAACAGTCCAATACTGTGCTTACAGCGCACTTTGAAAAATTCTAATAGTTTTGGGTGGTAAATAGTACATTTGCGTCTTGCAGTGCACTTCATATCTGAGAGTCAAATAGAACCGTCAAATACTGTGCTTCACCACCAATGAGTAAGCCTCCATGCAAAACCTGTGTGCCATTTTGCAATGTTTTGAGTACTCCACCAACATGGCCAGTGCCAATGACGCCGTTCTCAGCCTTACTATCCCGCTTGTATGTCTCCTTGAAAAAAACGCTTAGGGCGATGATGGAAGAGGATGTGGCAGAGGAGGAGGAAGAAGAGGGGTCATTTCCACGGTTATCAGGCCAGTCATTCACAAGTGGCTTGGAGGGTGGGTTCCTGCACCAGCATAGGCCAGGTACACAACTGTCAAGCCAGAGCACAGTTTTTGAGGAGGAGGAGGAAGAAGAGGGGTCATTTCCACGGTTATCAGACCAGTCATTCACAAGTGGCTTGGAGGGTGGGTTCCTGCACCAGCATAGGCCAGGTACACAACTGTCAAGCCAGGGCACAGTTTTTGAGGAGGAGGAGGAGGAGGAAGAAGAGGGGTCATTTCCACGGTTATCAGACCAGTCATTCACAAGTGGCTTGGAGGGTGGGTTCCTGCACTAGCATAGGCCAGGTACACAACTGTCAAGCCAGGGCACAGTTTTTGAGGAGGAGGAGGATGATGAGGAGGAGGAGGAAGAGGTCGCCAACGCAGCTGGGGTACCGCCAGCACCTCAGAAGGCAGGGTTATCATGGCCGAAATGTGGAAAAGCTTTGTCAGCACGCCACAACAAGCAGCACCACCATCTGATTTGCAACGTCTTAGCAGGAGGCAGCATTTCAGCAACATGGTGGAACAGTACGTGTGCACAGGCCTACACGTACTGACTGATGGGTCTGCCACATTCAACTTCTCGGTCTCCAAATTGGGCACATGGCCTGAGCTTGCCCTTTATGCCTTGGAGGTACTGGCCTGCCCTGCAGCCAGTGTATTGTCTGAACGTGTATTTAGCACGGCAGGAGGCGTTATTACAGACAAGTGCAGGCACCTGTCCACAGCCAACATGGACAAGCTCACGTTTATTAAGATGAACCAGGCATGGATCCCACCAGACTTCTCTGTACCTTGTGCAGAATAGACATTTATACCGGCCTCACCCAGTCATTGTTATACTCAAGTGCACTTATTCTTTGTTTTCTGTTGTTATATGTCCCAATATTTTCTGGGTTATCACAATTTAAAAAACAAAAAACAAATAAAAAACAGTGTTGGCTACCTCCTCCTCCTCCAGCGCCGCTTCCACCTACACCGCCATGGTCACTCAACGTATGGGTCACTTAGTATAAACTGAAAGATAATACCTTGCACTCCAACCCTCTCTCAAATGGATAATTCTGTTGATCCTCCTGGCAGCCATGCTTTAGATTTAGAGTTATGTTCTTCCAAAGCTAAAATCAAAGATTCCATCTAGTGCTATTTTATGGCTCAGCTATATTTGTATGTATTTTATGTTATTTTGAGTTATTACCCTATCCACATTTGCTTGCAGGGCACTTGTCCTACTCTTACCCACATTTTACTTCCTTTTGCAGCCCTCTTGCCCTTTCATGACTTTTTTAGAGGCATTTTAGTGGCCAAAAGTTTGTGTCCCCATTGACTTCAATGTGGTTTGGGGACAAGTTCGAGCACGGACCCGGAAATTTTTTCAAAGTTCGGCCGAACATGCCGAACCCGAACATCCAGGTGTCCGCTCAACTCTAGTCCCTAGTGTACGGATAAAGAGGCATGTACTTTTGATAGTACGTCCCAGTTTGTACTATGACCAAAAGCTGCCATGCTTCCCAGTGACTGGCTCTCTTTGCTAGCTCCAAGGTAGACCCTCCTTTTTGCATGGGATCAGCAGAGTGGATCCCCCCCTCAACAACGAGGTTCTCTCTACAGCCCCTGATCAGACAAGTGGGACGAGCCCCCGCTCTGGTTTGCTGTGCGAGCACAGACACAGTCAAGGACAATCTCCAAGGAAGCAAGGGTTAAAAAATCCATTTAATTGTCCTTTGTCCAAGTACGGTGCCTTGGTAGGTGAAGCAAAATAATGTAATCACTAGGAATGTGGAAGAATGGAGGGGGGTGTGCTGCAGGGATATTGACCAATGTGGTTAGAAGAAATGGATGGGTGCCAGAAATTAAAATAAAACAGGATAAAAGATTGACAAAAATGTGGTAAACATAAAGCTGAGAGAGAGCGTAGATTCTCACAAGAAGCAGTGGGAAGTTGTATTTATGACATCGTGCAGAGCAGTGTTTAATGCTGAACGTTTTTCATGTTTTCCCATGAATTTTCCAAATTGCAAGGCATATCTTATAAGTCATCTCATACTTGGAATAATTTCACCATAGAATGAGAAAAGCTAATTATGACTATATTTCACTATAACATGCCAACTCTTACTATGGCCCTCGCTCAAAAAGTTGACCTCTGCTTAATCAACCATCTCTAAAAGCAAGGTATAATGTCCAGTATTCTTTCTGACTCATTTGCAAATACCTGTGTGCAGGTCTTGTATAAAGACAATGGATTGATTCTTAGCCACACGAGAATCAATGCTGCAAGGTCAAAACATAAAATTCGGAACTCTGGATGTTCACATCTGATTTTTTATCTACAAAATGTTGCCATGAATGCCAACCATCCTGGATATGATAGGGTGATCTTTGGAGGGTCCTATCGAGTTAAATTCAGTCCAGACTAGCCTACCATCTTTGCACATAAGAATGACAAAATATGGATGCATCACAGGATGCTGATGGCTACATACGGTTCTTCATGAGAAGTTGACATCCTGTGCATCATTTGCTGATGTGATCCATTTTTGTAATGTTTACACTCATGATTAAGCACGTCTCTCCATGGTGCAATCGCCATCCAGCATCTCATGTTTATGTTATTGTCATTCTCATGTGCTATAGGCAGGTGGGGCTTAGCACAGCTGTCTACAGGTGGTAGGGGGTGCCAAGTTAGATTTGGGGATGCCCCCATCTCTATTGTAAATAAATGACTTCAATTACCGCAATACACAATGGTCCTGTTTTTATTCAAGTGCTGTAAGTGCTGGAAAACCAGTAGGGCGTTGGCAGCATAATAACTGGAAGGGGTAATATTGCAGAAAAATGGGCACACGCCTAAAACGGGTAGGTCATTTTAATTAACAACTCTGCAGACGTTTCACAAGCAGAAAATGAAAAGGATGTCAGATGATGTTCAAAAAAGATCCGCTAGAAAATCTAGAAGCCTTCTGGCACAAAGAAAAATGCAACCCATGGTGCCAGAGGCTTCCCAAATGCCCCTGCCTCCCCTAAAATAAATGAGGCTGGGGCTGCCTAATTTGCCCCTTAAATTCCAAGTAGCTATCGACCAGAAGCTATCCCAAAGACCCCCAGCCTTCCTAAAATGAAAATCATTTAAATAATGATCCTATCTATCCATATATGAGGGGAGGAAGACTGTTTATCAATGTAACTATGAGTAGCAGTGTAAAGTCAATGAACCAATCTAGAACACAGACATAGTGAACAAGTAGTTTGTTATGCACAGCAACTCAAGGATAAGTTTGTAGGGTCAGGTTAAGGGCAGTATTAATAAGGTGATATCCATTATTGCAAATATGAACCAGCATTGGACATGTATACCATATATTTAAATAGGAAACAGGTTTACCACAATCACTGAAATAAAGGCTTTTACTAGAATGTACTTTTTTCCCACTATAAATAATGTAATTCTAAATATCATCTGCTCAAAGAGACAAAAAGAGAGGCTCCCACCAGTGGCGGATGCTCCATATGTGCTAGGTGTGCGCCGCACACATGGCACAGAACACCCACGCTGTGTATTTCTGGGGTTTGCGTGCTCCGAGCAGAGAGCACACAAACCCCAGAAATACATCTGAAAGACGACGCTGCTACGAATTCGGCAACAGAGTCACTCACTCTGTTGCCAATTCAACAAGCACTAAAAGTATACAGAAAGTGAGTGACTCTGTTGCCGAATTCGTAGCAGCGTTGTCTTTTGGATGTAACAACTTCTCTTGTGTATTTCCGGGGGTTTGTGTGCTGGCTGTTCTCAGCACACAAACCCCCGGAAATACACAAGAGGCATTGTGCCTCCGAGTGACAGGCATGCTCCGGGCTAGCACCCTGGCTCCCACCTCCTTTTTTCTCTCCATGAGTTATCAGGGTAACTGTCCAAACGGCTGTGGGTCCCTGGCTTGCTGTATCTAGAGGGACACCAGCCGTACCACACGTACCCCAAGGTCAATGTAGGCCGAAACATATGTCTGTGGTTAGCTGTGTTCCTCGTGCAGAGGAGACTAAGTTGTCATGCATTTCAGGTCTAGACTGCCCTTTTGGGCGGGACTAGTCTGATATGCAAATTTGAAGCTTCCTCTGTAAATGTGCAAATGAGTAGGTGTCGTCCTATAGGACAGGCTGTTTTAAGTGTTGTCCGTTCTTGGTGAATTGTGTCTCTCCCACCCCCTTTTTTTGTGCATCACTTGCTCAAAGTCCTTATATACCTTTTTTTTTTTTTAAATACAGTGGTAAGGTTATGAGTATTGTCCAAATTATGGATCATTGTTTAGGAGTTACTTTGGTTCCTATGTTAACTTTCCCATTCAGCACACGTACAATAGCATTCAGCCTTCAAAGATATCTCTTGCAGAGGGGGATCTGGGTTTACCTTTTAACAAAACTAACAAGCAGTAAGTGGAATGATATCACCAGTAGCATCTTTGCTGTTGGGATCTTTCTTATGTTGAAGTGCCTAGAAAAACTCTCTTTGGCAGTGAAAACGTGAATTCATTTCTGAGGGATTTTGTGTTGGCTGATTTATAGATAATTTCAAAAAATAGTCTGATACCTTATGTAAAAGAAAATAATAAAGGGGTATACAAGGTTACAGCAATTAATTTAAACACATGTAGGATGTTGATCCAAGGACAAATCCAATTTGGCGTTTACAGTCATGATAGCTTTTTTGGCCTCTAGAGGCTAGATTGGAAAACAGTTCTGTAGCTTTTTTCTCTCTCTTCCTCTAGATGGACTGCAAGGTAATCTGCCAATATTTGAATCCAGTAAGATTAAGTGTTTTTATTTCCCCAATGATGATTAGAGTAACACAAGTACTATGGGGAGTTTTTACATTAGTAATGCACTGGTACTAACAAGGATTTTATTCAAGAAGAGTAGTCAGTTCTGGCCTGGAATAATGCAATATATGTAAGGCCATCATGACAATGGTTTCCTGTCATTTCCCTCACCTGTCAGTTAAGCCAAGAGCCCAATAAGGGCACGGCAGGGGGGTGGCCATGAGTGGATAGAGGGGATGGCCTTAGGCTATATATTGCAGGATTTACAGGAATGATTTCCTGTTTAAAGTAAAATGACAAGTTCCCTCCCTCCCATCCCTAGGTGACAAAGAAGGAAGTGGCAGCGGGGGTCCCCGAGGTTTGGCGCTTGTGCAGGGGGTTGGTCATCTGGGGTATGGCCAACCCGGTTGGGCAGTAGCTGTGGGAAGCTAGCTGCACGGGCTCCCCATGGGCTTGTCCCTGGGGAGTGAGGCATGGCTACTGTGCAAACAGGGACGTCAGTAGCCGTGAGTCATGTGGTACGCCTGCGCCAGATTCTCGGGGTCCTGATCCTAGATGGTCTAGGATAAGGCACACGCTACCGCTAAGGTTCAGTAGTATTGTTTCATGTTGTTTATATTTATGGTTATAAAAGCATGTGTTGGTTGGTATATATGTATATGTATATAATGTTTGTATATATATATAATTGTATATGCCCGGTTATTTATTTATTTATAAAGTTTTAACCATATTTGGTTTACAGTAATATTCGTTACTTATTTCAGCTATATTTTAGCTGTCAATTTATGTTGCAGCATTTCAATAAAGACTGCGACCTTTCTAGCCACTCAGTTGTCTGTCTCTTTATTGGTGGGGGGAATGTATTATCAGGTATACCTTGGTCATGTAAGTTATTGGCTAAAGCTGGGGCATCCAAGTGGGACACAAGTGTCCATGGCAAGACATGTAAAGGCAGGTATAGGCAAAGTGTCCATGGCAAGGTCTGTAAAGACAGGGATGGGTAACGTGTCCATACAAGGACATCAGTGTCCGTGCCAAGGATATTGAATGTCCTTAGAACATCATTAAATTGTTCACCACAGAGCCCAATGTCCACAGTGAGCAAGGTTGCCTACCCTGGATGCAGCCAAGTATTCTCATCTACCCATATTCTCATCTGCCTTATAGATGTGTCATTTTAACAAAGTTGATTTTGTTGTGTGTGGATGGTGGATAGTGGGTGCTGTGTGTGATGGAGGTGTAGTGTGTGATGGAGGTGCAGTGTGTGATGGAGGTGGATGGTGGGTGCTGTGTGTGATGGAGGTGGATGGTGGGTGCTGTGTGTGATGGAGGTGCAGTGTGTGATGGAGATGGATGGTGGGTGCTCTGTGTGATGGAGATGGATGGTGGGTGCTGTGTGTGATGGAGATGGATGGTGGGTGCTGTGTGTGATGGAGATGGATGATGGGTGCTGTGTGTGATGGAGATGGATGGTGGGTGCTGTGTGTGATGGAGATGGATGGTGGGTGCTGTGTGTGATGGAGGTGCAGTGTGTGATGGAGATGGATGGTGGGTGCTGTGTGTGATGGAGATGGATGGTGGGTGCTCTGTGTGATGGAGATGGATGGTGGGTGCTGTGTGTGATGGAGATGGATGGTGGGTGCTCTGTGTGATGGAGATGGATGGTGGGTGCTGTGTGTGATGGAGGTGCCTGGTAGGTTCTGTTTGTGATGAAGGTGGATGTTGTGTGATGGAGGTGGATGTTGTGTGATGGAGGTGGATGGTGGGTACTTTGTGTGATGGAGGTGGATGTTGTGTGATGGAGGTGGATGTTGTGTGCTGTGTGTACTGCAGGTGCATTGTGGGTGCAGTGTGTGATGGAGTTGGATAGTGGATACTGTGTGTGATGGAGGTGCAGCGTGTGATGGAGTTGGATAGTGGATACTGTGTGTGATGGAGGTGCAGCGTGTGACGGAGGTGGATGTTGGGTGCTGTGTGTGATGGAGGTGCAGTGTGTGATGGAGGTGGATGTTGGGTGCTGTGTGTGATGGAGGTGGATGTTGGGTGCTGTGTGTGATGGAGGTGCAGTGTGTGATGGAGGTGGATGTTGGGTGCTGTGTGTGATGGAGGTGGATGGTGGGTGCAGTGTGTGATGGAGGTGGATGTTGGGTGCTGTGTGTGATGGAGGTGGATGGTGGGTGCTGCGTGTGATGTAGGTGGATGTTGGGTGCTGTGTGTGATGGAGGTGCAGTGTGTGATGGAGATGGATGGTGGGTACAGTGTGTGATGGAGGTGGATGGTGGGTGCTGTGTGTGATGGAGGTGGATGTTGGGTGCTGTGTGTGATGGAGGTGCAGTGTGTGATGGAGATGGATGGTGGGTGCAGTGTGTGATGGAGGTGGATGGTGGGTGCTGTGTGTGATGGAGGTGCAGTGTGTGATGGAGGTGGATGTTGGGTGCTGTGTGTGATGGAGGTGCAGTGTGTGATGGAGGTGGATGTTGGGTGCTGTGTGTGATGGAGGTGGATGTTGGGTGCTGTGTGTGATCTAGGTGCAGTGTGTGATGGAGGTGGATGTTGGGTGCTGTGTGTGATGGAGGTGGATGGTGGGTGCAGTGTGTGATGGAGGTGGATGTTGGGTGCTGTGTGTGATGGAGGTGGATGGTGGGTGCAGTGTGTGATGGAGGTGGTTGTTGGGTGCTGCGTGTGATGGAGGTGGATGTTGGGTGCTGCGTGTGATGGAGGTGGATGTTGGGTGCTGCGTGTGATGGAGGTGCAGTGTGTGATGGAGATGGATGGTGGGTGCAGTGTGTGATGGAGGTGGATGGTGGGTGCTGTGTGTGATGGAGGTGGATGTTGGGTGCTGTGTGTGATAGAGGTACAGTGTGTGATGGAGATGGATGGTGGGTGCAGTGTGTGATGGAGGTGGATGGTGGGTGCTGTGTGTGATGGAGGTGGATGTTGGGTGCTGTGTGTGATGGAGGTGCAGTGTGTGATGGAGGTGGATGGTGGGTGCTGTGTGTGATGGAGGTGGATGTTGGGTGCTGTGTGTGATGGAGGTGGATGTTGGGTGCTGTGTGTGATAGAGGTGCAGTGTGTGATGGAGGTGGATGGTGGGTGCTGTGTGTGACGGAGGTGGATGGTGGCTGCTGTGTTTTATGGAGGTGCCTGGTGGGTAATATAAGTGATGCATATATGGATGTTCTTAGTAGCTAATGTGTGTTTGACAGGAAGACAAGACTGACGGTTGCTGTGTGTCGATACCTTTTTGTTTGTGGTGATAGGATCTGTGTATGATGTATGTGCTATTGAGGTAAGCAATGAGGGCAGTATAATGTAAACAGGGTCAGGCACCAATATTGTTCATGCTGGTCATTTACTGGACTTGTGACAATTTATTGTTTTATGGACATTAAGACTTTGCCTATCCCTGGGTGTGAAAGCTATGAATATGAGGAATGGGACTATGTGCAATTGGAGGTGAATGGTTAGGCTTGGGTGTGGACACTTGTGCACTGCAGAGGCTACTTAACAAATTAATCCACTGAATATAAGATAAATTGTATTGTACCAACACATCTCTGGTATGTAACACCCTGGAGATTTGTGCTTACCGCTAATACAAATGCACGCTGCATGGATTAGCGAGTTCCTGTCGGGAAATTCTCAACCTCCATCCGTGGCCCCAGCATACCATATTTCCAAATAATGAAAATGTTTTGGGTTGCATAAAGGAACTCCTTAGAAGAAACTGAAGTCTTGACCCAGAAAAGGTGTAAATTCTTTATTATTCAATTGCAAACATTGCAGATGTCATCCAACGTAGGCTGCGTTCACCATGGCCCGCTCAGAAGTACACCTACGCGTTTAGTCCATTCATTGGATTAAAGGGACACTCCCACCAAAAAATGAAAAGGTTTTACTTTTTTTTATTTTGTACTGTTGATTTCAGATGTGTCTTTTGTTTTCCTTATGTGACTGTATTTAATAAAATATGTAACTAAACAAGTGTGACTGGGTGCCGCCATTTTGTGAAATATAGTGTTTTTGGGTGCCATCCCCAAGAGACTTTACACCCCCAAAAAAAGTTGTACAAAGCTACCTAATCCTGCCCACTATTATTCACAGAAGCCTGTATGAGAGCAGGGGTGTATATTATGACATCATCATGCAGGCTTTGGCAACAATTGTAAAGTGAGACTGGCTGGAAGATTTTGGATGATGTTGCATCATTGGAAGTATTCTCAAGAAAGAGTTCGGGAGATAAACACCTAATTTTATTTTTCCTTTTATATGCAATTAATTCAATCATAAAAAAATAGTGCCACATTATTTATATCTGTTTTTGTTTAAAATGACCAGGTTATCTAGTTACATCTTATGTAAGTGGTAGTGTCCCTTTAAGTCAAATGTGTCATCTATTCATTGGATTAAAGGGACAGCAGTTACAGTTTGGCTCCTGGATCTGGACTGTGGTACCCAGCCCTATTTATAATGGAGATTCCCACCAAAGTAGCACCCTCGCAGACATGCATTACCTCCGAACCGCTGTCCATAATGGCATCCATCCATGGCGAAATTGCCCAAGAGGGCTTCACTTTTCCCCTGGCAGATACACTGGCAACCAATCCCTGCCTGTCCTGAGCAACTGAGAGCAAGATGAACAATTCAGCCCATGCCACCCCACCGGGCATAGTGTTACATGTTCTTACTAGTCTTACCTAACAATCATTTTAACTGACACCCTTGTTACCAAACATATTAGATTCTGATTGACATTCGCAGATGCTCTCCCAGTGTCTCAAAGTACAGGAACACCGGATAGTGACTCTGTGACAGTAATGTTGGGATTGCCCTGCATAAGACTTGCATATTGTTGCATAAATGTTGCACACCTCTATGAGAATTAAAAAGTTGCCAAGGGACATCTATAAAATTATATTCAATATCATAAAGGGGTTATCACACAAGATTCGTTATTCAGTGTTACAAGGTTTCATGTTATCATGATTGGAAATCCATTGCCAGCACTGCTAGATAATAACCTCTGACTTGCAATCACAAATACCAGCACCAAAAAGGTGTGTCTAGCACAGAGGGCCTGGCTACACATGCAGGGCAGTGCTTCCTGACACAGAGTGCATGCTGGAAGCTGTAGTCTACATAAACACACGAGTATGAGGATATGCCGCAGTTGCCATAAGGTAAAATAAGGTAGTGAGCTTTAATGTAGCTATGGCAGGAAATTAAATGAGCTCTGCTGTTGCATAGCATTTTAAGGATAGTCTAGCTTGCTCCTAACTAACTATTGTTTATGCTGCTATGTGTATTTTGCTTTTCTCTGTTTTCCTGTGATATCCTTTACATGCAGAATGTAAATAATTATTAATTGTAAAGTGAATACATTGCCCCTTTACTTAGACTTTATACAAGATGTATCCTGCAGAGCAGCACTGATCTTAAGCTGTCACATACAAATAACACAATATTACTTTGTAGGTAACAGAAAAAAAATATTTTTTAGTTGATTTTTTGTTAGCTCCAGGACTATGGGGCATATAACTAAGAACTATCTCTATACTCAAAGCATAGAGGTAAAAATTCAAATTCAGACCTGTCTTGGTAATGCACTGTGCTCAAGAAGTATTCTATCAGACATACATAGGTTCAATGTGCAAGCTTTGAGCTCCAGATACCTGGCACAGTCCAGGGGAAATCTGGAGTAAAGCGGCATTTAACAGATATTGCGTAGTCTCTGTAAAAAAAAAAAAAAAAATACTTGGGAGAAATAATTTCCTGAAGCTGCCGCTAGTGGTGTGCGTGTGTGTGTGTGTGTGTGTGTGAATTGTGTAAGCTGGTAGAGAGGAAAGTGGTAATGGAAATGGGAAAGTCACCGCATATGCAAATGCTATTGTAAGGATGATAGTGATCATGCTCGGATGCTCCATATAGGGTTGCCACCTGGCTGGTAATTTACCGGCACAGCCGGTATTTAGGGGCCGGTATATCTAATATAAAGGCAATGCAAGGCCCGGTATTTACCTCCCCCTTCTCAATTCCCCTTCCCCAGTACTTACCTCCTTGCTGCTGTCTCCCGGTGCTCTGCAGGTCCGCGGCTGTGAGGGAAGTGTTGTGCGCTCCCCTCCAGCCGCGTGGCTTCAATAACGTTTGTTAAACCTTTTTTTTTAAACAAACTTTATTGAAGCCGTGGTGCTGGAGGGGAGCGCACAACGCTTCCCTCACAGCCGCTGACCTGCTGAGCACCGTGAGACAGCAGCAAAGAGCTAAGTACTAGGGAAGAGGGGAGGAGGGTGGCTATATCCTGGCATATTAAATGGCAAAATCCTGGCATATTAAGTGGCAAGCATATTGAGGGGCAAAATCCTAGCATAGTAAAATGGGAAAAGAATGGCACATTGAGGGGCAATATACTGTAATATTAAATGGCAAAATAATGGCATATTGAGGGGCAAAATACTGGCATATTAAATTGCATATTGAATGGCTAAATAGTGGCATATTGAGGGCAATATACTGACTTATTGAGTGGCAAAATATTACTGGCATATTGAGTGGCAAAATATTACTGGCATATTGACCAACTGCTCCCAACCACCCTCGATATTACACCGTGATAACATTCTTGTGAGGGTAGGTGGGGCGAGTGGGAGATATTGTTGGGGGGGGGGGGGAGAGTTTGTGAGAGTGACAGTCTGTGAGAGAGTGAGTAAAAGTCTGTGTGTGAGCAAGAGAGACAGTCTGTGTGTGAGAAAATGCTTGTCTTTGTGTGTGATAGACAGCTTGTCTGTGTGTGTGTGATATACAAATATATATTTATTAAGTGTTCTTGCATAGCAAGACCACTTAATGTTATCTCACATATATATTATTAAGTGTTCTTGCATAGCAAGACCACTTAATGTTATCTCACATATATATTATTATTATTATAGCAAAATTTGCCACCCTAACTCCTCCCACAGTTTTTACACTACATAGACAAAAATTTACCAAAACGTGCAGATTGTTCCCGATCGGATTGCTATTACTTTGTGGAACGTTTCGCCGAATGGTTCACGGAATATCGGCGTTTTTGTGGCGCAATTTGTCCCATAGGAATGAATGGCAAAGCTAGAGTGGGAGCTGCCAAAAGCTGAAAAATCAGGACATGATTTCTAAACTGCCACCACTCCCTCATTTTCAAGCCCACCTACACAAATCTTATATCAAAACGTTCAGCTATCCCTGGTGCCACTAAACATGTAAACGGCTAAGCCGTAGTCCTGATAGTTTTCACAATATGACCATTTGTTTGCAACCAACGCCGTCCATTGACATTCATTGAAACTTCACTCTGCAAAGCTCAAATTTGAAGTGAAATTTCTAAACTGCGGCTGTGCCTTCATTTTTAATACTTCAGAGACATACTATGCATCAAAATGTAGGTCTGGGTCTTGTGATTCTCACAATATAAAGCTCTTCGCTGTAGGATTGATAGTTTTTAAAATACGACCGTTTGAATATGGCAACCGCCAAAATACTCTGACCTGTGTCAAGCTGCAGCAGCAAGTGATGTCATAGACAGGGCCTTTTGAACACCTGCTAATGTTTTTATAAATGTATGGTTTAATGTAACTGTGCAACAACGTTGCAATTAAATGTGCTATGTAAATGATAACAGTTACTCCGCCCACTCCAGTTGTAGACTACAGGTGGAGGCAAGAACACTTCACACAATTTCCCCAGAAATTGTAACTTTTCTAGTTATTATTATTATTATAGCAAAATTTGCCACCCTAACTCCTCCCACAGTTTTTACACTACATAGACAAAAATTTACCAAAACGTGCAGATTGTTCCCGATCGGATTGCTATTACTTTGTGGAACGTTTCGCCGAATGGTTCACGGAATATCGTCGTTTTTGTGGCGCAATTTGTCCCATAGGAATGAATGGCAAAGCTAGAGTGGGAGCTGCCAAAAGCTGAAAAATCAGGACATGATTTCTAAACTGCCACCACTCCCTCATTTTCAAGCCCACCTACACAAATCTTATATCAAAACGTTCAGCTATCCCTGGTGCCACTAAACATGTAAACGGCTAAGCCGTAGTCCTGATAGTTTTCACAATATGACCATTTGTTTGCAACCAACGCCGTCCATTGACATTCATTGAAACTTCACTCTGCAAAGCTCAAATTTGAAGTGAAATTTCTAAACTGCGGCTGTGCCTTCATTTTTAATACTTCAGAGACATACTATGCATCAAAATGTAGGTCTGGGTCTTGTGATTCTCACAATATAAAGCTCTTCGCTGTAGGATTGATAGTTTTTAAAATACGACCGTTTGAATATGGCAACCGCCAAAATACTCTGACCTGTGTCAAGCTGCAGCAGCAAGTGATGTCATAGACAGGGCCTTTTGAACACCTGCTAATGTTTTTATAAATGTATGGTTTAATGTAACTGTGCAACAACGTTGCAATTAAATGTGCTATGTAAATGATAACAGTTACTCCGCCCACTCCAGTTGTAGACTACAGGTGGAGGCAAGAACACTTCACACAATTTCCCCAGAAATTGTAACTTTTCTAGTTATATATATATATATATGCACACACGCTTCTCACACAAATAATATATATCATTTCAGTGATAATCCGCCCCCTTTGTGGCTCCACCCTTCATGGCCGGTATTTT
Organism: Pelodytes ibericus; assembly: GCA_036172795.1. Taxonomy (NCBI): domain Eukaryota; kingdom Metazoa; phylum Chordata; class Amphibia; order Anura; family Pelodytidae; genus Pelodytes; species Pelodytes ibericus. The sequence goes on from CM069857.1 coordinate 60,666,997, forward strand.
TTTGAGGAAAAGGTGGCAACCCTAGCTCCATATCATAGTAATCAGGCACGGATGCTCAGAGAGCACACCAACCCTGGAAATACTTTCGGGAGATAGACGGCAGCTGCGAATTCGGCAACAGAGTCACTTAATCTGTTGCCAATTTGACCAGTGAAAAAATATATGAAAATTCGTATGCTTTACTTTCTGGTCGAATTGGCAACATAGTGACTCTGATGCCGAATTCGCAGGTGCCGTCGGCCTCTCGGATGTATCTCGTGTATTTCCAGTGGTTTGTGTGCTGTCTGTTCACTGTACACTAACCCCCACAAATATACGAGATACATTGTGCCCCTGCGTAACAGGTGTTCTCCGAGCTGGCAGCACACCTGTCACTCAGGGGCACGATACGTCCCTGCAACCAATAGCATGTCAGGCTAGACTCTCTGATTATCCAACAAAGCACAATCTCTTTGCACATATACCTGCGGGACAGTTGCGAGGTATGCACACTTATTAAAGAAATCTGCACTTCTAAACATACATGCCAAAGCTATCCACAAATCACCCATGTAACTGTGAAGTCGTGTAAATCGTTTGTGGAAATCCTTGTCCAAATTCTGTTTTCTTTAATTTGCAATGAAAATTGGTTTAGCATTTTTAGAGAATGAACAGTACCTCCTTGGCTAACCATTTGGATTTTTATTGCATACTAGGCCAAAGCATTAGCTGTAAGATTGGCACAGATATACATTTTGAGCCAGTATCATGTCTTTTCCAAAGGGGTTCTCCAGCCTAAATAATATGTCTTTATTTTTCACTTGCTCCATTGTTTTATGATATATGAAAACAGGCACAATCAATGTGTCTTTTTTGGCCCAGATCTTTCTTTTTTTGCCAAGGCACATATTTCTTGTCTGGTTTTTATTATATGAATCGATATTGTACATAACAGCCTTGAAAAAAATGTTCTGTAGCCAAATATGCATAAAAAACTTATGTTTTGTCTATTGGATAATAAGACAAGTAAGCATTTCAGCCAGGACAACTCAGTTTTCATGTTTCATTTATTTAATGTTAAAGAAGAAATCTTCATCTTTCTTTAAACTCTACCTGTTACCCACAAAACATGTGGATAAAAAGTTCTCCTACAGATAGGTATTAACATTCAATATATATATATATATATTTACTGGCAAAAGCAAATATATAGATTAAAAATTATATTGCAGACAAGATGTCTGCCGGATCAGATCATTTCCCATAATGCCTGTCCCGTAATAATGACATTGATATCCCACAATGGCTGGCATGTGGGCAATTTGTCAAGCATTATGGTATATATATTTTACAGACCCCATCTTTGTAGGTTTCTTTTTGGCATTTTGGTTTATTTTTGACCACTATGTCGAGGTTGAGTTTGATGGTTGAGACAAGCTCGTATTTCACCCACACTTGACTCTCCTCACCTCATCTTCTCAACCTCAGAAATACTAAGCAATTTTCCAATTTTAAGATGTGGTTAAGGTGGTCGAGTGTAGAGGTCAACATAAGCTTTGACGAGTAGTAAAGAATTTGAGATGCATTTAGTGAATCGTTGAAGGTGGTTGAGATGGGAGGTTGAGTTCACTGTGGAGGTTGAGTCCAGGCTCTAAATACAAAACTTTGAATACAATTTGACAAGCACAATTTAGTAGCCAGTGAGAAAGTGGATGAAGGCAAATAATATATATGTAATAAGAAAGCTAAAACCAAATTTTTTTTTTTTAAAACTAGCTAAACTGCTCTAGAAGATTTTAGCACATCATCGTATGTGGACATAGTTTGTAGACATCATGATTGTAGACATATGTTTTCCTAGCTAAGAACTAGCTATGATCGATTAGTTTTTATGCTTCCCATTGTCTTATAACCAAAAAGGTGCCAGTTATTTTAGTGGCACTAAGCTGAGGAACATTTAGATTAGCTACAAAATGCAAGAATATCCATTTGCTGCAAGGCAAGATCGCAAATAAAGGGAAACTTTTCCAGACCTTGTCTTCAATCGTAGCACCTGTTGGAAGGGGAATCAAGCCCAAGATTCTACACACACAAGTACGGCTAGCTTGAGTGTGCTTCATTGGGATAGTGGAAGGGGAAATGCCACTATCTAAAATAGGGGCATCCATTGTGTGGCCCACAAATCAAATTTGGCCCATTTGACAGCAAGGTGTGGCCCACCTGACTTAACTAGTCATTGTCTTCATCGACAGACCTACCGTATTTTCTCGAATATAAGACGAGGATTTTTTCAGAGCAAATGCTGTGAAAAAGCCATCTCGTCTTACATTCGAGGTTGTCTTATAATCTGACCTCAAATCCAGGTCAGACTATAAGACTGGGATCCAGGTCCCCCGCAGAACTGCAGGGGACCTGGATTCCCCTCACTAACAGCCAGGGGATGTCTACGCGAGGCGCGCAGAAATCCTCCCCTGCTGCCGCCCAGCACGACCGTCGGGACTTCTATGATGAAGCCAGGTCCTTACGGTTTCATCATAAAAGCCCGGCGGAAGTGCCGGGCAGCAGCTGAGGATGTCTGAGCGTATCGTGCAGACATCCTCCGGCTGCCCCGCTAGCCACCAGGGAGCAAGAAACAGGTGAGGGGGAGGGAGGGGGGGTGAAGATAAGGGGAGGGGGGGGGACAGATTAACAAGGGGGGGACAGAGAAACAAGGGGAGGGGGGACAGAGAGCAACAAGGGGAGGGAGGGGGGCATAGAGAGTTACAAGGGGAGGGGGGCAGAGAGAAACAAGGGGAGGGGGGAAGAGACAGAGACAAGGGGAGGGAGGGGTGAAGAGACAGACAAGGGGAGGGAGGGGGGAGAGAAAGGGAGGGGGAGAGAGAGACAACACTAAGGGGGGAGAGAGACAAAGCTGGGGGCAGGGGAAAGAGAGAGGCAGCATTGGCACAGAAAAGGAAATAAAAACAAGAAATGCATTTTTTGATATCATAATTTTTTATTAAAAAAGCAATTTACATGTGAATATATACAAGTTGAACTTTTTTCCTATAGGATAGTCTTATATTCAGGCTTTTAGTTTTTTTCCTAAAGGAATATCCAACGTTTGGGGGGACGTCTTATAATCAGGGTCGTCTTATAATCGCGCAAAAACGGTATAAATACATGTTTTCATTTGAGTACATTTTTATCTACATTGTTTTTAACTGCTTTTGTAATACTGCTATGCAAACCTTTTTCTATTGATAACAAGCTATTCGTCTCCTTTACTGTAAATACTAATAAATTATGTGGCCCAATACACATGTGCATTTCAGATTATGTGGCCCACTTTAAATAAAACCTGGACGCCACTGATTTAGAAGCTGCACAAAATAAGACTACAGCATGGACCCTCCAGCTACCATTGCTCACTTGTTTTGCCATGGTCACATTTTTGGTGGGTATTTTGCTGCCACATCCTTCTGAAGAGTTCATATGCCTTCCATGTTTGGAGGTAGGCAAGAGAGAGAGTGCAACAGTGTCTTGGCAGAAGGCACTGATAGACCAGGTCTTGTCTTCTGCACTGGTCTGATGGCTGGAGGGTCCCTGGTGCCCACTGTTCACTATGGTCAGCAATAATGAAAGCCATTGCTATAGCCTGTCCCACAAAGAAGATATACTTTGCTGTGTTCCTGACAACCCCTCTTAGGAACCTCACAGTATTTATTGTTATATTATCTACACACAGTATAATATTACATTAACGTTTAAACAATTTAACCCATATGCATACGATTCTAAATAAAAAGTTCACCCCATAAAAAGAAAAATTGGACAACGTAGAGATTGTGGATTGTTATGCTTGTTTAATAGACCTTGTTGTACTTTCCACGTCTTTTACATGAACACGTACAGTGCTGGAGTAAATTGGTGCAATGTACAGAGATTCCCATGACTTTTACATAGGGTGATATGAGGACATGCTGTATACACAGAGTAGTAAGCAGGTGCATACGTCACCAAACATAAATATATTTCTGCTGACAATATAATGCTTTTATATCTGGGCTCATAAGATATTTAACTATTAACATACATTTATTTAAACATAACAAGTTATAGGTTTTATTGCTTTAAAAAAGAACCTGGTTAGCATTCAGTGCATGGAGCCTAGTGCATGTTAGCCACTAAGTGGAGCATTCCTATACCCCCGCAAGGTGCAGCATTTATAGCTGGTCGAACATTGCAATTCTGCCATCAAATGACAATTATTCACAAGTTTTGTGATTGGAGCGATATTTAATAGTTTCTAAAAAGAATTTGGTAGAACATTTTATGGAAAGTCATATACTTTTAAGAGACTTTATTTTTTATTTTATTTTTTTTGTCAAGAGACCGCACCTTTGGCAGATATGCAAATAAAACATATTTGCCAAAACTTGTATAGCAGCCACCAGCAGTCACTGTGAAGGCATTTAGTTGTGTTTTTTTTTAAGTCCACATTCTATTGTAAATTGTAAGAATGTTCTACATTAGTACAACTGGCACAGCGAGGGATACTGATCTTGTTTTAATATATTAACCTTTCTCCATGATTTCAGGAAAATATGAATATTGTGGACCACAGTCCAATCTAAAAATTCTAGAAATGGGAAAAAACATTAGTCAATATTCAAAGAGACAGGGCTGAGATACAACATCCCCAAAGGTATTTTTCGATTCTGTATGAGGCCAGCATGTTTTAAAGCATGCACACTGAACTGAACAATGGGGTCATTGAGAACCAATAATGTAGCTATGGGTGTACATACTCTCTGAGATGTTTGGGTAATGTCGTGAAGTCAACATTCAATCTAAAATTGATTACAGATGACATTGACTGATACTCAGTACTTGGTAATCAACTCCGAAGACAACATGAAGACAAAAAGTAATATTTATGATCAATACCTACTGCAGGGCTTGACAAATCCCAAGGCCATGGTTTCTAAAATACCTACTTCTGAATCTTAACTTTTTTATAGTTTGACATAGAAATCTGGGGATGTACCATTTTTTCGCACTCCCAAAAATAACTAGGCTGGCTCCTGCAAATCCCTGTATTAAGCAGTGGTGTTATCTGGTTGGAACAGAGGCATAGACTGGATCCAGGTATAAAGTACAACATAGTCAATATATAATACACAGAAAACAACATTAATTGTAAGTACAAGTACAAGTACAAGTATATGATTCAATTAATAGGATACATTTAGAAGTGATGCCATACATCCCACTCTGAATTTATATCTTCCTTGTAGCCATTTCATGAATCCAAAAAAAGAGTCTTTGTCAGAACCTCAAGAGACAGAATTGAGAGTTCAGATAGAAAGACATGAGGGTATGGGAAGAGAGAGACAGACATGGGGGTATGGGAAGAGAGAGGCAGACATGGGGGTATGGGAAGAGAGAGACAGACATGGGGGTATGGGAAGAGAGAGACAGACATGGGGGTATGGGAAGAGAGAGACAGACATGAGGGTATGGGAAGAGAGAGACAGACATGGGGGTATGGGCAGAGAGAGACACGTGAGTGACTGACATAGGAAGCATGGGGGAATTTTATAAATTGCTCCTTGTGTACTTCTTTTCCAATGATGCCTAGCCAGGCTAATGGGAGACTTTGCCTGTTGGGCATCATGGGAAAGGTAGTTAAAATTCACTCTGCCTATGTTACAGATGAGCATCATAGCACTGCACCGTATTATGACCAAATATATTTCTTTATTTAAACTAAAAGTTTGTGTTGGTTCTTTACATCAAAATAACGTTTGTTTTGCCCCCCAAAAAATTAAATGGACATGTCTGGAACAGGCAATTCAAAAGGGAGGGGTTAGTAATTTACCCACACCCACTTGGGGCACCCAAAAAAAACCTGCACCCAGGCGTCCCTGACACTAGGATCGGCCCTGGCAGAAGACTTCTCCGGATGACCTTGGAAGTGTCTGCCCACCACTGCCTTAGTTTCCATGTCATCAGCAACCCTGATATCTCTCTTATTTGGCATTTAAGTGCATGGCTGGAATGTCCAACACATTGTTTTTGACACACATAACAGGTGCACACTACATAACTGCTGTTGCAGTTTTCATATGTTGCCAATTGGTGTGTGATACCCATCACTGGATATGTGGAAAAGTTAAATCACCATGTGGGCACAACACATGCACACCCAACTGCCATGTGTATGGTTACCCACTGCTCTCGATCATGGAGTTTGCTTAGAGCCAACAGTATCACTTTTATGCACACTGGGGGACAAAATATTCCTCAGTTGTTTGCTTTTTGACTTGAGAATCGGCATTCCCATTGGGCCCACCGTTATAGTTTGTGATCCACGTATAAAATTGGCAGATGTTCCTTTTTAATCGTCATCATACTCGAAACTAAAATTAGTGATAAACGTAAGTCTCTCCCTCTCGGGAAAGTTTATATTACTCTTTTCCTTTTTTATCTTTCAAAAGATACCTTATGTTGATGGCTCCTGCATTGGTCTGAGTGGCTTGTAAAGTGTACCATTGTTTGATAAACCCACGCTTACTGGATAGATTTTAGTATGGAGGCCAAATTATCTTCCTTGATTAGATATGAAGGTCTATTTACAATCATAGCTAAATCATATTTACCAACTTTAGCAAAGTGAGGAGGTAACGCAAAAAAGGGGCAGACTTATGTGACATCATGCCACATTGCGTGACCCCAAGAGATTGAGCAACAACCTTCTCATTACAGATGTCTAAAGGACATAGGTTAAATGAAATGTCACCTGTGCACATTGAAATACACTTTGTACAGGTAGCTGAAAAGGAGAGGACCCTCCAAAAAAGGGACTGTCCAGCAAATTGGGAACTGGTGGCAGCTATGGTTAAATTTAGGTTCCACTACTTAAAGTTATTTTGGAAATGACAACTTCAACTGACTATTCTAAAGGAATAAAATCTATTTCCTGACAAAAACGATGCCATTCCCAGTGATACATCATTCTAGTGTCCCGAATTACAAACAGAATCACTGTTGTCACTTTTGGGTCTGAATACATTGCAAATCATCATAACATTTACTACATTTTCAGTTCTTTGCCCTATATTATGACCCATCTACCTACTGAAGTCACAAGTAGGGTGCCACCCAGCCAATGGTAAGTCAATGGAGGCAATAGCAAGGCTGGTATTTTTTTTTAAAGAAAAAGTAGAAACTCTAGTCACAAGCTGTATAGCATTTACTTGTAGCAGAGGCAGATATTTTGTTATAATCTTATGACTTATTTAAGATGCAGTCCATCAGATGCCAAGTGACTAGTATAGCCACACCCAAACTACAGATCACACTGGGTGAGAACATAGGCATGTGACAGGTGACATCTGTTATTAAAGAACACATTTCCAGTAGTTTAAAGGGAATAAGGCAGCTAACATGTTCAGAATAATTTGTAGCATGGCTTTTACATTGCACATAGGAGCTTTAAAAAACTAATAGTTACAATTTGCAGTCCACATTTCACATATGTAAGAAAACAAATATTTAACAGCAATAATGATCTAAATTTTTTTAATACGTTTGGCTTAAATAGTATGAACATTTTTATCACCCCCAAATCAGAGACCCTTCAAAATGTGGCCAACATCATACATGTTGCCTGCAGTCATTTCATATTACTGTCATTTTGTTATTCCCCAAAAGAAAATTGGTCCTGACCCTTATTCAGCATCGCCTGTGTTCAGTAATTCTTGCTTCATTTTCCAGAAATCTAAAAGAGGCAATGTTCCTCTGTAGTATAATGTAACCCGATTTAGTGCATTAGGTACATTTTTGATGCAAATAGGCGTGTGGTGGGAATATTGAAGCAGCCTTGCACATTTTGTAAAATGAAAAATACCTACAGAATGTGCACCTGTCAAGTGTACTTTGTAAGGTTTCATCCTAATGTCACAGACTCTCAAATAACCATTTGTCTAAAAAAGTGGTCAACAAGTACATGAAAAGTTTTAAAGCACTGACTTGTGTCTCACTTCTCACAACGAGAAAAGGATTGCTAAGGAGAGTAAAATTAACCCCAAAAATTTTCATAAGTATATAAATGGAAAAAAGCTAAAGAGGGAAAATGTTGGGCCCTTGTTATCCCAAAAGGGAAATTTGTTAAGTGAGGACAGAGAGAAAGCAGACATTTTAAATACTTTTTTTTCTTATATTTATACTAAGGAAGAACAGATGGATGAGCCCCTGCTACCTGAAGTTACGGAACAGTCACTGCAAACATGGGATTGGCTGACACAGGAAAAAGTGCTTAAGCAATTAAACTCTGTTAAGATAGACAATGCCCCAGGGCCAGATGGTATACACCCAAGGGTCCTTAAAGAGTGAAGCATAATTCTGGCCAGACCAATATTTATGATCTTTAGGGATTCTTTCAGTTCAGGTATAGTGCCAACAGACTGGCGAAAGGCATTCCAATATTTAAAAAGGGATCAAAATCTCTGCCTGATAATTATAGGCCAGTGAGCTTGACATCCGTAGTGGGGAAATTATTTGAAGGATTGCTAAAGGTGTACACTCAAGAATACATCTTGAATCAGAATATATTTAGTAAAAGTCAACATGATTTTGTGAAAGACAGGTGTTGTCAAACAAACTTAACCCCTTAGTGACAAGACATTTTCACCTTGACTTTCCCTTGGTGACAATGGCTGTTTTGACATCTCTAGGGTGTTTGTGTTTAGCTGTAATTTTTTTCTTTCTCACATACAGTACCCACACAAATTATTTGTTGTTTTTATCGTCATAAGAAGGGCTTTCATTAGATACCATTATGTTCATCATATCTTATAATTTACTACAAAAAAAATCATAAAATATGATGAAAAATTAAAAAAAAAACACTTTTTCTAACTTTGACCTAAAATATAATTTACAAAAATAAAATCATTAAAAAAGACCCTGTCTAAATAGTTTCTAAATGTTCTCCCGAGTACAAAAATATGCATGTTTCCATATTTTTCGGTATTTTTTTGCGAGTTATGGGGCAAAAACCAAAATAAGTGTTTTTTGGTTTTTTCCTATATTGATCTTTTGACCCCAACCCGAACCCAAAATGTAACCCTAACACAAAATTTAACCCCAACTCTAATCCTTATTATATCCCTTAATATTTTTTAACTTTCATTTAATTTTAACCCTATCCCTTATGCTAAAAAACATTTAATTTTAACCCTATAGGCTAATATAGCTAAATAACCTGTTTTTAATTAATTAAATATTTATTTTAAATATTTCCCATTGCAATGCTACTAAACTACCACTAGGGGTAGTCAAGTAGCATATTCAGAGCGACGGAAGTGAAGTTACTTTCACTTCCGAAGCTCAGACCGGCAGAGGACTTAGCCATATTGACGGAGCAGCATTTACAATACATACTAAACAATCTACAATCCAAGACTTTTTCCAGAATTACATATTAAAACAAGTGCTTAACACCTTTGCGACAAAGAACGTGAGAAACTCCCTTAACGAGAAAGGACGTGCCTGGCACGTCCTGCGGTGAATCAAGTGGTATCGCGAAAACCGCTTTAACGGTGCTGGTCTATTGCCTCGATGTCGAGGCAATAGCCAGCACCGAAATTTCTATTTTGGGGCACCCATGATCGCCCCACGGAGCGTTCGTGGGGAGCCATATTGACGGAAAGCCCTCTGCCGGTCTGAGCTTTGGAAGTGAAAGTAACTTCACTTCCGTCGCTCTGAATATGCTACTTGACTGCCCCTAGTGGTAGTTAAGTAGCATTGCAATGGAAAATATTTAAAATACATATTTAATTAATTAAAAACAGGTTATATAGCTATATTATCCTATAGGGTTCAAATTAAATATTTTTTAGCATAAGGGATAGGGTTAAAATTAAATTAAAATTACTATACCACACGTGGCTAGGCCGCATAGCAGTAATTAAAATGACACTACTACCCAAACTCCTATACCTCTTCCGAACGCTCCCCATACACATACCCCCCTCCTACCTCCTAGATATGCAAACCAAAATACAAAAATTTATTCACGGGAACAAACCCACCAGAATAGCAAACAAATGGCTCATTCTACCTCCCTCAATAGGTGGATTGGGATTACCCTCTATCCCCCAGTACTACTATGCTACGAGAATGGCCCAAACACTACAACACCATTCCCAAATAGGATCTGTAGCCTGGGTAGACCTAGAAGACACTCAAATAAAACCACATAGAATTTGTGACACCTTGTGGATCTCAAACCACCCATCAGCCACAACACCTACACCCTCCGCACTTCCAAGTATTAAACACTCTCACAAGATCTGGAAGAAATTCTCCTCTAGTACGGCAGACTTCAAAAAACTCACACCAGCAACTCCACTAGGCACTCTTGAATTACTTATTCCGAATTTATCTTTAGCCTCTTGGAAAGAAGCCGGCATCCTGCATCTACAACATCTATATGATAAAGGTCAACTAAAATCATTCACCTCATTGACCTCCCAATTTAACATTTCCCACAGGGAATTTTACAAATACCTGCAGATTCGCCACGCCATCTCTTCTACCCCAAATACTCTGACACACTCTCGAGAAAAAACCCACAAGATGATATCACACTGCCTAAATATCAACAAAGCGAAGAGACTAATATCTACTTGCTATACAGAACTATCCACCCCAATGCTAAGCACAACGGCTCCATATATCTCACAATGGGAAAAAGACCTGAAAAGATCTTTTTCCCCTACCCAATGGAAACAAGCCACTACATTCCCGAAAAAAGTCTCCCATTGTTCAAATCATATGGAAACAGTAAAGAAAATTTTATATCGCTGGTACTTAGTCCCATCCAGACTTTCTAAAATGTATCCTACCACCTCACCACTCTGCTGGAGATCATGCGGAACAAAAGGTTCTATGATTCACATATGGTGGGACTGTCAAGTGATCAAACCCGCCTGGAGATATACATTTGAACTCATACGCCAAACAGCAAATATATCTTTACCAATCAACCCAGAAACTGCTCTCCTGCATATCTACCCAATTAAATTGACTTCTATACAGAGGATAATCGTAGGACATATCCTAATCTCAATGAAGACCTTGATAGCGAGAAACTGGTAATCCACAATCTTCCCCTCACAATCCGAAATACTACATCTGACAAACAACAATCTGCAAATGGAAAAGCTGCACTATTTGTCCACCAACCAATTAAATTTTTACCAGAAAGTAATGAAAACCTGGAAAGATAAAACGGACCAAACATGACTTCCTCCCAACCACTGTTCGTTACAACCCCCCCCAAAAGAAAGTCCACCCTGAGACTAGCACCCACCTTCCCCACTCTCCATCCCCTCTCTGTTTCATTACTGCACCCCCTCTATCCTGTTTCCCAGAACACCCTGTTCTTATAGGTACACAAAAACTTTATTTTTTACCTAACCAGTTATTTCTTCCAATAAGATAACTTTCCGAAAATGGAAACGGTATACGATTCATATCAATAGAATTATACAAATTGGTTGATATCAAACAATTGTAGAAAAAGAAACATTCTGTTGTACTCCATTGTAAACATTATTGTATCGCTGTACTTATCTACTTTTTGTGTACCTCTAAATTCTTGTACTCTCAAAAATAAAAAAATTATTCTTGGAAAAAAAAAAAAAATTAAATTAAAATTAAAAAATATTAAGGGATATAATAAGGATTAGAGTTGGGGTTAAATTTAGTGTTAGGGTTAAATTTTGAGTTCGGGTTGGGGTCAAAAGGTCAATATAGGAAAAAAACAAAAAACACTATTTTTGGTTTTTGCCCCATAACTCGCAAAAAAATACCGAAAAATATGGAAACATGCATATTTTTGAACTCGGGACAACATTTAGAAACTATTTAGACGGGGTCTTTTTTAATGATTTTATTTGTATAAATTACCGTATTTATCGGCGTATAACACGCACTTTTTCTCCCTGAAAATAGGGAGGAAAAGATGTGTGCGTGTTATACGCCGAAAAAAAAAAAATCTAAAACTTACCTCGTTCCTGCTCTGTCCCCCGGTGTTCTGAAGCTGCGTGGCTGTGAGGGAAGCGTTGTGAGCTTCCCTCCGGTCGCGCGGTCAATAAAGTCTGTTTTTCTTTTTAAAACAAACTTTATTGACCGCGCGGCTGGAGGGAAGCTCACAATTCTTCCCTCACAGCCACGCAGCTTCAGAGCACCGGGGGACAGAGCAGCAAAGAGGTAAGTGCTGGGGTCTGGGGGAGGAGGGTGGCATAACGAGCATACTAAGGGGAAATATCCTGGCATATTGGGGGCAATATCATGGCATATTAAATGGCATATTGGGGGCAATATCCTGGCATAATAAATGGCATATTGGGGGCAATATCCTGCATATTAAATGGCATATTGGGGCAATATCTGGCATATTAAAATGGCATATTGGGGGCAATATCCTGCATATTAAATGGCATATTGGGGGCAATATCCTGCATATTAAATGGCATATTGGGGCAATATCCGGCATATTAAAATGGCATATTGGGGGCAATATCCTGCATATAAAATGGCATATTGGGGGCAATATCCTGCATATTAAATGGCATATTGGGGGCAATATCCTGCATATTAAATGGCATATTGGGGGCAATATCCTGGCATATTAAAATGGCATATTGGGCTTCAAAGTTCTTAATTTAAGTTCTTAAGTTTTTTTTCCTGAAATTTCCTTCTTAAAATTAGGTGCGTGTTATACGCCGGCGCGTGTTATACGCCGATAAATACGGTATATTTTAGGTCAAAGATAGTGGGTTTTTTAACATTTTTCATCATATTTTATGATTTTTTTGTAGTAAATTATAAGATATGATGAACATAATGGTATCTAATGAAAGCCCTTCTTATGACGATAAAAACAACATATAATTTGTGTGGGTACTGTATGTGAGAAAGAAAAAAATTACAGCTAAACACAAACACCCTAGAAATATCAAAACAGCCATTGTCACCAAGGGAAAGTCAAGGTGAAAATGTCTTGTCACTAAGGGGTTAAATAACAAACAAACAAAATAAAACAAACTTAATAACATTCTATGAAGAAGTCAGTAAAAATATAGATCTAGGTGTGGCAGTTGATGTGATCTATTTGGATTTTGCTAAAGCATTTGATACTGTTCCACACAAAAGGTTACTCTACAAATTGAGAGAAATAGGATTGGGGGCAAATGTATGTATTTGGATTGAAAATTGGCTAAAAGATAGAACACAGAGGGTTGTTGTAAATGGAAAAGCCTCAAATTGGACCAGGGTATTGAGCAGAGTAGGGGGAGGGGGACATTCGTGCTGCAGCTGATCTTCGTTGGTCGGCCTGCTGAGTGCCAGGATGACGACACCCGGGATGTGCTGAGTGCCAGGATGACGACACCCGGCACTCAGAAACGCGTTGCGCGAGGGGGCGGAGCTTGCAGTCTGTGCTATCCGCACAGACTTTACCCCCTTGCGCTCAGAATTTTTTTTTAAAAAATGTGATGGCAACGGCAAGGGGACCATGAGGCTGACTGCACCCAGGCGCCAGGTCTAAATTCCTGGTCGCCATGGCGACCTGGTGCCTGGGGTTTGTCGAGCCCTGCCATAATATATTGGTACATAACATGGTTGTAGACTTGAGCCCATGTAGGAAATATTTCTTGTTTCCAGTGTCGTTTCCAAACTTTTTGTGGCCATGAGAATATGAATAATCAAATATTTTTTATGAAATGATGCAAACGGTAATGGTATATGAAATAAAGCTGATACCATTTTATTGTCTATTTTAATTTTGAAAAAATATGATATTTCATTAAAAATTCTGTCCCACATTTTATTATGAGCAAACAATTCCACCAAATGTGTTTTTGAGTACCAATATCTACATTACATCTCCAACATATGGGGGGATTCCAGTTTTTCATCTAGAACATTATTTCTGATACCATCTAGGTAGACTCTTATAGTGAAGCTCTATTATGTGTAAACATTTTACTGCCTTTCCTACTTCGCTTATTGATTTAAGCAGTAGTTTGGGTTGTAGATTCCTGCCTATATTTTTTTTCCCAAGCAATCCAGGCTTTTGGTTTGTTCACTTTTTCGATCGTACTTAACCAACCAAAGAATTTAGGCATCATTTTCATCTTTCCTGAGCAGTCAGATAGCTCATTGAAATCCTGCATTACTGGCCCTTTACATTCTATCAAGATGTGGTTGTTTAAATAATTCTTTAATCTTAGAAAAGTTTTTAAAAAAATTTCATGACAGATATAGTACCTCCTATAATTGTGGGAAGGGTTTGATCTCTCCCTTGTTTAATATACCTAGAAATTTCAGTTCTTCCTCTCCACACCAATTTCTCACGTATACGTTTTCAATATTAAACTCTAGCAATTTTATTGAGGTATTCAATGTTATTTTATCTTCAATTTTGAATCTTTTTTTTTATCTCATTCCAGAAATATACCAAGTCTATAATATATTTGGGCAGTTGTTTCTCTTATAGTTCTTTATATGCTTTTTTATTCATCCACATGATTACGGCCAGATCTTTTATCCCTATTAACTCTGTTTCCAATATATACCATGGTTCTACTTTCTCTAAGCTAATTTGCCATTTGTGCACATGAAACAATCCACTGGCTTCATAATATGTAAGTAAGTAAGGCAGACCCATACCCACTTTCTTTCTGTTTTTCATTAAATGAAGCTTATTGACTCTTGATTTTCTTCCTCCCCATATGTAGGTCATAAATAAATTCTGAATATTCAACAGCATATTCCTAGGTATCAACAAAGGCAGGATTGTAAATAGATACAGCCATTTAGCTAGTATAGAATTTTTGACATTTAGCAATATTTAGTCGTCCAATCCAAGTGTTCTCAACCATTTTTTTGTTAATTTTTCATATTTATTCTCATATAATATATTAAAATTATTTTTCATTATTTCACCAACATTGGCTGTAATATATACTCCTAGGTATATTAATCCTTTTTCTGTCCAGTCAAAGGTTTGCCAGCTTTCTCTCTTCAACATTAAGGAGCATTGCCTGTGATTTTGTTAAGGTCAATCTATAATTTGGAATAGTATTAAATCTCTTGCATAAAGTGACTCAATGACTTTTCAGGATCTGTCAGGGTAACAACCACATCATTGGCATACATGCCCATTTTTAGGATCATCATTTCTTGTTTGCATACCTCTTCATATTTTCATTTTGTCTTACTCTAGCTGCAAGTGATTCTAACGTCAGAATGTATAGCATGGGAGCAAGCGGGCACCCTTGATGGGTGCCGCTTCAAACCTATCTGCCACTATGCAAGACCACAGGCTCTATGATGGACGTTTTTATTGAGCCCACTATAACAGCCCTATTCAATACCTGTGACATTAAGCCCCAGCTGACCCTGTCAAACGCCTTTTCATCATCCAGTGATGGGGTCAGCTGGGGCATCCCACTTGACATTACATAATCAAGGGTACCTATCAGTCTTCTCATATTGCTCTCAGAATGGCGACCCTGAACAAATGATATGTGATCCATCTGGATCTAACTAGGGATCACTTTTTTAAACGGTTTGCAATTAAACTGAATCATTTTTATATCACAGTTGATCAACATTATTGGCCTATAAGTAGCTGCATAGGCAGGATCTTTATCCGGTTTTGGGATAGGTGATATGGTTTGCTGTAGTAGTTCTTTTTGGCACCAAGCCTCCTTCCTTAATCTTTTTGAACATATCTTTCATCTGATCAGCAAGGATATTCCAGAGACGGGTCTAGGACACTTCCGCGCCGCATCTTCATCGCTGACAGTTCAGTGCGGCAGTTAGAACGCTGAACTGTCAGGAATGAAGAATATCGCGGCCGGGGCTATGTAAGAGCTGACAGTTCAGCGCTGAACTGTCAGCTCTTACAAATGTACAAGTAAAAAGAAAATACCCCCCCCCTAATAAATGATTCCCAAACCCCAATACTAACACTAAAATTAACCCCAATACAAAAATGAACCCCCTAATACTAACCCCCGACCCCTAATACTAACCCCCGAGCCCTAATACTAAAATTAGTTTTTTAATTGTGATATAACTTCAATTACCTCTATTTTTGTAAAAGGGGAATTTAAGTACTCTTAGATGATGTTTTGATATAGATGGTAGCTCTATATTTTCTAAATACCTCTTTATTCCCCGTTATTACAGATTATGGAAGGTTATATAATCTAGAATAGTAGTCATTGAAAGCCAGCCCAATATTTTACGGTGATATCCTCGCCTGGTCTTCCACTATAATTTTTTTAATTCTAGATTTGGCCTTATTATTTTTTAATTAGTTTGACAGCAATTTTTTAGCTCTATTTCCTTTATAGTACCAAAAATTGGTTAAGCATAGTAAGACATAGTTGACTTTTGCCATTAACTGGGTTTTTATTTTCCATATATAATTGGGAAAGGGAAGATCCCAGCTTCCTTTTTAGTTCCGTGACCATCTTTATAAGTTGTCCTAAAATGATGCGCTTACAGGCCAGCCAAACGGTTGTCCTAGGCCAGGGGTAGACAAACTACGGCTCTCCAGCTGTTGCAAGACTACATCTTCCATAATGCTCTTTCAGCTAAGAGGCTGGCGGATGAGTATGGGAGATGTAGTCTTGGAACAGCTGGAGAGCCGCAGTTTGCCTACCCCTGTACTAGGCAATCCATCACCTCCTTAAAATATAGGTTTTGTCCTTCAACTATTCATTTTTTTTTCCTTCCAGGAGTTTATCATTCAATCTCCAAGCATTTCTATTTTTTACCTCCTGAGAGTCTTCCACTTCAACTAACTATGCTGAATGGTCTGACTATACTTTTTTACACTGCTGAATTGCATATGCTCCAACTAAAAAATGGTCCATGCGGGAGTATAACATATACGGTTTTGAGAAAAAAAGTATATTCTCTCTCATCTGGATTTAAAGTACGCCATAAATCATACAAATTGTTTCTTATTACAAGATTTTGACATTTCGAATAGGAGTTTTGTCAACCTTTTGACCCAAAGCAACCTTTTTTTTATCAATTCTTATATCCATGAGACAATTAAAGGGACACTACCACTAACATAAGCTGTATCTAGATTATCTGTGCATTTAAAGTAGACTAGGTGTGTCTATACAGTATCTTTTCTTTTTTGCTTGCCTTCCAGGACAATTTTTATAAGTACATTGTGTCTTTTATTGCTGTGGAGCTCTGTGATACACTCATACACTGCACACTCAGCAAACACTCACTCACTCACTGCCGGCACACTCAGCAAACACTCACTCACTGACCAGCACACTCAGCAAACACTCACTCACTGACCAGCACACTCAGCAAACACTCACTCACTGACAGGCACACTCACAAACACTCACTCACTCACTGACATGCACACTCACCAGTTGATCTTTTTTTTTCCAAATGTTCCTTGGAGTACGAGATGCACTGTGGTCCACGAATGTAGCAGCAGCGGTGGGGGTGGTGCTGGGAGTTGGAGAGGAAACACAGATTTGCATCTCTCTGCATGAGAATCGCAGCGGCGGGGGGGACATAGATGCATGCACACAAAAGGCTCCAAAAAATGAGTCTAGAACTCATCGAAGTAAGAGACAGGATACAGATATTGCTCAAAGACTGGGGCCATTTAGAGATAATGGATTCAGAAGATCCCAAACTATCCCACTCCCTAGAGAGAGTCTACGAAGGGAACATTGCCATGAGGCAAGGCTGATTTTAGTGGAAAGGGAAAAGGCTAGGGGGGAAAGGGGGGGTGTAGAGGAGAAACAGATGTGCAGCCGCCCTCTTGAAGTGCCAGTGTTCTGACAACATGTCTGTCAGATCAGAACACCGGACACATGGAAGAGGGCACAGAGGGAGGGCTGAGCACAGTATTCACCGCAAAGGAGACGATCACAGGGGGGGAAGTGATGGGGAGACCCTCTCTGTCTGAGGTAATGCAGGACGGAGGAGGGGCCAGATGCAGGGTGAGGCAGGGCAGCGGAGAGGGGAGCATCTTGGGGAATACAAACCTCTCCTCTGCCCTGCTCCATCTCCAACATGGCACCTAACTGATTTGAAGTTGGACCTCTGCCCTGCCCCCTGGTGATGTCAGCATGACATCACCCTCCGACTCAATGCAAGTCTGTGATCAGAATTCCAACTTATAGACTACATTCTGTGTCCCCAGCCCCAAAGTGGGATTTTACTGAAGTAAAATCTCTGGGGGGTGGTGGCACCCAAAAACACTAGATTACACAAATTGGCGGCACCTACTAACACATGTTTGATAATATATTGTATTAAATAAACTGATATAAAAAAAAACAAAAGACATATCTGAAATCAACAATACAAAATAAAACCTTTTAATTTTTTGGTGTGTAACATGATCCACCCTATCAATTACCTTGTTCATGAAAACTAAAGGTTCCCTTTTCAGAGCATACACATTCAGTAATGTATAGGTCCGACCATTCAGTTTGCAGACCACATTTATATATCTACTATTCCTACCAATTACATTCGACAAAAAAAAAACTGACTTCACTACAAAAATGTGTGCCACGGACAGACTTTTATGGGTTGACTTGGGTAGCTCCAATTTTCTTGAGAAAATCGTAGCTCCAAGTTTTGGACCCAATTAGCCGATTTTTATTCCAGTTCGGGAAGCCAGATTCCTCTGGAGTAGCCTCTAATTTTCTGGGGGGGACCTTGGCTATTACAGAAATAGCGAAGTCCTCCCATAGAGCACTGTAATTAACAATTACAGTGCTAATATCTGAGTAGAAAGACAGAAATAAGTAGGAGACAGACCAAGGGGGGATAACAAAGGGGGGAGAAAAAGAAATAAAGAGAGGAGACAAAGAGAAAAAAAACGAGAGGAGTGAAAAAAACAACCTGATGTTGTTTCTCTGAGCTTACCATACACCTCTGTGTAGGCATTTTACCCATATTTTACCTATGCTGGCTTAAAGAAATTAATAAATTATAACTTACAAAATCAATAGGATTTCACTGTTTTGTAGGTTTCCCTCACTTATAAAGAGCCCTCTCTTTCAGGAGTGCTGAAGAGGTCACACAGCGGTCAAAATGACTTCATCAAGTAGGGACCTTCAACAAGTGCGAGAGATTATTGCTTCAGCTCACAAAGACTGCACACCTGATCAAAAACTGCAGTTTTACGACGGATGGGCCAAGGAATATGAAGAGGTAATGGAATAGAGTGTGTATTTACCAAAGGTTGTATAAATCATTGGATGGATTTATATATGTTGATGTAAAGACCAACCAGCAGCTACATGCCTATAACAGTATAGTAAGTGTAGGTCCTGGGGGTGGATGGGGATATGATGCTGTGGCAAGTGCTGTGAAGGCAAAATGACACCCTGACAAGCACTCTGGGGCAATATGGCACTTTGCAAAGTGAGTATTGTCAAAGAGGCAGATTTCAGATGACAGGCCAGAGCAGTTGACTTAGATAAGTGACATAGAAATTGTCAGGAGTGGAGTAGTTAGCTATAAGGGCTTAAAAAATGTCTTCAATTAAGGTATTATATATATATATTTATATATAATATATATATATTACATATTGTATATTACTTATGGTTTAAGGTGCTTACTTTATAGCTGCCATTAATTAAATCTATTTGCAGGCAATTTTGATACCCATTCTCTGTATGTGGAATTTTTTTGAATGTTTTTATTTATTTACACTCTTCATGCAAACGTGTGTTACATATGACTGTAATTCTCTGTTCAAGGATGTGTCCACGTTGGAGTACAAAGCTCCCCATCTTGCTGCTGTAGCATTAGCCTCAATGTTTGGTTCTAGTCGAGAGTCAAAGATAGTACTGGATGTGGCCTGTGGTACAGGACTTGTAGCCCAGGAGGTACGTATGCTCCATTGAGGAGCAAGTGACTAGATTATGCACTAGATTATACTTGATTTGACATGTTGTATTTGTAGACGTTGGTCTCCAACCATTAGGAAAAACACAACTTCTCACCTGGTGGTAAGATTCATTGTGGAGTAGCCATGTTGCTCAAACCTTGGTATCTTCTTTAAAGACTGGGAAAGGCAGATAGTTGCTAAACCAGACTTGTCCAAATTCAAACCTCTAGATCAGTGTTTCTCAAACCTGTCCTCAGGACCCCCCAATGGTCCAGGATTTAGGGATTACCCAGTTGTATTTAATTAACAATATGTACACCTGGTGTGGTTCCATAACCATTAAGCAACCATACCAGGTGTTCTACATATTCTTATTTAAATACAACTGGGTAATCCCTAAATCCTGGACCGTTGGGGGGTCCTGAGGACAGGTTTGAGAAACACTGCTCTAGATGCTGTCAGTTTATCCACTTTCACATAACACAAGCTTGGAGATACACATAGAGACATGATGGCGCATGTGTTAATTAGAGTAAACTGAAACCAATCGTTTTTTTTAAATTGGCTTTCCTAGTTTTTGTTATTGCTCTCTATCATCCCAGCATTTCTGACACATTTACTATCTGCAGTTGCAGCATTGTGGATTTAGCTTGTTCCATGGTTTGGATGGCAGTGCAGAAATGTTGCAAATTGCCCAGAGTAAAATGCTTTACAAGGAGGTGAAGCAGTGCATGCTGGGACAGGAGCCACTACCATCTTCCACTGGTAAATATACGTCTTTGCAGATATACAAGTGTTTACTCTCAGATCTGGATTCTGGCCAATCAGAGCAGCCGACCAACTCTTGGATCTGTCGAGTCTGATGGTTAAGATCCCCTTGCTTGATGGCATGTAAAGTATAGAGGCATTTTGGTAAGGGGATAAAATGGCATGTATCTTAAAAAGTACATGCCAATTTATCATTATAATAAGGACACAGATTTTTATTTGTGTTTCTATGTTAAAAGTACAAGTTTAAAAAAAAGTTTAGTGGCTCTTTAAATTCTCTGTAAAAATAGGAGTGCACAGCATCTCCCACACATAGGAAGGCTCACTGCACATGCAAGATGTCTGTAACGTCACCAGTGATATCACACAATTGTCTTATCCCTCCAATTGTTTTTGTGAAAAACATCCTGCAATGTGTATATTTGCTTTTGTTTATAAAAGAAGGCTAGAGCAGAAAACTTTGAAAAAACCTTTCCATGGTTTTCCTGCGTGCATTTGCATTCAAAGAAAACCTAGACAATTTACAGGGTAAACACTATCAGAAGCATGAAGTGTCCACTTTAATACAGAGTCCAGCTTAATGGTATTCGGGTGATGAGGAGATTTGTGTGACATTCTTTACAATTTAAAATTAACAGTTGTTGCCACCACTTCTCCTTATTCTGGTCTTATATTAAGATGTGGTGTTACTCTGCTCTCACCCTAATCACAGGTGCTGTGATCTTTTTTTTAGATCATTACGATGCAGTTATAATAGTGGGAGCACTCAGTGATGGACAGGTTCCTGTGTCAGTTATTCCTGAGCTCATACGTGTGACTAAACCAGGTATTTACAACATTAATGATGCTACCATCTTTTTTTTAAATTATATCATACTGATGTAATCAGTAAACATTAAAATCCTGCAAAGCACAATTTACCCTTATTCAGGATATACAGTGTGTATGTTTAAAGAGCACCAGGATCTCAGCCATCAATAATCTAATGAAACTGAATCCCGATGATGCAGAAATTCATACTAATATGTAAACTCCATATTACTCTTCCTAAAAGTGCTAAACAAAAAGTTTAATTTCTCCTCTAAATCGTTTGTGAGCGAGGGTGAGACAAATTACAGTATGGGGAGCCTGTTAAAAATATAAAAGATTTTTCAAATAAAACTGAGAAAACTTTTTTTTCAATTTTCTGCCGTATTTTATTCTTTTTTTTTTTGTAGTACATTATATGATCAAAAAATGGTAAAGCCCTTCTTTTCCAGATAAACACAATATATAATTTGTGTGCAGTAAATAAGAAAGAAGAGAATTACAGCTAAAAATAATAACAAAGTACTTTACTTGCAATCATGTCAATGGTGATACGTTTACTATTAAAAAAATAACCCTTACCTCGATTGAGAAGCAATATTTTAACAATTTTTCATAGCATTCTTATAAAAAGAAAGCCTGTAAGTATGGGATTCTTTATGAATTTGTAATTCTTAGAAACATACATGAGCTAATTCAGCAATTACAGTTTTAAAGTATTCTGTACTTAAATGGACACTACCACTTACATAAGATGTAACTAGATTATCTGTGCATTTAAAACAAACACATATATAAGACATATGCCACTGTTTCTTTTTCTTCTATGTTTGAACGAAAAGCATGTAAAAGTAAAAATAAAATTAGGTGTTTGTCTCCAGCATCCATTTTGTGAATATTTCCCATGTATGCAACATTCTCCAAAATCTTCCAGCAAGTCTCGCTTTACAACTGTGGCCAAAGCCTGCATGATGATGTCATAAGCTACACCCCTGCTCTCTTACTGGCTCCTGTGTATCATAGTGGGTGGGACTAGGGGGCTGTGTACAACTTTTACCTGCTTTCCAACACAAAGAGAGGAGACTGACCTGATCAAATAGGTTTATAACTCTGCCCCCTTTTGATGTAATAGTTACATTACCCTCCCATTCTATACAAGTCTCTGAATTCAGACTTATAGATTTTTCTGTGTCCCCAGCCCTAAAGTTAGATACTAGTGCTGTAAAGTGTCTGGGGGGTGGCACCCAAAAACACTATATTTCACAAAATGGCAGCGCCCATTTACACTTGTTTAGTAAAATAGTTAAAAAAATAAACTCACATAACAAGAACAAAAGACATATCTGAAATCGACAAAGTAAAATAAACCCTTTTCATTTTTTGGTGGGAGTGTCCCTTTAAGCAGTCACACAGTGGACTGGAAGTAGTGAAATCTGAGCTGTGCTTGTACCCAGAATCTCATGGCAAAGTCTGTGAAACCTTTGTACATTCAGAAAAATGTTTAGAAATTGTTTAATCAGTTTACATTGTTACTTTAAATATATATTAACTAAATAAATATAATGAAACTGTATGGATGTGTAGATCAGCCATACTCCTTTCCTCATGTTATTGATCAAATGTATTTTATTCTAGGAGGCTTTGTTTGTCTCACGACACGTAGTAATAACAGTAATCTTCAGTACAAGGCCGAACTGGACCAAGAATTGGCAACACTACAAAGCAGAGGATTATGGGATTGTATCTTAGTGCAAGAAATGGAAAAGTGGGAAAAATCCACCTCCAAACAGGAAGCCCAAGGGGAATCTGATTATATCTCAGGTGTCATATATTTGTACAAAAAAAGTACAGGCAGGCATTGCTCACAGTGATGGCTGGGGGAGATTTTTTTTTATATATATATAGTTTCCTGTTTTTAGCATATTTTGTCCTCAGGCTTTAATAAAACTGTTTATAGTTAATGTTTTATTCATGTGGCTTCAACAGCTTTTGCAGCACTACAGAATTTATTTTATGTCGTACAGTAAGTATCGCAAGCACTGTAGTGTGGATTCCCACTCACAATCCAAGGTGCACGCACCGGTCTCATGCAGACTGGAACACTGATAAATAAATACAATGACCAGCACTTCTGTGTAACGGTGGCTTTATTATCCCAAGGGCAACGTTTCAACTTCTTCACAGGAGGTATCTTCTTAAGGCGTTGAAACTTTGGCCTTACTACAGAAAGTATGACAGAATCACCAACAGACCCTTATTTTTGCATGGGAGCAGCAGGAGGGATCTTAACTAGGTCCCCCTGCTGATTCCATGCAAAAATGCGGGTCTCTCTCCCTTGCATTCGGCTATCAGAGCAGGATGAGCACGCGACAACCAGGAACTGCTGTGTCTCGCATGTGAGACACAGCAGTAAGTAAACCCGCGGATATCTATTAAGATACACGTTAGGTTTACTTAATTGACCCGGGACATGTTTTTTTTAACCCTTGCCTCCTTTAAACTTAATGTACAATAATTGAGTCATGTTATAGGTCAGCAGCCACATATTATGTTTTGGGGAATTGCACAGCCTATTTTCATAATAATGTTTGTTTTACCATTTCTTTCTTTTCACCTCGTGGGTGAGCTCTTAGAACAAATGTTTTTATTTTTATATGCAAACTAAAACACTTCTTATTATATACATAATAAAATATTTTTTTAAAGAGCTCACCCATAAGGTGAAAAGAGAGTAATGTTAAAACATTATTATGATAAAAGGCAGTGCAATTCACTAAAATATAATGTGACCTTGTGACCTATAACAAGATACAGATAGATGAAGTCGGTGTCAGACGAGTTAACCCCTGGATTGCTTAACATATGTAGGCAGTGTCAGATGAGTTAACCCCTGGATGACTAGACAGATATAGGCAGTGTCAGAGGTGTTAACCCCTTGGTGGCTACACAGATATAGGAAGTATCAAAGGAGTTAAGCCCTTGGGTGGCTAGACAGATCAAGGTAGTCTCAGAGGAGTTAACCCCTTGGGCGGCTAGACAGATGTAGGCAGTATCAGAGGAGTTAACCCCTTTATCCACACACTCACTCATACACAGACAGTCTGTCACTGACACACACACACTCTCACTGACACACACACTCTTACTCACACTGACATACACACACACATTCTCACTTACACTGGCATACACACACACCCACACACTGGCATACACACACTCTCGCTCACACTGACATACACATTCTCACTCACACTGACATACACACACACTCAAACTGACACACTCTCACTGACATACACACGCAGTCACAATGACATACACACACACACCCACACACTGACACACACACACTCACACTGACATACACACACACACACTGTCAGTTACCTGGTCCAGGCATCTCTTTGCTTTGAGCTCCTTGTGAAGGAGGGACTGAGCCAATCACTGGAGGCTTCTGAACTCTCACTGACATAAACACACTCTCACTCACACTGACATACACACACATTCACTCACACTGACATACATACACACACACACTCTCACTTACACTGAAATACACCTACACACTGACATACTCACACTGACATAAACATTCTCACTCACACTGACACACACACACTCACGCACACTGATATACACACACTCTCACTGACATACACACACACTCTCACGCACACTGACATACACACACACTCACTCACACTGACATACACAAACCCCCCCCACTGACATACACACTCTCATTCACACTGACATACACACACACACTGTCAGTTTTTAACTTACCTGGTCCAGGCATCTCTTTGCTTTGAGCTCATTGTGAAGGAGGGACTGAGCCAATCACAGGAGGCTTCTGAACTCTCAGCCAATCAGGAGAGTTGAGAGGTCTCACCTGATTGCCTGAGACCTCCTTCTATCAAGCTCCCCTGGACACAGGAAAAAAGAGAGAAAAAACGCTGCTCTTCCTCTTTTCTATTCCACATTTCTGTTCTCTCCCCCTCCTTCCCCATCTCTGTTCTCTCCCCCTCCTACCCCCATCTGTGTTCTCTCCCCTCCTACCCCCATCTCTTTTCTCTCCCCCTCCTACCCCCATCTCTTTTCTCTCCCCCTCCTACCCCCTTCTCCGTTCTCTCCCCCTCTTCTCTGTTCTCCCCCCATTTCTGTTTTCTCTCCCCTTCCACCCCATCTCTTTTTTCTGTCCCCCAATTTATATTCTCTCCCACCCTCCTCCCTCAATTTATGTTCTCTCCCCTCCCCAGTTCTTCTGTTCTTTCCCCCCTCATCATCCAATTAATTCCCCCCTCCTCTGATTTTTCCCTTTCCTATTCTTATTGGACATATCCTGGGAGGGGGCGGATCTCACCAGGTGAGAGGTGAAGGTCCTCTCCCACCCCACGAAGCAGAGCAGCGTCTGCTTCACGGAGAGCCGCAAGCAGCATGAGCTCTGTGTCTAAAACACACATGGAGCTCAGTAAGCACTGCTCATGCACCTCCACACGGGGAGAGCGAAATAGCAGACAGTACCACTAGCAGTTAGGTACAGCAAGAATGAACAGAAAAATTACTGGAACAGAAACAGAGTCTTATATACAGACATAATCATGTTTATAACCACAAGTTATACTCTCGGACCAAACTGCATTATATACCCTACAGCTAGACATGCTGCAGAAACAGGTGTCCGTTCTCGACTCCAAACTACGACATACAAATATGCATGTCAGGGGAAATTCAGATGCGATGGATGCAGTTGCCCTCCAGTTCTTCCTGCATGGCGTTCACATACTTGCAACCTGAAACTGCAGGAGCAGAAACAGGACTGGTCCTGTAATGGGGCAGCTGCCCCAGGCGGCACCCTGTCAGAGGCGGCACTTTGCTGCTCCCAGCAGCCGTCTTATTCTATTTTTTCCTGTGTCCAGCTTGATTAAAGGAGGTCTCAGCCAATCAGGTGAGACTCCTCAACTCTCCTGATTGGCTGAGAGTTCAGAGGTCTTACCTGATTGGCTGAGACCTCCTTCACACGGAGTTCAAAGCAAAGAGAGATGAAGGTAAGTTCAAAACGGACAGTGTGTGAATGTGTGTGTATGTCAGTGTGAGTGTGTGTATCTCAGTGTGAGTGTGTGTATGTTAGTGAGTGTGTGTGAGTGAGTGTGTATATAGGTGTGAGTGATTGTCAGTGTGAGTGTATGTCAGTGTTTATGTTAGTGTTAGTGAGTGTGTGTGTATGTTAGTGTTAGTGAGTGTGTGTATGTCAGTGTGATCGAGTTTATGTATGTAGGTGTGAGTGTGTGTATGTCAGTGTGACTTTGTATGTTAGTGTGTGTGTGTGTCAGTGTGACTGTGTGTATGTCAGTGTGTGTGTAAGTGAGAGTATGTGTGTGAGTGAGTGTGTGAATAAAGGGGTTAACTCCTTTGATACTTTTTATATCTGTCTTGCCATCCAGGGGTTAACTCCTCTGACACTGCCTGTATCTGTATAGCCACCAAGGGGTTAACTCCTCTGACACTGCCTGTATCTGTATAGCCACCAAGGGGTTAACTCCTCTGACACTGCCTAAATCTGTCTAGCCATCCAGGGGTTAACTCGTCTGACACTGACTATATCTATCTGGATTTTGTTATAGGTTACTGGTCACATTATGTTTTAGGGAACTGCACAGCCTATTATCATAATAATGTTTTACCATTACTCTCTTTTCACTTTATGGGTGAGCTATTTGAAAAAAATATATTATTATGTATATAAGAAGTGCTTTAGTGGGCATATAAAAAGAAAAATGTGTTCTAGGAGCTCACTCATGAGGTGAAAAGAAAGAAATGGTAAAACAAACATTATTATGAAAATAGGCTGTGCAATTCCCCTAAACATTATATGTGACCACTGACCTATAACATGACGCAAACATTGTACATTCAACTTTTCAGAGGTACTGCTGGTAACCCCTCACTTGGGGTACCCTTTTCCCTACTATTGCCCTTTGCTTCTGCTATCCTCCTCCTGTCTTCTCTATTCCCCCTTTCACATACATTATGTTTGTTATTTTTCTTTTATTGCCAATACTGAATTTCTGAAAATGTGTTATTTCTCTTACTGAACATTGGAGGGCGCTAGTCGCTCGTTTTACAATAGTTTTTGATGAAAATTAGCTTGTTCATTCTTTGCACAGCAGCAGGCCTATATTCATATATTCTGAATGTGTTCTAGACACCCACACTCTTACCAAACAATTGGAATGCACAATTAGTTCAGTATTCTTGTGGCCGTATAAGCTCTTTATTTATTTATTTTTTTAACAATAGTTTCCCTCCTGGAGGCCTGGTATGATTAAGGACAGCAAAGACTAATACATACTCCTCATGATCTTATCCATGCTATACTGAGTGTTCTGGTCAGGTATTGGATAATGAGACAGTGCTATTCAGAATGTGTTATATAATTTGAGGTGGTTAACCCTTTTGTGTCCACATAGCAGTTCATACCACTGAGATGGTTATAATTATTTGTCACATAGAAATTATTTCATTGCAAATGTGACTGACATTTATACATATGATACTTATGCGATACAGAAATTGTTGGCGCCATATAAATAAATGTCATTTGCAATTTTGCACCCTTTTTTAATCATTTCAGGAATGCAATTAGGGAGTCTTTTTCCAATGTGATCATTGCATTTTCTGACTTTTCCAGCAGAGGGCATGATAAGCCTGATCACGGAAAACAGTAACTAAGCAAATACAGGCATGTATGAGTACTAGGTGTTCTCAAATAATTTTGCTTTCAACACTATTGTTGGCAGTAAGCAAGAAAACTCTTACACAATCAGATACTACAAGGACGGCTACGAGCATTACTTCCTCTTATATCCATGAGGATTGTGCACCATACACTACATAAAAACACTATTACGTTGTCCCTAAATAACATTATGCCTTAAAGGAGAGAAATATGAACCAGACCATTTAATTTAATTGGTAGCACAGTCATACTTGACAGTGCCTGTCTGACAGGCTTCTGTGGTTACATGAACACCCATAATAAGCCCTAAAAATACTGTAACATCATTATTCTTACTATAAACATAACATATAAACCCACTTAACTGCTGTTTTACATTTTGACAGGCTGCATGAATTAAAATAAGATTTCAATTTGTGGTATTATCTTGCATTTCTAAGAAATATCAGATTGATTATGGCTTCTCCCCATACTATCATTCATTTCAGAGTGTCTCTCTCCACTGTAGTGTCTCTCTCTCTCTTTCTTCCCCTGTAGTGTATCTCTCTCTTTCTCCACTGTAGTGTATCTCTCATTCTCCCCCTGTAGTGTGTCTCTCTTGCTTGTTCTCCCCCGTAGTGTGTCTATCTCTCTCGCACATTCTCCCCCTTTAGTGTCTCTCACTCTTTCATCCACTATAGTGTGTCTCTCTCTCTCCCCTTGTAGTGTCTCTCTCTATCTTCCCCTGTAGTGTGTCTCTCTCTCTCTTTCTTCCTCTATAGTGTGTCTCTCTCTCTCTCTCATTTTTCCCCTGTAGTGTGTCTCTCTCCTTTGTTCTCCCCTTGTAGTGTCTCTCTCTCGCTCGTTCTACCCCTGTAGTGTCTCTCACTCTTTCATCCCCTGTAGTGTGTCTCTCTCTCACTCGTTCTCCCCCTGTAGTGTGTCTCTCTCGCTCGGTCTCCCCCTGTACTGCCTCTCTCGCTCGTTCTCCCCCTATAGTGTCTTTCTCGCTCCTGTAGTCTCTCGCTTGTTCTTGCCCCATAGTGTTTCTCTTTCTTTCTCTCTTCCTCTGCAGTCTCTGCCTCTCCCCTGTAGTCTCTGCCTCTCCCCCATGTAGTCTCTGCCTCTCACTCTCTCCCTGTAGTCTCTGCCTCTCACTCTCTCCCTGTAGTCTCTGCCTTTCCCTCTCTCCCCCTGTAGTCTCTGCCTCTCCCCTGTAGTCTCTGCCTCTCCACCCTGTATTCTCTGCCTCTCCCTCTCTCCCCCTGTAGTCTCTGCCTTTCCCTCTCTCCCCCTGTAGTCTCTGCCTCTCCCTCTCTCCCCCTGTAGTCTCTGCCTTTCCCTCTCTCCACCTGTAGTCTCTGCCTCTCCCTCTCTCCCCCTGTAGTTTCTGTCTCTCCCTCTCTCCCCCTGTAGTTTCTGTCTCTCCCTCTCTCCCCCTGTAGTTTGTCTCTCCCTGTAGTCTCTGTCTCTCCCCTGTAGTCTCTGTCTCTCCCTCTCTCTCCCTGTAGTCTCTTTCTCACCCCCTGTAATCTCTGTCTCTCCTCTCTCCCCCCCCCCCCCTGTTGTCTCTGCCTCTCCCTCTGTCCCTTTTTTAGTCTCTACATCTCCCTCTTTCTCCCTATAGTCTTTGTCTCTCCCTCTCTCCCCCTGTTTTCCCTGTCTCTCCCTCTCTCCCCCTTTAGTCTATGCATCTCCCTCTCTCCCCTATAGTCTTTCCCTCTCCCTCTGTCCCCCTGTAGTCTCTGCCTTTCCCTCTCTCCCCCTGTAGTCTCTGTCTCTCCCTCTCTCCCCCTGTAGTTTCTGGCTCTCCCCCTCTCTCCCTGTAGTCTGTCTCTCCCTCTCTCCCCTGTAGTCTCTGCCTCTCCCTCTCTCTCCCTGTAGTCTTTTTCTTTACCCCTGTAATCTCTGTCTCTCCTCTCTCCCCCTGTTGTCTCTGCCTCTCCCTCTATCCCCTTTTAGTATCTGCATCATCCCTCTTTCTCCCTATAGTCTTTGTCTCTCCCTCTCTCCCCCTGTTTTCCCTGTCTCTCCCTCTCTCCCCCTTTAGTCTATGCATCTCCCTCTCTCCCCCTATAGTCTTTCCCTCTCCCTCTGTTCCCCTGTAGTCTCTGTCTCTGCCTCTCACCTCACAGGTGGCAGCCCGCAGAAGTCATTAAGGTGGCGTCGGCCGCCAAAGTTATTAAGGTGGCTGCATGCCACAGCAGCCCCAGGGCAGGCAGCTGACCAGGATATTTTGACCAGGATAATTAATGTGTTGTGTATTATAAAAGAAATGTAGTCAGTCACATACACAGACATACAGTCGGTCACGTACTAAGTTAGTCAATCACATACACACACATACACAGTCAATCAGTCAGTCACATACACAGTCAGTCACATACATTCACAGTCAGTCACATACACACATTCACATTCAGGCACATACACACAGTCAGTCACAAACATACACACAGTCCGTCAGATACACACATATACATACAGTCAGTGAGATACACATACACACACATACAGTCAACCAATCACAACGACTCATTTTACATTTTAGCATTGCATAATTATACCATCCACATAGCATTGCACAATTATACCAGCCACGTAACATTGTATAATTATACCAGCCACGCAGCATTGCACAATTATACCATCTACATAGCATTGCACAATTATACCAGCCACATAGCATTGCACAATAATACCAGCGACATATCACTGCATAATTATACCAGCCACACAGTATTGCACAATTATACCAGCCATATAGCACTGCACAATTATACCAGCCACATAGCACTGTACAATTAAAATATTGTTCAGAATAAGAAAATCCCTACAAAATTCCTACATTTTACAGCACATTTGAAAACTGAACTGTGTATGAAGAACCCAAGGATTTATTTTTAAAGAGCACATTCTGGTGGAAAATGGTAAAAGTGGAGCAATCAGCAGGATTCAGTATACTACACCATGATGTTTTCTTCTTTCCTTAATATATTTATTCTGAGTGCTTTATCAATATACGTGGATAACAGATAAGTGTCAATTTCTGTATAACATTTGTGTATCATTCAATCAGCAGGAAGCCCTGATCTCCTGTGTAGGCCTGTCCGACCCTGCTTTCATACCATCTGCATGGAAAAGGCTATGAAAGATTTAGTACTAAGAGTGTCTTAAAGATCAGGGTCCCGTACTTCATCTTCTTTATTGAGCTAATTTCCCAGCGCCTACACAGGTGGAAGAAGTAAAGACTTGGGAGATTTGATTGAAATACTGCACAGTTCATTGATAGGTTTGGCGGCGAGTCACATCTCTGACCTCTACCAAAAAAAAAAATTGGTTTTAGTTGAAAAGCAACATTAATTGTATTTCTCTCGGTATATAAATTGACACATACTGGTAACTATTTCTATTTGTAAATAAATCAGACTAGCCATACATACCAGACATGCTTGAATATAAGACAAGGTTTGTTTATTTAGAGCAAATACTCTGAAAAAGACCGCTTATATTTGAGGATCATTTTAGAAACAGACCTCATTTGATGTCTGACTATAAGATTAGTATTCAGGTGCCCAGCACAACTACAGGGGATCTAGATCATCCTCAAATGCAGCTGTGCACTGCTCACGTTCGTCCTCAGATGCTTTCACTTAGAAATATTGCACTCACAGTCCACACATTGGTACCAATGAATGCATCTGTGGGATGTCCTGGACAAACATGTCCAATCCATGGAGGCTCCATATTGCAAATTACAGAGCTTAGAGGATATGCTGCTAACATCTTGGTGCACACCTTCAGAGGTTTAGTGGAGTCCATGCCTAGATGTGTCAGTGCTGTTTTGGTGGCAAAAGGAGACCTACACAATTTTAGGCAGGTGGTCATAATGTTATGGATGATCAGTGTGTATATATATATATATTATATATATATATATATATATATATATATATATATATATATATATATATATATATATATATAAAAAAGCATTATTACATTTTATTAGACTAATTTTATGGACTAATTTTCTTGCAGATGTATTGTCTTCTGTATATCTAGGGTTAACTTACTGCTACAGGATGAGTATCTCTTACCAAAATGCTTGGGTCCAGATGTTTTTGGATAACGGGTCATTTCAGATAACAGATCATTTTCACCAATAAGATATATTAAAGCCTCTCAGTACTCATGAAATACAATAGTATCAGTGCAAATAATGTGTAGAGCAAATAAATCACTTTCACTGTGATGTGAGGCATCTGTGGGGACTGGCTGTTGGCAGTAGTGTATTTTCCACAAGGCAAACATGGCACTCGCCTAGGGCGGCACTTTGCCAGAAGACGGCACTTTGCCAGAGGGTGTTAAAGCACACTGCTGGTGCTTCAAACATTTTACTCCCTCCCCCACTGTTTAGCAAACTTTAGCGCCTTCCAATTAATCGGGTTGATGGGGCATATAATGGACGTGGTGGGGGTATGAAATGAGGGTGATGTGGCATGTAATAGGGGTGCTGGGGCATTTATTGTGTGTGCAATGTGGGTATTGGGGCATGTTGTATCTGTGCATCTTGGGTGGCGGGGCTGCCCCAATTTTGTCTGCCTAGGGCAGCACAAAACCAAGATACACCACTGGCTGTTGGTGCATTAGACCTGCACACCAGACACTGTATTACCCTTTGTGGGTATGGAGGATCTGAGGGGGCTGGACACTGATTAAAATATTGTGGGCTTGCAAATACCACCCACAATATACATAGATGTCCAAAACCGCAGTTAGTTGTGTGGTTTACGAACCTCCTTTCCCCCTTTGATTTTGTTTCTGTGTTTAGTTTTTGATTGATATATTAAAACTTTAAAGATTTATCAGGATTATGGCAATAGACTGGTAGACAGGACATATTACGGACTAAACTAATTTACTGTATTGCGACAGACTAGCCATCCTAATATACTGTTGGCAAAGCACGAATACCTGATAATATGATATATTAAACTTCATGCTCCATCATTGTCCATAGATATGTGGTGATACTCCCAAACACGGTGAGTGGGATAACACTATCCTGGTTTCTTTGCAGGTAACTATGTAGCTATTCGTTTTCACTATGTTTAAGTGTTGTCTATATGTTCAGATCCTCACTACTAAAATTCATTTTTAAAGTATTACCTGGACTTAAACACCAACCTAGTGGACAAGACATATTATGGACTAAACTAATTTACTATATTCCGACAGGCTGGTCACCCTAATATACCACCGACACAGCACTAGCATCTGACAATGTGATGTATTTAACTCCATGTTCCAATATCAAACATAGTATTGTGTTAATGCCCCTAACCACTGTGAGATGAATAACACTACTCTGATTTCTGTTCATGTAATTATATAGCTGTCTACCTTTACTATGTCTATGTGCCTATACAACTGGAAAACTCAATAAAGAAATATTAAATAAAAATAAAAAATGTTGTGCGCTTGCATTCTGACAGGGTTTTTTTGGAATTTGCAACTTATGGCAAAATTCAAAGAATGTTTTGGATAACAGATCATTTAAATTCAAATGGCAAATTTGTATCATATCTTCCTATTACTGCCCTATATTAATGCAGATTCCCCATTGCAGTTATAGGAACGTGTAGATTTTTGCTGGGACCAAATAGGAAATCTAACATAGTGCATTGCTGAAAATGTATAGGTGCAGCGGTGTACCTGGAGTATTTGCACCCGGGGTGGAACCTATGTTTGGCACTGCCTACCATTTTTAAATGTAAAAAAGAGCCATTTCTGTACAATAAATATGTATAAATATATATATATACACACAAACATGTAAATATATATAGATAGAGATACTATTATACTTATATGTACGTTTATATATTATATTCAACTTTTTAATATTTAATAAAAAAGTTATTGAAAAAACGCATTTCTTTTTTTTATTTTATTCTTCTGCACCCACATTGCACATGACACTGGGATGACAATGAACAGAGATGACACTGGGGTGTTGAGCGGTGATGGGTGACACTGGGGTGCTGAGTGGGGACAGAGGTGACACTGGGATGCCAGTGAACAGAGGTGACACTTGGGTGTTGAGCGGGGACGGGTGACACTGGGGTGCTGAGCAGCTACAGGGGTGACACTGGGGTGCTGAGCAGGGACAGAGGTGACACTGGGGTGCTGAGCAGGGACAGAGGTGACACTGAAGTGCTGAGCAGCTACAGGGGTGACACTGCGGTGCTGAGCAGGGACAGGAGAGAGGGACACTGGGAGAGGAGGAGGAGGGGAAAGTGGAGACATTTCCCACGTATACGTACCTGAACAGAGACTAAATAGAGATTAACCATATGTTGGCTGAGCATAATGAGATTGCATCCCCTCCTCCCTTTTCTCAGACCATCTTGCATAGTATAGGGGTCTGATGGGGGTGAGGGGACAGTAAGAAAATGAGGGTGTGAGGGGGGTGGGGGGGGGTGGGGGTATAGTAAAAAAGTGAGGGGTCACAAAGTCACACACCTACACCCTAACACAAACACACAGTCACATTCAAATATGCACACTCACACATAACACACAGTCAAATTTATAAATACACACACCAACAAAAATATAAACATATAATTAACCCCCCTGTTTTTCTGGATGTCCACCTCCCTGCTGTTTTACCTCTCCTTGCAGGGAGGGGGGCGGTCCACTGCAGCCATCTGAGTCAGAGTGTCATGATGTCATGTGATAACTGGCGCTCAAACTTTATTGAAGAAGCAGCGAGCAAAGGGGCGAGTATGAAGTCTGTGCCAAATGAACTGGTGTAGACTTCACCCCTCATGCTGCGTCCGCTAATACTGCGCTCAACCTAGGTGCAGCACTGCACATCACCCCCTACTGAGGGGCACCCGTACAATATAATATGACACCTATGCATCAGGCCATGTAAAGGTTTGCATAAGTTGGTGCAAGCTCCCATGGTCGTGCCATGCCTTTGGAGATAGAAAGAGCAATTAAAGGTGAAATAATTGTGCGACAACAAAAAACATAAATGTTTCTCCTCACTTTCACGCTACTGTGCGAAATGCAGTAATCTGTCTGTGCCCCCACCCCCACCCCACCAGGGCCGTCTTTAACGCGGGGCAAACGGGGCAGCGGCCCCGCGGGCCCCCAGCCCCTGCTTGCCATGGATGCGACGACCGGGGGGAAAAAACTGACGCGGGATGTGACGTCACGGCACATCCGGTGACTGTTTCCCTCCTCCGTGCAGGAGGGAAGACTGCACGGAGGAGACAATCTAGCCGGGGACACGGAGCAGAAGCATTCTGTAAGTACTGGGGGGGGGGGGGGGTTGGGGGGAGGAATTACAGGCATCTGAATGGCACAATATTCCTGGGCTCTGACTGGCACAATATTCCTGGGCTCTGACTGGCACAATATTACTGGGCTCTGAATGTCACAATATTCCTGGACTCTGACTGGCACAATATTCCTGGTATCTGACTGGCACAATATTCCTGGTATCTGACTGCACAATATTACTGGCATCTGACTAGCACAATATTACTGGGTAGCACAATATTACTGTGCTCTGAATGTCACAATATTCCTGGTATCTGACTGGCACAATATTCCTGGGCTCTGACTGGCACAATATTCCTGGTATCTGACTGGCACAATATTCCTGTTATCCTCCTGGCACAATATTACTGGGCTCTGAATGGCACAATATTACTGGGCTCTGACTGGCACAATATTACTGGGCTCTGAATGTCACAATATTACTGGGCTCTGAATGTCACAATATTCCTGGTATCTGACTGGCACAATATTCCTGGTATCTGACTGGCACAATATTCCTGGGCTCTGAATGTCACAATATTATTGGTATCTGACTGGCACAATATTCCTGGTATCTGACTGGCACAATATTCCTGAGCTCTGAATGTCACAATATTACAGGCATCTGACTGGCATAATATTCCTGGGCTCTGACTGGCACAATATTCCTGGGCTCTGACTAGCACAATATTACTGGGCTCTGAATGTCACAATATTTCTGGGCTCTGACTGGCACAATATTACTGGTATCTGACTGGCACAATATTCCTGGTATCTGACTGGCACAATATTACTGGCATCTGAATGGCACAATATTCCTGGGCTCTGAATGGCACAATATTCCTGGCATCTGACTGGCACAATATTCCTGGGCTCTGAATGGCACAATATTACTGGACTCTGAATGGCACAATATTACTGGCATCTGAATGGCACAGTAATACTGGTATCTTGCTGGGCAAATTGGCTGGGGCATCTTAATAGTACAATATTACTGGTATCTGAATGGCACAATAATATTGTAATTTTAATGGGAAAAATGTCTGTGGCATATTAATGGCAAAATAATACTGAATATTAATGGCAAAATAATACTGGCATATTGATGGGCACATTGACTGTGGCATATTTAATGGATAAACTGTGTCACATTTTAACAGGCAAACTGTCTGTTGCATATGCAATGACAAAGTGACTGTGGCATGTTCTCTGGGGAAAAATAACATGTACTATGGGGAAAAGTGACAATGTGGCTTTTTTCTGCATGGGCAGTTCAGTGGAACAAAGTGAAACTGTGGTATGTTCTGTGGGGCAAATTTACACTGTAGCATTTGTGAAATTGCAGAAAAGGGAATAAAAACAAGAAATGCAACTCTTCAATAACATTTTTATTACATATGAAAATAGTTGAATATAATATTAAGAAGTTCATATAAGTATAAATGCAACTAGTGAGAGAGATTGAGATGTGTATAGATATTTATAAATATATATGAACATATGTAAGTGCTCTCTAATATCTGTGTATATTTTTGTCATTTAGGTAATGAGTAGTTGTAGTGCAGTGTTGCATAGTAAGATGCTATACATATTGCAGCCAAATATACACATTTTGTATCCAAATATACAGTTTATACACTGCAATTATACACGTAATATACACATTTTATTCAATGCAATAAAAATACTCACTGAAAAAAAAGTCCAATTGTGTGTGTGCTTATTTTTATGGGTTTTTTTTGTGTGTGTATGTGGGGGGGGGGGGGGGGGGGGGGTAACATTGCGATGGATGGAGTGATTGCATGCAGGGTCCAGGGGGGCCAAGCAAATGCTTGCCCAGGGTCCAATCACTATTAAAGACGGCCCTCCCACCCCCCACCCCCCTCCACACACACATCTTGTCTACTCACTGTGGATTTTTATGATACAAATAAAGCACAATGTTTGATTGTAGAATGCAGTCCTAGTCTTCCATTGAGTTCTGAGTGTACACTTTACTTTCTATCCACCAATGTTTGCCAATTGTGTCGGTCTATGCTTTGGGTTGAATTGGCAAGTCCTATGGGTGCATTGACAAGATTGTGGGTGTGTTGGCAAGTACTCTGGGTATATTGGAAAGTCGGTGGGTGCGTTAGCAAGTCCAAGGTGCATTAGCAAGTTTGTGGTGCATTGACAAGTTATGTGGGTCCAATGAAAAGTCCTGGGGGACATTGGGAAGTCCTGGGGGTGGATTGGCAAATCCTGTATGTACCATGGTAAGTCCTGGAGGAGCATTGGCAAGTCCGGGGGTGCAATACTTTGCAATGGGGGGACAAGAAATTATTTTTTTATTTAAATGAGGGGGGGGATAAGAATTTTTTTTTCAATAATATTTTATTAAATATGAAACACAGTTTGCATGTGAAGGAATAATTACTAGTAAAACTGTTATTCCCATAGGGCCACCACATAACTGGGCTTTTTCTTTTTGTTCATAAGTTGAGATTCAGAGTTTGGGGATGACCTTATTATCAGAGTTGTCTTATATTTGAGCAAATAGGGCAGTTTCCTACAACCATTGTTTTTTGGCTAATATTTGTTTTCGTTGGTCCAAGATATTTCCGGCACAGCTCACACAGCTAGTAGTTCCACTCCTGCACGGGAAACAATGAACCTTCCATTCAATTTCACGTAAGCGAACAATTTCTTTCTTTTTTTTTGTTTTTTTTTTTTAAGGGGAAAAATTGTTAAAAGACAAATTGCAGCTCAGACATGTCTACATGGCCTTAGTCATTTGACGATGGATTAATTAGGTGAGATGTTAGGTCCCAGTTTAGAATAGTTGATGAACCAGTTTCTGAAATCTGACTCTATGGAGCAGCAAATGGTAAAGCAAATAGTTAGACATTAACAAGATGGTGCACAAAAACTAATGTATGGAAGGAATTACATTTTCAATGCCACTAACAGCTCACCTGAATTTTGTGTCATGTCTCATTTAAGCCCTTAAAGGACAATTATCATCTATGTTTATTTGAACGCTTGCATCATGTGTAAACAATTTTAAATAGAAATGCTTTAATGAAACAATTAATGTTTAGGTGATACAGTCCCTTCATGTACAGTCCTGGATTTGCCAGGACAGTTACTTTTCTGGGGGTCTGTCCCGGCATTATTGATCCCTATGTGAGCATTGTGATTAAACTATGTATGTCTTTGAGGCATAAAATACAAAGAAATTACCTCAGTCACCCAGATGGACTGGAGCTTAATCTTGTGGATCATGCGCCATATCACCTGACTTTGGCTTCCATTGCATAACCTGCTGTAAAACCTGCTATGATGTCAAAATGGCCGCTGGTCGAAACTGTGGCTTATTTTACTGGTCCACTATAGCACTCTGTATGTGTTCAACCATTCAAAACCATGGCAAAAAAAATCAATTAGTTAACATGCTTTGCAATTGAAATAAAGTAAAACTGACTTTTCACTGAAAGTCAGTGAACCCACACAGTCCAGTGAGTAGCTCTGTCTCTCCCAGGGGGCAATAGCTGCAAAAATATTTTTTTGTTAAGGTACAAGTAACAAAATAGGAAATATTGGCTTCCTTTAAGAGAATTCTTAAAATAAGAAGTGTTGTGGGCAGACTTGCAGGCCTGGACTAACTACAGGGGTCCTCTTTTAAACAATCAGGACTAGGCACTGGGAACTCTGTATCCGTTTGGACAACAATCAAACAGTGAATTTCAGAAAGAAGCCAATTTCTCCAGATGAAGCCAGGACTTTGCATCCAGCAAAATGCGTTGAGAGAGGCCATGAAATCCACTGTTTGATTATTATCAAGCCGAATTTGATCTTTTGAATTTTTGATATCTTTTCTGCTTGTAGCTCACGTCCGTTATATGTGGGCCAACAAACTTCTGTAAGTTTCTCCTTTCTCTGGGGCGTATGTATACCTCATTTCTACTGCTGCACAATTCTTTTGTTATATATATTTCATACAAAATATATGATAAGAATCTACATACAATCAAGTTTATTTTCACTGATGCTTGTGAGTGCATATACACTTTTGGCCACATATATGTTTTTTTGTGTTACAGTAAAACTGTTATTTGCTATTTGTTATAAGCTCATACAAACAAAGTTATGCTGCATAGGGAGTGGGAGGGCATTTCAGTCTGTCCACTATCTACACCAGGGCCGTCCAACATGCGGCCCGCCTGACATTGAGGTGCAGCCCGCATTAGATTGGATGCGGTAACCGCATCTCCGTCCCGTGCATACCTCTGCCGCATAGGGGAGAGCGCAGAGCGCTCCACTCCCATGCTCTGTGATCCTGTCGGAGCGCCTGGTGTCTGGTGACATCCAGGCGCTCAGAAGATGATGACTTCCGGATTGGAGGTAAACGGTGTGCCTGACATCAATGGCATATACTATAAAAAGAAATGTGTGTAAGGGTATCTGTGTATCTGTGTGTGAGTATGGAAGGGAGTGAGTGTGTGGAAGGGAGTCTGTGTGTGTGTGTGTGTGTGTGTGGAAGGGAGTCTGTGTGTGTGTGTGGAAGGGAGTCTGTGTGTGTGTGTGTGGAAGGGAGTCTGTGTGTGTGAGTGTGGAAGGGAGTCTGTGTGAGTGTGGAAGGGAGTCTGTGTGTGAGTGTGGAAGGTATTCTGTCTGCGTGTGCGTGTGTGCAAGGGAGTTTGTGTGTGCGTGTGTGCAGGGGAGTTTGTCTGTGCATGTGTGCAAGGGAGTTTGTGCGTGTGTGCAAGAGAGTTTGTCTGTGCGTGTGTGCAAGGGAGTTTGTCTGTGCGTGTGTGCAAGGGAGTGTGTGCGTGTGTGCAAGGGAGTCTGTGTCTGTGTGTGGAAGGGAGTCTGTATCTGCATGTGTGCAAGGGAGTGTGTGTCAGGATGTTTGTGCATGTGTGTAAGGATGTCTGTGCAAGGGAGTGTGTGTGTGCATGTGTGTAAGGATGTCTGTGTAAGTGTGTCAGGGTGTGCGTCTGTGTGTAAAGGTGACTGTGTTTATCTGTGTGACTTATTGTGTATGCGGCCCACACACACATTTATTTCTGGTGAAGTGGCCCACTGAAGAAAAAACTTGGGCACCCCTGATCTACACCAAGCATGTCAAACTCAAAGGCTAACAGGGGCCAAATAAACAAGGTATAAGTTTATGTGGGTTGCAAAAAAAAAAAAAAATTAAATTTCCATAGAAACGTAGGTTTATTTAGAAAAGTACAGTGTAAATAAAGAACATGCCACAGCCAATTTTCACCATTAATATGGTACTATTAATTTGCCCATTAATATGACACAGCCAGCTTGTCAATTAATACCCCACAGCCAATCTTCACATTAATATGCCAGTGTTATTTCGCTCATTACATATCACTCGACTCCCCCTTTCCCCAGTACTCACCTCCTGGCTGCTCTGTGTTCCTGGCCGTCTACACCGCGCAGTTTTCCCTCCTGCAAGGAGGAGGGAAATACAGCTGCCATATATGACTTGCTGTCATATGTATCCAGTGGCAATGACAGAAAGTTTTCTTTACAGCAGGCCACATCCAGCAGCGTTATGCTCTGCAAATAGGATGCCAGCCTGGGTGACACCCCCAGGGGATGCCACTGCTGGGCCACAAATATATTAATTGTGGGCCGTATGGTTGCCCTCTACACTGTCTAACCCTGTCTAAATTAGTAGGTGCTCTGTTATACAGTACTATACTTACAGCTTTTCACTGTCGTGATTAAAAGTTGGATGATACCTGGCAATTGTTAGTATTAG
The DNA here is from genome assembly GCA_036172795.1 of Pelodytes ibericus. Classification (NCBI taxonomy): domain Eukaryota; kingdom Metazoa; phylum Chordata; class Amphibia; order Anura; family Pelodytidae; genus Pelodytes; species Pelodytes ibericus. The sequence goes on from CM069857.1 coordinate 60,708,343, forward strand.
AAAGATATCTCTGTATATTCTGACTTTATTTCAGAGTGCACCTCAGATAAATAATACTGTTACTAACATCTACATATAGACACACCATTATTGCTCACACAGCTATTTTCAGTGTTTTTATATGTTTTTTATCACTGGTATCATTAAAGGTTACTTTTTAATGTCCTCTTTTGCTGTTTTTAGTGTGATCCTGCCTGTTTATATTTCTATTGTGTTGAGTGCTGTTGGGATTATCATTTCACTTGGGAAGCATATTTGTTTTTTTCTTTTGTGTTTTCACTTCACTGTTTTTTAGCTTTTGTTGTGCTTTCACTTCACTTTTTCAAGCTCACTTTCAAAGCAGTGGTTGCAAGCATGGTACAGTTATATGAAGTCTTATGTGCAAAGACTTCCCAATGCATCCATATTGCTTGTTCTACATAGAACTTTATAGGGTCTGCTCATTAAAGAGCGATTTGCAAGGAACTGATCTGAGAGGAGAATTTCAAATCTACAGTGGAAGAATTTTATCGACTCAGCTACTTCGGTCTTGAAACACCTCTCTCAATTCCCTGCAATTCTCTGTTTATTGAGTAGACCCTTATATTTGTCCCATTTCCCTGTCTCTTAACAATGATTAGGCTGGGTCCTGAAATGTCTCCTATAGTTTTTAAATAGTTGTCAACCCTGATACGTACTTAATAATGTTCAAGGAGAAGTTCTGTTGCATATATTTTTATTGACATTTCCTTACAAACAGACTTTAACCACTTCACGACAAAGGACGTGTCAGGCACGTCCTGCGGTGAATCAAGTGGTTTTCGCGATCAGCGATTGCAAAAAACGCTTTAACAGTGCTGGTGTATTGCCTCGATGTCGAGGCAATAGCCAGCACCGAAATTTATTTTCTGGGGCCCCCACGCTCGCCCCACGGACCGTTCGTGGGAGCCATACTGAAGGAGCAGCATGCTCCGTCAATATGGCTATGCCCTCTGGAGGTCTGAGCTTCGGAAGTGAAAGTAACTTCACTTCCGTCGCTCTGAATATGCTACTTGACCTCCCCTAGTGGTAGTTAAGTAGCATAGCAATGTAAAAATATAAAATTAAATATTTAATTAAATAAAAACTGGTTATATAGTTAAATTAGCCTATAGGGTTAAAATTAAATAATTTTTAGCATCAGGGATAGGGTTAAAATTAAATTAAAATTAAAATATATTAAGGGATAGCATAAGGGTTAGAGTTGGGGTTAAATTTAGTGTTAAGGTTACATTTTGGGTTCGGGTTGGGGTCAAAAGGTCAATATAAGAAAAAAACAAAATACACTATTTTTGGTTTTTGCCCTATAACTCACAAACAAATACCGAAAAATATGGAAACATGCATATTTCTGAACTCGGGACAACATTTAGAAACTATTTAGACGGGGTCTTTTTTAATGATTGTATTTGTCTAAATTTTATTTTAGGTCAAAGTTAGAAAAAGTGTTTTTTGTTTAATTTTTCATCATATTTTATGTTTTTTTGTAGTAAATTATAAGATATGATGAACATAATGGTATCTAATGAAAGCCCTTCTTATGACAATAAAAACAACATATAATTTGTGTGGGTACAGTATGTGAGAAAGAAGAAAATTACAGCTAAACACAAACACCCCAGAAATGTCAAAACAGTCATTGTCACCAAGGGAAAGTCAAGGTGAAAATGTCTTGTCACTAAGGGGTTAACAAGGCTCCATTTTCTTACCTTTCAAAATATAGGATATGTGCTGTCTGACTTTGATCTGATGCCCTCTGACAATCCCCTTAAAGAAGGGATCTCATCGATCCCCAGGAGAAATCTTGAAAAATGTTACTTTTCAAGTTAAGTATTGTAGAATCAATATTTTTTAGGTGTCATCTTTAATATGCATTTATCTATTTTTTTTTTTTATTATAGATAGAATAAAATATTATATTTACAGTGTATTAGTAAAATAAAAAAGCATATGCATAGATTAAAAATATGTTTTAAATGTATCTGTTGTTTTACACAATTATGTGGTTTGCATATCAAGCCACGAGATGAGATGAGGTCATAAAAAGGAGACACAATCACATTTTAAAGTAACTTAACGTATATATTCGCTTCCAGTTCTGCTAATGCAACATATAGATGTGAATTCTTTACTTTAACAGTATGCATAATGTTTAGGTTAAAATGCCTCTAACAGAAATAATAGAAATATACGTTTTAATATTTCCCAGAAATCATTTGACCAAGATAAGAAATCTTGCAGCACATCGAGAATTATTGTCATAAAACATTTTGCCCAAGAAACACCTGACTTATTTGATTTTAATGCATAGAAATCTCAAAATGTGATCTGGAAAGGGTAGTTCATGAACACACATCTATCCTAGCAAAGAGGTGCTAGTGGATGGTAAGCAAAATAAATATAATAAATTGAAGTGTATATGCTTATGTCATAACAACAATATAGTAAACATCAACTTGGAAGGGAAGTAAGACAGGTCAAAAGTAGTTTGGTGAGCATCACGGCAGTGACACTTAAACACTCTTGAAAAACACAATGGAACCATTCATGGAATATGGAATATTTGATGTTCAGTTTCTAATACTTACAGATCCACACCACCCAGAAGAGGGCTAGGTACTAAACGGCGAGTTGAGGGGAAATTAACATTTCATCATGTCAACTGAACTATATATATATTGTGCAAGGTCAAACTTGGTGAGATTCTTCTGCTAGAGAAGCTCAGTTGACCATAGATAATAATGCATAATGCAGGGTCAACTCTGTCCTTCTTGCAGTAGGATCTCACTAGGTTTGTCCCTGCCCAATGTGTAGCCAATATGATAAAATATTTATTGCACGCTCGCAACTCACGTTTTAGTGACCAGATCTCACCAGTCTTTTGCTTGAAATAAATATGTACAGGATTTTTCCGGTCCTAGTGTATATCAATAAAAATAATCCGCCAACCGCAACTATGCAGGAAATGGATTATGTTATAAAAATATCTATACATTAAACTGGTTAAACCAGTTTCTTCACAACAGACCTGTTTCACTAGGTACAAAGAGGGTCATGTACAAAACTTCCCTCGCTGTAAAGTGTTAGAAAGTCGGGGGGAAAAAGAAAGGATAGATTTACAAGAATTACAGCAAGTTTTATTGTTGTAGAGTTTTGTAATACTCTCTGACACCAGCACATTACTGTACAGCTGCAGAGTTCAGTAGATTACCATCCCTATGATGAGCAGCAAGCATCCTGGGAGACTATATTTCAGCCAGACTAACTGCTCCATTGATGTTGGTAAATCATCACAGGAAAGGGAACAGAAAACCTCCACATGGGAAATGTATTCTAGTGTACCAGGCAGGTGACGTTCTCTATTGTTCTAACCCTCTTCCCTTTTACCCCCTGAAAGTTATTTCAATCCTTTTGTCCACTCTCAGCCTACCTATGGGCAGTCCTGGTAGTCCTCTGCTTTTACACACCTGGTAACACTTCCATATGGGTGCTGTGTGGGCCATCTAAGAGAGTAGGGGATAGCGCCACTGCTGCTTACATTAGGGAGACAATTCACGTGAAGTAAGGAGGTCCAGTTAATCAGCAGAAAGAAGAGAATGTGAATTGTTGGGAGTGTGGAGGACAGACACCAACTTTGCATGTATCAAAATACTTGTGTGTTTAATTTTCATGAGGACAGGCACTGTTTTTAAGAGTATTCTCCTATTTGGTCAACTTGTGTCAAGTTGAGCAAAAATGGCCTCAATGATAACAATGAAATAACTCATCAAGTTGACAGTGACAATATTTTGAAACAGAAAAAAAGATGCAACCAAGTTAATGTCACTTCCTGTATTTTAGAAAATGAAGAAATTCACACTCAGGGGATATGTTAAAAGTATCAAAGATATTTATTCCACAAGCCACAAACAAGTAAAAAGTGACGAGTGCTGGACAAACAATGAAACACTATACACGTAGCCCTGGAATGCCGATTTCTTCGTTTTCTACATGTCTCTGCATAGCTTGGTCAGCTAACATCAGAGCACCTGGGGAGTTTCATGTAGCAGCTGACAATTACACCACCCGCCATTTGGGATTTTGAGCCTCCTGGATCTCATATGATAGAGATCACTTGTATTTTCTATTTGGAGTCACTTCCTGTATTACCATAAACATGAACAGAATGCAGGTAAATTCTTTAAAAAAATGCTTACGGAAAATGTAAACTGCAAAGTGGATCCATTTATTGTGAAAATGTGTACAGATTTGTTTGTGTAAACCCTGCTGGTTTAATCACTCATATTTTCTTACCATTGGAGGTGGGAAGAATCATGGGAAGTGTAGTGGTGACCAGTGGTCTGCATTTCCTCCGAGCTGTCTAATCAGAGATTTGAGTGATTGCGCGCATGCACAGTTCACTCTATGGTAAGACCTGAATACCAGGAACAAATGTCAGAACACCGGTACAAACAAAAAGTGCGGAAACGGCGGACGCAGCGCAGACTCATAAAATGTGTGGTGTTTTGTACAGACGCACAGGCAGATATGAGCACGTGACCCCCCCTTATGTTAAACTCTGAACACCTATGTGGTTAATAATATCATAGCGAATACAAGCTATACACATATATTCAGAAGATACAAATATCTTATATACTTATACATGAACAGCAAATCAATAAGGCAAAAAGAGGAACTATACAGAAAATAACATTGTTACCTTTCTATATACAGTTGCAAGAAAAAGTATGTGAACCCTTTGGAATGATATGGATTTCTGCAAAAATTGGTCTTAAAATGTGATCTGATCTTCATCTAAGTCACAACAATAGACAATCACAGTCTGCTTAACCCCTTGGCGACACAGGACGGACTAGGTCCGTCCTGTGTGCCGAGGCGTTAGTGACACAGGACGGACCTAGTCCGTCCTGTGTCAAAACGAGCACTGAAAGCTCTAATGGTATTGTAACGATGCTTCCGTGTGGAAGCATCGTACAATTATTTTAAAAAAATGCCCGTCGGCATTTCGATCGCTCCGGAGAGCGATCGAAATGCCGGTTTTAAAGGCACAGAGCCTTTAAAAGACATGCATTAAATAAACGAGCATAGGAAGCGAATTTTTCGCTTCCTATGCTCAGAAAGTGTTTCTGATTGCCTCGCAAGTCGAGGCAATCAGGAACACAAAAAAAAAATGCACGATCTTGGTCACTGAGTGACCAAGATGGCGCTGCCCTTCTAAGGGCAAGAGCACAGGAGTCAGGAAGTACCTGCTTCCTGTGCTCTCTGGCTGTCACACGATTGCCTCTTCACAGAGGCAATCAGTGACTGCCAGGCACACTGACAGGCAGTGGGGATGTTCTGCTGAACATCCCCACTGACTGGTCAGATCAATATTAACCCTATATTGATCTGACCAGTTATGATCTGTCTCCCTCTCCTCACATTTTTTTTTTAGTGAGGGAGAGAGACAGATCAAAGTAAGTAAAAGTAAAAAAAAAAAAACAATAAACACACAACACACAAATAATAAAACAATAAAAAAAAAATTATTAAAGCAATTCCCTGCGTTTAACCCCTTCCCTGCCACTGATCTTGCGTAAGCAGCGATCGTGCACATCAGCGCATTTATTTTTGCTGTTTGTGCATTTTTTAGGGGTTAATTTTTTTTGTACTGTGATTTATTATAGTACTACAAAGGCTCTTCTAAGAGTTATTAACCCCTTCTTTGCTGTCCATCACTGCTTACGCAATGATATTGACGCCAAAGCAATTTTTATCTGTCTGCATATTTATTTTTTATTTATTTTTTTACACATACCAGCTAGCGGATTACATGTAAAGTAAAAGTATTTGAGTTTTTTTTTTTTTAAGCTGTCTGAGCGCATAGAGATCAGTAACAGCGAATTAGTGGCAAAGGCGGTTTGGTTATTTCTAAATTAAGTTCACCATTCGCCCTGGTCAGATCAAAATTGGTCGGATCAATATTCACAAATATTGATCTGCCTCCTTCTCCTCACTTACATTTTTGTGACGGAAAGAGACAGATCAGTATTAGTGATATAAAATAACATTTTATAAAATTGGCAGGTTTTATGAAAGTCTTTCACTGTGTATTAACCCCTTCCCTGCCATTCATCACTGTATAAGCAGTAATCTTGCACAGCAACAGTATGTTTTGCTGTCTGCACTGTTTTTTGGATTAATTACTTTGTACTGTAATGTATTACAGTACTAGATAGGCTCTTCTAAGAGCTATTAACCCCTTCTTTGCTCGAGATCACTGCTTACGCACTGATTCTGAGGCCGCGGACTCAGGGTTCGATTTTGACCCTGGTCAGCTTTCTGATACATCATCTAGTGATGTATCGGTGGCTGCTGAGCCCTTGCCACAAGGAGTGATGGGTGTCTACCGTTAAAAATTATATGGTTTGGTGGGGTTAAATTACATTGGCTGGCTTCAAAGATATATCCCATATAGGACACGGACGCAGGTTGACTACATGTCAAAATTCCAAGTTGGAATTTTGAGATGCGCATCTCACAAATGTTGCCTTCTAGCCAAAAAACAAACCAACAAACCTATGCATGGGTGCTATCCCTGTACTCGGGAGATGTTGCTGAACACATATTGGGTTGTTGTTTGGCAGTGACATATACCAGAATCTGTGAATTCATGCCTGAAGTACAATGCATGTGGGAAAAAAACTCCCAAAAAAGAACTACCACAAACTTTTACAAAGGCTGGTGGTAGAATTAGTACATATACAGTATTAAAATACCACCATTTGAAATAGCTTATGATGTCTATTTTCCAAAAATATATGGTATGATGGGGTACAATTCATTGGACAGCTTCAAAAATGTTCCAAATGGAACATGGACACAGGCTGACTACATGTCAAAATTCCAGGTTGGAATTGCGCACCCCCTAAATGTGGCCTTTTAGCCCCAAAACAAACCAACAAACCTATGCATGGGGGGTATCCCTGTACTCAGGAGATGTTGCTAAACACATATTGAGGTGTTGGTTGGCAGTGGCAAATACCAGAATCTGAAAATTCCTGCCTGAACTACAATGTGTGTGGGGGAAAAATGACATCCCAACCCTTTGACATAGGTTGGTGGTAGAATTAGCACTTGGAAAGTGTTAAAATACCACAGTTTTAAATACCCTAGGATGTCTAGTTTTCCAAAATATATGGTTTGATGGGGTAAAATACTTTGATAGGCTTCAAAAGTGTCCCAAATGGAACATGGGCGCAGGCTGACTACATGTCAAAATTCCAAGTTGGAAATGCACCCCCCCCTAAACGTGGCATTTTAGCCCCCAAACAACCCAACAAACCTATGCATGGGTGGTATCCCTGTACTCAGGAGATGTTGCTGAACACATATTGTGGTGTTGTTTTGCACTGACACATAACAGGATCTGTGAATTCATGCTCGAAGTACAATGTATGTGGAAACAAAACATTAAAAAATTACTAACCTAAAATTTGACAAAGGCTGGTAATAGAATTAGTGCATGGAAAGTGTTAAACTACTATCATTTGAAATACCCTAGGGTGTCTAGTTTGCTAAAATGTATGGTTTTGTGGGGTAAAATACACATTCTGGCTTCACAAATGTCCCAAATGGAACATGGGCGCAGGTTTTCTGTATGTCACAATTCCAAGTTGAAAAACCAAAAAGCGCACCTCTCAAATGTGGCCTTTTAACCCCCAAATAATCTAACTAACCTACACATGGGTGGTATCCCTGTACTCAGGAGATGTCGTTGACACATATTGAGGTGTTGTTTGGCACTGACACATAATAGGATCTGTGAATTCATGCCCGAAGTACAATGTATGTGAAAAAAAATTACTATCCATAACATTGACATAGGCTGGTGGTAGAATTAGTGCATGGAAAGTGTTAAAATACTACCATTTGAAATACCCTAGGGTGTCTAGTTTTCAAAAATATATGGCTTTGTGGGGTAGAATACACTTGTTGGCTTTAAAAATGTCCCAAATGGGACATGGGCACAAGTTTTCAGCATGTCAGAATTCCAAGTTGGAAAACCAAAATGCACACCCCCTAAATGTGGCCTTTTAGCCCCAAAACAAACCAACAAACCTATGCATGGGTGGTATGCCTGTACTCAGGAGATGTTGCTGAACACATATTGAGGTGGTTTTTGGAAATACCCCTTCACATTTTAAGGTAATGTTTACCTAAATTGCAATCTATGTGAAAATTTTAAAAAAAAGATTTTTTGCTGCAAACTTTGGCAAATATTGGTGGTAAAATGGCTACATGAAATGTGTCAAAATACCCCAAGTTAAATGCCCTGAGTGGTCTAGTTTTCAAAAATATGTACATGTTGGGGGTCATTCATGGATTTAGTACAGAAATCAGTGTTACAATGTCACTATCGCTAATTTTGAAAAAAAGGATTTTAAAATAGCTTTGCACTACTTATAGTTCTGGCCCTGTAACATGAATAAAAAAGCACAAAAACATAAAACGTGGGCTATTTCTGAACTCAGGACATATATTAGAAACTATTTAGCAGTGTTTTTTTGTTGTCTCTTGTACATGAGTATACGATTTTTCAAATAAAAGTCATAAAAATGTTTTTATTTTTTTTACATCAAATGATATGCTATTATCAAAATAATGGTATCAAAAGAAAGCCCTTCTTATAACGATAAAAACGATATATAGTTTGTGCGGGTACACTAAATGAGACAGAAATAAATTACAGCAAAACACAAACACCTCACAAATGTTAAAACAGCCCATGTCACCAAGCGTCGGACAAGCCAAAAAAGTCATGTCACTAAGGGGTTAAACTAATAACACACAAAGAATGAAATGTTACCATATTTTTATTGAACACACCATGTAAACATTCACAGTGCAGGTGGAAAAAGTATGTGAACCCTTGTATTTAATAACTGGTTGAACCTCCTTTGGCAGCAATAACTTCAACCAAACGTTTCCTGTAGTTGCAGATCAGACGTGCACAACGGTCAGGAGTAATTCTTGACCATTCCTCTTTACAGAACTGTTTCAGTTCAGCAATATTCTTGGGATGTCTGGTGTGAATCGCTTTCTTGAGGTCATGCCACAGCATCTCCATCGGGTTGAGGTCAGGACTCTGACTGGGCCACTTCAGAAGGCGTATTTTCTTCTGTTTAAGCCATTCTGTTGTTGATTTACTTCTATGCTTTGGGTCAATTTTTTGTCCTGTTGCAACACTCATCTTCTGTTGAGCTTCAGCTGGTGGACAGATGGCCTTAAGTTCTCCTGCACAATGTCTTGATAAACTTGGGAATTCATTTTTCCTTCGATGATAGCAATCCGTCCAGGCCCATGACGCAGCAAAGCAGCCCCAAACCATGATGCCCCCACCACCATACTTCACAGTTGGGATGAGGTTTTGATGTTGGTGTGCTGTGCCTCTTTTTCTCCACACATAGTGTTGTGTGTTTCTTCCAAACAACTCAACTTTGGTTTGTCTGTCCACAGAATATTTTGCCAGTACTGCTGTGGAACATCCAGGTGTTCTTGTGCAAACTGTAAACGTGCAGCAATGTTTTGTTTGGACAGCAGTGGCTTCCTCTATGGTATCCTCCCATGAAATCCATTCTTGTTTAGTGTTTTACGTATCGTAGATTCGCTAACAGGGATGTTAGCAGAGGCGTCGCTAGGGGGGGGCTACTGGGGCTGAAGCCCCGAGTCTCAGCCCCATAGCCCCGAGTTGCGACTCTAGGGGTTAAAGCATGCTTTAGCCCCGAGTCTCTAACTTACCTGCATGTGCCTTCCTCCGTTTTTTAAGGAATCGGGTGTTTAACCCGATCCCTTAACGTGCTCCTGTTGCCAGCTGCCGGATATGATCATACGAGGTCACATCCGGCAGAGCTACAGTGCACACAGATCGGGAGTTTCCCTCCACACGAAGTAGCTGGTGAGGTGAGAGCTCCTCTCACATAAAGAAAAATAAATGTTATTTTAAAAAAAAAAAGATCTACTTCTTAAATTTGGAGGGTAGGGGGACTGGAGGGAGGGGTTTGCATTACTGATGCTGATCCTATAGCTGGCTGAGGGTCATGAGAGCTTAGGGATGCAATGATTATATAATATAATCATTGCATCCCTAAGCTCTCATGACCCTCAGCCAGCTATAGCATCAGCATCAGTGTGAGTCACAGAATCAAAAACATAAAACCTGACTGTGGCATATTGTTTAATAAAAACCATTGGGTCTAGATGCACTACTTTTAATATCATATATATATATATATATATATATATATATATAACTATCCCCCCCCCCCCCCCCCCCTCCACCTCAGTAAAAGTCATTATTTGTGGTAATTTGTTTCCCTTAATATGTTATTTGTAGTCAATCATTTTTTGGGCTCTATAATACTGAAATGACCCCTCTTATGTGTTTTGTTTTTTATTACAGATTCCCCCCCCCCCCCCCCCCATTAATATCAGTATTATAGAGCCCAAAAAATGATTGACTACAATACAAATAGCATATTATAGGATATTAAAAGTAGTGCATCTAGACCCAATGGTTTTTATTAAACAATATGCCCACAGTCAGGTCAGCATCCCTGATCGTGTATGTATATACACCCAACCACTCCAGAAATATTAATCACCATTTTACATGTCAAAATTAGCAAAATGGTTCACATCTATAAACCTGAATATTTTTTGTTCCTGCTGCTTTTTTATGTTTTTGATTCTGTGACTCACACTGATGCTGATCCTATAGCTGGCTGAGGGTCATGAGAGCTTAGGGATGCAATGATTATATTTATATGATGTTTATTTCAATGTGGCCCATATTAAAATATATCATTGTACCTCAGGTGGGGGACAAAGGCAATGATATATTTTAATATTATATTAATGGGGGGAGGGGGGATCTGTAATAAAAAAACAAAACTGAGTGGAGCTGACAGGGCTTGGGCTGAGTGAATTATATCTTTTAATATTTATATTTATGTGTGGGGAGGAACTGTAAAAAGAGAGGGCTGCAGTGGTGAAGGAAATTTATATTACAATATATTTATTTGGAACAGTGGAGGAAAGGGGATTGGGATAAGGGCATTATATACTGTAATATAATATTTATGTGGGAAGACCAGGGCTTGGCAAATCCCAGATTGTCTTGGCGACCAGGAAATTAGGTCTGGTGTCTGGGTATTGTTAGCCTTGTATGGTGCCCTCACTGCTGGGATGTTACATACTGACTATGTGTGTGTGTGACTGACTGTGTGTGTGTTGTGTGTGTGATTGACTGTGTGTGTGTGTGTGTGTGTGTGACTGACTGTATCTGTTTTATCTATAATAAAAAAAAATTCTTAAAAGGTGCTTTAAAATGCATGTTTTCCCTTTGTATGGGGGTGAGAGACAGGTGATGTTGGTGCGGTTATGACGGTCTGGGATATGGTATTACAACTGCGCTGTGTTTTTGTTTTTAATTAAAAAACTGTCGTAAATGACTCAAGCTTTATTTTTTTTCCACATATCTCATTTATTTCTATATGATAGTAGTGGTCAACAGTTGGATTTCTATATTCCTTCATCACATATATGCATGCAGATCTTATTAATAGAAATGTAAACATGTATGTGTATATATATATATATATATATATATATATATCCATACACACATGTATTTTATGTGCATGTATATGCCTGTCCAAGCGTGTGATATTCTCTACGCCAGTGCTATCACATCTGCTATGGGCTCTAGCCCCGGATCTTTTGGGAACCTAGCAACGCCCCTGGATGTTAGCATATGCCAGTGACTTTTGTAAGTCTTTAGCTGACACTCTAGGATTCTTCTTCACCTCATTGAGCAGTCTGCGCTGTGCTCTTGCAGTCATCTTTACAGAACGGCCACTCCTAGCGAGAGTAGCAGCAGTGCTGAACTTTCTCCATTTATAGACAATTTGTCTTACCGTGGACTGATGAACAGCAAAGCTTTTGGAGATACTTTATAACCCTTTCCAGCTTTATGCAAGTCAACAATTCTTAATCTAAGGGCTTCTGAGAGCTCTTTTCTGCAAGGCATCATTCACATCAGGCAATGCTTCTTGTGAAAAGCAAACCCAGAACTGGTGTGTGGGTTTTTTTTAGGGCAGGGCAGCTGTAACCAACACCTCCAATCTCATCTCATTGATTGGACTCCAGTTGGCTGACACCTCACTCCAATTAGCTCTTGGAGATGTCATTAGTACTATGAATGTTTACATGGTGTGTTCAATAAAAGCATGGTAACATTTTATTCTTTGTGTGTTATTAGTTTAAGCAGACTGTGATTGTCTATTGTTGTGACTTAGATGAAGATCAGATCACATTTTATGACCAATTTGTGCAGAAATCCATATCATTCCAAAGGGTTCACATACTTTTTCTTGCAACTGTATTTTAAATGGCTGCCTAATGAACACAATGAAATATGAAAAAAATACTTTGCATTACATGGAAATGTTAACATATATTTGTGTGAAGGGCTCATGATAGTACAGAAGATACAAACGCTGGTAAGAGAGGGATGGTATTAAAAGAGCAAGTCGGTTGTGGTGTGCCGGAACCGACGATGAGGTAGGCCTGTAAATAAAGAGGGCCCACCAAGAGAAATGTAAGAGAAAAGGAGTTAATAATGAGGAGTGGGTGGGAGGGTGATGCAGCGCTGACCTCGAACGGTATGGAGCCAGGTAAGGGGTGTCCCTTAAATAGGGAGAAGGTGAGTCATACGCCCCTCCCACAATTACAGGCCAAAAGGCCTTAATACTTGTGTGAAGGGCTCATGATAGTACAGAAGATACAAACGCTGGTAAGAGAGGGATGGTATTAAAAGAGCAAGTCGGTTGTGGTGTGCCGGAACCGACGATGAGGTAGGCCTGTAAATAAAGAGGGCAAAAGTAGAAAATCAAATTTATTACGAAACGAGCAGAATACATATTTTAACCAGACATGTCTTGAAAGGCATTTCTAACTTCTTGTACCGGGTTAGGTATGTATCTAGCGTATGCAGAAGACTTCCAGCGCCCTAGTGACTTGATAACATGAACTGGAATGTTTGCACTGGACGCTGTGGAGGCCGCTCCTATGCGGAAGGAGTGGCCCGAATAGTTAGCTGATTTTAGGCCTAGTTGAGTGAGTAGAGACCTGACGTGGGTCATAAATGTGGTGGTAGTGAGTACCGAACCTTGTAGACAGAAAAGTGGCTGAGAAGGTGATGCTTTGACAAGCTGGGTATATGTGTCCAGTAATGTGACGGGGCACCACTCGTTGTGGGTAGGATAGTATCTAACCTCTACCGGAGGTGCATGTTGATTGGTTTTGGAGTGATGCAGAGCCAAGATATAGTAATCCATGTGTTTCGTCAAGTGTGAGTGAAGCAGAATGTGAGTGGATTGGGTTGTGTTGATGGCGGTAAATTCTCTTGGTCTCAAAAACCCATAAAAAGCCACGTATATGGCGGTCTTTATAACAAGGTTTGTGTTGTTGGCAAAGGGATTTAAATCTAGTAGGCTGGATAAATCTTTGAAAATATTAAAGTCTATGGGAAGCCTTTGCGCAGTACGTGGGGGTTCAGATCTCTGAATACCCCTGAGGATGTTCTTGATCTGGTAGGAGGACATGAAACTTGTGTTGTTTGGTTGTAAAGTAAGCATGTGATGTTGAACGCCTGTCAGATATAGCTTGATTGTGTTGTATGATAATTTGAGTTTGAGGTGGCAAAAAGAAGCAAAACCCAACAAGGATGTCATGATGAAAGGTTGTGTGATGTCGTGTGCTGACAGGAATCTTTTAAATAGAAGGAAAGCCCTGTCATAGGTTCTCCGGGTATTGGCGGACAGTGCTAATTGTGACAATGTCCTGCTATATTGCATGATAACGTCTAGTCCATTACTAGCTGGTGGAAAGGTGGAGTGGCTGTGGCTGTGCGCGCGGCTGACGGAAGTATTTGCCGAAAAGCCTGTAAATTAAAACGAGATAAATTGTCAGCAGCCGTGTTACATACACCTGGGACATGAACACAAAACAAGAAGAAATTATGACACGCAGCCAGCCAGGTGAGTTTCCTCAAGAACCTCATAATGATTAGTGACTTGGATCGGCCTTTGTTGATAATGTGGCAGGTTGCTTGGTTGTCTGAGTAGCAACGTACTGACGAACCTGCCCATAGATGTCCCCATGTCACGGCAGCTGCCACAATGGGATAGATCTCAAATAGAGCTGAGGTGGTGGAAAAACCCTCCAGGTCCTGGACCTCTGGAGGCCAGCTACCCCAAAGCCATTCATTCCCGTAAATTGCTGCAAAACCTGTGGTAGACCAGATGGTAGGTGAGGAGTCAGATAATGTAGGGAGGAACATGCTTTTCCCATTCCAGGTGGTTAAAAAGTTTCTCCACATAAGTAGGTCTGCCGTGGCCTGGGTATCCAGGGGCAACCTGTGTGCATCATGTCTAAACAGTGGGAACATGTATAGGAGCCGTGAGATGAAAGCCCGGCCTTGAGGTATAATGCGCATGGCAAAATTCAGTGACCCAAGTAGGGACTGCAATTCTTTGCGGTTGCAAGTACCGAGATGAATGTAGAGGTTAATGTTGGTAAGTATGTTCTCTATCTTGGTGCGTGGCAGGCTGGCTTGCATAGTGGCTGAGTCTAGCATGATTCCCAGAAAGGTGATGATTGTATCTGGTCCTTCAGTTTTGGTGGGGGAAACTGGAACGCCTACTTGTTTAAAAAGACTGATGGTGTCTATGAGGCTACTGGGAGGGGAGTTATTCTTTTCGATCAGTAAGAAATCATCCAGGTAGTGTATGACTGTAGGGCATCTGGCTACATTTAATAGTAACCAGCATAGTGTTTCTGCGAATAAATCAAAAATGGCCGGACTACTTTTTGAACCAAACGTTAAGCGTGAGAAAAAGTAGTAGTGCCCGGCCCATTTAATGCCATGCAGGTGCCATAGTGTAGGGTGGATAGGCAATAATTTGAAGGCATTGGTTATGTCGGTCTTGCTGAGCCATGCACCGACCCCTGCCTGCATGATAGCCGTAATGGCGTGATCTATGGTGGAGTATTGGAGTGAAAATTCCTCAGAGGGGATAAGGGAGTTCAGACTAGGTGTGGCAGAGGTGTGAGGTGCCGACAGATCGATGATGAGCCTTTGTTTGAGGGAAGATTTCCCCGTGACAATACCGATGGGATTTGTCCGCCATGTGGAAAAAGGAGGGGACTGAAAGGGACCCAATAGGAAGCCCTCTGCCACTTCTTTGGCTATAAGTGTACTAATCGCTGTAGGGTTTTGTTGCGCAGATTGTAAATTGGGGCATTCAAGGATCCCTGAAGGCATGTGTATGAGACCAGTATGGAATCCTTGTGATAGACCAGTGATGATGAAGTCTACCAAATGTCTAGATGGATGTTGTGATAGTAATGCTGTGAGTACAGAAATATTTATCTCCGTTAAGTATTGTTTAGGGTACATTTTATTCGGACACATAGTTTTCGCATGTGCCCTAAAACATTTTGAACATATATGCAATAACCGACATCCACTGTAATTACATGCACCGACATTGAAATTATTACATATTTGGGATTTCCCCAAAAACTTGATAGGTCGACCCAATTTGTCTTTGGGTGTTCTCTCTGTTGAAACAGTGGAACTAGCGCCCTGCGAGGTCCTAGGTTCGTTCGCAGTGGTAGGACAAAAATTTGCAGTATGAGCCATGGAGGAGCAGTATGCACAGGCCGGTGCTCTTAGACCTACAAAGTGCCTGCAGAAAATGATGGTATCTATCTTGCTCCAGTTGGACCTTGTCCCGTACTGTGAGAAGGCGCCAGACACTTTGGCAGAAAAAGATCTATGGTAGTCATAGAAAGCTGACCCACCGTATTTGTTGCCCAGGTCCACCAGCCTGTGCATATACAAATCAAACTCCTCACGTCTGTGGGGATATACCGTACAGATCACATCACGATAAATGCCAAAAGCTAATACAAATTCTGGAATAGTTAGCTTCCTATTCAATCGTGCATCCCTAGATTTGACCACCACAGAAATATCGTCGTAAGCGTACGTCTTATGTTCCACTATGTCCTGGGAGGCAATTAGAAGTGAGGCCAGATTGACATCTTTACCTTCCAGGATATCTTTTTTGAGGTGCTCAGGTATCATGTGGGCAGGGTAAACCTCTTGGTCATCCGGGGTGATGGCTGGAGAAACTGATTGCAATTCCACCACTGCTGGAGGGATTGCGGTGGCCGGCCCAGCCAAAGTGAGGGCTGTAGTGACCGATTCAAGTTTCTCCAGCCTAGAATTGACCTTGCTCATGGATGCCATGAGGGACGTGAGCATGCCATGTATGTCTCCTGGGTTAGACTGGCTAGACCCTTCCCCAGCGTCCCTGTTATCGGTTGAGGTGTGCAGTAACTTGTAAAGTTCCGCTTTCCTTGCTGTAGCAGGGAATGGGATTTGACGTCTCCTGAGTTCGCTAGTGATGCGAGGGATAGTCCATGACCTGAAAGATGCTGGACTGGCCGTATCTTCCACCTGTGATGGGGTGGTTGCTCTAGCCGGAGTACTTGGGAGGGAAAAATCCTCTACCCCGTCTTGAGACATACTAGATGACAAAATATATGTTAGCGTGAAAAAACCCCAGGGGATGTACTGGCAGGCTGATTATGCCGGATGAGGCGAAGAATTAATCTTGTTCTTTGGTGACAGGTGAGGCCCTACTAGTTGCCAAGTGGCTATGAGAGGCTCTATCTATGCGTTGGCGCGAGGGGTTATTGAGGCCACCCGACGTAGTGGCAGGAGTTCGTTGGCCTCTCGGTGACAATAAAAGAAAACAGGGGAAGGGAGTGACAGGTGAGGCCCTCTCTATAATTTGCGAGGCGACTAACTCACGTGTGGCCCGGGGGGCATTACCTCCGAAACGTTGAGGCGGGGTGTTGGCCTCGCGGACCACTAAACGATAGGCAGAATGCCTGGAGGGGAAATACCTATTTGGGTCTATAAGCCCTAGAATTGCCAGTACTCTATGTCCTAGGTGGAGATGGAACCGTAGGTTACGTATGGCGTGAGCAGGCTTAAACGTACCTGGTAGTATGTATGCGATAGATAAGCGGGAAAATAGAAAAACCTGGAAAAACCTAAAGGGATAGAAAACCAGAAATGATAGTGTGAGAATTGGATCCTATGATACCAATATAGACTAGCTAGCTGTGATGAGTATCTAGCGGTACATTTGGAGGGGAAAAGTTTAATGAATGGTAGTGACGCGACTGGCCATGTTAAGTGGTATGGCCCTGGTAACCAGGTTTTTAGGGGTGTATATAATATGTCTCTACGTGACGTATGAGTGGTTGAATCAAGACGTGTGATTCAACCCGAAAGTTGCGAGATTTGAGACCGTGTTCTCGTGTACTTGGTATGTCGTTTGAGTACACAAAGAAGAAGTCAGAATTTATAACGTGCCATGTAAGAACGTGTGTACATGGAGTGATAGAAACGTAATTCTAAATGAATTAAAACATAGGTTATAACGCAGGCACTAACGTGAGATATCTATAATAATGTAACGTTTGTTCAAGCATAACTCCATCTATATATACAGTCATATGCAAGGATTCAATCGCATGAAATAAATACCAATAGTGACATGAACAGCAACTATAGATACTGATATTGCAGAAAATCGAAAATAAGTCTGCTTACTAAAAGAATCAGTACATAGAGTATAACGCGATCAATGCCGGAAGCAAAAGGGGTTAATATGCCTGTGACTGGGCCGTGAAGCGTGCGGCCGTAAAGTAAGGCTGTTTAAAAATCGCGACGCCGTGGGAAATGATCCAGGCGACGGACTTACGATTTTGAAGTCCTGTGGACTTAATCTGCGGCGAAAAAACCGGTAATGTGCGTGGCTGGACGGGCGGAAAACCTGTGAGGGCTCCTGGACACAGCTACACCAAACGAAATCGCGGGGTTTTTTGAAAAGCAAGATGGCGCCGAAAGTGAACCGGAAGTGGATTCTCATGCAGCGCTGACCTCGAACGGTATGGAGCCAGGTAAGGGGTGTCCCTTAAATAGGGAGAAGGTGAGTCATACGCCCCTCCCACAATTACAGGCCAAAAGGCCTTAATACATGTGAAAGTGTGATAAGTGTCTTTTATTTGGAAGAAACGAACATTTGGGGCTATTCAATAAAAGGTGAGTTTGCAGATGAGTTGAGGTGAAAATTTTATCTCATGATTCAGCACAATATATAGCTAAACTGGTGAGATTAAATGTTTATCTCACCTCGACTCACCTTTTAGTGAATCGCCACTTATGTTTCAAAATACTCATAACCACAGTATTAGCAAATAGACAAGTAAAGTGTCGGATTCCTTCTGGAATATCTTACACACACCAGCTGCTGTTTGAAATCTAGTTGCATCTTGAAAATATTAGGTTCATTTACATTTTTCCCGTTGAGCACATTTGAAGGTGGATTTAAAGTATGTGTTTGATGAGTTTATTTTTGCATTGGGTGAAATAGCATGTCTTATGACTTCATTATCACTTTATAGAGACAACTGTAATCATATTTCTCAATAAATAAATACATTTTTTATTTTTTTTAAATTGCCTATTTTTCACCACCAGCGGCGCTGGATAAATGTTCGAGTACTTAAATGTAACTCACAGTACTTGCCCCAACACTTAGATTGCACTCATAAGACTTGCCCCAGCACTTAGATGGCACTCATAGGACTTGCCCCAGCACTTAGATTGCACTTGGCATAGCAAAATGGATAGTAATGTATAAATTTGGCATATCATGGTAAAATCAGCAGTAATGTGTAAACTTGGCATATCATGTCAAAATCAGCAGTAATGGGAAAGGCAGCATGGGAATATGTTTGTGTGCATGGACAGCACAAAGAGTACATGCTGCCTGCTTGCCGGCAGGGAGCTGGTGAGGGGAGATCTTCTGATCTCCCCAGCCAGCAAGCTTTTTTTTCTTTTATTATTTATTTATTAAAGGTTTGTGTGGCTGGGCAGGTATTAAGATATGAACCTGGATCTGCAGCCCACTGGAAGAGGCCCCTGGGCTGCAGTACCTAATGCCCATGCCCTAATACGGCCCTGGCAATAGGTCTTCTCCAGTGTTCAAGACAATGGAGAATTCAATCAGTCCTGCATCTGGCTGCCCCGCCAAACTCTACCTCTATCACGAAAAGCATGACAGAAATAGAACTCGGCAGGACCAACCCAATCCCCCCCGCACAAAGCAGGAAACGTTTGGGGATATGCTAATCTGACTACAGGGAGATGCAGCACAACATACTGACGCTGTTTATAACACTGTGAGCACATGTACTCTGAGTGATACCATTGAATACAGCTGAGGCTGTCATTGTGAGAGCCAAGGCAGTGATACCATGCACTAAGCATTATCCAACCAAATGGTGAATAAAATCCCTGCTTCCTCCCCATGCAGACAACACTGCTGGAGAGGCATAGGGATGGGGTGGAGTTATGTTTTTGCTATTAAAAATGCTCTATATATTTAATTTAAAGTAGAGTTGTCCTTTGAGGCATATTTATGGTGAAATGCATAAACGCTTGTTGATGTCGAAGTGGATTCTTCCAGGTTCCCTCACCATAGTCTCCACATGCTACCAATGGGATATTAGGGATATTATCTATAGAGGCATTTTTGTTTTTCAACTAAAAGTACATAAGGTACCTATCATCAGGTACATATTTTGATCCCAGACACCCTTAAGACTGCCTTACAAATACATAGATTGTTTCTGAGTGGGTAGTACATGTTACAAAAAAAAAAGTAGCACTTAGTTAATATGAGGATGTTTGATCAATGTACGCAAATAAAAAAAAAATGTCACTGTAAATGGGTGCCTATGCTGCTTTATGAGGAACCTGACTCTCCCATGATTTTCAAATAACCAAAGAGGGATAGTTATTATTTTACAGTGTATGACTTGTTTATGAGGAATCTGACACTGTCTGTCATAATTTTCAAACAACCAATGAGGGATATTTATGATTTTACAGTCTATGATTATTTCTTGGTGAATTGATGCAATTATTAATGCAATTTAGTAACTTAGAACAAGGTCCAAGTCTTTCATTAACATGATGTAAAATGCTTGTATAATGCATTTTAGATACACATTGATGTGCCATTGTGACACTGCCAGCCTGCAGACTCCAGAGACACAAACACACAAAACTAGTACATTGTCATAATGATTGTATGTGATTAACTCACCTGTGCCCAATTTTAGATGTGACATACTTTTGCTAATGACAGACCTGGTTGCCAAGAACCAGACACCACAAACACAACTGCATTAATAACACTCTTAATATTTTTATTAAGACCTTAGCATTCCCAAAGCAGAGAGATGGGGTTATTTTTTTTCTTTAGCCAGGATATATTCGTCTTTGTGAACAAGTGAATGTTTTTCTTTTTAACACAGATAAATTCACCGACATGTGAAACAAAGAGCTATGCAAACCACACCTGGGTCTGTGTGACGTTGGCTATGAGTCAAGTATATTACCTAAAAGCGTATGTACAGAAAGGTGTAATCTTCCACCAAAAGAGAGTAATGTAAGTTTAATGCTGAATACTTGAATCCTGGCTGCATCATTAGGTCCACTCCAGCATAAATGTATTTTTGTTTGCATTTGTGGAGCAAGTATGTTACTTGTGCCTAATTTTACCGGCTGCTTCAAATTGTTGTTACATGTATACTATATATATATTCATGCAAAGTAAATTGTTTGCTTCAGCTCATTTTTGCAGGCCTGAGTATACAGCTAACAAAATAGTGAACAACTAGGATAAACCTGGTATACACAAAAACACACTCCCAAGCTAACACACAAAGAAAGAGCAAAGCAAAATATAGCAAAAAATATAAGCAATAGTAGATAAAAATTTCAGCACATGCAAAAACAATATTGTAAATGAAACCAATTTACCGTATTTGCTCGATTATAAGACGAGGTTTTTTTCAGAAAAAAAAATCTGAAAACTACCCCTCGTCTTATAATCGAGGTCTTCTTATAATCTGACCTCAAATTGAGGTCAGATTATAAGACATGGATCCAGGTCCCCAGCAGAGCTGCAGGGGACCTGGATCCCCCTCTCTAGCAGCAGGGGATGTCTGCGCAACGAGCGCAGACTCCCCTGCTTCCGCCCGGTACGACCGCCGGGGCTTCTGTGAAGAAGCCTAGTACTTCCGGTTTCGTCACAGAAGTCCCGGCGAGCGTGCCGGGCGGCAGCAGGGGAGGTCTGCGCTCATCGCGCAGACTTCCTCTGCTGCCCCACTAGCTGTCTGCTGACTTCCTCAGCTGTCCGTCATAATAGACTGCCGTGTCGGGCAGCATGGAGGATGTCTGCAAGTATCGTGCAGACATCCCCGGCTGCCCCCACTAGCCACCAGGGATCAAGGTAATGGGAATGGAGGAAGGGGGGGCAGAGAGACAGAGGGAGGGAGGGGGGCAGAGAGACAGGGAGGACAGAGAGACAGGGGGGAGGGAGGGGGGCAAAGAGAGTCAAGGGGAGGGAGGGGGTTAAGAGACAGAGACAAGGGGAGGGAAGGGGTTAAGAGACAGACAAGGGGAGTGAGGGGGTTAAGAGACAGACAAGGGGAGGGAAGGGGTTAAGAGACAGAGACAAGGGGAGTGAGGGGGTTAAGAGACAGAGACAAGGGGAGGGAAGGGGTTAAGAGACAGAGACAAGGGGAGTGAGGGGGTTAAGAGACAGACAAGGGGAGGGGGGAGAGAGAGAAAAATGGGGGCAAGGGAAAGAGAAAGGCAGCATTGGCACATAAAAAAAAATAAAAACTAGAAATACATTTTTTGATATCATAATTTTTTATTAAAAAAGCAATTTACATATGAATATATACAAGTTGAACTTTTTTCCTATAGGGTAGTCTTATATTCAGGCTTTTAGTTTTTTTCCTAATGGAATATCCAAAGTTTGGGGGGTCGTCTTATAATCAGGGTCGTCTTATAATCGAGCAAATACGGTAGATATCAAATTAATACAGTTGAGCAATGGATTAAATGTAAACATAAAATATATGAAATGAAATGCACATAAAGAGCAAGTATATATAGAAAAATTAGAAAAAAATAAATTTGTAAAAAAAAAAAAAAAAGATATATATATATATACTTTTTTTTTTTTTTACATATTTAATTTTTTCTAATTTTTCTATATATACTTGCTCTTTATGTGCATTTCATTTTATATATTTTATGCATACATTTAATCCATTGCTCAACTGTATTAATTTGATATCTAAATTGGTTTCATTTACAATATTGTTTTTGCATGTGCTGAAATTTTTATCTACTATTGCTTATATTTTTTGCTATATTTTGCTTTGCTCTTTCTTTGTGTTAGCTTGGGAGTGTGTTTTTGTGTATACCAGGTTTATCCTAGTTGTTCACTATTTTGTTCGCTAATTAGGTATTGTGTAGTATACCTATACACACTCCTGCCCACTTAAGATCTAATTTTCACTCTCAACTTGAGACTTTTCCCTTTTTTGGGGGGGGGTCTCTTCCTTTTTCGCTGAGTATACAGCTGACCAGTGTTTTTATTAGTATGAAAAAGTGAGGATGACTAAAAACCTCTACCAAGTTGCTGGTACTCTCTTACACAGGGGCAAAAGATCTGGGTGGTTTATGTTTTCTATTTCGCCATCAAATAAAATGTCAGTACTTAGTATGAATTATTACATGCAAAAAAAAGTACCTATAACCTTTCATGGATTTGCACCTGTATGTATTAATAGCTTAAAAAAATGGTGTTTCCATTAGTTAATTAACTAACTAATTCTGAGGTAACTCACTATGATGCAATGCAGGGGATGTACAAATAACAATTACTACCCATTTGAAGGGACCATGGAGATTATTTATAAATAATAGCACTGTTTAATGTTAAATCAGGATTCTTAATCATGTTTTTTTGCTCTTGCACCTGCAAATGTATAAAACTGGCAGAACAGGCTTTATACAAAAGGGGAAAAATAAAAGGCAAACCTGCAAAACAAGTTTGACACTTTTTGTTCAGTACAGAAAAGTGCCAGATTAGCTGAGAATTTTACCGCAATAAAGTGATCCATATACACATTGTTACTTAACCCCCCAATGTGGTCACCCTATTGTGATATCTCTAAGCTAGAATGTTGTACTCACAGGTGCTTACAAATACATGATATTTCAAGGCTACAAATTGGATAAAATGAACACTGCAGTTAGGAAGCATAATGAATAAAATGCTGATTTAGTCACCCTAATACATTACTTCTATAGTGAACACTTTATAATCAAATCCATATGCAATGTACAATGTATTTTTTTTGCTCACAGACACTATATAATGATTCCTCAGCTTCATTCTGATGTGAACATGTATTATTGGGCCTGTCTGTGTTGTTGCATGTATAAATAAGTTTAAAAATTCAGACTGATTATCATATAGCTTTGTGAGTCAGCTGTCAACTCCCTGATTCACAATATTTCTTAGTAGACATACTCCCTAAACTGGCTGGGAGTGACTGTAGGAAGAAAAAAAGTACAGTAATAAATCACAATGCTCAAGACAATACAGACAATATTTTCTGGAAACCTGCCCAATGCCCTGCTTCTGAAAGATTTGTTTTTGTGGTTGTTGCATTTCTAGTCCAAAGCTGTGCAACTGTAATGTGCCAACAGTGGATGGACTCAAACTCCTATCACAACTGCCAGACTAAATGAAGTTATGTGTACTTGAAATATTGTGTCGGGTGCAGGCATTTTAAGTACACATGCTTTAATGAAAGACTACAAATAAAGTACTTTAGTTAACCCGGTTTGCTCGAATACATTTTTTGTAAGTGCTATGTAAAAGGCTGCTTGCGCTGAACCAGGTTAAGCCAGTGTTAAACAACAAAAAAAAAAAAACGTTGAGTTTACAGGTTAGTTAAGTGAGAGTATTGGACTAGCTGAGCGTGACTAGAGTTGTAGAACTACAAATGAAGGAAACCGTTTTGCCTGTTCTAGACTGACTTTTTCCCCAGATTGTCTCAACGCGCTTTTTTGAAACCCACCTTTTTAAATTGTCCCACATTTTGCTTTCTTCATTACTTCACCAATGAAGCTCTTATGGATAGCCCTTCACAGTCAGTCTTTTAGCTCTTAAGGCAGTCATCCAAAACATTTCTTATAACGTTGATGTAAGACACACACACACACCTTTATATGCAACTGAACTACCAAGGTGACATCTTAAGCAGGGGACGGCAGACAATTTTATGAATTTGTTTACACACCCGTCCCTCAAATTTTCTCGTTTAGGAATTAATAAAAAAAAAATTGAGGCAAAAATTCTAAAAAAATGGGGCAATCCCAAGGAACATTCCATTGGTTTCCTTGGCGACTGTTACACTTTTAGAACTTTCCTGAAAATAACCCCCATTGTTACCTCTGCCCCACCTCCCAATTACAAACACTCACTCCTCCCTCAAACAAGTATGTCACGAACATAGAGCTGGACTATAAACAGGATTTAAAAACACAAGATTTCAGATTTACGGTTACATACTCTTTATTGTACAAAATAACAGATTTTAAACATTAACAAAAAAAAACTGATAAAAAATAAAGTTTACAATTAGACACGTTTGACATTATGATTCATGAGCTCAGTATTACTATATAACAGTTGAAATTTATTAGTGATTAGGCTTTGTCAAAATGTAGGGGTTAAAATCTAAGTTTGTTTTAACGCATTTAAATGCCAGGAGAGTATAAGGCATCACTTTACACTTTTCTGGCACTTACACGGTGTAAAAAAAAAAAAAAAAAAAAAAAAAAATCCTTGTAGCACTCAAAAAGGCGAGTTAAGGTAAGCAAAAGTTAAAAAAAAAAATATATCAAAAATAAATGTTTAAATATGTTCAGATCATTTGTAGAAGCATAAAATCATATACAATACTGAAATATCTGCAAATCCACCTGCCCTTTTCCAAGTGGTATAGAGCAGAAAGGGGAGGGGGGGGGAGGGAGAATGCCACCCCTCCCCAACCATTTAACTTCTTGCTCTACTTGTCCCAGAGTTTGACCTGTCTAGAGTGTCTGCCATTGTCCTGACGTTGGCTCTACTTCAGTGTTGCATACACAACAGAAGGTCAAGCAGAATGTTGCCCTTAACCTATTGTTTTGCAGTGTGGATTTAGATCATGTGTTAGTTCATTACTTGCAGCTTTGCACCCCCCACAAAAAAACAGTCCGATGATCTTTCAGATCCCCAGTCGTTGGATATAGAGGTCACCCTTTGCGGGTTGGGGGGCTTCACCGTCTCTTTCACATGGATGGAATGTGGTGGTAGATCAGGCGTCAAGGTGTGTTTCCAGGTGTACACTATGTAGTGGTTCCAAACTGCATATCAATGTCACATCGAGCAGAAAAAGCTAGGTTAGGTGTGGCAAACTTGTTCAAGGGTATGATGTACGGTGTCCTTTTGTTGCTCTTGAGCCAAGGGAAAGTAAAATGCAGTCAATTGTCCTTTCGGTTATGTATTAGACGTAGTTGCTGGCAGGTGCAGAGCGTGCTGCTGTGTATTTGGCAGAGTAGGCTTTTTGTTCCCTTGGCGGGCAGTTGCAGCAGAGCATTGCACCTCCGAGAAGTAGAAGAGCAGCAGATGCCCATCCTATGTATAGCGAGGCTCCCAACTCCCTCTTCTGTGCTTCCACCACCAGTGGGTTGTAGAAGTCCCGGATGATGTTGTTGGCAGACCAAGAGACCGGGATCAGGATGAGGAGTCCAGCCACAATGAACACAATGCCAGAAACGATCATGATCTTGGCCTTTGAAGATGCATCTTCCACGCAGTTGGTGCACTTGCCTCCAATGATGGACATCATCACTCCCAGCAGAGCCACCACGATAGATATGACATTGAGGGCTCTGGCTGCTTGGAGGTCCTGAGGAAGAGCCAGCATGGAATCGTAGATCTTGCACTGCATCTGCCCAGTGCTCTGTACCACACAGTTCATCCATAGACCTTCCCACATAATCTGTGCCACCACAATGTTGTTACCAATGAAGGCAGTGACCCTCCACATGGGGAGAGCACAAGTAACCACGGTTCCTAACCATCCAATGATGGCTAGAGCAATACCCAACATTTGAAGCCCTGTGGAAGCCATCTCGTGTTTTTTCCGCGGTTCCTTCTTGGAAGCTGTAGAGAAGAGCTGCGCTTGTTCGTTCTAGGTTGACTGATGAGAAGTGAATGTAAGACAACCCTATTAGGCAAATATATGCGTGTGGTGGGTGGGAGGAGCTTAATTGCATTAATCCTGCTCTTCATCTCGTAGAAACTCCAGAAGCCATGAAACCAGTAAAGCTGGATTCCGTGTTTTGTGACAACAATGACTAGTTTCATCCACCCTTTCACCTCCCCCTCACCTATACACCTTTAGCAAAGAAGTCACTTGTATGTTTCATGAAAGGGGGAGGGCGGGAAATCCCTAATATACAGTCATACAGAATAGTTTTATTGACCTTGAAAACAGCAAAAGAACACACAGTATCACTAGATGACAGGAAATGAGAAGTTGAAAATAAGCTTTATTTTACTCTCTCTGTTGCTGACACATATGTCTAAGGCTAGTATGATTAATGCAGGTGTCTAACTTTGTAACTCACCAGACCCTAGTATTGTGTTGTGATGTCACAGCCACCATATTGGAACATTACTAAAGTCTTAACATTTCTTATTGTTATGTTTATCGCTACCGTTTATTTATAGAAGCTAAAACAAACAAAATAGTAGATTACAAGTTATCCATACTGGAACAATAGAGGTGAAGTATCTGCCCAAAGAGCTTATAGTCTAAAATGAAGTACTCAGGTGTACAATGGTAGGTTTTGTAAAGGTGGTGCAAATAGATATTGCATCTAATATTGGCGCAATCTCAGCACGCATCTCAAATTTATACCGCTACTCCTGACAATAGTGCGTCACATTTATTAGAAAAAGGCGCAAACGTGTGCATTAAAATTATGTTAGAAACTGGGCGGCAGTGTCACAATTTCAAGTACAAAAAGTGTTAGGATGTATAAAACCAGTGCAAGGCTTGTTATTTATATGATAAACCCCCCCATGTAGTTCACACCCATACTCTTTGGGGGTTAGCTGGTAAAATATCTCCCAAAAAACGGATTATATTTTAGAAGGGACCAGTGTTGCCTAACACCTTAAATGGTGTAATAAAGTGTGTGAACATTTAAATTATAAAACTTTCATGTTCTTTACTTTTTTCCTCCTTTAAAGTTTGATGTATAATAAGCTACATTGCCTTACTTTCAAACCATCGATTACTGTGCATGTATTTACATAGATGGTTTAACAAGATTTAAGAATCTTGTCACATAGTCAGTAACGTTTGCATGCTGCTTTTCTTTATGTAGAAATCATATATGACCAATCCAATAGGAAATAATTTGACGTTGATCGGTAAACATTCGTAAATGTAATATCTAAACTCTGCAAGGCAGCATGCAAAAGTTATATGTACCGGAATTAGCAACCTTCCCAATGCTGTTTAAAATTTGTTCCATTCTTTAACTACTCTCTCATTTGAAAAAGGAACGTCTTACAGATTTACATCTACTGAGTTTGCTGATTTATTTGGACCATGTATTGCATTAGTCCTTGTATTTCTTCTAATTAAGACCCAGAGGCTTCCCATCTACGAATTGCTGCTTATAGTTAAATCATTAAAATGTATGTATATGTGTATATTTCCCACATGCTCTCAGGCTCAGTAAAGCGTTATTAAAACCCATATTCAGTGTATGTATTTCTAAATGTATCACACCAGTATATGTTTTAGCATGATTAGAACTGTTTCATGTGTCCTGAATAAGGGCTTGTTACACTGGGAGTGGTTCTAGTTTTAGGCAGTTTGTTGATAGGTATGCTGGTAATGCAGCTGCATAAATGTAAAATGTGTTTATTCTCACAGTTGTGCCCTGAAGCAGCCTGACCCTCCCAGTTCCCTTATTTAACATATGAATTTGGTTTCATTGATTTCCTAACAAATATACCCTAATCCCAGGCCGCATCAGCCATTTGTTACCAGGTACCTAAAAACGTTTTTCTGTACAAGTGATTTATGACCCAAAGGGAAAAGTTAACTCATCAACGTGGTTCTGTGGAATTCCCTTCTTGATTAATGAATTGATTCCTTTCTGGTTGTATATGACTTATGCATGTTGCAGGGCATCCGGTAAAAAAAAAAGCTGTTGAGTGATGAAGTGTAACGTGCCTTTGTTGAGAGTGGTGGGAGTAATATTTCTTTCACATTTTTCTGCAGTATGGTTTTAGGGAGGAACTTTACTAAAGTTGTTCTCTTATCTATAACATGACAAAGTTCTACTATATCGTTACATTTACTATAATCAGCTCCTTGTTACTCCAGTCCTCCTGTGGCACAAGCCACAATGAAGTCTATGGATAGTCTGTGCATTCACCCATCTTGGTGTTAAATCCATGTTGGCATATTTTCACAAAGTTTAGAAAGAACTGTAGAACCACTTTAAAGTGGCCCAGAAATGAACTGACTCCCACAGCTTTGCCGTGTAGCTTGGGAAATGATACAGTACAAAGCTGGGAACATAATGTCTGTGACTTTCCACTTCTGGAATTGAACACCAAAGTGCACTGGCACATCATGAATGCCCCACAGTAACCACATAATTAAATTGTGTGAACCACTGGTTGGATCGAGTACATCACTGTTTTATTTATCAAGAATACATACTCCAGGGTTTAACCAGTAGTCTTTATTCTACCCAATGTAACCCTGGATAATGGATTGTAATGTACCTAAATTAAACAGCAGTATGGTTACTTTACCACTGGTGAGCATGCATGCATGAGCCAAACTGAGTATCTGGGATATTTCCATGCCTCACCCAAAGATCCTGGGAGTTACTGCCTGATGGCTGTGAAATGAGGCCACAAAATAAGATACTGTGGCCATTGACATTTATGGGATTGCTATTCATAAAGTGAAAAATGAATTATGAAGTTCCCAATGAATTATGAAGTTCCCAATGAATTATGAAGTTCCCAACTTTGTGCATCTGACAACCCTGTAACCATATGCTGGCAGAGTGTGTTGGTTGTTATAGTTCAACAAAAGAAAAGAGATAACAGACATTTTAAAGCGTGAGTTGTACAGATTAGTAAGACTTTAGCAAACAATTACCTAGTTTAAACATGGGGTTAAGCAAGATCTGCATAAAATAACTGTGTTTAAGTTTATCCCTGGATAAGGGCATGGAAAATGATAACATTATTATGCAATAAACAGATACTGGTGTTCACATATTCCAGTTGGCCTGCTGTGACATCAGCATGTTTGTGAACACTCTCTTCTGGCTAAGAATGGAATAGGTTCCAGTTTAACTGGATTTTTTTCAAATGAGCAAAAGGGAACTGGGAGGAGAGAATTCAAGGTGTGTAGGACAGGGAGTGGGGGCAGGGAGGATAAATGAGGTAGAGAAAAAATACATGGGGGAGGTAGAGGAGCTAGTAGACTGAATTGCTAAAATGGCATATGGAGAAAAAGTTCCTTAAATGAAAGTGTCAGGAAGGTTAAAACATAAAAAGTTGCAATATCCGCATCTTATTTTTATGGAATGCTCCTTTAAAAAAAAATCGCTTCATGTGCGTGAAATAGTGCCTATGCCAAAATGGATTTGGCAAGGATTTTTCACCACTTTTCAATGCCTTAATACATGTGCTAAGGGCCCGGACAAACTGCAAGTGTGGAACTGGAGAATAAAGCACTAACTACCAGTATCTACGTTAGGTGGGTCCGTTTGATAACATGGTATGGTCCACCTAACTTCACTGCCCATGTTCTCATTATCACTATAAATGCATACTTTAGGTTGAATATACTTTATTGTAACCTGTTTGTACTGCTTTTATATTACTGCTAGTGCTAAATAAACAAAACATTTTCTGTGGCTGCACCATTACTGTAAATACAATTTTAAAAAATGAATGCAGACTAAAATGCACAAACATTACTTATCAAATCCACTAACACGTCTGTTATACTATGTTTACTCACACTAGGACAGTGGTTCCCAGTCCAGCCCTCAAGCCCCCTCACCTAACTGTCCGGGATGAAGTTATGTTTTTAAAAAAAACAAACCTAAAGTTTAGCATCTAAACCTGAGATTTTTATTTTTTTAAACACAAGTTGGTAGTCGCTAAATCCTGTGGGGGGGTCCATAGCATACTACATGCCAAGGACCTGTAGGCTCAGGTGCTGAGATCACAGAATTTGGTTCAGGTAGGTGTATTATTTTACCCTTTTATAGAATTGTGTAACCATAAAACCAGTTTAAAAAAAGTACCAAAAACTTTTTTTTTTTAAATCCCATTAGGAAACAGGAATGATTAAGGTACTTCTCATTGCAAATGCTTATTTAAAAAAAAAACTATGTCCCACAAGGAAACAATGATTATATTAAACTTGATGTTTCCCTTACAAGTTCCCACATAAGAAGGATGTTGGTTTGACATAACACAGTATCAGTTTAATGCAGCTCTTCTTTTGAATTAACAAACTGTGCAAGGTCCCTTGCTCTGATACATGGGTGCTGTATGATTCCTTTGTAGAATTAATCACTGACAACTGTATTTCCACTAAGCAGTGTTCTTCTTGCTACTGAGAAACTACACAGTATCAGTATAGATAAGAAACAGTCATAATGTTACACATTATTAATAGATTTACACACTATATGTCCATCCCATGGTGCCTCTAGGCCATAAACCAATCCCAGTGTCTGACAGAGAATTGTATTTGGTGTCTGGTGCTAAATAAGGGTTTCAGGTAATCTTTGTACACTTGGTTTCATGTTACCACTCCTGTCCTGGAAGCAGGGTTTTGCTCATTTATGGGTTGCAGTTAATTGGGACTTAAGTAACAAAAATGCTATACCTACTGTTCCTATACTACTAGCATATAGTAACATTAATATTTATTTAGTGCTTGTTGATCTAGGGAGCAATCTGATTGCCATTTGGAGTCAAGAAGGATTATTTTTCCCGGCTAAATGCGGAATTCGAAACTGCTGAAGGGGTTTTTATTTTCCTTCTTTTGGATCAACAGCGGTAAACATGGGATAGAAGAAGGGTTGAACTTGATGGACGCAAGTCTTTTTTCAAACTAAACTACTATGTAACTATATAACTCATCTCCAACTCACCTTTTAGTGATAAGACCCCTATGACTAAGAGCTGTGTTACAGCTTGAAACACGTAAGGCATCTTTTCCACTGTTTTAGAAAACTTTTCCCCTCTTTTAAGCCACATGAAGTAAAATGTATCTTCACAGCATTTGTTTTCTGCTAATTTTGAGAGGCTTGTGACACACTGAACTCCATCCCACTAGTAAAGTTGTCAGTACTGGTAGGCTGGTAAATATTTGTCATGAGGCCAATGTTAAGTCTATGGAGACAGTATCATGGGTGGTATTTTTTTATTTTAAGAAAAGGTGTCAACCCTACCCATCAGTCAACATTATAACACACTTCTATGCCTCTGTGTCACATAGATAATACATAGTAACACAACAATGTAAAAAGTGTATCAACTTTCCTCACACCTCAGACGTATACATTATTGGAGGAGGGGGGGGGGAGCTGCTGTACTATTTATCTGGAGAACCCTGGTTTAACCTCTTCGTGACGCATGGTACTTGCAATTTGTTCCTGGCCACCAGATTTTTTCACGTTTGTTCCTGGCCGCCGATCACAAGGTGATCGTGGCCAGGAACAATATGGCAGAGACCTGATCAGGGTCTAAATAGACCCTGTGGGTCTCTGCCAAAAAATTGCGAGACCTCCGGACATCACGTGTGACGTCACGGAGGCGTGCCCGAACCCGGAAGTTCGGGAACGGCGCGATTTAGAGAAAAGTGGCCTCATCTGACAGGTAGGATCCGAGAACAGCTCATCACGGGGAGCCGCGATGAGCTGTTTAACAAAGGATGTACTATGCCATCCTAAGGACTTTTAGGCACTTAAAATCAGGACTGCATAGTACGTCCTAACGTCACGAAGGGGTTAAATTGGGTGTGGTGATATGAAGATAGGCCTGCCATCTAGGCCAACACATTCCAGTCTGGAGTTGTAGTTTGGTGCCTATTATATTTCTTTTTTCAAGATAGGAATATTCTACACATGATAGCAGTATTCAGGTTGTCTGCTGCTCTTAGCCAGGCATTGGGTCAATTTGAATCTTACTATAGCAGTGCTAATTTAATCCATCAGTTTTAGTACAGATTTAATGTCACATCATTTTTCATTGTATGTTTACATGATTGCAACCTTACAACACTACACAATTTCCTAGCGCCCAAATAATAATAATAATCTAACTGTGTATCATCCTAACCATACTGTGAGACTATTCCTCTCAAGTGAAAAGGATTCCTAAATTACATGTGACAAAGAATCCTTATATAGAACACTGTAAATCACTACATTAAACCTCTTTATTCTTAACTCCTTTTACTATTCGAATGCTTTCATAGTAACTTTTCTAACTCGCCTCTTATTTCAACCAGCTGCACATAGAGTCTCCAACAGCTTCCAAAAAACGTCTGGGACAGAGGTCTAGAGAGCACTTTAGGATTATCATGTTCATTCAGTGGATTCCAATGTGCCACTCCTTAACTGTCTGTGCCTTATCACAGGGTTATCTATGCTAATTGGTATAGGATTACTGAGACCCTCAAGGCAGTTTGTTTACTTTTTGCCAATAAAATAAAATTTGAAACTTGCCAGAAGGACTTGAGTTTGTTACAAATATGAAATTTGCTTTAATGGGAATGTCCTCACCATATTTTTTCTGTTGCTTTTCTATTATAAGCTACACATAATGATATTGCATGCTTAGCTTAAATATTATCCTACCAAAAAAATATAAATGCCCAGAATTATAATAGAGAAACACACCCACACGCAATTATAAGTACCAGTATATTGTAAAACAAGTCCCACGCTTCAATATAGGAAAAACCCACAAGATAGAACTCCCCAAATAGGGAAATTAGAAGTGAAACTGCTCTTCCTTTAAAATAGGGGAGATCCTGTAAAATAGAATGAACAAAAGAGATGAGACAGCTTTCTTATGAAAGTCTACCAAATGAGGTGCCTATTTACAAGTAAGCAATATTAGGAATAATAATAGCTCCTTACTGTAAACACAAGAAAAAAGATATAGAGGGTCTACTCAGGTAGCTCCGGTTTTCTCAAGCAAAAACAGAGTTCCGAGTTTCATATCACTTCGGATAACTTTGGTGATCCAATTAGCCCCATATTTGGGCTGCTCAAGAAGCACCAAAGAACCAAACATCAGTCATTGCTTTCAATATTTGAGACAAAATTTCAGGATCCAAACTCCCCCAGAGTATGGAACACAGAAATATTAGCCTCTATCCTCCCTATATATGAGGAATAAAAAAATTGTATAAAATCATAAGTTCTTCAGGGTAAATTAAAAACATAAAGGAATAGTACACAATAGATTCCAGTTCTGAAAGGAACATTTATAATAATCAATTAAGCAGGACCTGTTACTATGAAAATAAGGTCCTCAGATACAGTGTACAAGAGTTGTGTCTTTTTTCTTAACGTGGGAATTAACTAACTATTTTTAAGCCTTGGGATCTGTACTTAGCTGTTTACATACAATCCGTTTCTTACTCATAGAGGCTAAACATTATAAAACATGTTGCCATAATGAGCCAGTTGCGCTCATACACATAGCACCAGTCTAAGTCACCATCAACTTATAGTTATCAATACAAAATAGTAATAAATTTCAGAAAAAGGTGGGAAAGGAAATGACAGAGAAGAACCTGAGAAGTGGAAAGAAAAAAGCTAGAGTGGTGAAGTACAAGGAAGGACAAGAATTGCCTGTAGCTAAGAGAGGTGTTGCTCAAAAAATGGGCAAAAATGCCACTTTGAGCGGAGTTTTATGTGCATGTCAGTAGAAGAGTGAGAAATATACAAAAATATAGAACGTATACACAATTGGGCACATCTCAGTGCCGGTCATCTAAGCAGGCATTACGTGATATAAGATGAGGGGGTCGTGTGCAGCAATCCAGGTACAGGCCGAGGCTATGTTGCCAAATCAAAAACTTGTGCCATCAAAACTCCAAGTCTTTCCTCCTATCCCTACAACAGCAAAGTCACAGGTTCGATCAGGCAAGTATACAGAGAATAACTTATACTTAGAGTAGTCAGTCCAGCACCATCACCCAAGTCCAAAAGGACAAATGTAGGCCAGTCTGAGTAAGTTGTAAACATCTGCAGTACCCCAGCGCTCTGTTACTTCCATTGTCTGCAAATGTGAAGTAAGGGACTTTCTCCTCAGCAGTGTGGTTTGAGGAAGATCCTAGCAAAAATGGGGTTCTGCAATCTCATATGCATAGTTGCCAACATTTGAAAAATTTTTCCAGGGACATTTTGCAGCTTATCTTCCACTTGACCACACCTCCTTTCAAAAACCACGCCCACTCAATATAATTAGCATAATGTAACTCCACCTATTTGTCACAGTGTAGATTATATCACCAAGTTCCCACCAACATTACACTCACAGCACAACATCTACATCAGGTAGGTGCATTACATGAAATATAGTAAGACCTGGTGCAGATGGGCTTCAGTCAGAGAGCTGTGTGTACACCATAAACATACATTAATATGAACCTACCACTTCTGCTGGAAGGCCATTTCATGTATCCACCCCCCTATCAGTAAAGTAATACTGCCTGGCCTTATCTTATATATAGCCTTATACCTACCCCATGCATGATTAAATTCCACTGTATTAACCTTAACCTCTACCACTTCTACTGGAAGACTATTCCATGCATCCACTGCCCTCTCAGTAAAGTAATACTTTCATTAGTTACTGGCCTTATCTTATATCTAGGATAACCTTATACCTATTGCATGCATGCTTAAACTCCTTCACTGTATTCCCCTCTACCACTTCTGCTGGAAGACTATTTCATGCACCCACCACCCTCTCAGCAAAGTAATATTAAATTTCTGACCACAAAAACACATTCAAATATTAAATATTTCCAGCCTTTTCAAAAGCTTGAGGTGGACTCCAAATATATGTATATAACTAGTTACATTTATACTTATATGAACTTTTTAATATTGTATTCAACTGTTTTATATGTAATAAAAATGTTATTGAAAAATTGTTAATTTCTTATTTTATCCCTTCCTGTGCACCCACGATGCACCTAAAGAACTTAACACAGCACCATACAGCACCCACAGCACTTTGCACCCACACGTTTTGGCATGCCACATTGTCAATTTGCCCCCCAGAACGTACCACAATGTAACTTTGCCCCTGCAGAACACACCACAGTGACACTTTGCCTCATAGTACATGTTATTTTGCCCCACAGAACATGCCACAGCATCACAATGGCTAGAGTCAATTTTCCCATTAATATGTCACTATTAGTCTGACCTTTAATATGCCACTATTAGCCTGGCCATTAATATGCCACTATTAGCCTGGCCATTAATATGCCACAGCCTAATTGCCCAGTAATATGCCACAGTGTAATTGCCCAGTAATATGCCCAGCATAAAACTGCGTGGGTCACCTGACGTCGCGCTATGACATCACGTGACGCGTGATCGCACTAAAACAGCGCAAATTGCCGGGATTGTCCCGGGGTGAAATTTGTCCCCGGGACAATCTCTGATTTCACGGGACTGTCCCGGCAAATCCGGGACAGTTGGCAAGTATGCATATGGCATGCTTGGGGTCTCTGGGACATGTCCAGGACGACTCTCAACTTGCTCAAATTCATTTCAGCAGGCATGACTTCATCTTGATTTGTGCAAAATGGTTAGTGAATATCTTTTTGCAAGGTAGAGATGAGGCATCCAAAGGCCTTTGTCTTTTCGAGTTTGAAGGTCAATATTATTTCTAATCTCCAATCTCGACCTTTAGTGACTAGACCCCATTGGGGACATGAGGAAGATGGTTAGGCGTAGAGGGGGTGACAAAGACAGGTTCCGTCCTGGGTACCAAATTGTTAGGTACACCCCTGGGGGACATCAGGTCACTCTTGAGAGATGATGCTTAGGGAAATTTTCTAGGGGTTTTCACACTGCTCTATAAGACTCTATTAAGTCTATACTTAATGCCAACATTTTAAAACATTTCATAAATTAACCTTATGCTTCTGATCCACTTTTTAAATTATTACTAGTGCTTTTTGTTTTGTACATAATGAACTAGGCACTAGCAGACTTACTTCCTGGAATATGTGTTACTGGGCGTGGCATGTCACTGATGGACATGGTCCATCTGGCCTGTAAATAAAACCTTAACACCTTAATAGAGCTCAGTGAACAAGTATTTGCCTGTTAGACTGTCAGTTTGAGAGTCTGGGGAGCAATACCATAGATCACAATCCACCAGCAGACAATGGACTAAGGAAGTGTCCTTGTGTAGGGTTTATTCCTATTTATTCAGCAATATCCTCTAAAAAAAAAAAAAAAAATCTTATTTTAAGCCTTCAGTAATCTGATACTAGTAGGGAAAACACCTAGTGATGTCTCCAGGGTCAGACTGGCCTACCAGGATAATGGGGATAATTCACAGTAGACCACCTGCCCTGGGTCCACTGTGGAATGTGGATGGTGTAGAATGCAGCAATGACTAAGAGAGAGCACCCTTGCTGCCTTTCTGTCATATTCCTCTATCATACGAGCAGCGTTCAGAGCCTACATGCAGCTTATCACAAAATGAGCAAAAAAGAGTCCATTGGCACATGAAAGTTCCTTCCCTAGCTTCCATTAATGATAATTATCAGGGTGATTGTTATGTGAAGGGTATGAAATGAAGGTGTGGGGCTGAGGCAATTATATTTTTGAATATTATTATTAAATTCATATTTGTGTAGAGAATATGAAGTGGAGGTAGGGGGCTTGGGTTAAGGCAATTATATATTTGTTTATTATATTTATGTGGGGTCCTTTGACATACTGGCAGACTGTGTTCTTAGAACTGGTTTTTAACAAACTAGTGGCTAGCAGACTGTGTTATTAGCTGAATTTTGACACGCCTGTGGCAGAAGGACTGTTTTTGGCTTTACTGGAGGTGTCAGGCGTCACACCTGCTATCCTGGTATGATGCCTAAAAGAGGAGGCAATATTGGGACTGGTGGCATTTTCAGGTATGGGACGGGAAAAGCTGTATTTTTGTAGTCTAATCACCATAGCAATCAATAGGCTGTTCTTGTTGATTGCACCACTTTTACAACTTTCCACTGAAATTAGGTATTTATATGTAAAACCCTCTTTGCTTTCATTTGCTTACTATCGATAAATAATAAATGCAGATGGGTAATGCGGCTGCTTACGGTATCTGATGTCTTTATATCACCCTGATGGCAAATGGTTCAGGAATGGTTTGCGGAACACAATAACGAGTTCACGGTGTTGACTTCTTATTTTGATAATTTATTGTTCTTATTGTTAATTTTATTACATTAAAATTGTTTGTACTTTTACCTGCCCCATTTTCCTTTTTTTCCTTATACCCTTGATATAGAGACACCGGATACCATAAGATGCCCCATTACACATCTGCATTTATTGTACCCACACCTTTCCTTATTTGTATCTATTTTACTATCCTTATCCTTATTTCCTTATCCTTTAAGCACAGTTAATGTCTCTTTACTCCAATTAGCTGATTCAGGGTGCATTGTGAATCACTTTTTATATAACGTGCAGCTTTTTCCATCTTTTCCTTTCCCTCCTGATGGAGCGCAGTGTACTCCTTGTACCGTATCTATAAATAATACACTCTTCAAATGTGCTTTAAAATGCTTGGTTTTCCCTTTTATGAACAAGATAATAAAGAAGTTATGCCATGATGGGGCTGGTAGCATGACACAATGCTGAGAGGCTGCATACTATTATTTCAGGGGCTGGTTTTTATTTTCAGTCTGGCCCTTGATGTCACTATCAGATATAGGAATTCACATCAGTCAATATATAGTTTCTGGTGTATAAATGATAACAAAAGTTGCTCACATGAAAGTCATGCTTAGATAGATGAAAACAAAGAAGAAAGTCTGGTCTATGCAGAAATCTTTATTCCCATCCCCAAAACTGTGAACAGAACACAAAACAAGTATTTCAGCCTGTCAGCCCTACCCCATGTGAAACAGACCTTTACCTTACTTCCTTTGCAACCAACTTAGAAACTAGTTTATTTACAAAGTACCACAAAGTAATACTGATCTGCTTTTCTATTGACACCAGTGATATTCTTTAAATTGCTATTAAAGAATAACACCATTTTTACTAACACATCTGTCAATGCCACCCTCTGGTGAATCAATTCCCTACCTTCTTTTTATAAATAAAGCACTGACTTTTGTTGACTGCATCTACAACCATTTTCAGCCAGCCAAATTGCTAGGGGAACCACATGGGATTTGTAGTTATAGATTGGGGTCTATATTGGAAACTAAAGTTCTCTTAATGCACAGGTATATTCTGTTCTATTAGCAGATACTAACACAGTCTTAGAAGTTTTCCTATTAATGGGTAACTAACATTTGTCTCACACCATGAAACTCCTCTACTGAGCCAACAAAGGTAGGCAGTGGGGAATAGGTAAGGAGGAATTGAAGTGGAAGAGGGGGAAAAATCCTGTGGACGCCAATGACAATACCTCCTACAAACCATGATACTCGCAGACCATCAGGGGGTGACGGCCGATACTGGCCTCCCGGGCCCAGTGGGTCGAGGGGGCCCGGGTCACGCCAGGATAAAAAATGTAAAAAATAAAAGAACTGTTCGGCTCCCTGTGCGATATGACGGGGAAGTGCTGACAGATCACGTGACCCAGCGCTCTGACATCAGACACGTGCCGGGTCACATGACCTTTCTGCACTCACCGCGCGGAGCAGAACAGGCAGCATGGAGGACACCATGCTGCCTGCCACTAGCCACCCGGGACCAGGGTAAGTCCTGAGGTGAGGGGGGGGGGGGCATGTAATGGGAGTGATGTAATGGGGTGATGGATGCATGTAATGGGGTGATGTACTGGGGTGATGGGGGCATATAATGGGGTGATTGATGGATGCATGTAATGGGGCGATGGGGGTGATGTAATGGGGCGATGTGAGCAGG
The DNA here is from genome assembly GCA_036172795.1 of Pelodytes ibericus. NCBI lineage: Eukaryota > Metazoa > Chordata > Amphibia > Anura > Pelodytidae > Pelodytes > Pelodytes ibericus. Next base: position 60,747,698 of record CM069857.1, read on the forward strand.
TAATGGGGGTGATGGAGGCATGTGATGGGCATATGTAATGGGGTGATAGGGGCATTTATATATACATAGAGAGAAGTATGTATTATAAGGTTATAAATAAAGGTTTTAAATAACACTGGGTGTGAGACTTGAGGGGAAGGTGACAGTTTTTACAAGAGGTGTACCAACTGTGGAGGATGATGGATCACAACACCTTTTCCTTCCCTATAGATGCAGGATGGTCTTGGGAGATCCCCCTAAGCTGGGGAGTTCAGAAGATCTCCCCTTACCAACCCCTTGCTGGCGAGCAGGCAGCATGTTGTCTGTGTGCTGCCCAGTTTCACATACATGTCCCCATGCTGCATTTTGCGCTCCAATGTGTGCCTGACATACCACATGGAGAGTGTTAGAGGCACCAAGACATTGTGGTGCCTGGGGCAAAAAACAAAATGCTGCCCCCCCCCCCCCCCCCCCCACAAAAGCGCATTGGCAGGCCATGATTAAGACGTTAACCCTAAATGTTTGAGCATTTAAACTTAATGTACAATATTTGAGTCATGTTATAGGTCAGGGGTCACATATTATGTTTTGGGAATTTCTCAGCCTATTTTCATAATAATGTTTGTTTTACCATTTCTTTCTTTGCACCTCGTGGGTGAGCTCTTAGAAAAAAATATGTTATTTTTATATCCCCACTAAAGCACTTCTTATATACATAATAAAATAATTTAGAGCTCACCCATAAGGTGAAAAGAGAGTCATGGTAAAACATTATTATGATAATAGGCTGTGCAATTCCCAATTCCATAAAACATCATGTGACCAGTGACCTATAATAAAATCCAGATAGATATAGTCAGTGTCAGAGGAGTTAACCCATGGATGGCTAGACAGATAGAGGCAGTGTCAGAGGAGTTAACCCCTTGGTTGGCTAGACAGATAGAGGCAGTGTCAGAGGAGTTAACCCCTTTGTCCACACACTCACTCACTCACACACATACATAGACAGTCTGTCAGTCACACTGACATACACTCACACTGAGATACACACTCACTCACACTGACATCCATTACACACACATTCACTCACACTGACATCCATACACTCACTCACACTGACATCCACACACACACTCACACTGACATCCACACACACACTCACACTGACATCCACACACTCACACTATGGGCATCCGCAGAAATTTTTTCAGGGGGGGGGGCATAATTTTACCGTCATCCTTTCTGCGCCGCGCCTCTTTTTGACAAGTTATCATGAAGTGGAGGAGCTTTGTCATTATCAGTGAAGGCATGCAAAGGGTTGATAAACCCTGCACCAGATACAGATCCACAGCCCCAGATATAAACCAACCACACTAGATATAGCCTCACTGCACCAAATATAGATCCACTGTGCCAGATATAGACCCACAACACCAGATATTAACCCACGGTACCAGCTAAAAACCCATGACACAAGATATAAACCACAGCACCAGATAAATATCCAGAGCTCTAGCTGAAACTCCACAGCAACAGATAGAACAACATAGCAAAGATATAACCCCAAAGCACCAGATACAACACTATAGCACACAATATAACCCAACAGCACCAGATACAACACTATAGCACACACTATAACCTCTCAGCACCAGATACAATACAATAGCACACAATATAACCTCTCAGCACCAGATACAACACTATAGCACACACTATAACCCCACAGCACCAGACACAACACTATGGCACACAATATAACCGCTCAGCACCAGATACAATACAATAGCACACAATATAACCTCTCAGCACCAGATACAATACTATAGCACACAATATAATCCCACAGCACCAGATATAACACTATAGCACACAATATAACCCCACAGCACCAGATACAACACTATAGCACACAATATAACCCCTCAGCACCAGACACAACACTATAGCACACAATATAACCCAACAGCACCAGATACAACACTATAGCACACAATATAACCTCTCAGCACCAGATACAACACTATAGCACACAATGTAACCCAACAGCACCAGATACAACACTATAGCACACAATATAACTCCACAGCACCAGATACAACACTGTAGTACACAATATAAACACAAAGCAACAGATTCCCTAAACACACAAATTCCTAAATCCATGATATTTCTTTATCTCTTTCCCCCTTTTTTATATGTTTTATTCCTCCATGTTTGCCATCTCTTTCCCCATCATTTTATGTGTTTTATTCCCCCATGTCAGTGACCTCTTTTCACCTACATTTTATCTTTTCTGCCCCATGTCACAATTTTGGCTGTATTCTGCTCCAAACAATCATCTCTTTTCATCCTCTATTATCTTTTCTGCCCCATGTCATCCCATTTTGTTTGCAATCTGCTTCCATCTATCACATCATTTTATCCTCCATTATCTTTTCTGCCCCATCCACTTGTCACCATGTTGATGTGAGCAGAGCCTGGTCAGAGGAGCTGCTCAGACTGGACAAATGGAGACCTCAGGGAAATGGGAGGGACCTCCCTGGATTTACCCCACTCTGCCATGTACCTTAAAGCTATTATAAGCTCTTCCTACCTGTTACAGGGGCTCAGCTATGGTCTCTGAGTATCTTCCCCTGCAGGCTCTCTTCTGTCAGTCATGCTGCCACATGGAGGGCTGAGGGGCGGGGCTATAACTTCATATCCCCGGGCACCCCTGTCATTGGCTCTCCATGCAGCATGACTGACAGCTGCAGAGACCTGCACCAATGTGGATGGGAGACCAGTATTACAGCAAGCAGAGTTGCAGAGAGCAACAGCTTTGGGTGCCACCTCCTACCCCAGCAACTGGTGTGGAGTCCCCTAGGGACAACTAGAGGCTACATACTGAGAAAAAAATAATAATAATTAAAAAAAAAAAAAATGTAAAAAAAAAAAGAATTTTTTTTTTTTTTTTAAAGGGGAATTGCAAAAATCCAGGGGGGGGGCAAGCGCCCCCCCTTGCCCCCCCCCTGCGGACGCCCATGACTCACACTGACATCCACACACACTTACTCACACTGACATACACACACACTCACTCACACTGACATACACACTCACTCACTTACACTGACACACACACACACACACACTCACACTGACATACACACTCACTTACACTGACACACACACACACTCACTCACACTGACATACACACACAATGTCTAACTGTTTAACTTACCTGGTCCAGGCATCTCTGTGCTTAGAGCTCCTAGTGTGAAGGAGGGTCTGAGCCAATCACAGGAGGCTTCTGAGCCAATCAGGAGAGTTGAGAGGTTCTCGCCTGATTGGCTGAGACCTCCTTCAATCAATCTCCCCTGGACACAGGAAAAAAATAAAAATAAAAAGACCACTGCATAGAGCAGTCAAGTGCCGCCTCTGCCAATGGGCCACCTGGGCCACCTGCCCCAGTCTGCCCCATTTAAGGGCCGGCCCTGCACACAGACACCATGCTCTCTACCATTAGACACCAGGGAGTTGTGGGTGCCTGCTGTGGTAAGTCTTGGATGTGCAATCTGGATTCTGGGGCATGTCCTGGGCCTGCAATATGCATTGGCAAGTCTGGGGGTGGATTGGCACGTCTGAGGAGAAGTTTATACATTACACCTGATTTTGCCAGTACATGCCAAGTTTATATGATATTCCAAGTGCAATCTAAGTGCCGTGGTAAGCCCTGTAAGTGCAATCTAAGTGCTGCGGTAAGTGCTGGGTGCTGGATCAAGTCCTGTGCTGGGACGAGTCCTGTGAGTGCAATCTAACTGTTGGGCTAAGTCCTGAGTGTTGCAACAAGTCCTGTGAGTGCAATTTAAATCCTGGGCTAAGTCATGGGTGCAGTGACAAGTCCTGTGAGTGTAATCTAAGTGCTGTGGTAAGTCCTGGGGGCTGGAGCTTCAGCATGTTTTGGCAACCTGTCAACATACATGGAGAAATGCTGTGTATTTGATATGCATGATACATGTATAATATTTATTATAATTCTCTTTTGAAATATAGACTTACAGAAGCTTTAAGTATACTGTATTTGGTAACAGAGCTGCAATTTATACTGTGCGAGCGTTCAATGGGACTCCAACTTTTTTCATTTGTCAAACCACATGTGAAAAGTATAGTGTTGTCAGTATAAGGAAAAAATAACGTAACTTTTAAGATACAAGCACTCCTTTCCCCCGACCAGCAGCGTCCATGCTTCCTTATGCAACCCAGCAAGGAAAAAAATTGGCTTGAGAGCACTGTTAAATAGACGCTACCACTTACATAAGATGTAATTAGACTACCTGTGCATTTAAAACAAAATCATATATAAGACATATGCCATTCTTTGTTTTTTCTATGTTTGAATTAATTGCATATAAATGTAAAAAATGAAATTAGGTGTCTATCTCCTGCAACATTCTCTCCCACAACTGTGGGCAGAGCTTGCATGATGATGTCATAAGATACACTACTGCTCTCTTACTGGCTCCGGTGTATCCCTGGTGGGCAGGACTAGGTGGCTGTATACACCAGTGATTCTCAGACCTGTCCTCAGGACCCCCCAGGATTTAGGGATTACCCAGTTGTGCTTAAATAAGAATATGTACCACACCTGGTATGGCTGCTTAATGGTTAGGGAACCACACCAGGTGTTCTACATATTCTTACTTAAACGCAACTGGGTAATCCCTAAATCCTGGACCGTTGGGGGGTCCCGAGGACAGGTTTGAGAATCACTGGTATACACCTTTTTTTTTAACCTGCATTCCAAGTCTATGATCAGAATTCTGATTTATAGACTACATTCTGTGTCCCCAGCCCCACACTGACCTCTCAGTCAACAAAAACCTCTTGGCAACAAAAACCACTATATTTCACAAAATGGAGGTGCCCAGTCACACTTGTTTAGTAAAATATTTTATGAAATAAACTCGCATAACAAAAACAAAAGACATATTTGAAATCAACAATGCAAAATAAAGTCTTTAAGTCTATGGAAGCAATAGCATGGCAGGTTTTTTTTTGTTGGTTTTTTTAAAAAGATTTAAGAAAAAGTGTCAACTGCCTCACTAATGTTGTCCCTTTTATTTAACCCCTTCCCGACCTTATGACGAGTTAACTCGTCATAAGAGCCGCAGCGTTAGCGACCTTATGACGAGTTAACTCGTCATGCAGTCTAGCCGGCGGTGCGCTCCGTGGGCACCGCCAGCTAGTCTGCAACGGGTCCAGGACTAAGCCTCGCACCCGAGGCAAAGCTCCTGGACCCGATCGGTCAGTTTCCGGGCATGTGATTGCGGTGATTTAGTCATCACCGCGATAACATGCAAATTAGATGGCAAAGTCAGTGTGTTCACACACTGACTTTGCCTCTAATTCACTCCCTGTGCTTCACATTCTTATAGTGAAGCACAGAGAGTGACCTGTAAGTAAAAATAAATTAATTATACACACATAGGTAAAAAAAAAAAATTAACCCTTTCATTGCTGATCACAGTTTTTAACTGTGATCAGTTTCCTTCCACTTTATGGCCCTCATTTAGTTTTTTTTTTAACAGATTTTTTTATTTTTACAATTTATAAAGTTTTTTTGAATAAATAAAGGTAATTTTAATATATTTATTTAATAAAATTTAACCCCTGCATGCCTGTTGCATGATTTTTACTGATCTGACATCGCACTCTTCAGAGTTTTTTTCTGTCTTTTTTGTTATGGGGGGTTTGGGAACCAATATTTTTCTTTTTTATTAGTTAGTTAATTAGGGGGGATAAGTGGGTTAGTGTTGCACTAGTTATGTAGCTTATTATTGGGAAAATAATGGGGAAAAACTTTTTTTTCCTCAAAAATTTCCTCTTTTATATGTATTTTTTAATACTAAAATGTAAATCATTTTTATGTATAGGGTATCAAAAGAAAGCTCTAACTGTCCTCTAAAAAACAACATATAACTTGTATGGGTACGTTAAATGAGAGAGAGGAAATTTGTGTTTCAAAAACCGCGTATTAAAAATTGAAAAACGCTCTGGTCCTTGGCCCAGGAAAATCCCTGGTCCTTAAAGGGTTAATATATTTGTAAACTAGAGTGCCTCTCTGTAGTAACAGAGAGATAACTTCAGCACCCTCAGATCTCGGACAGATCTGTTTTAGGCTGCTCTGATTGGCTGATTGCGAGCGTACTACTGTCCATATCAGCAGAGCTGAATGGACAGCGGTGTGTATTTGCAAATAAACATGTCAGGTGTACTTAAGGGGCACTACTTCTTAACTTTTGCTACTTTTAAAGAAACACAATTTAAAAATTACTTTTACTGTCTCTGTAATAATTGGCTTCATTCCAGGAAGCATATTTTTGCTGGGATGTTGGACAAAAGAAATCCTGAAGAACACCCTCCAGAATACCACAGTAAATCATACATTTTCTGGTTATACACCTTTTGTTATTAATAATGGTGTTTAGACCAGTTTAAACAAGAACGGTGTGACCTTTTTGTCTGTCATACTCAATCTAGGAATGTCTGGAGGAAACATTCTTGCTTTCAAAAAACAGCAAATCAAAGAGGCTGTTTTTTTTTTTTAAATAGACCAATCAGACAGTTCTGGGGGGGGGAATCCTAAACCAATTTAAAGAGACTGTATCACCAGAACTTCAATGGGAAATGTGTAGTCTGAATACCATGCTACAGGTGATGTCATGAACAGGAGACTCCACAGACACATTTGAAACACATCTTTCTCATAACTTAGGAATTTGCTTGCAGTTTTGCTAATACAATGTGTACATCATTTGCAATCATTTTTTATCCCCTATTCATAGTAAAAACAATGTTTGGGTGATACAGTCCCTTTAATATCCTGCTTATAACCTGGAAGGTGATAGTGGAGGAGGAGGAGTCAGTAGTACATGAAAGGATGCATATAACAATATAGGGTACTATAATTGCCCAAGACAAAATCCTTCTAGGTATGCATTCACTTAGGTTTTATTGTTGGGTAATTCAGGAATGTTTTAGAAACTAGACTCTTCGTTTTGTATGTGTGCTTTTCTTTTCTCTTTCAAATGAGTCACAAATAAGAATGTGTTTCCTTCCCACCATGGTTTAAAATATGAGCAGTTCCTAAACATCTGTTTGTTTGTATTGTCTCTACACTTTATTGCTGCAATACATTTATGAATATGTTTAGCCAAAAAAAAATGAGTTTTGACAACATGCTCGCCACCATTCCAGGATTGGGGAAGAGCCAAAAAGGGGTAAAGTCTCATAAAGTCATGTGATGACACAGGATGTTACATATCCCTGCATGACTGAGATCCCTGGTAAATGAAAATGTTTGTATGGCTGTGCCTGGAGTTCCCTACAAGTGTGTTTACAGTACGTCTTTCAGACACACCTAGTTTAAAAAGGAATCTGCTTGTGACCAGACATAATTCCGGGGGTAGCCCCAAATTTGACAGGGCAGGATGCAAAAAATTGGGACAGTCCCACCAAATTTAGCACCATTGGAAACTACATAACTATCCCTTGCAACTGTCCCACTTTAAGCTATCTGACAGTCATCATTCATCAATTTTAGTTAATTATATAAGTGGCTAGCGAATCAAATAATGAATAAATGAATGGCTAGTTTCACTCCTCACTAATAAAAATTAAATTCCTGCCCCCAAAATCTGGGGGTTGGGATGCCCAATCTCAGCCCCCAAATCCTAATGGAATATTAGGGTGTTCCCTAACTAAATTATTTCTTAAGTATGCCACGGGGTAGAATTCTCAGCCTTACCTCTCTAAAGTAATAGTCAAGATACCCAAGATCTTACCATCATCTGTGCTGCCAGGTCTGGGGGCCCCAAATTTTGCACCACCCTTTGTTGGTTAAAAATAAACAATAAATATTTTTACTCTCTGCCTCCTTTCCCCACCTCTAATGATACCCCAACCCTGAGTCCATGTAAAAGTAACAAGTAGCAATACATTGCCCTCCTCCCTCCCCCGCCACCAGCTAAGGTGATCAGGCTTTTAAAATAAAATCCAGGACATTTTTATTGTTGTACTGGTAAATAGTAAAAATCATTTTATTAGCATATTTTCCAAAGAAGGAAGAATACATTTAGATCTCTAATTTAATAGTAAAACCAAGAGAGCAAGTCCAGCACAATGTAACACACCTGAACAAAAAGCAAAAAAAAAACAAAATATGTGTTGATACAAGGTATACATAGATATTACATTACTTTGCATATTCCTTTTATAAAACACTGAATGCTTATTTGACCCTATAGTTTGTCACAGTGCTCCGACTGCCAACTGTTTACGGGGGACATAAAATGTTAAAATTTCAATACTACATACAAACAAATAAATAGATGACTGAGAAAGAATAATAAAGTAATATAATATATGATGTCTAATATACTGTCCGGTCATACAATAGTGGTCAGCCACGTTTATATGACAGGACAGTGTGTTTATTAAGCACAATACATTGGTGATATTACTCTATTTCCCTTTGTGAAACCAGTCCTTATCCTTTGTATAAAGGATACTATTGAATTATTGGCCCCTTATAAAGTAGGGACTGATAGGACTCAGTGTGCCTGTTATCATCTCCTATATTCTCAAATTATGTTATTGCACGCAACCAGAGACATGCGGCATTAGTTTGGGGACATTTCTGGGGACATCTGGTCATTGTACCCCAGCACTCAAAGGGTGGAAACCTATAAAGAAAATATATAACACTTAACCTTTTTAATAGTCCCAAACAGGCATGCCCTAGCTCTCCGTCGCCTGTTCTCTTCTAATGAGCAATTTATTTATTTAATATCATGAGGTTAAAGTGACCACAACACTTCGGGGGAGGGGGTGATTTTGTGCACGTTTAGTGCACCATGAAATAACTATTTTAATGATCTTTTGCCTCATTAATTTTTGTTTTCAAAAATTGGGTTTACTCCCTTTTAATAGCCTTGTATTAACCAGCCATGGGAGGGTTAGCATCATTGGAACTACGGTGCCACTGAAGCTATATACGAGCTAGTGATATTGCAGTCACATAGCAGAATGGAAACCACTATTTTCAGCTCGCTTAACCAGCCATTTAGCTGACTGAGCATGATGGGAATTCCAAAAGTCACTAAACCATTGGTGGAGCTGGAATTCAAGTTCACCAACTCCACCATTGTTTTTTCCTTTCCATCCCACTACTCTAGTGTATGGAAAGACGACCTCATTCTTCTTCCCCCAGCTTGGTATTTTTACAATGCAACCAACCACTAGGGTTGCCACCTATTCCTCAAAAAAACTACCGGCCTTACTACCGTCTCCATAGACTTAACATTGGCCTGATGACAATTTTTCACTGGCCTGCCTGTAAAACACTGACTGGGTGGCAACCCTAGCCACCACTAATAGATTGTGGAACATGGTGAGGTTCTAAACCACCAGCATCCCACACATATAGAGTGTGAGTAGGTTTTTACTCAGGAGAAGCACTTCTTGAACAGTTCTTGAGGATTCATGTACATCTCCTTATCATAAATTTACTGTAATGCAGTTCATCTGTGAACCCCTTATTGTTTGTGTGCTTTTACCTTAGTTCACTTCAGATTCTCATTACTTTGTTAATTATACAACTAGGGTGAACCAGTGGCGGATCCGGGGGGGGGGGGGGGGGCAATGGGACAGAGCCGGTGTGGAGGTTAAAAAAAAAGTCGCCCCTTTAAAAAAAAAAAAGCGCACTTGTCGGCAGAGACGGAGGTGAGAGGAGATTGGAAGATCCCCCCTCACCCTCGCTCTGCCTGCCAGGCTGCACTGGGAGATGAACAGGCAGCACAGAGAAATGCCGACAGGTCACGTGCCCGGTGCTCTGACGTCAGACACGCGCCGGGCCACGTGACCTCTCTGCACAACCATGCTGCCTGCCACTAGCGACCAGAAAAAATAGGTAAGTGCTGGGGGCATATTAAATGGCAAATAATATTAGCATATTATTGGGCAAATTGGCAGGGGCTTATTAATGGCAAATAATACTGGCATATTATTGGGTAAATTGGCAGGGGAATATTAATGGCAAATAATACTGACATAATATTGGGCAAATTTGCGGGGCATATTAATGGCAAATAATACTGGCATATTATTGGGCAAATTGGCTGGTGCATATTAAATAGCAAATAATACTGGCATAATATTGGGCAAATTGGCAGGGGCATATTAAATGGCAAATATTGGCATATTATTGGGCTAATTGGTGTGGGCATATTAATGGCAAAATAATACTGGAATTTTATTGGGCAAATTGGCTGTGGCATATTAACTGGCAAAATACTATTAACATATAATTGGGCAAATTGGCTGTGGCATATTAACTGGCAAAATACTATTAACATATAATTGGGCAAATTGGCTGTGGCCTATTAAATGGCAAAATAATACTGGCATAATATTTGGCAAATTGGCAGGGGCAGATTAAATGGCAAATACTGGCATATTATTTGGCTAATTGGCTGTGGCTTATTAATGGCAAATAATACTGGCATATTATTGGGCAAATTGGCTGGGGCATATTAATGGCAAATAATACTGGAATATTATTGGGAAAATTGGCCGGGGAATATCAATGGCAAATAAAATTGGCAATGTGTATGTAATTGGGTGATGGGGGATTGTAAATGGGGTGATGGGGGCATGTCCTTGGTGTGCAACGTGGGTTATGGGTCATGTCATGGGTGTGCATTGTCGTTAGGGGTGGTGCCCCAATTTTGCCTGCCTAGGGCAGCATAAAACCAAGATACACCACTGGGGGGAAGAGAGAGGAAAGAACACTGATTGGAGCGGAGAGAGAGGAGAGAACACTGATGGGGAGAGAGGAGAGAACACTGATGGGGGAGAAGAGAGAACACTGATGGGGGAGAAGAGAGAACACTGATGGGGGAGAAGAGAGAACACTTATGGGGGAGAAGAGAGAACACTGAAGGGAGGAGAAGAGAGAACACTGACGGGTGGGGGAGAGGACACAGACGGGAGAGAGGTGGAAAAGAGACAGCTATGGGGAAGAGGAGAGACACATACATGGGTAGAGGGACAAAGAGACATAGGAGCTAGAGAATAGAGGGAGACATGGGAAGGGAGAGGAGAAAGACAGACATGGGAAGGGAGAGGAGAGACAGACATGGGAGGGAAGAGGAGAGACAGACATGGGATGGCAGAGGAGAGACAGACAGACATGGGAAAGAAGAGGATACAAAGATGGACATGGGAAGGAAGAGAAGAGATACGGACATGGGAAGGAAGAGAGACAGATGGACACGGGGAGTGAGAGGAGTGCGACAGACATGGGAAGGGAGAGGAGCATGACAGAAGGACATGAGAGAGAGGAAAAGGCAGACGGACATGGGAGAGAGGAAAAGACAGATGGAAATGTGCCCCTCCTGAGATCAGACTCTGGATCCGCCCCTGGGGTGAACACAGGCAAAGGAAGGAAAATGTCAAAACTTATATTCACTTCCCTTCACACTTTATTGAATTCACCAATCTTTCTGTGTGAAGGTTGAAAGTAGCGATAACAGCAAATATATATATATTATCACAGTGGAATTCAAAGGTGAGAAAAAATTGACTTCTTGGTGTCCCAAAGCTGCCATTAAAAATCTTGTGGAGTGGAACAAAATTAATTTCATATCATGTCTCTGTTATCCTCATAACCTTGGAAGTTCACAGTCACATCTGTCTTCGTAACTTGCAAAGTCTGTCACTATGATGTCACACATGAGCACTTTGGATGGGACCATTCAACTTTATATTGGCTCTGAAGAGGTATCTATGGATGGCGATTCCAAAACAGCAAAGGAAAGTGAACAATGCAGGGAAAATGTAACTATTAAAGGTAAGTATTGTAGAGAAATATTTTATTTAGTTGGGTAACTTTTTTTTCTGGCTGGAGTGTCTCTTCAACAAGACAAATAGTTTTGATTTTCAAATTTTTTGGTGGCAGGTCCACTTTGGATGGATGTGACTGCTATCAAGCTGTCACTAAATTGCCACCAAACCAGCATCTTGTTAAATCTAGTCTACAGTAAACAGTCCACAGTTCAACCATCAATGTTGCAGGCAACATTGCCTGTTTTTGGTCTTTATAGTGGAGAGACTTCAAAGACAGTGGGGGTCTCAAGCTGAGTTGCAGGTAAGTATCTCATCTCACAGACTTAACAACTTTGGTTAGCATTGTTTAAAGATGTAACTCTGCTCACCACATTTGTCCCTGCACAGTGTATAGTTCAGTCAGTGAGAAGAAACACTCTTCCAAGGTTGCCAGATCCAACTTTTATTTTAAGGGGACCAATATAACATGCAGTATGTAGACTTTCTATCTATTCTAAGGGTCTTCAAATAATTAACCAAAGTAGTGGTTAGTAGTATGCTTGATTAATACATTGATTTCCTCTGGACACACAGAGACGCATACATTGAAATATGGAAGCTCTGGCAAGCCTACCTGCAATTCATTCCTGTCTAGACCCCACTATATTATATATTAACACTTTCTATCCTGAAGGTGACATGATCAATGGCAAGTATTACTGTTCTGTGACTACACAATGTGTGCTATCTTTTTAACACTCTTAAGGCTGTAAATGTGTTTAATGTTTAATTTTTATTACTCTCATAAGCTGTGTCCTCTTTTGTTTTTTTCCCTGTTACTCATCTACCCACACATAGGTAAACATAACAAAATCAAACAATACACTATTGAGTCACCAAGTGTCAACACACTGCTCCCTTCATAAAACATAAAATTGTATATTTTGAGGTTTTAACATCCAGGCAGTCATTCATTTATTTTTTCAAACTAATGAATGTAACCACCGAGACTTCGTGGACTGGACATGTGACCGCAGGAGGCAAGCTGCTCTGCTTTACCTCTGACATGTATTTCTCATATTCTGGAAGAAGAGGGATTTTCCGCCATCTGACAGTAAATCTTCAGATGTTTGTTTGTTTTTGTGGCCACTAGAACACAGCAACAATCACTTTCTGGTGGTTACTGATACATGACCAAGTGGGTTTTAAATAGTTTCTCTAGTGGGCAAATGGGATTCCACAGAGTGGTGATATCCGCACATCAAAATCCATAGTACTAGACTATCAGATACTACTCCTTGGTCTCCTCTCTACTACTCTTTCAATAGTATAAAAACTGTGTTCTGTTTTGAAACTTAAAGCTACAGTACACAAATTCTAGTTGCTGATACTTCAACTAATTAGTTTCCTTATTGGAACCACTGTCTTTCAGATGTCACCTGTGCCAGTAGTTACACTTTATTCTCTTAATTCAGTATTCATTGTGTGATAAAGTCATATCTTCCCTTAGAAGAAGGAGCAATAATGAGGGAAATGCCAGGATATAGGTATTTTTTGTAAATCGGTTTTTGGCACATACATTCCTATTCATTGGTATATTTATTGGTTTTCTACACCTGAATATTAATGAGCTCCTGCCCAGTCATTGCGGCTGTACCCAGAAACATCTTACGCAATGCCCCTTCCTGTCCCACCCTTAGCCAGGCATGACATTATTGTCAACAGTCTTGACTTTGTCAGGACAGTCTTGTATGTTACCTCTGTCCCTGGCACCAGACGCAAGAATCTCGCCATTGATGTCTTCATCGGCACTTCCTAATGGACACTTAACTTATTCCATTTTTTACATTTTTTTATTCATTTTTCTTTAACAAACATATCAAAGATATAAAATAAAGGCACAGATACAATTATACATTCCCGTCAAAGTTCTTAGTAAAAAAGAGAATTTTAAGAAACTAGTTTCTTTAGCTTCTTACAGAAAGGAGGGCAGGGGACAGCAGAGCTCTATTATTATCTAAGAATATCTGTGTACCTTATTACAATATGTTACTAACAAGACAATACAATACAGAAACATTACTAGTGGGCTCCACAGTCTGGCGTGGCCTAGGATCTCTCAAGCTATATTTTTATGTATTTTAGCCACTCTCTCCAATTTTGAGCCTGGGAGCCATAAACTAGATCCCAGATCTATTTAGGTCCCCATAATATTCAGAATATCTTCTGAGCGCCAGGACAGACATCCGGCGCTCTAGGAGGCTCAATGCGCGAGGGGGCGGAGCTTTCACCCCCCTCGCGCGAGACCAGCAGAGGTGCGGCTACCGGTGACAATGTCACAAGGGCCGCATCTCTCTCTCCGGAGGGCCTGTACTATGCGATCAGTTCAGATCGCATAGTACAGGTTTTTATCTGTCATTAACGCAGGGGTCGACAGGGCAGCCGGGCCCCTGGTGTGACGGGCCCGGTCGCAGCTGCGACCCCTGCGATAATAATAGTTCCGCCACTGCTATCAGGTAACCCCCGGGAGACCGCCTTATATGCACACCACAAAGTGGGAACCGCCATGTCATGAATATAATTTTCCCGAAAATATTCTGTTGTTTTCCCTTTTATATGTGTTATGTCTTTTTTGCTTTTTAGCAAGTTAGGGTTTAATCTCCAACTGTTCTTTTAATTCAACTACTACTGTATTATGGTCTGACCAGGTGATTGTGTTGATATCAATTCTCTTGACCTGTCGGGCAAGCCCAATATCACCCAGACAGAGATCTTTCCTGGAATATGCAACATGTGTCTTTGAAAAACATGTGAAATCCCTCTCCGTGGTGTGCATAATCCTCCATATGTCATAAAGGGTATTCTTTTCCAGTAAAGATTTAAAACTGCTTGCATTACGGAAAACTTGTTTATCTCTAATATCTCCTGAGATGTATTTAACCGGCACAGTGTTTGGTACATAGACGTTGACCAAGGTGAGCAGTCTACCATTAAAGACCCCACAGCTATTATATATCTTCCCTCTGGATCCTTTTACACATGTTTGAGGGTTGTTTCTGTTTCTTTAGAAAAGAGGATTGCTACTCTACTTTTTTTTCTCTGTAGAGAGGCTGCTATGGAGAGAGGATATCTACGAGTCTCGATTTTTATTTCATCAATGGTCCTCCAGTGTGTTTCCTGTATGCAACATATATCGATTTTATCTTTATTCAGTCTCTGCATTAGCAGAGATCTTTTATTGTGAGAATTAAGGACATTAAGGGTACATATCTTAAGCATCTGTCATCCCCCTTAAACCCTTATGTACACTCTTCCCCTCCCACGTCAGTACTGTAGAGTCCACACACAAAGATAACAGCAACATTCTACAAAGAAGCACCAACATATAACAGTGTTGTGTTCTCCAGCCCCTGCTGGAGTTCACAGTTCTGTAGGGGAATCCCTTCCCTCTACAGAAGTGTTTTGCCATTCAATGAGTAATGGCAATCTGGATCCGAAGGTGGGCCAACCCTTCCCCTAGATGGACCGAAGGAGGTCAGGGGAAAGAAAACGAAGAAAGGAAAAGAAAATAAAAATAAAATTCACGTTAAAAGACTATAAATTGAACTCCTTTATTTCCCGTATAGTGTATGCTTCCTTAACTGACTGACCCATTTTATCCCACTAAAATTCTCCGGCTTTATAACTTCTTATCCCATTGCTTCTGTACAGTGCTTCTACCACCTTTGGGTCAGCCTTTTTAATCATCAATTCTTTTTGTTATTTCAGTCTATCCATGTCATACTTCAGATACTCTTATCGTTTGTGTACCATATATATATATTTAATTAGTTAACGCATTACTATCCCTCTAAAATTCTTCATCTTTAATATTCACTATCCCCTTACTCCTCTATAGTATGAGTACCACCTTTAGTTCATCCTTTTTTATCCATCAGTATTCTTTATTATTTCCATCTATCAGTGTTTAGAAGATCCAAACCCCTATGCATTTAACTTTTCATTATACCATCTCTACTATTCTTAACTTATATCCCTAAGTCCCTATTTTAAGTGCACTTTGGTGTCAGAGAAAAAAAACAACAAACAAACAAAGAAATTTAATTTTTCTCCCCTTTTTCCTCTCTTTCTCTTTTATAAGAAACAAGACTGTTATCTGGCCTGTTTTATCTCAATATGATTCTTAAATTTTCATACTTATTGTCCAATTGATCCTGTGCAATGTGTTTACCCTTTTTGAATCAGCCTTTTTGACCCTTGTTACTTTTTATTATTTCAATCTATCAGTATTAATAAACCTCAAACCTCTGTGGGGTGAACTTTTCATTATATCATCTTATTAGCTTATATAACATAATCAACAATGACTGTGTTTAAGTTCTCTTTAACTCATATACAAAAAACACCGGAATATGGGAGAAAGGAGAAAAAGAAGAAAAATATATATACATTTTCTACTAAATATATGTGCAATATTATATCATTTTTGTGAAGTGTATAGTCAATCTTTAGTTGACGCTTTCCAATGAGTCCTTTCCTTTGAATTTGCTACTTAATACCACTTATCTTTTATAGGTGGTCAATAAGTGCAATAAGTACGTAACTGAGTCAGGGCATTTTTAGTTAACAAGTGGAAAAAATACTCTCATGTCCTTATATCCTATATGTTCCCTAACTGGATAGGCCAGTCTGTTCCTGCATACTCCTTAAGGTTTCCATCCTGCCCAGGGCGCAGGAGAGGAGGAAAAAAAACAACAAAAACGGAAAAACAAAAAACAAAACACTGCACTCCGTCCATCCATCTTCGGATGGTGGGTCAGGTAGGTCTTAGTTGATATTTCTGTCTCTTATCCACTCTGACAGCTTTTCCGGATTTTCAAAGATCCAGGCTTTGTCTTGGTAGGTGAGGATCAACTTTACTGGGAACGCCCATCTATATCTGATATTCTTCTCTCTTAATAATGTGGTGGCGGTCACGAAAGTTCTTCTTTTGGCCCGGGTATGGTAGGACAGATCTGTAAACATGCTTATTTTATCATAGGGTTCTTGAAGCGTGGTCTAGCTTTGATGATCTGTTGTTTTATTCTAAACAATGAGCAACATATAAGAATGTCCCTTGGGGTGTCCGCTGGTAGACCCCCTGCTTTGGCCGTTCTGTGGCATTGTTCCCAAAGAGTTTCTTGTTTTCCTTTTGCCACTCCTAGTTTCCCAAAATACTCCCATAGGAAATCGACAAAAGTTCTGCCTTCAACTCCTGAGAATTTATCTGAATTTCCTTTTTTATCCGCTTAAATTGTGCATTCAGTGCGTTATCTAAGTAATCCTGTGGGGCCTTATTTTGTTCTATACTGAGACTGTCCTTCCTAGGGGTATCTTCCTGTGAGTCAGGGTCCACTCTCTCTAGGTCCGGTTTCTGAACGTGTGGTGAGAAAAAAGATAGACGCTTTTCTGTCTTATCTATCTTTGTTTCTCTTTTATCTCTTTTTGGGAGGTGTTTATTTTCATTAGTTCTTTTCCCAGCTATTTTGTATTTAGTTCTACTTTATAGATTTTATGCTTGTTTTCACCTCTTTTATCTCCTTCTCAATACTGCTATGCACTGTTTCCCTTTGCCGAGCCAGGTATCTTTTCCTCTCAGTTCTAGCTTCACCAGCTTACAGGGGATGGTTTTTGATAGAATGGGTAATAATACTGGTATATAATGTTATCACTTTGTCTTGCCAGTAAGTTTGACGCTGTCCCCACAGCTGGGTCTGCCTCTAATTATTGGATTAGTGTGTATTATAGATTGGACAGTCTTTCAAATTTTTATTCTCTTATCTAGTAGTTCTGTACAATCACCTTATTGAGGGGTAACCTGGTTCTGTCCTGATTCAGTTTTAATATCTGAGGCTGGGAAACCATTTGATTTTGGTCTTTAGAGCAGGGCTTGACAAATTTAATTTGATTCTAGGAGCCAGCAAAAATTTTTAGGAGCCAGACAATCACGCAAACATACACGCAATTCATAAACACACACACACCAACCCACTTCACATATACAACACACACCCCAACCCACTTCACATATATAGCCCCCCCACTTCACATATATACACACACACACACCTACTTCACATACACCTTACACATATACACCTCACACACCCCCACCCACTTCACATATACACCCCCCTCTTCACATACACACCTTACACATATACACCTCACACACCCCCACCCACTTCACATATACACCCCCCACTTCACATACACATATACACCACACACACCCCCACCCACTTCACATATACACCCCCCCCCCACTTCACATACACATATACACCACACACCCCCAACCTCTTCACATATACACACACCCCACCCACTTCACATACACACAAACATATAAACCTCACACATACACAGGTGTTTTTTTTCCCCCCCTTTCTTAACTTGTGTGAGTGCTGGGTGTCGTCACTTGACAACCCAGCACTCAGCCGAAAGAGCAATGAAGATCGGCTTCAGCAGGAATGTTCCCCCCTCCCCTGCAATAAGGTAAACTAGCTGGAAGAGGGGACATTCGTGCTGCAGCCGATCTTCATTGCTCTTTCGGCTGAGTGCTGGGTTGTCAAGTGATGACACCGGCATTCACACACGCGTTGCACGAGGGGGCGGAGCGTTGCAAAAATCCAAAACACACGCATGGCAGCGGCAACGGGGCCATGAAGGTAACGGCACCCGGGCGCCAGGCTTAATTTCCAGGTCGCCATGGCGACCTGGCGCCCGGGGTTTGTCGAGCCCTGCTTTAGAGGCTAAAGGGCATGCCGTTTTTCTTCTTCTGCCTCCTTTACACAAGGATCTCTCCTCCTTTGTATAAACTTAAGGCCCAATGTGTGGGCACTACTGTTACTTTCACTTTCTTTTCAGCATGTTCCCCTTTATATCATTTATTCTCCGCACAGATTTATTTTGCAGCAAGAGAAAAAAAGAGAAAAAGAAATCAGGTACTTATCATGGCCGTTAATTGTAGAGCCAGGATTTCCTCCCGCTTTCCGATCTCCGTCTCAGTATCCAGCTCTAGGCTTCTCCGTTGTGGGCGGTTTTCGGAGACTTCCGCTTCCTCCGTTTCGTTTTCAAGGAGGACCAGGTTGGGTCTTTAAGCTGGCGCCTTTGGGGGATCTCTATGGCTAGGGTGTCGTGGGAGACCTTCGCCTTCTCCTACCATCCCGGTTCCCCTTCCTTCCGGATCCTGCACGCCGATCCTAGCTCCCAACTTGAAGGATCGACCTAAGGGAAAGATCAGTTGCTTTGAGGCTGCAGAAATGCTTTTTTTCCAGCTACATCCCTGAAGATTACCACTTTGCTGGATTCAGCCTATTACAAATATATGGGCCATTATGAACTCGGATGTTATGCTTCCCGCTGTCCCTCTCTGCCAGCTCAAGCGTTTTACACTCGAACCACTAAGAATGAGAGCAAACATAGGGACCGAGGAATCAGGGGAATCCACGAGCAAGGCCTGGCATGGATTGCCACTAACGGATTTCAGATGGTGAGGTAGTGGTATTTATGCCAATGGAGTATCACCCTTTGGATGAGCCGCAGGTGGACACCACAAGATACTTTACAGCACCACCAACACCACCCAAGCACTAGATGTGGGAGAAACCCAAAGTGTCTATAGATGGTGATGGCAGGATACACAGCAGGGGATAATGGAACACTGTACAGGAAACATGAACAGGAGACAGGTTGGAACACCAATGAAGGAAGGTATAAGTCCAAATCCGAGGTACAAAAATGAGTAGGTATAAGATGAGGTCAGTACAAGCAACAATACACAAAGGTCCAAGAAACAAACAAGGGGTTGGTAATAATAAATTGTCACCGGCATGGATGCCAGTTCCGGCTGGAGTCCAGATGCAGGGGCCGGAGCAGGTGTGATACCCTGTGCAGGGTGACCACTCTCCCCCAAGGGTGGAGCCCTAGGCTTTGAGTGGCCACAATTAGGGTTTTGAGGCATTCTTTTGTGCATCTTGACAAACAGGAACAAACGGGCAAATCAGAAAACGTAGTCGGGGTCACAAGCCAAAAGGTCAGGACTGGAGAAGGACAGAGAAGCCAAGGTACTAGCCGAGTCAGGAGTGGAGAAGGACGGAGTAGTCAGGGTACAGGCCAAGTAGATATCAGTAGGTCAGGGAACAAAACAATAGCACAAGTAAAGGACAGGCAGGCAAAATGTTCCAGCAAAGAGTGCTGGTATGAGGGGGTGGAAATAAGGCAGTAACGATGGACAAGGAACACCTGAGCTTAATAAAGTATGGGCAGAAGGTACAGACAGACACATAGCAATGGTAAAAAACCAGGCCCTCTGGTGGCGCACAGAACGCTTATAGGTACCAGAAACACAGAGGTCACAGCAAAGTCCAAAGTGCTAAATCGTGTTTAAATAGCCCTCCCCTTGTAAGCCACACATCCTGTAATAATTGAGGGGAGGTACCCGAATCTCTAACAAGCCCTTTAAGGGGACTATTTTATAACATATGAACCTTTCTGCGCATGCGTGGAAGGATCCGTGATGCTAGGATGCACTTCTTCCGCTACCAGACAAGCACACACCAGACATACAGAAAACAGGAGGCTGCACAACCCTGCAATGGTGGCATGGATGCCAGCAGTGGGGGTCACAGGATAGATTCCCAATGATGGGAGAAATACTTTTTACTTAAAATGTCTACACTTAATGCAATCTCTGATGCCCTGTCTTGATCTGTTTAAAGACCCAACATAAAAAGAGGGGATCACTGATATAAATTCCTATCTCACTGAACTGACAACTTGGAAAATATTAAAAACTGAGAACTTACACCATGAAAATGTAGGGCTGTTTATTTATTTTTCTGTACTAAGAATATATATTTTATTTTACATTTTGTGAGGTCAGTTGTCATAATGTGCCACATACCTCAAGTTACCTTGTAAGAGAAACTCCTGTATATCTGTATGCATTATTTTGTCATATATATGTGGTGTTTCTTTCTACTTTCTGCTGTGCTGTTTTTTTTTACCTGATCTTACTCATCACTTTCTCCGGAAAAAAAATTCAACATAAACACTGTAAATGATACTCTGACCCTCCCTGTGCCGTGTCGCATGACACTTCAATCTCATTACATCATACAGGTCACATGATTGCAGTGTCATCTCAAGAATATGTCTCCTCCCTCCGGATTGTCACTTGTTTTAAGGTATTCCACACCCTTTCCATATATGAGCAGCAGCTGTTCTTACAATGAACAGCTGTATTAGTAATATTGACAGATTTATATTTAATGTAACTATATATTTGAATTCATATATTAAGAAAATTACAAACACATTTCATTCGTGTCTGTCACCTGGAATTTAGAATGAGTTAGATTTCTGGAGAAAAAGGCTCATTTTACAAGGAGAAGATCTATTAAGGAGGTGGTATCATTGGCAGATAGAAAGGGGAGAGCTGGCAACCTTTGACCTGGGGGGCTGGAGAGGTGGAGAAAACATTTTAGTTTTCCTATGGCCTATGATGCAACTCCATCAACCCATCATCAAGGACAGACACATACTGACTGACTGATAATTAAGGTCCAGAGATAGCTAGACAGACAGGACAATTGAATAGAAAGACCCAGAGACAGACAGACAGAGCAATGATTGGATCTGGATGCACTTTTATGTTGCACTGGCCTTCTATCACCCCTTTACCTCAGATCCATAAATGTTGAGTGAGGCTTTAAAGGTGAGAGTGAAGCACTCTCCTCTCACACAAGTGCATGTCTATAGGGTTTGCATGGAAAGCCAAAATATGGAGCATACCTGACAACAAGGCTTTCTATCCTAATCTATTGAACCCAAACAGAGCCTCATCTGAGGACAATGGCTGCCTAGCACTGGGGTATTTAGAAGTGACAAGTGGGGCAATACCAGCCCAGGTCCCAGAGTCATGTTAGAGAGCAGCTTCTGAACTGTCTTTAATATGGTGCTTTTACCACATTTCCAAATTTAAATTGGCCGTTGAAAGAGAAACTAATGCTAATAGCCCATTTGTACAGAAACGGTGCATACAAGGTGATACCCACATCCAAGAAAAAGCACCCTGATCATGTTGGGAGATGACTTCTGCAGCAGTTGGAGTACCAGGAGGTTCTTGTTCACTGCTTACCAGTTATTAATATGCCCTGCATAAAAAACACTGGAGGACTCCAGTTAAAAAACAGATAATTATCTCCTCCCTTGCCCATAGAGCTTTGTGAAAGCCGGTTATATGACTAATGTAGACCCCTTGTGGCCTTTTTGAGAAGTGCTTCCTAACCTTACTAAGCATATGTTGTGTAACTGTAAATATGGTTGAAATGGTTTTTAGCTCTACTCGAGTTCATAAAGTGTTGTGAACTGCACCATTTGTGAAAAGTGGGTTTAAGGTAAGAATACTTGAAAGCTACATACAAAGGGGTATAGATGACCCCTTTATGAGAGGATAATTATGAAATATGTATTATGGTTTGAATTAAAATCAGCACTACTCTATTATACTTCTATAATATTTTCATGTTTTTTTTTTTATTATAAGTGCCCCACCTTAAATGGGTCAATCTAATATACAGGATATATCCAAAATGCTGCTTTTAAATGTGCATTGTGCTAAGACGTTTCACCACTAGGTGGCAGATTTGTATAAACTGTACAGCTATCCAGTGTAGGAAGACTTCAAAGTATCTTGGTTTCTTTGTTCGTGTTAATATTTTTACTATTGTAGTGACTATTACAGTACAGAGAAACCCAATAAGTGCACTATGGGCTATTGCGTACCTGAAGGGGGAAGTCTACCCGCAGATGCCACCATTTAGGGCACTGCAATTGGTTACAGCTCTCTTTGTTTGACATGTTCAGACCTCAGTCAGCTGTTGCCTGTTGATGACATCACCTGTGGCTTGATATGCATGTTCTAGACCTTTATCTTGTATCAAATATTTATCTAATGTCACAGAATGGTTGGCACTTTTTTCCTTATGAAGCTGTACTTTAAAAGCTTTCAAAATAAAGAAAACAATTTTGCAAAAACACTACAATTGTTATCTGTTCACAGTGATAAGATCATTTGTTTGTACTAAACAAATTACAAGTTATGTGATTCAACATGTGCTGATTAGGATCTCAGTCATTATTCCCCTCAGAGATAAACACAAATAGATAGTAATAGAGGATTTTAATAGATACCACTATGTGCGCAATCCAAAGGATTTTCAAAAGGCGTGTAGCAAGAAAATGCAGCATTTGTACTAGAAACTCTATTTCCAAGTGTCTGCTGATCAGTATCCCTGAAATTATCTTGCTTATTATTGATTTAAAAATAACGTTTGTTGAACTCTGAAACACCAATGTTTGCTTTGTTCAGTGTTGTGGGACTGCTTTGTACAGTGTTGTGGGACCTTCTTCAGATTCCTCCAATTAATTCTATGTATTTTGTGCCCTTCACAGGTGAGATGGGAGGGCTGGCAACTTTTGGCCTAGGGGGGAAACAGTTTTGTGGCCCGTGGTGCAACTTAATCAGCTGACCCGTTATCATTAGAGATAGAATAGGGGAAAAAAAGTCACACAAACCTAAATTTCATCTTTAAAAAAGTTTAAAGAAGTAAAAAAAAAAAAGTGCTCATATGAGTGGATTAAACTGCAGACATTCTCCACATATCACAAAATCTCTCATAAATAAGAAAAAATAACAATATTTATTGTGTAAACATAGATTCAAAGCATTTTCCTGTGCATTTTGTGTACTCTGTCTAGATATGGGTCCGCATCAGCTGTTTACACAATAAATATTGTTTTTTTCTAAATTTTGAGAGTGCCTGTTTTTCATCAGAGATATACACCGATAGATAGGCAAGAACAGGGGAATGTTCGCAACAATTTAGTGGCCCATTTTACAATTTCAGTAGCCCACCTGTCATCATCAGAGACAGACACAAATACACAAACAGGAGAGATGTGCTGGTAAGATAAGCTACAGACAGAGCCAGGCAAACAGACACAAGGCCAGACTAGACAGGCAAGACAGACAGACTGACAGATAACATAGTTACATAGTAGTTTAGGTTCAACACTTTTCCTATTACTTGTTTACCACTGTTGATCCAAAAGAAGGGGGAAATAACTTATTTCAGCAATTTTTTATTCTGTTTTCTATGGGGAATACATTTTTTAATTGTAATTTTGTTTCTGAGGCCTTCAGGCAGCCCTCAGACCCCATGAGCCTTTATTTATTTGATTGGAAAAATGCCTCTGGATCCAAGGGGTTATTAATTATCATGGAGGTCTGGAGGCCATCGCCACCAAACCCCAGGGGGGATAACTTAAGTGGTCTGGGAGCCATAAATTAGGGAATTTTGCATCATTTTGGGAATTTGTTTGATTCGGCTAATATGGCCGATCTGAATCCAATTCGGAATGGATCGGCATATATTGAGTAGACCCTTGAGAGAATGATAGAAAGTGATACACACTAGGGCATCCAATTGTGACTATTTCTGTACTACAACTACCATAATTCCCTGCCATTCTAGAAAGCTGGTGGGGAATTATAAGTTTTGTAGTTCTGCAGCAGCTGATGGGCTGAAGTTGTACACCTAAAGTGGTGCTGCCCCAGCTCTTTGAGCGAGGAGTGAAGGCAGCACTCTGCCTCCTTTACCTACCCTCCCGTTGATGACTCTAAGCAATCTAGCCTAATATGGGAGGGAGGGGGGTACAAGTTTTTTCGGAAGTGGGTCAAATGTTTAAAAAATGCATATGTAATTTTGTGAATATTAAAATACTCTAAAAGATAAACAAGATTGTAAAACTGTAACAGAACGTGATATTATTATACCGTATCATTGTTATTTAGTTTCTTTACACTTCCGCAATCTTTAGTTATTATTTTATAGTTGTTGTAGTGTGAAACATAGTCCAAAGCACACTATTGGGTGGAGTCTTTTAAGAGCGCTCGTTATCTCCTGAATGAATGACTGGAATGTACATGTGATAAAAACAACTACACTTATACTGGTAAATTTAATCTTATCCAACTTCCATGGAAAAATCTGGAAACAACCTTTTTTTTTCTCCAAATCTTTTTATACAGTTAAACACCTCCATTATAATTATGACCAAGTGAAATCAGCCTTTATAATATTTTGAATCTATACATTGTATATTAGGGTCTACTCAATATGCACAGATATTCGGCACTGGTATTATGCCTCCAGAGTCCAGGAATGGTTCAGGGCACATAAGGGAACAGAAGTACAAGGTACCCAATATTCCACATTGTGCCCCAAATAGATCCGCAATTCGACTTTCATAGCCAATTACACACCAATTGTTTCCAAATCCGAATGCAGCCCAAAACAAACTGAAAGGGTAGCCTCTAAATCACCATTATATCTTATGGGAGATTTCAGACACAAAAAATATATAGCTTGGAAATGCCGAAGAGAAGGTAAAAAAACAAAAACTCCCTCCCCCCATTTGCAATAGACCCAGGTTCATGAAATCTACAATTTTAGGTACAATCAACTCAAACCCAATCAGGATCAAGTGACATTTGCATATAATGAGCTCATGTTCACACCACCGTTTCAGAGCAGGAGTAGCAGCTAGCAGGCTGGTGGGCATAGCAGTTGGTGGGCATAGTAGGTCCAAGGAGGTGGTGAAGAAAAGGTATGTGTACATAAAGTACTCAAATACACCATAGGTAGCATGTTATATCACACTGAACTAACACTAACTAACACCACTACTTCATGTAACACGTGCTTTGAATGTCACAGAGAGAATGGTTAAATACAACTGATAATTTTATCCAATAATACTTAAAGCCAGAAATAAGCCTTTGTACATACCCATTCAATGAGAAAAGTGCCAGAAATTACATGTACCATATCTGTCAGGTCCGTTTTATGCTTTCCTGACCATAGCTCAAGGATGTTACATCCGTCAGACTATATCCTCTGACTCGGGCTTAGATAAATTGCTTACATTGCATTATGAGTAATCTACAAGTGATTTTACCACATCTCCTCTCCGAAAGTGAATCCTTACATTCCAAGCATTATTTTCTCTCTGACACAGTTTTTATGTAGCTACCTGTTATTGACATGTAATGCATGTATCATTATTGCCATGAATAATAGTCTTAATTTTACTAGTACATATTTTAACTAATGTTGATCGAACCCAAACCACACTGTTCGGGTTCGTACTGAATATTACGGTTTTTGGACCCCGGACCCGAACACGGACATTCCACTGTATGTTCGTGTTGGAGTTCGGGGTTCGGCAGGGCCGGTGCCACCTGTAAGGTGACCTAGGCAGCCGCCTAAGGCGCAACTTAGCAGGGGGCGCCGGAACCGTGAAAAAAAAAAATCCTCCCCCTTACTTACCTCCTCGTTGCTGCTCTGTCTCCCGGTGCAGGTCCGTGGCTGTGAGGGAAGCGTTGTGCGCTCCCCTCCAGCCGATGCGGATTCAATAAAGTTTGTTTAAACTTTTTTTTTAAGCAAACTTTATTGAATGCACATTGGCTTCCCTCACAGCCACGGACCTGCAGCACTGGGAGACAGAGCAGCAGCGAGGAGGTAAGTAAGGGGGAAGGGGGGAGGTAGAGGGTGGCTAAATCCTGGCACATTGAGAGGCATAATCCTGGCATATTGAGGGGCATAATCCTGGCATATTGTGTGGGAAAATCCTAGCATATTGAGTGGCATAATAATCCTGGCATATTGGGTGGCTAAATCCTGGCATATTGAGAGACAAAATCCTGGCATATTGAGGAGCATAATCCTGGCATTTTGAGGGGCATAATCCTGGCATATTGTGTGGGAAAGTCCTGGCATATTGAGTGGCATAATCCTGGCATATTGAGGGGCAAAATCTTGGCATATTGTGTGGGAAAATCCTGGCATATTGAGTGGCTTAATAATCCTAGCATATTGGGTGGCTGAGTCCTGGCATATTGAGAGGCATCATAATCCTGGCATATTGAGGGGCATAATCCTGGCATATTGTGTAGGAAAATCCTGGCATATTTAGTGGCATAATAATCCTGGCATATTGGGTGGGAAAATCCTGGCATATTGAGTGGCATAATAATCCTGGCATATTGAGTGGCTTAATAATCCTAGCATATTGGGTGGCTAAGTCCTGGCATATTGAGAGGCATCATAATCCTGGCATATTGAGGGGCATAATCCTGGCATATTGTGTAGGAAAATCCTGGCATATTTAGTGGCATAATAATCCTGGCATATTGGGTGGGAAAATCCTGGCATATTGAGTGGCATAATAATCCTGGCATATTGTGTGGGAAAATCCTGGCATATTGAGTGGCATAATAATCCTGGCATATTGGGTGGCTAAGTCCTGGCACATTGAGAGGCATAATACTGGCATATTGAGGGGCATAATCCTGGCATATTGAGGGGCATAATCCTACAGCGATTATTCAAATTACAGTGATTATTTTAGTGGGTGCCAACTACATATTTGTACCCTGCCCTGAGCCCAGTGCCACAGAGAGTGCAGTGCACTTGCAGCTGCATGTGTGCCAGGTACATGACTTTAATCCTGTTCTGTTAGCTCAGTGGGCAACATCTAGGCATTTTTAAATACTGCAATTTGTTGGTGTTAAATATTACATTTGCGTCCTGCACTTCATATCTGAGAGTCAAATAGAACCGTCAAATACTGTTCTTACAGCGCACTTTGAAAAATTCTAATTGTTTTGGGTGCTAAATAGTACATTTGCGTCTTGCGGTGCACTTCATATCTGAGAGTCAAATAGAACAGTCCAATACTGTGCTTACACCGAACTTTGAAAAATTCTGGCTACCTCCTCCTCCTCCAGCGCCGCATCCACCTACACCGCCACAGTCACCGCCTCCTCAACCTATGGGTCACTTAGTATAAACTGAAAGAGAATACCCTGAACTCCAACCCTCTCTAAAATTGATAATTCTGTTGATCCTCCTGTCAGCCATGCTTTAGATTTAGATTTATGTTCTTCCAAAGCTAAAATCAAAGATTCCATCTAGTGCTATTTTATGGCTCAGCTGCATTTGTAATTTGGATGTATTTTATGTTATTTTAAGTTATTTCCCTATCCACATTTGCTTGCAGGGCACTACCCACATTTTACTTCATTTTGCAGCCCTCTAGCCCTTTCCAGGACTTTTTAGAGGCATTTTAGTGGCCAAAAGTTCGTGTCCCCATTGGCTTCAATGGGGTTCGGGTTCGGGGTCAAGTTCGGGGTCAAGTTTGAGCACGGACCCTGGACATTTTTTCGAAGTTCTGCCGAACCTGCCGAACCCGAACATCCAGGTGTCCGCTCAACTCTAATTTTAACTTTCTGAACATAAAAACTTTAATTTGTTTTTTAGAACTTTTTAACGTTAACCCAGTGGCCCTGGATACAGTCATTTTGTATCTACTGTGTGTTGAATTATATTCAAGGCCAAGGCTGCTCATACCATATAATAGAGGGATATGGAGGCCACAGATTGGCACGATATGGACTTCCCAGAGCAGACTGACTTTCACTGTTTACTCCAAGTCAGACTTTTATTGGTTTCTCCCCAGAGATTTTATATATGTTGCTTTTCCTCAGTCTATCTCCCTTCTCCTATACCCTCCATTTTGCTTTACACTTCAACATTTTTCATACTCCTCTCTGCTCTCAGCACCCCCTACAAGCTTGTTTTCTATCTTGCCATCCAGCTTCAAATCGGGCCTATCTACCCATTTCACCAGAATTTAATCTGGTGAAATCCCTCTTCCTCCTCCTTTTCCCATTCTTTCTTTGCTTTATCTCCTTACATAAGTAAATATTAATAACAACACCAGGTCCATTTTTCACTGCCTCACAGTGAATACGAAACGGCTAAATGAGAGCTTGGAAGAAACTAAGGAAATGTCAAAGTAAATTTGTTTTGCGGTCTGGTAGTATAGTATACTGGTCAGGATCTCTGGGATCATAACACAGTAGAGTAAAATATTCTGACTGTTGAATGCAAGAATATCTGTTGTGCCAGAAGCTCATATTACAGTGATACACAAGTATCTATGTCACTGTTATAAGTTGACATTATTTGAGATACACCTGGTGTCCTATTACAGGTGACTCAGATGTGTCTTCTATCAGAAGAGGGAAGTAAGAAATACTTTAAAGATGTTTTCACCTAGGAAAAAGCATAACCAACCTGAATAATTTTGCAATGAATCACAAGTTCTAAAAAATAAAAAAAAAAGCAAGTAAACATTAGTCTTCCAGAGTTCAGTACAGTTGAATGACCTCTACCTTACATAAATAGTCATTCTTGGAAAATATTCTGTGTATATCTGTGTACACGTAACAAAAACAAAAGACATATCTGAAATCAACAATGCAAAATAAAAAATAAAAATAAACCCTTTTCATAGATAAGTGCAGTGGCTTAAATAATAAATGGGGGAAAAACATCACCTACAATAAAATCCAGTGGTTGTGGGAAATAAAACATGATATCTCAAAAACCAGGAAAAAATCCTTACAAAAAAATTTAAACTGTTCTGAACCCTTCGCTGCTTAACGTACAAAAGTTCGCAAAAAAGAGCTAAGATTAACTGAAAGATTGCATTATAAATTTCTACACTTGATTTTTCAGTTAAATATAAGTTACTTTTTGCCGGCAGTTGTCCATTAATACTTACTCTGTACAATGTCCTATTTGTTATTGCGAAAGTCTCTAGCCTAGAGCATAGTCTGCCCTGTAAAGCAAATAAACACTTTGTCCAGTCCGATACTAAATATTACTCGCAGTCAGTGTTATCGTATCTATTGCATCTGAAACTAGTAAAGCATGTACCACACAGTAGGTGTGAGTCACAACTGAACTGTAAACGATGGTGCTGAGGTCACAGCTTCATTCTGCAATACACGGAAACAAGTGGCCTGGGAAAGCAGTATTTACACTGCAGGATAACCAATGGCCTTGTAATCATAACTACACAAATCCTATCTAAAGTAAACAGGACCCTTCACTAGCTACATAAACCACTGAACATAGACCCAGTGTTCGCTGATTATATTTTACAAACAGATAACACTTATAATACACAAGCGATCATTGCTGCAGGAAAAAAGCAGGAGCCACTGCAGTATGAATCAAATATTCAGGGTTAGATATAAATCATACTGGAGCGCTAAAATATATTAGACCAATAAAGGTAGTAATATTATTAATAGTGTTCAATAGCAAAGGGAATAAAATGACACATAAAAACATAAAAAAGACACATGAATAAAAACTGAAGACCTAATTTTTATATTAATGTGTCTTTTTTATGGTTTTATGTGTTATTGTATTTGTTATTTTGAAATACAGCTGTATAATATTTTATCTTTAATTAATTAAAACTTTATATACTTCTGACTTAATGTGCAATTAACATGCAATATATTTATAAAGACAATATTATATTACTTTGAGGTATACATTACCCTACTCTAGTGGTCACATGAGGCATCATCTGACAGGCTGGATCCCACTGCAGTTCCCTGCAGCCGGATCCACAGCACAGCTCGTCTAAGGGGATCAAGTTGAGATATAAAAGGGCAATCTTTGCCATCGTAAGGGCAAATGAGGATCATGTAGCAGACTGAGTGGACCCGCAGTTGCCACTTTTTCACTGGAAAATATGGGCCTTGATAAAACAATCTAACGCCTTTTGTAACTAACCTTTAACACCCATGTAGAGGGGAGGGCAAAATTAATAAGTTGCTCTTGCTGGCACTTTATCCACCTACCTGGTATAATCAGAGATAGACACACACATACTGACAGATAAGTTGCAACAATTGATTCACAGGTAAGACAATTGGATAGAAAGATAGAAAGCATTTCAAATGGGGCATTTATATATACCGTATTTGCTCGAATATAAGACAAGGTTTTTTTCAGAGCAAATGCTCTTATATTCAAGGTCATTTTATAATCTGACCTCAAATCGAGGTCAGATTATAAGACTTGGATCCAGGTCCCCCGCAGAGCTGCAGGGGACCTGGATCCCCCTGTCTAACAGCAGGTGGATGTCTGCGCGACTCCGGGACTTCTATGATGAAGCCGGGTCCTTCCGGCTTCAACATAAAAGTCCGGGCGGAAGTGCCGGGCAGCAGTGGAGGATGTCTGCGCTTATCGTGCAGACATCCTCCACTGCCTCCACTAGCCACCAGGGAGATATGGGCAGCTGGGCCGTGCAGACATCCTCCATCCTGCCCGACACTGCCGTCTATTATGACAGACCAGCTGTCCGTCATAATGGACGGAGGTGTCTGGCAGCATGGAGAATGTCTGCACATATTGTGCAGACATCCCCCAGCTGTCCCCACTAGCCACCAGGAAAAAAATCAGGGAGGGAGGGGGGAGAGAAAGACTAGGGGAGAGGGGGACAGAGAAAGACTAGGGGAAGGGGACAGAGAAAGACAAGGGGGGCAGAGAAAGACAAGGGGAGGGGGGCAGAGAAAGAGAAGGGGGGGCAGAGAAAGACAAGGGGGAGAGAGAGAGAAAAGTTTGAGGGGAGGGAGACAACGCAGGGGGGGTGGAGAGAGAGGCAGCATTGGCACAATAAATACAAGAAATGCATTTGTTTAATATCATTTTTATTGAATATTAAAAAGTAATTTACATGTGAAAGTTAAACTTTTTTTCCTATAGGGTGTAGTCTTATATTAAGGCTTTTAGTTTTTTTCCTAAAGGAATATCCAAAGTTTAGGGGGTCGTTTTATAATCAGGGTCGTCTTATATTCAAGCAAATACGGTAAATAAAACCTTTTTTCAATCATATATGAGCAGATTGAATGGAACTTTCGCATTTGTCTGTGTGGTGTAATATTATTTTCCAAAATGGAAAATGGTTTAATGCAGATAGCTATTTCTGGATATGAGCATTATATAAATATATGCACCATTATTTTCAAAATGTTCCAGGGTCCATAAGTTTGATAATGTTTGATGGGGTTGAGGTCAGCGTGTTTTTGTGCATACAAGTTTTCTTCCACACAAGTATCTGACCCTATAGTGTAGTGAAGCTCTGGGCTCCATGTGATGGAGGAACTGAGCCAATCAGGAGAGGCTTCTGAACTCTCAGCCAATCAGGAGAGTTGAGAGATCTTATCTGATTGGCTGAGATGTCCATCTGTCAGAGCTCTCAATCCAGGAATTTGCATTGTCCCGGACTGAGGCTGTCGATACAGGAAGAAAACCTGCTATATGGAGCAGCAAAGTGCCGCCCCTGCCTGGGGCAGTTGTTAATTATACTGACGGGATTGTTCTGCACCCAGAAGGAGAAGAAAATATGGAAAATCAAGCTGTTATGCCACTTGAATCACTTAGTCACTAGTCAAAAGAAACAGTGAATTATTTCCCCAGTATAATCTTACAAATTAATATTCTTTTTACAGACACACATTTGACACTATCATGGATCTGGCATGTATCAACAGTTTTATGGCCCGTTTAACCACAGGGTGCACTGATCAAAGATGCTCTGATGGAACTGAATTTATCTATTACATCTCTATAGGATATTTACTGCTGACTTCAATACCCTTGTGTAATTTAGCTTTTTTTAAGCTGTGAACAGGAATTTGTAGTTAGCATATTTTGTTTTTGTGTCACTAATGCCTGGAAAAAGGACCCAGTAACTTGGTCTTGAAAGCTTGCAATCAACCCTCTTGTTAATCAAATAAATGGTATAATTTTAACTCTCAAAAATGGCTTAAATCATTTTCGCCTCCCATTTCTCTCCATGGGGAAGATTCAAACCTGGGTTTTTTTTCTAAGTCAAATTCGGGTGCCTCAAAGTCAACATCCAAAGTCGAATTTTAGTGAATTGACCCATACTTGAAACATTATTAGGGAGAAAATGGATGGTTAATACAAAGTCTTCTCTGTGTTAACCATCTGGTGATTGCTTAGCGATATAGGGGGAGAAGCATCTGCATTAGGTTCTGCCTTTTGACTTAAAGCTTGTTTGGCCTGCTGAGATCCTTCTTATTTCATTCTGTTTTTATTATTGCACCTTTCAATATCATCATCTGTTCCTGGAAACCAGCATTTTTTGAACGTACACTGGATACATTTCTGAATGCATGTTTTTCTGATATGTCATAACAAATATCAGAAGTGGTATTTCACTATTGGTGTTGCACCTCCGTTTTTTCTTGTTAACTGGACCTTTTTGGAGAAGACAGCAGACTCATCACTAAGAATATTTGCCATGCAGTTCAACTTCCACTATTTTTTAGAATTTTTTTATTAATTTGAAACTATTTGATTTCATTTATATAAGGTTTATTTACGGTTATTTCTTTGTGATAACCAATTATTTTCAATATTTAATAGAGCTGAGGATGTGGGCCATCAACGTGGATAGGCAAAGTGTCCGGACAAGGACAAGATTGTCTTTGGTAAAGTTTGGGAAGGTCGATAGAACATCATTAAATTGTCATCACAAAGTCCAGTAAGTGTCTACCATGAACCATGTTGTCACCTACTCTTGAGTGGGATTGTAAGTAATTATTAATAAATGAAAAATCGTGATACATATTTTCACATCAGAGCTGTCCAGAAGACAAATACTTCCAATCTGCCCCTAAACAGCTGATAAGACCAAGGTAATCAGTCTGTTTCGTAGTTCATTAGATGCTTCCTTGCTCAAAAGCCAGGTTCCATCCATAGAGCCAGATTTAAAATCCCAGAAGAATGAGGAGAAATACAGAATATCATCATCCTTTGCATTTAATAGCAATAAAGGTAGATTTAAAGTGGCCTCATGTACAGGTGGTCGAAAGACTGATAGAAATGTTAATCAAAGGAACAAGCAAAGAGTGAATTTAAAAATCTGACAGATTCCAACTTTAAAAAAAAGTGCAAATTAAACAATCAGTACCCAGATATGTTTCAAAGTCATGTCCAATCACAGATTCTATGTTATTTAATCATTTCCTTTTCGTCTACATCTTGTGTCTATTAACATAGCTTCATGCCTCACTGAGTCTTAGCTTATGACACAAATTACTGTATAACTGACAATCTTTAAGGATTTGATTAGGGAATTTCTAGTGCAATTGATATATACTATTATATCTAATTATCTTTCATCTGTTAATGATCAAGCAGGAAAAACATTTGCACAACCTGGTATTACGGAACCATGTGATCTGCTTTATTTTAAGTCTTCTTTTGGACTAATTCCTCAATGTCTCCATATTGTATAAACTACAGAAATAATAATAAAGTAAAGGGATTGCTCAGTGTTCTCGATGAATTCAGTCATTTTATAAAAATCTAAAACTGTGAGAGGTCAGTGCAATATGGCTGGAGATTACATGAGTGTCAATGCACATTTTATCTAGCCCATACACTTATCTAGCCCAATAAATAAAATAATAAGAGGGAATACTGAGAGCCGATTCTGGGAGAGTGCTCTGTCTTACAGGGGTGCATCGGCAGGAGTACAGCGCAAGACTCAGCCCCCTTGTCCTCTTTGCATGGCCGCCATCAACCATTAATATGCCAGTCTTTGCCCATTAATATGCCACAGTCAGTATGCTCATTAAAATGCCTATCTTTCCCCATTAATTTGCCACAGTTTTCCAATTAATATACCACTTTTTGCCCATTAATCTTCCCATGCCCCTCCAGAACTCAATTAGCACTGCCTTGATCTCCTCGCACATAGTGATGACTCAGAGCATTATGTTCCAACACTCTCTCCCCCATCCCTATATCTCCCTCTGACCGGGAATGAGGGACTAATAAAAGTACTTTTTAAAAAAATTGGGCAGACTAGATGGACCGAATTGTTCTTATCTGCCGACACATTCTATGTTTCTTGCCCTCCCAAAGTACTTTTGTCCAGGTCTTTGTATATCATGCCAATGATTTAAATGCATTTAAATTATTTAAATACACCCCAGGACATGCCCCAACACCCACATTGCACATCCACATTACCCCATTAATATGCCATAGCCAGTTTTTCCATTAATATGCCATAGCCAGTTTTTCCATTAATATGCCACAGTTTAATTTGCCACAGCCATTATGCCCATTAATATGCCACTTTTTCCCAATTAGTTTGCAACAGACAGTTTTTCCATTAATATGCCAGTTTTTGCCCATTAATATGCCACAGCCAGTATGCCCATTAAAATGCCTGTCTTTGCGCATTAATATGAGTCATCACTGTGCACGAAAAGAGCATAAAGGGGAAACAGGGCACTGATCTGCAGAACCAGTTATTAGGAGAAGCAAAGCAGTATATGGGCAGCCCATTTGCAGAGGTGTACCTAGGGTCTCTAGCACATGCCACGGTATCACTTTGCCCCATAGTAGATGTTATTTTGCCCCACAAAAGATCCCACAGCATCACTTTGCCAATTAAAATGAGCTACAGTCAGGTACCAATTGTCATGCCATAGTCCCTTTGCCATTACCATATGCAACAACCGGTTTGTCCATTAAAAATGCCACAGTTTGTCCATCAATATGCCGCAGCCAGGTTGCCCATCAACATGCTGCAGCCAGGTTGCCCATCAACATGCTGCAGCCAGGTTGCCCATCAATATGCCACAGCCAGTTTGCCCATTTATTTGCCACAGACGATTTGCCGTTGATTTGCCACAGTCAGTTTTCCCATTTATATACCAATGTTTGTTTGCCCATTAATAGGCCAGAGCCAATCTGACCATTAATATGCCACTGTTAGTTTGTCCATTAAAATGCCACCATGGTTAGTTTACCCAATAAAAGCATTATCTCCTCTCCCGCCTTCCCCAGTACTCACCTTGCTGCTGCTCTCTCGTGTCCCCGTCCTACTCCTCCGCACAGTCTTCCCTCTAAGCACGCTGAGTGCAGGAGCGGGAACTAGACTCTGGCTAGATGCGGACTGCTGCCCTCCGTGCAACACAGTTGTGGCCAGTGGGGGCCCCAGTTAACCAGTGGGCCCTGGGCAAGTGCACACTTACACACAGTCACACTTACACACACACACAGTTACATACATTTACACAGACACCCTTATGCCCACTTTCACACACACAGAAATACACACACAGGCACCCTTACACACTTAGACACAGGATACACTTACACAGACACTCATGTACACACACTTACACAGACAGTAACACACACCCTGACACACTTACACATTGACATACACTTGTACACATTGACACACACTTACACATATTGACACACTCACACTTTCTTTTTTTTTAACCTCCCCAAAATGTTATGCTGTTGGTCTCCCTCCCTGCCTCATTACCTATATTTGCATCGAGGAGGATGTTTACATCTAGTTTCTTTTGCCGGATGTCAGCTGACACCCAGCCCCTGCCCACCTCAGAGCTCAGTGGGGCGGAGCTAGCACCCATCGCGTTGTGGTTAGTGTGACCAGGAGGAGCGGTGAACACAGGCACTCACCTGCTGCCCGCACCTCGAGGAGGTGGTGCTGGGAGAGAGCTTCCTGTAGCACCACCTCTCCTCCTGTATGCCTGGGCGCGGAACACCCCATGCACCCAAACAGGATCGGCCCTGCCAGGAGCAATAAGGGTAGTAAAGGCTGGCAGGCTTAAACACACACTAGAAGGCAACTTAACTAAGTAACTCTGAACAAGGATGGAAGGAGCACATTCCTTATATAGTGTGAATAGGAGGTGTGTTCCTGACTTTTTCGTGCAGAATTAATTAATCCTCATAGTGCCACGCACGTGCGAGCATAGATCTGACAACCGAAGACCCAGCAGGAGAGGCGGCAGAGGCAGGGCCGGCCTTAAGTGTTCCGGCGCCCTGTGCGGGCTTCCCCCATGGTGCCCCCGTCTTTCACCCCCCTATGTATGTGTCCCTTTCCTCTTCCTTGCCATGTCTGTCTTCCCCCCCCTCCACCTGTTCTGTCTCTCTCCCACCTCCTGTCTCTCTCTCTTTCCCCTCGCTTGTTCTGTTTCTCTATCCCCCCTCCACCTGTTCTGTCTCTCTCTCTCTCCCCCCCCCTTCCCCCTGTTCTGTCTTTCTCTCTCTCCCCCCCTTCCCCCTGTTCTGTCTTTCTCTCTCTCCCCCCCCCCCTTCCCCCTGTTCTGTCTTTCTCTCTCTCCCCCCCTTCCCCCTGTTCTGTCTCTCTCTCCCCTCCCCCTGTTCTGTCTCTCTCTCTCCCCTCCCCCTGTTCTGTCTCTCTCTCCCCCTGTTCTGTCTCTCTCTGCCCCCTGTTCTGCCTCTCACCCCCTGTTCTGTCCTTCCCCAAGCATGGGGAGCCGAGCAGCACCTTCTATTGCTGTCTGTGGCTCCCTGTGAAGCAGACGCTGCTCTGCTTCACAGGGTGGGGGCGGAGCTACACCACTGAGCCGGTTAGCTCCGCCCCCTCCCCGGACCCAGCACAGCATGCCGAGCAGAGGGCTGGTGAGGGGGGATCTTTTGATCTCCCCCAGCCAGTGCCTCTACCGGCTGTTTTTATTTTTTTTAACTTTTTTTTTTTATTTTTCAACAGCCGGGCAGGCGCCCACTGGAGTGTTGCGCCCTGTGCGATCGCACAGGTCACACACCCCTAAGGCCGGCCCTGGGCAGAGGCAGTGGAACAGATCTGGCAGCGTACAGTACGAACATGCCAGTGGCGTATATCAGGTATGAGAGACTGCCGCTGATAAGAGTTTGGATGCAGCTGGCCTGACGGCAAATCAGGTGGGCAGATTCGCAAGTCTGATGGCATATTGGCAAGTCTGAGGATACATTATCAAGTCTAGGGGCAGATTGGCAAGTCTGGGGGCAGGTTGGCAACTCTAGGGATGCATTAGCATGCGCGGGGGTAGATTTTTCAAGTCTAGAGTGCATTGGCAAACACAAGGTACTAAAAACAAGAAATGCATTTTTAAAATCATAATTTTTATTAATTATGAAAAAACAGTTTACTGTTATGTAGCCGGCACTCACTTTTTACATGTCACTCAAAGGGGCCTCATCTGACAGTGTGGATCCTGCTGTATGTTCCTGGAGTTCATCATGGGCAACCTTAATGAGCTGTACTAGTCAGAACATTCTTGTACTAGTCAGAACATTCTATGACGTCCTACAAGCCAGCACTCACTTTGAAAGTCAGCTACATTTTACAAGTCAGATGACAGTGGGGATCCTGCTGTAGGCCACTGTGTAGTCACGATGAGCTGTGACACTTAGGACATCCTACAGGCTTTTGGCCACTGTAAATTAGGATGGCATAGAAGATTCTGCAGGCGGGAAGGGGTTAAGCATGTTTTTGAGTCATTCCAATCTGTCAGTAAAACTAGTAATAAACCAAAATATGCGAATACTCTGTAATAACCTAGTCTGGATTCACCCTTGTACATCCATTGCTTGTGGGATGCTTTAAATGATATATTATGTGCACACAGGATTCTACAAGTATTTAAAGCTTCACAGGGTTTATTAACTCTGCAATGGTATTGGAGTGGATTTACCATGACTCACTGAAATAACCAGGAGTGCCTAGAAAATGAATGATACGTTTATGTAGTCACACCCATGGATAGGCAAAGTGTCAGTGACAAGCTCTGTCAAGGTCCAAAGAACCTCATTGGATTGTCGGTCAGCAAGTCCAGTAAATATCTACCAACAACAACGTTGGTGCCTAACCCTGGTCACAACCATGAATTAAAGGAAAATACTAAAAATGTATCGGTTCATTTCATATTGTTCTTATAAGGGTTAACAGAGGGCTTGTTCTGCCAAGTGACGTCATTTATGGAATTATTTACGTAAATATTTGTAACACTATATTTCCCTGATTTGCTGAATTACACACATGAGAACTTTGGGATTTTGTTCACCCACTTGAGTAAAATTATAAGGTTTGTATTTATAAACAATTAATGAATTCAACATTAGTCATTTACAAGATGTGATACTGATGTTCAGTTAATGTTTATATTATGGTAATCAAACAGGATTGTGTGTTTCCTGTCTCTCTGTTGCTTTAAAAATTCCCCTCCCCTCAGTTGCTGTGACATCAGCTGCACCTGATGCAGCTATAAAGGAGAGGTATCAGGATCCGTTCCACACCTGTTAGTCCTCACACAGCTCACAGGCAGCAAAGGAACCGCCTATCTATTACCCAAAGCATATAAAATAACTGTCAACTTGGGCAGTCATCCAGGCAGAGCTATTCAACTCTCAGAATCAAGAGGTACTGTGGAGTACACAGCCAGGTAGTGGGAGAAACTACGGAAGATTAAAAAAAATAAGAGAAGAGAAGTTAAACTACAAGAATTTCCTCCCTGAGAAATCACCCATCCTAAGGTGAGAGCAATTTCCAAAGAGGGCATTCCATCTGGGGACCCAAAGACTGCAAAAAGGTTGAATTTACTCCAGCTCCACATTTGCCTCCTTTTTGACACATCTTGCTTATCATCATGTCTATGGGACTTGAGATCTTGGGTGTTGCCCTATCGATTTTCGGATGGCTGGGTGCCGTTGTGTGCTGCGCTCTTCCCATGTGGAGGGTGACCGCCTTTATTGGTAACAACATTGTGGTGGCTCAGATCATCTGGGAAGGTCTATGGATGAATTGTGTGGTGCAGAGCACTGGGCAGATGCAGTGCAAAGTGTATGATTCCCTACTTGCGCTTCCTCAAGATCTGCAAGCAGCTCGTGCTTTAATTGTCATTTCGATTGTCATCGCCATTCTTGGAGTCCTTATTTCCATCATTGGAGCCAAGTGCACTAACTGCGTTCAAGATGAGTCGGCCAAGGCCAAGATCATGATTGTATCTGGGGTTATTTTTATCCTTGCAGGGTTGATGACCCTCATCCCTGTATCTTGGTCTGCGAATACCGTGATCCGTGACTTCTACAACCCTTTGGTGGTGGACGCACAAAAGAGGGAACTTGGAGCCTCTATGTACCTAGGATGGGCCGCCTCAGCTCTCCTCATGCTTGGAGGTGCCATGCTTTGCTGCTCATGTCCCCCCAAACAAGAGAAGTACCCAGCATCACGAGTTGCTTATTCAGCTGCCAGGTCTACAAATCCTGGCTATGACAGAAAAGACTACGTTTAAAGAAGAATGAAGTAGCTCTATGAAGGACAACTCTATGTTATCACCCTGGCAGGAGGGAACTGCTGACAAAATCATGG
This sequence comes from Pelodytes ibericus, assembly GCA_036172795.1. Classification (NCBI taxonomy): domain Eukaryota; kingdom Metazoa; phylum Chordata; class Amphibia; order Anura; family Pelodytidae; genus Pelodytes; species Pelodytes ibericus. The sequence continues at coordinate 60,787,758 of CM069857.1, forward strand.
AGAGCAGAAACAAGACATCATTTCCTAACACCTAACATTTACAAACATTCTTCTCGATAGTGTAACTGTTTATATGTGTTATATATAATATATATATATTTTAGACATTGACCTTTTTAATGGCACTGTTTTGTTTCTGTTGTGTGAGTTTGTGTGTACGTGAAAATACAGGGGGCAAAGATGGATGATTTCCATTGTCGTGGCATTAGTAGAATATTCTAAAACTGGGAGTGGCAAATACTGGCATTGATGAGGTGGCGTAAGCTATGTAACCCTTTGTATGTTGAGCAGGCAGCAAGCTTCTTTAGGTCACAGAGGATTATATACCTCTATGGAACAACATGGGTTAAAGAAACCAGATCCTCTGATGATAACCCTAAGCTTTGTTTCTTTAGAGTTGAGCAACAGGTTGCCACCTTCTCAGTTTAATGGGTAACATTAGGTGACGAAAAATAATCTCTCAAAAGACAATGGAGAAAGAGTATACAGTTTAGCTATATTGCATCAAAATGTTTCTAGCTCCGGACAAACTTCTAGCATACGAAAAAAAGCACTATAAGTTTTATCAAACCAGAAAAGACATTCACTGTTCCTTAGTCCAATCAAGATGAAAAATGTGATGTTAAGGTATCTCAGATTTTTAATAGAACCAAGGTGAAACCTGGAGATAAAACACACATCTCTCAGGTAATCCGAGATCGTTAGTTCTTGTCGTGGTCCATATTGACTAATCAGTGGTTCAGTGCCAGCTAGTAGACTATAATGCATAACTAATGTCCTCTAATCTTGAATAAATGATACATATAACATTTGTACTCTGCAGGTGCAGCGCTTTCAAACTTATGTACCTTATAGTTTTGTTTGATAAGCATCAATTACTGATTATTCAAATTTGTGAGGGTTAAAGTTTGGTTTCACCATATTTATGAGGTAAAAAAAATCTCTTTGCAGGATAGCATAGTTTTTAATAAATCATTTTGTATATATTTTCCATTCTCTTAAATAAATCTGGTTACTTTTACTTTTGCCTTAATAATGAAACACAATGTGGGTTCTGCATAAAGGTAATTTTTAATGCAAAGATCTAATGGAACATCCCTTTGGTTACCATACTGACTGGACTGCTTTTAGAACTTTGCCTCACAACTGACCTTCATATATATATATATATCCCCATATGTGTTATTTTAAACCTAAAAATTAGATACTTGGTTATTTTTTATTTCATTAAGTTTTCCTCACTCGTTTGTCCTTTGTCCTTCTCTAACTCCCCCTCCCCCCATGTCTTACGTTTCAACCAAGGTGGAATTTGACCCATTTCATTGCCTTTGTGTTTTTTTTTTTTCTTTCTTTGTTTCTTTCTCTCTGGATTTTGCAGGCACACTACATATAATCTGCTCTCACTGTGTTTAGGACTATGATCTTTCCCCCACATTTTGTTCTGTCCAAAGTTTACACAAATTATTTCCCCCCTATGGTGTGTAAACTGAACCTTTGTGAGTTATTTAAAGACAGATTGTGGCATGTTAACAGTATTCTTGTTAATGTGTAACTGCCTCACAATTTCCTTCTTGTTTAATAAGTTTGTGAAATACTAGTAATAGAACAAAACCATTTCAACTGAGCTCAGTAGTTAATGATCGTTAACCCACCAACTGCTGTAAAGAAATACAGCTAACTTTAAGCCCTTTATCCGCTTGGATGTACTTCATAAACCCTGGTTTCTAATTTCCCATTTTAATTGGCTGGTCATATAATTATAATCATTAACTCGCTAGCCTCTCCCTTTTGTCCTAGGTAAATTCTGGCCAAGCCTGTTTTGGCGAGACAAGAGATAATGCAAATTAGAATGCGATATTTGCTTTAAAAACCTAGTGAGATGTCCAGGTGGACACTTTAAGGGAGATGGCTATAGAAAACATATAGTGCAGGTTTGTCTAAGGTCAGTATTACCCTATAGTTGTCATAAGTACCCCATCTTAAAAGATCTGTCCATTTTGAGTGTCTTTCATTTCAGAGATAGTTGTGTGCTGATATAACCAAACGTACAGATATATGTATATATATATATATATATATATATATATATATATGTACTCTCATATGTCTATATGTATTTAATACAATGCTGTGACTTAAGTGCAAAGGCGCTCCACTTTTTACAGTGTTGTAACTATCATCTGTCAGTTCCTAGTCTCATGGAATGGCATCACCTATAATGTGCACTGTGTTAGTGGGGCACTATAGATACCCTTTTGTACAGGAACAGGCTGTGATATTCTGTATGCAATCCTACAATCTGTAGGGAGCGATTTATTATACTGTATACATTTTCATTATGTGTTTATTGCACTTGATCTATTCCACTTGGCGTAAAGTTGAACTTGGGGTAATCACGTGGGTGTTTTATTCATGGGCCTGTATATTAGTCTACTTTTTATTGAGTACACTTTGTTTTATTATAGTCCCTGATTAAAACTGCAAAGTGGTCACTCTAACTAGATCCTTTGCCTGGCTATCCGTTGGTTTTACTTTTCATTTTAAAAGCAATGTTGGAAACCTTCTTGGGGTAGATAATGGGGTATTGGGCAATGTCTGGTGATAAGATGGCTGACAAATCACATTATAAGTTACATATGTGAGTTCAGTCTAACAGCGGAGAGATTACTTTTCATTCTTACGTCATACGTTTGATACACAGGAGGTTGTTTAAAAATAAAGTATGCTGTTTTTTGGCCAATTTAATAAATTACCTTAAAATACAAAATTGCCTATTAAGGAAGATCTGGATTATCTCAGTCCTCTAGATCTTGTTGGACTCCAACTGTCTTGTATGCCAATAGCAATCCAGTAGCAGCTGCAGTTAGCCAAGCCATTCTCAAAGGGTATGCAACTGATTCAATGAAAACTTACTTTTACACTTATATTGTGGTAACAATAATGCAATCTTTGTAACTCGTGTGTAGATCAAACCATCTATCTAATCAGCCTGTTGTACACTCACATTCCAGCATAGGATAAGGTACTAACCATGACATTATTTGTATATACTGTGAAACCACAGCTTATTTTTACCATTTCAATAAAATGTTTTCTTGTTATAATCGTGTTTGCTCTCTATCTACTTTCTGTTCTTCTTATTGGCACAGCAGGCAAAGGGCAGGTTTGGATTAGTAGATTTCTTTATAGCCCACTTTTAACCTTTTTCTGTCTTGATTGCTCTGAATCTACAGCAGCCCACAATATAATCTAATCATTGATGGTACTGGGGCATCACCCATGTGTTTGGTCACTGCACACAGCATCTTCCATAGAAAGAGAACATTGACATGTCTGTGCATAGGGTTGTCACCTTGGCCATTTTTTTTTACTGGCCCCATATATTTTGTCCATGCTGCCTTGCATTAAGTCACATGTGTCCAGATTAGAGAGAGTACTTTAACAAAATTGAAAATCATTGTGTTACACTGGGAACATGTGATGCAGTGTATATAAAAGTATTATGCTTGAAATGAAAGTACAGATTATTCAGTAAATAATAAACTAAATTTGTTTTTAAAACTTATTTTTTTGTTACAAACGCAACTAAAATGTATGTATATGTTAAGAACATTTCAACTATACATTAGAACAAGTAACCTCTTCCTTTTCCCCAAAAGCAGCAAACACAAAAAGCTAATTTAACCTCTAACTTGTCAATTAAACACTAACTGATAGGACGAAAACAATCCACTACTGTATACCAACGATCAACTAACATTGGGTGCTCTTGTATTGATTACTTTTCTCAGTCATCACTGTCTACTCTAATGATACAAACCTTACTTAGCACTGTATAAGGAATTTAATATGGTGGTTGCTGGGAGATAAGATAAGATACATCAGCATGTAATATCCTGTGCTAGCAGGATCTATCTGTGGGGTGGAATGAGTCTGTGGAGCACATGACTTAAAGGCACTGTATAACCTAAACATTGCTTTTACTGATTATAGAGAATAAAAAAGACCTCCATGGGGAGAACTCATGTAAGGAGGATTTTAGCTATTGCATAAATAGCCAAAGTCCTGTAAAAATAAAAATAAACAAATAAATAAATTTAAAAAATCAAATAGCTCCACTGTGGCCAGTCCGGACTGGACCCATAAATAAACAGTTAGAATCTGGAGAATTGAAATTTAAATAATTAAAAATAAATAATAATAAAACATATAGTTTCCCTGGGACACCATGCTGCTGCTGGCACCATAACTAAAAAAATTCCCTGGCCACTATTAAAGTCATGGGAGGCCAATAATGATAAACAGGGTTAGGAGCTGGCCAATTGGCTTCCAGCCTCGTGTTACCTACATGGGGGGGCCAGGACAAGTAGCCCTGGACCCCCATGAAGGTGACAAGTGGCTGGGAAACATTTTGCGGCTCTCAGACCCTTGTTACCTTCATGGGGGGGAGGGGGGGGGGAGCCAGGGCAAGTAGTATAATAAAAATTGCATTCTGGGGTCCAGACAGTGCTGTATTTACCGCGAGGCATCCTAGGCGGATGCCTATGGCGGCAAATTTTGGGGGGCGGCAGCGCCCCCCAGCACTGGAAAAAGAAAAAATTAAAAAAAAAAAAATCCGGCCCTTTAAATAAAAAAAAAAAAAACCCCACCGCGCTTGCAGGCAGAGACGGAGGTGAGAGGGGAACGGAAGATCCCCCCTCACCATCGCTCTGCCTGCCAGGCTGCACGGGGAGCCGAACAGGCAGCACAGAGAAACCTCCGTGCTGCCTGTCCGGCTCCCCGTGCAGTGTGCCGACACGGAAGTGCCGACAGTCACGTGACGGGACGTCATACGCGCGCCCGGTCACGTGACCTGTCGGCACAATCGCCGGGAAGCCGAACAGGCAGCATGGAGGGGCCATGCTGCCTGCCACTAAGCACCAAAGAAAGGTAAGTGCTGATGGGAGACTGTGTGTGTGTGTGTGTGTGTGTGTGTGATGGGAGTCAGAGTGTGTGTGATGGGAGACAGTGTGTGTGACTGAGTGTGATGGGAGTCAGAGTGTGTGTGATGGGAGACTGTGTGTGACTGAGTGTGATGGAAGTCAGAGTGTGTGTGAAGGGAGACAGTGTGGGTGACTGAGTGTGATGGGAGTAGGAGTGTGTGACTGAGTGTGATGGGAGTAGGAGTGTGTGTGATGGGAGACAGTGTGTGTGATGGGAGACAGTGTGTGTGACTGAGTGTGATGGGAGTCAGAGTGTGTGTGATGGGAGACAGTGTGTGTGACTGAGTGTGATGGGAGTCAGAGTGTGCGTGATGGGAGTAGGAGTGTGTGACTGAGTGTGATGGGAGTAGGAGTGTGTGACTGAGTGTGATGGGAGTATGAGCTTGATGTGAGTCTGAATGATGGGGCATGTCTTAGGTGTGTAACGTGGGTGTGCAGCTTGGGTAGGGGGGTGCCCGGATTTTGTCTGCCTAGGGCAGCACAAAATCAAGATACACCCAGTGCTGTATTTACCGCGAGGCATCCTAGGCGGATGCCTATGGCGGCAAATTTTGGGGGGCGGCAGCGCCCCCCAGCACTGGAAAAAAAAAAATTAAAACAAAAAAATATTAAAAAAAAAAAAAAATCCGGCCCTTTAAAAAAAAAAAAAAAAAACCCCACCGCGCTTGCAGGCAGAGACAGAGGTGAGAGGGGATCGGAAGATCCCCCCTCACCATCGCTCTGCCTGCCAGGCTGCACGGGGAGCCGAACAGGCAGCACAGAGAAACCTCCGTGCTGCCTGTTCAGCTCCCCGTGCAGTATGCCGACACGGAAGTGCCGACAGTCACGTGACGGGCGCGCTGACGTCATACGCGCGCCCGGTCACGTGACCTGTCGGCACAATCGCCGGGAAGCCGAACAGACAGCATGGAGGGACCATGCTGCCTGCCAGGGAAAGGTAAGTGCTGATGGGAGACTGTGTGTGTGTGTGTGTGTGTGACTGAGTGTGATGGGAGTCAGAGTGTGTGTGATGGGAGACAGTGTGTGTGACTGAGTGTGATGGGAGTCAGAGTGTGTGTGATGGGAGACAGTGTGTGTGACTGAGTGTGATGGGAGTCAGAGTGTGTGTGATGGGAGACAGTGTGTGTGACTGAGTGTGATGGGAGTCAGAGTGTGTGTGATGGGAGACAGTGTGTGTGACTGAGTGTGATGGGAGTCAGAGTGTGTGTGATGGGAGACAGTGTGTGTGACTGAGTGTGATGGGAGTCAGAGTGTGTGTGATGGGAGACAGTGTGTGTGACTGAGTGTGATGGGACTCAGAGTGTGTGTGATGGGAGACAGTGTGTGTGACTGAGTGTGATGGGAGTCAGAGTGTGTGTGATGGGAGACAGTGTGTGTGACTGAGTGTGATGGGAATCAGAGTGTGTGTGATGGGAGACAGTGTGTGACTGAGTGTGATGGGAATCAGAGTGTGTGTGATGGGAGACTGTGTGTGTGACTGAGTGTGATGGGAGTCAGAGTGTGCGTGATGGGCGTAGGAGTGTGTGACTGAGTGTGATGGGAGTAGGAGTGTGTGACTGAGTGTGATGGGAGTGTGAGCTTGATGTGAGTCTGAATGATGGGGCATGTCTTAGGTGTGTAACGTGGGTGTGCAGCTTGGGTAGGGGGGTGCCCGGATTTTGTCTGCCTAGGGCAGCACAAAATCAAGATACACCACTGGGTCCAGAGCCTGGCAAATTCCTCCGGACCCCTTTTTTAAAATAGATGTCCCCTGCAGTTTGGGGGCTACACAAATAACCCACGAACACCTCAAAAATGCCCATACATATTTTTTAGTTGATGGGGTGACCATGGCTCTCCATTACTTTGAATGTGGCCAGGGAATATATTTTATTTATGGTGCCAGTCCACTGGCCCCAGGGGAACTATATATTATTATTATTATTATTATTATTATTATTATTAATGAATTAAATTTCAATTCTTCAGTGTATAACTGGATAATGAATTGCCTGACATTGAACTGTTGCCAATTCCACATTATTTTCTGGAGATTTTTTCGCTTATACTAAGTAGGGCAAATTCATGGTATTCACAGGTTTGAAATCCATGAACCAAATATGGCTAAAAATTTGACCAGATCAGGCTATTTTGAGTACACCCTATGGAAAAGATTCAAACAATTGATAGGCCTTATGCAGCATTATTAAGCCTGTGTTAATGAAAGCTTGCTGAGTGTATCTGCTTGCTGGGACACATTGTTTGATGAGTTTATCTGCTTACTTTGGCTGCCCATATAAGCACACATACTATTTGGACAAGTTGCAGTGTAGGGCTTGTATGCATTTTATTCCAGTGGTGAATTGCACAGGAGTTGATTCTGCCTGCTGCAGTGCAATTGACCAAAAGTCAGTAATAGTTTCTAACAAAGACCAGATTTCAAAGCTATTAAATTTCCTGTGGGTATTTCAGTCTTTTCTTTTTGTCCTGTGAGCAGTGGTGTATCTTGATTTTGTGCTGCCCTAGGCAGACAAAATCCGGGCACCCCCTACCCAAGCTGTACACCCACGTTACACACCTAAGACATGCCCCATCATTCAGACTCACATCAAGCTCATACTCCCATCACACTCAGTCACACACTCCTACTCCCATCACACTCAGTCACACACTCCTACTCCCATCACACTCAGTCACACACTCCTACTCCCATCACACTCCGTCACACACACTGTCTCCCATCACACACACTCTGACTCCCATCACACTCAGTCACACACACTGTCTCCCATCACACACACGCTGACTCCCATCACACTCAGTCACACACACTGTCTCCCATCACACACACTGTCTCCCATCACACACACTCCTACTCCCATCACACTCAGTCACACACTCCTACTCCCATCACACTCAGTCACCCACACTGTCTTCCTTCACACACACTCTGACTCCCATCACACTCAGCCACACACACTGTCTCCCATCACACACACTCTGACTCCCATCACACTCAGCCACACACACTGTCTCCCATCACACACACTCTGACTCCCATCACACTCAGCCACACACACTGTCTCCCATCACACACACTCTGACTCCCATCACACTCAGCCACACACACAGTCTCCCATCACACACACTCTGACTCCCATCACACTCAGTCAGTCACACACACACACACACACACACTCTCTCTCCCATCAGCACTTACCTTTCCCTGGTGGCAGGCGATTGTGCCGACAGGCCACGTGACCGGGCGCGTATGACGTCAGCGTGCCCGTCACGTGACTGTCGGCACTTCCGTGTCGGCACACTGCACGGGGAGCCGAACAGGCAGCATGGAGGTTTCTCTGTGCTGCCTGTTCGGCTCCCCGTGCAGCCTGGCAGGCAGAGCGATGGTGAGGGGGGATCTTCCGATCCCCTCTCACCTCCGTCTCTCCCTGCAGGCGCGGTCTATTTTTTTTTTCTTTTTTTTTTAAAGGGCCGCGTTTTTTTTTTTTTTTACCTTTTCTTTTTTTTTTTACATTTATTTTCTTTTCAGTGCTGGGGGGCGCTGCCGCCCCCCAAAATTTGCCGCCCTAGGCATCCGCCTAGGATGCCTCGCGGTGAATACAGCACTGCCTGTGAGCCATAAACTGTCAACTCCCCATTCTCAAACAAGGCAGTGTATCACAAGAACCAGTTTATAGAAAGACATCAAGCATGCAATGCTACAAGAAACTGTCTTGTTTCAACCACTTTCCTGGCTTTTAACCTGTATGCCCTGCCTAAATCCTGCCATTATTACTGTGTTGCTTATATCATTATACCCGTATCTAAAGGATAGGAAGGTTTGCCCCCTTTTCTTCAAACAAATACAGGCCATGATACTGCCTCCACTTAGCATTGCCCTCAAGGCAAATTTCTATCACCTTGCTGATAAATTACCAACCTGGTGGCAACCCAAGTGATAGGGAAAGTGAGAAGGTCAGTGGAACATCCTTAAATTGTCCATCACAATGTCCACTAAATGAACCAATGGCATAATTATCATGTTCGCAGAGGTCTCAATCCGGGTCCGTCATTCCAGGGGGGCCCGTCCAACCCCTGCATGTAGCAATGGTCACTGGAAGTTCGCAGCTGCTGCAAACCTAAGCAGAGAGAGATGGAGAATTTTTTTTGAAGGGGCAGCGCTGTATACTCATGCTTCTCCATGTATTTCCTTCTCAACAGCTTTCTGAGGGAGCAGAGACCTGGCCTTGTCAGCACAGGTCTCCATGGAAACGCTCCCTTGTGATGCTCCTGCACACTAGTAATGACAGTGCATAGTATGGGAGGGGCGGGTGCAGCAACTCTGTGATGGAGCAATACTATAGAGTACTAAAATCACTCCAACCACTATGTGCAAAGCAGGCGAGGCTGCCCACTGGTTGCTTCATACTCCCCCAGTATAAATAAATTCATGCACATTAATGGCTGTTATCATTATATGAAGCTAGGCAATGGCCTAAGCACAGTTGAGTGTTTAATTCACACAAAGTTTATAGGTTTCATTATTTCAAATAAAGACTAAATCCAATTAAGTGATGACAGTATTATTGCGTTGACAGTATTATATTTAGCAGTGGATAATTCTCTTGTGTAATCAGTGAAATCACCTAATCATCAAACAATGGGGGTGAAAAGGTGAGATGAGGTGAGATGAACATTTCATTTCACCAGTTTAGTTATACACTGTGCAGAGACAAACCTGGTGCAATTGTAAAGCAGGGGGAACTCACCATGTTTGTCCCTGCACAATGTATGGTTAAATTGGTGAGATGAAATGTCACCTCTATTCACTTCATCTCACCTGCAACTCACTTTCTAGTGAATAGCCCCAGAAGTGATTTAATTAAATCTTAAGCCACTTGGATTAATTAACAAACACATATCATGCTCACACTGGCATTAACAAGTGATTCAGGGCTGAAGAATTCCATAGAATGTTCCATAGAGTGTTTGTGTACCTCACCCTATCAGATTTTCAGCTGGTTTCCAGGCCATCTCTTCAGATAGTTAGTACCAGCTAACTAACTGACCCCCTTCTTTAAAGCAGTCTGTTCCTGCCTCTCCTCACCTCACTTCATGCAAAATACTTTACTTGGAACATAAAGGTTGCAGGATTCTCTGCAAGCAAAGGAATAATGTCTTCTGGTACTTTCCGATACTATATGTTGGTACGGTAATATCACTGACTACATGTGTCTGCTCTTTGTCCTGTGCTGGATAATATTTAATGTTTATTTATAAATAAATTGATATGACTTTATAGAAAAAAATTGTAAATGAACCGTAATACAAACATAAACAGTTAAACCACATAATACAATGTTCTTTTTATTAAACAAGACAAGGGAGGTCTGTTCACTAACATTTAGCATTTCAGTAAGATAGCTGTGCTTTATCTCGACCACCACATATAAGGGTCAACGCAGGTAGCTCCCATTTTCTTGGAGATAGTAGGAGCTCTGTGGATCAGATCAGTGATTCGAGAAGCCCTGACCACCAAAGTGATCTTGAATCAGCACAAAAATTGACAAATGAGGCTGATTTCTGTGCCAACATTTAGGCACATATATATTATTAACCCCTTAGTGACAGGACTGTTTTTAAAATGTTGTATACTTCGTGGTGTTTGTGTTTAGGTGTAATTCTTCTCTTTCTCATTTAATGCACCCACACATAATCCCCCGTTATAACAGAGTTATAAAGTCAGCATTACCCACTCTGGAGGTCTGTGATATATAAGTGTTCATGTCACATATTTCTGTAGACTACACTACCTATAATGCTCAGCCAACATCATTGTTGCAGTGAACACCTGGTACCCCATATGTTGTTAAATACAGTTCTCATGAGACTTAGCCAGGTAATTATGACTGAGCATTAAGGGGAAAGTAGTCAACAGAACATAAAAAAACAGAGGTTGGCTGTGAACTTCAATTCTTGTGATGCTCAGCCAGTCAATGGCTGAGCATCTTGGGAAGGGCGGTCTGTCCACACCAGCAAGCAGGATTTTATTTGAAAAACACAAAACTAAAACCCTCTTATGTCCCTACCTTGTGAAAGGGGTCAGCTTTGGTTGAGGGGCTGAGCATGTCCATGAGGGCTCCTCTTCCTTACAGTCTAGGGTAGCAGTGGCGAACCTAAGGCACTCGTGCCACAAGTGGTGTGTGCAGTGGTGTATCTTGATTTTGTGCTGCCCTAGGCAGACAAAATCCGGGCACCCCCCTACCCAAGCTGCACACCCACGTTACACACCTAAGACATGCCCCATCATTCAGACTCACATCAAGCTCACACTCCCATCACACTCAGTCACACACTCCTACTCCCATCACACTCAGTCACACACTCCTACGCCCATCACGCACACTCTGACTCCCATCACACTCAGTCACACACACAGTCTCCCATCACACACACTCTGATTCCCATCACACTCAGTCACACACTGTCTCCCATCACACACACTCTGATTCCCATCACACTCAGTCACACACACTGTCTCCCATCACACACACTCTGAGTCCCATCACACTCAGTCACACACACTGTCTCCCATCACACACACTCTGACTCCCATCACACTCAGTCACACACACTGTCTCCCATCACACACACTCTGAGTCCCATCACACTCAGTCACACACACTGTCTCCCATCACACACACTCTGACTCCCATCACACTCAGTCACACACACTGTCTCCCATCACACACACTCTGACTCCCATCACACTCAGTTGCACACACTGTCTCCCATCACACACACTCTGACTCCCATCACACTCAGTCACACACACTGTCTCCCATCACACACACTCTGACTCCCATCACACACACTCTGACTCCCATCACACTCAGTCACACACACTGTCTCCCATCACACACACTCTGACTCCCATCACACTCAGTCACACACACACACACACACACAGTCTCCCATCAGCACTTACCTTTCCCTGGCAGGCAGCATGGTCCCTCCATGCTGCCTGTTCGGCTTCCCGGCGATTGTGCCGACAGGTCACGTGACCGGGGCGCGCGTATGACGTCAGCGCGCCCGTCACGTGACTGTCGGCACTTCCGTGTCGGCATACTGCACGGGGAGCTGAACAGGCAGCACGGAGGTTTCTCTGTGCTGCCTGTTCGGCTCCCCGTGCAGCCTGGCAGGCAGAGCGATGGTGAGGGGGGATCTTCCGATCCCCTCTCACCTCTGTCTCTGCCTGCAAGCGCGGTGGGGTTTTTTTTTTTTTTTTTTAAAGGGCCGGATTTTTTTTTTTTTTTTATATTTTTTTGTTTTAATTTTTTTTTTTCCAGTGCTGGGGGGCGCTGCCGCCCCCCAAAATTTGCCGCCATAGGCATCCGCCTAGGATGCTTCGCGGTAAATACAGCACTGGGTGTATCTTGATTTTGTGCTGCCCTAGGCAGACAAAATCCGGGCACCCCCCTACCCAAGCTGCACACCCACGTTACACACCTAAGACATGCCCCATCATTCAGACTCACATCAAGCTCATACTCCCATCACACTCAGTCACACACTCCTACTCCCATCACACTCAGTCACACACTCCTACTCCCATCACGCACACTCTGACTCCCATCACACTCAGTCACACACACTGTCTCCCATCACACACACTCTGACTCCCATCACACTCAGTCACACACACTGTCTCCCATCACACACACTGTCTCCCATCACACACACTCCTACTCCCATCACACTCAGTCACACACTCCTACTCCCATCACACTCAGTCACCCACACTGTCTCCCTTCACACACACTCTGACTTCCATCACACTCAGTCACACACAGTCTCCCATCACACACACTCTGACTCCCATCACACTCAGTCACACACACTGTCTCCCATCACACACACTCTGACTCCCATCACACACACACACACACACACACACACAGTCTCCCATCAGCACTTACCTTTCTTTGGTGCTTAGTGGCAGGCAGCATGGCCCCTCCATGCTGCCTGTTCGGCTTCCCGGCGATTGTGCCGACAGGTCACGTGACCGGGCGCGCGTATGACGTCCCGTCACGTGACTGTCGGCACTTCCGTGTCGGCACACTGCACGGGGAGCCGGACAGGCAGCACGGAGGTTTCTCTGTGCTGCCTGTTCGGCTCCCCGTGCAGCCTGGCAGGCAGAGCGATGGTGAGGGGGGATCTTCCGTTCCCCTCTCACCTCCGTCTCTGCCTGCAAGCGCGGTGGGGTTTTTTTTTTTTTTTATTTAAAGGGCCGGATTTTTTTTTTTTTAATTTTTTCTTTTTCCAGTGCTGGGGGGCGCTGCCGCCCCCCAAAATTTGCCGCCATAGGCATCCGCCTAGGATGCCTCGCGGTAAATACAGCACTGGGTGTGTGAGTATATATGTGTGTAAGTATATGGGTGTGTTTATGTGTGTGTGTGTGTGTGTATTAGTATATGTGTGTGTGTATTAGTATATGTGTGTGTGTGTGTGTATATGTGTGTGTGTATTAGTATATGTGTGTGTGTATTAGTATATGTGTGTGTGTGTGTGTGAGTATACATGTATTACATGTAAAATAGGAAGGTCTTTGTTCCCTGCTAAGTAATAGAATGAAAGAGATTAAGCTCCATATAAGCTTCAGTATTTAGAGGTCACACCAATATTGGAGTACTTTGATGTAGCATAACATGGCCAAACAATTCTCAAAAACACCAATAGATCTCCATCCCTTTGAAATGAGCAGATCGTCCCCCTCGCAGCTATCCTAACTTTCCTGAGAGGGGGCATCAACCCTGATAGTTTTGGGTACAGAATGTATTCCTTTTGTGTTTCCCCCCACTGCTGTCCTGCACATCTCAGTGATATTGGGTCTTGGGATGTCACATGCAATTTTTGATTGTTTTTTTTTTTTAATAAATGTATTCCATTTTGTTCATATACAAAAAAACAAAAAGATAAAATACTAAAAGACATCTAATAAAACACAAATACCATAGACAAAGTTTTGAGGTTATAACCATTTCTGTAAGTGACTATAAATTACAATTAGACCAAGCTACAATACAACTATACTGCCATCACTGAGTGGGGAGTGGAGGGCAAAAAAAAAGAATGAGTCTGAAAAAAAGTAACTGTAAATATCTATTTAGGGGAAATTAGCTTTTCTACTTTGTTAAACCATTTTTATCCTATTATACATTTTTTAGATCCAGTTCCAAAGGATCTGCTTAGCATTTTTTCCATCTTAAGTTGGAACATAATTGATTCAGTAATCCAGTCCATAAGAGGGTATCAGAAGATTTCCAGTTACATGCAATAATTATTTTCACTGCTAAAAAAAAAAAAAAACAACATGTGTGATCAGGTATCTGTGATCTTTGCTTATCTTGGGCTGGGGTAGGTGTAAGAGAGCGACTTCTGGAGTCTATTTATCAAAAAAATTTCTAACATTTACTCTAAGGGAGTCAGGTATGTTATGTTCTAAGCCCATTTTGCATTTTAACTTAACCCATATTTTGAGCAAGTGTTCCAGTATTAGATTAGCATTTCTTGCTTTATTGATTTCTTATGAGCCTTTAGGGTACAATAGTAATAGGCTTAAATCTTCAATTTCCGTAACACTTTCCTATATACAAAGGGTCGCCAAACTTTTCAGTCCAAAAGAAAAAACATTATTATAATTAGCCTTATTTTTTTTTAATTATTTTCTCTGCACCCACATTGCACCCAGGGCTTACCCAGCACCCAGATTTGCACTTACCCCAGAACCCAGATTTCCACTGACAGAATTCAGCCCCAGCACCCAGATTTGCACTCACAGCACTCTGCCCCAGCACCCATACTTACACTCAGAATTCACCCCAGCTCCTAGATTTGCACTCACAGAACTCAGCCTCAGCACCCAGATTTGCACTCACAGGACTCATATGCTGTGCTGCTTCAAAGGGTGGGGACGAACTGTTCACCCCAGCACCCAGTGCAGTCTGCACCCCCTTCCTCCAGGCAGCAAGGCAAAGTCTGCTCAGGGGGACAATTGCCATAACCCCCCCCCCACCCCCCGATCCACCACTGAGCTGCGGAAAAGATGGAAAAACGGCGTAGTTTGGAGACCCCTGCTCTATACTATACCATCCTTCCTGCTTAACCTTATCTAATTGAGTATTATAAAGACGTGTAATGGTACTCGCCATCATATGGTTTTTGAGACAATAGTCTCTTGCTTTTTGATTGTAAGCTTGCACGCAAGGAGCAATAAAAAAATAACTTTAATGCAATGTAATACTGTCTCTTTTAGGCTAACAATTATGTGTAGGTTATGTATGTCAACTAGACATGTGCATTCGTTTTCGGACGAATGCATTTTCGGACGAAAATAGCATTTTCGTCCATTCGTCCGAAAAACGAATAACGAAAATTTTAACTAACAAAATCCGAATGAACGAATGGTTAATAAACGAAAATCATTCGTTCATTCGTCCATTCGTCCATTCGTGCTATTGGCATTCTAAACCGAAATAGAGTCGGTTTACAATACCAATAGCATTGTACTACATTCCATAAACCGACATGAATGACTTTCGGTTTATGGAATGCATGTAATGCTATTAGCTTCCTATAAACCGAAATTGAGTTCCCATTCATACGAATAGGTCAATTGACCTATTCGTATGAATGGGGACTCTTTCGGTTTATAGAAAGCCAATAGCAGCATGTATTCTATAAGCCGAAAGTCTTTAAAACAAACGACGTTCGGTTTATAGAATACATGTAATGCTATTGCTGTTCTATAAGCCGAAAGACATTCGGCTTATAGAACAGCAATAGCATTACATGCATTCTATAAACCGAACGTCGTTCGTTTTAAAGACTTTCGGCTTATAGAATACTATTGGCATTCTATAAACCTAACTAGAGTCCCTCCTCATTCATAAGAATTTCTTATGAATGGGGACTCGACTCTAGTTCGGTTTATAGAAAGCCAATAGTATTCTATAAGCCGAAAGTCTTTAAAACGAACGACGTTCGGTTTATAGAATACATGTAATGCTATTGCTAATCTATAAACCGAACGACTTTCGGTTTATAGAATAGCCATAGGATTACATGTAGTACATAAGCCGAAAGTCTATAAACCGAAAGTCGTTCGGTTTATAGGCTGTTGGCATTTAACTATACAGAGACAGAGTCTCCATTCATAAAATTATGAATGGAGACTTTGTCTCCGTGTAGTAAAATGCCGAAAGCCTATAAACCGAACGATCGGTTTATAGACTTTCGGCTTATGTAATACATGTAATCCTATGGCTATTCTATAAACCGAAAGTTCGGTTTATAGAATAGCAATAGGAATACATGTATTCCATAAGCCGACAGCCTATAAACCGAACGTTCGGTTTATAGGCTGTGGGCATTTTACTACACGGAGACCTTTGTCTCCATTCATAATTTTATGAATGGAGACTCTGTCTCCGTATAGTTAAATGCCGGCTTTTAACTATACGGAGACAAAGTCTCCATTTATAATTTTATGAATGGAGACTCTGTCTCCGTATAGTTAAATGCTATTGTATTCTATAAACCGACTCTATTTCGGCTTATAGAATGCAATAGTACTACGAATGGACGAATGAACGAATGATTTTCCTTTATTAACCATTCGTTCATTCGGCTTTAGTTAGCTTAGCATTTTCGTTCTTCGTTTTTCAGGCGAATGGACGAAAATGCAATTTTCGGACGAAAATGCATTCGTCCGAAAACGAATGCACATGTCTAGTATATATTCACATGTAAATTGCTTTTTAAATAAAAAATGATGATATAAAAAAATCTTGTTTTTATTTCCTTTTATGTGACAATGCTGCCTCTCTCTTTCCCTTGCCCCCAGATTTGTCGCTCTCCCCCCCTTAGTGTTGTCTCTCTCTCACCCTCCCTTTGGCTCCCCCCTCGCTCCCCTTGTGTCTGTCTCTTCCCCCCTTCCCTCCCCTTGTTTCTCTCTGCCCCCCCCCCCCCCTTGTTATTCTGTCCCCCCCTCACCTGTTTCTTGCTCCCTGGTGGCTAGTGGGGGCAGCCGGGGGATGTATGCACTATACATAATAGACGGAAGTGTCGGGCAGCATGGAGGTTGTCTGCACGATTCGTGCAGACATCCCCCAGCTGCCCGATTCTCCCTGGTGGCTAGCGAGGGAGCGGAGGATGTCTGCGCGATGAGCGAGACCTCTCCTGCTGCCGCCCGGCATGACCGCCGGGACTTCTATGATGAAGCTGGGTACTTCCGGCTTCCTCATAAAAGTCCTGGCTGTCGTTCCGGGCGGCAGCAGGGGAGGTCTCGGCAGCAGAGAGAAACAAGGGGAGGGAAGGGGGGAAGAGACAGACACAAGGGGAGCGAGGGGGGAGCCAAAGGGAGGGTGAGAGAGAGACAACACTAAGGGGGGGAGAGCGACAAATCTGGGGGCAAGGGAAAGAGAGAGGCAGCTTTGTCACATAAAAGGAAATAAAAACAAGATTTTTTTTATATCATAATTTTTTATTAAAAAAGCAATTTACATGTGAATATATACTAGACATGTGCATTCGTTTTCGGACGAATGCATTTTCGTCCGAAAATTGCATTTTCGTCCATTCGCCCGAAAAACGAAGAACGAAAATGCTAAGCTAACTAAAGCCGAATGAACGAATGGTTAATAAAGGAAAATCATTCGTTCATTCGTCCATTCGTAGTACTATTGCATTCTATAAGCCGAAATAGAGTCGGTTTACAGAATACAATAGCATTTAACTATACGGAGACAGAGTCTCCATTCATAAATTTATGAATGGAGACAAACGTATAGTTAAAAGCCGACAGCCTATAAACCGAACGTTCGGTTTATAGGCTGTGGGCATTTAACTATACGGAGACAGAGTCTCCATTCATAAAATTATAAATGGAGACTTTGTCTCCGTATAGTTAAAAGCCGGTGTTCTGACAAATTTCTGCAGCAAATTCTCCTGCGCAATCGCAGGAGAATTTGCTCACTGCGCATGCGCATAAAGTTACAGCTGATAACTCAGCTGTAACTTTGTGACCACCGTGCATGAGACAGCTGCGCAACCCACCTCCCGCCCCCCTCACACCCGCCGCACACCCCTTCTTACCAGATCATCGACCACAGCGATACACAGCGCATGCGCACGCCTATCCAGCCGTTTGGGAATGCGCGCGTCCGTTGTTGTGTTCTTAAGGTGGTAAGTAACACGGGGCGTCGGGACATAAGGGGGCAAGCATCCTGGTGAGGGCTGCCTCATCTTGATGGGATTTGTGATCCTCCTGCTGTATTATTGATGCAATATTATCGCTGTGGTCGATGATCTGGTAAGAAGGGGTGTGCAGGGGGTGTGAGGGGGGCGGGAGGTGGGGTGCGCAGCTGGCGCATGCGCGGTGGTCACAAAGTTACAGCTGAGTTATCAGCTGTAACTTTATGCGCATGCGCAGTGAGCAAATTCTCCTGCGATTGCGCAGGAGAATTTGCTCCAGAAATTTGTCAGAACACCGGCATTTAACTATACGGAGACAGAGTCTCCATTCATAAAATTATAAATGGAGACTTTGTCTCCGTATAGTTAAAAGCCGGCATTTAACTATACGGAGACAGAGTCTCCATTCATAAAATTATGAATGGAGACTTTGTCTCCGTGTAGTAAAATGCCCACAGCCTATAAACCGAACGTTCGGTTTATAGGCTGTCGGCTTATGGAATACATGTATTCCTATTGCTATTCTATAAACCGAACGTTTGGTTTATAGAATAGCCATAGGATTACATGTATTATATAAGCCGAAAGTCTATAAACGGATCGTTCGGTTTATAGGCTTTCGGCATTTTACTACACGGAGACAAAGTCTCCATTCATAATTTTATGAATGGAGACTCTGTCTCTGTATAGTTAAATGCCGACAGCCTATAAACCGAACGACTTTCGGTTTATAGACTTTCGGCTTATGTAATACATGTAATCCTATGGCTATTCTATAAACCGAAAGTCGTTCGGTTTATAGAATAGCAATAGGAATACATGTATTCCATAAGCCGACAGCCTATAAACCGAACGTTCGGTTTATAGGCTGTCGGCATTTTACTACACGGAGACAGAGTCTCCATTCATAAAATTATGAATGGAGACTTTGTCTCCGTGTAGTAAAATGCCCACAGCCTAATAACCGAACGTTCGGTTTATAGGCTGTCGGCATTTTACTACACGGAGACAAAGTCTCCATTCATAATTTTATGAATGGAGACTCTGTCTCTTATTAGTTAAATGCCGACAGCCTATAAACCGAACGACTTTCGGTTTATAGACTTTCGGCTTATGTAATACATGTAAACCTATGGCTATTCTATAAACCGAAAGTCGTTCGGTTTATAGAATAGCAATAGGATTACATGTATTCCATAAGCCGAAAGTCTATAAACCGAAAGTCGTTCGGTTTATAGACTTTCGGCTTATAGAATACAATTAATACTATTGCCTTTCTATGAACCGAACGAGAGCCCCATTCATAAGAATTTCTTATGAATGGGGCTCTCGTTCGGTTTATAGAAAGCCAATAGTATTACATTGTATTCTATAAAACGAACGAAAAAAATTAACGAAACGAAAATAATGAACGAATTTCGTCTGAAACGAATGCACTAATGAACGAAATTCGTTTTAGACGAAATAAATAACATTTTCGTCCGAATGGACGAAAACGAAACGAAAATTTTAGTTTTGCACATGTCTAATGTCAACTCACATTCTGCACTAATTTACAATTTCCCTTCAAGACCATGGCAAGTTTGTAATGACCTTTATGGAGTTTAATAAATAACCAGGTTTTTCATTTACCTTATACATTTAGTCAGTGCTTCAGTTGCTAATATATATATATAATTATTATTATTATTATTATTATTATTATTATGAAAATCGAAAAAATTACATTGATTTTCTTAATAAAACTTGAAATTATCAAATTGAAAAGATTACATAACAAGCTAAAAATACACAGAACAAAAGCAAGGAGAAAAAAGAAAAAGAAAAAAGGAAAAAAGAGAGAATAGGTTTGAGTGTTGAAGATGGGTGTGTCGACCGGTGGGGTATGGCATGGTCCTCGAGAAGTTAAGGTGTGAATTCTTTTGTAATCTATATTATATCTTTTTATTGTTTAATTGTTTTTTAGGCCTCATAATCAATATTTCTTCAGATGATTAATATTGTATTTTTAGTTTAAAGAAGCCCTCTTCCTTTACACTTTATGCTGCTCTATGTCAGCCCATTGTAGTGGTTGATTGGATTTCCATTTCTTGCGATACACAGTTTGGTAGCCATCAAGACATGGATCATTAAAGGTTTGATACTCTTACTGCTTTCTGATAGGTCAATGTGAAAAGGAACATCTGGGGGTCAGAGTGCCCTCAAAGGAACATAATTCTCTTAAGAGAGATCCTGTCTTATCCATAATATTTCTAGAGGCCATACATGACCACCACATATGTACTAATGTTCCATCTGCCCTGGAACATCTCCAGCAAGTTCAAGACTTGAAAAAAGCTCATTACAGAGCTGCAATGTCGCATTTGTGCTAAATAAAACTCCTTTAACACGGTGTGCTGATTCCCTGGATTTTTCTTCTCTGACAATTGAGCTTGAGTGACGCTCCCTCGTGCACACGGTATTATCTTTAAGAGAAGTGTGGATCCAATTATTTTCTTGATCACACTTTACAACTGTGGCAAAAGCCTGCATGATGATGTCATAAGATAAAGCCTGCATGATGATGTCATAAGATACCCTCCATGCTCTTTTACTGGCTCCTGTGTATCATAGTGGGCACGACTAGGTGGCTGTGTACAACTTTTTTTTTACCAGCCTTTCAACACAAAGAGAGATTAACCTGATCAAACAGATTATAACTCTGCCCCCTTGTGATTTAATATTTACATTACCCTCCCATTCAATGTAAGTCTGTGGTGAGAATTCAGACTTACAGACTGCATTCTGTGTACCCAGCCCCAAAGTGAGAAATTAGTGCTGTAAAGTCAGTAGGGGGTGGCACCCAAAAACATTATATTTCACAAAATGGCAGCGCTCCGTTCCACTCCACTGTGTCAGTGGCTGCTGCTCCGTTAGTGGCTGATGGCGGTTGCTGCTGCTCCAGCAGTGGCTGATGGCAGTTGCAGCTGCTCCAGTAGTGGCTGATGGCAGGGCCGTCTGTAATAGTGATTGGACCCTGGGCAAGCATTTGCTTGGGCCCCCTGGACCCTGCCCCCTCCCCTGCATGCAATCCCGCCATCCATCGCAATGTTACCCCCCCCCCCCCACACACACACACACATATGCCATAATTGTTGTGCCATTCAGATACCAGTAATATTATGCCTTTCAGATGCCAGTAATATTGTGCCATTCAGAGCGCAGTATTATTGTGCCAGTCAGAGCCCAGTAATATTGTGCCATTAAGAGCCCAGTAATATTATACCATTCAGAGCCCAGTAATATTGTACCAGTCAGATGCCTGTAATATTGTGCCATTCAGAGCCCAGTAATATTGTGCCTTTCAGATGCCAGTAATAGTGTGCCAGTCAGAGCCCAGTATTATTG
This sequence comes from Pelodytes ibericus, assembly GCA_036172795.1. Classification (NCBI taxonomy): domain Eukaryota; kingdom Metazoa; phylum Chordata; class Amphibia; order Anura; family Pelodytidae; genus Pelodytes; species Pelodytes ibericus. Next base: position 60,809,360 of record CM069857.1, read on the forward strand.
TACCATTCAGAGCCCAGTAATATTGTGCCTTTCAGATGCCAGTAATAGTGTGCCAGTCAGAGCCCAGTATTATTGTACCATTCAGAGCCCAGTAATATTGTGCCAGTCAGAGCCCAGGAATATTGTGCCAGTCAGAGCCCAGGAATATTGTGCCAGTCAGATACCAGGAATATTGTGCAAGTCAGATACCAGGAATATTGTGAAATTCAGACCCCAGTAATATTGTGCCAGTCAGATGCCTGCAATATTGTGCCATTCAGAGCCCAGTAATAATGTGCCAGTCAGATGCCTGCAATATTGTGCCAGTCAGAGCCCAGTAATATTGGGCCAGTCAGAGCCCAGTAATATTGGGCCAGTCAGAGCCCAGGAATATTGTGCCAGTCAGATGCCTGTAATATTGTGCCAGTCAGATGCCTGTAATATTATGCCAGTCAGATGCCTGTAATATTGTGCCAGTCAGATGCCTGTAATATTGTGCCAGTCAGAGCCCAGTAATATTGTGCCAGTCAGATGCCTGTAATATTATGCCAGTCAGATGCCTGTAATACTGTGCCAGTCAGATGCCTGTAATATTGTGCCAGTCAGATGCCTGTAATATTGGGCCAGTCAGAGCCCAGGAATATTGTGCCAGTCAGATGCCTTGAATATTGTGCCAGTCAGATGCCTGTAATATTGTGCCAGTAAGATGCATGTAAAGCCCCCCCCCCCAGTACTTACATGAACCTGCTCCGTGTCCCCCGCCGGATGTCTCCTCCGTGCAGTCTTCCCTCTTGCACGGAGGAGGGAAACAGTCACCGGATGTGACGCAACGTCACATCCGGCGTCAGTTTTTATTTTTTCGGTCGTCGCATCCAGCGGATGCGGCTTGCCGGAAAAAAGCGTTCACAAGCGCAATGCGCTGTGAACGCGGCAAGCAGGGGCTGGGGGCCCACGGGACAGCTGCCTTGGGGCCCCCCAGGAGTAACTGGGCCCAGGGCAGCTGTCCCGTTTGCCCCGCGTTAAAGACGGCCCTGGCTGATGGCAGTTGCTGCTGCTCCAGTATTCACTGTGTGGCACTGAGGGGTGCTAACAGCATATTACTGTGAGTTTTATTGCTTTTGAGCTCTGTATGAGAATATGTATATATTTGAGCTCTGTATGTGAGTATGTGTATATGTGTGTAAATGTATGTGTGTGTATATATGTATATGTATATATGTGTGTATGCATGTGTATGTGTGTATAAATCTTTCAGAGGATAAGAACTTGCCATATTTGGCTACTCTTTATTTTCCAGACTAAAAAAAATCCATGATCCCAATAAGTAAAATGAATACACCACCCAAGAAGAGAGACTACAGCAAGGACTGAAAGTTTAAATAATTTTTACTGTATTTTATTGAGCTCTAAAGGCAAATGATCCAGAGGAAGGCGAAAAAAAACTTGATAACAAGTACAAAATTCCTTCCTGACCCTGAAAACCAGCGATCAATTGTATAACCCTGGATCGACCTTTTGTAGACACAACTCACGGGTTTAAAGTTTGATTTTATTACATTTTTAAAGACCAAACCAAGCCAAATGATCCAGTGGAAGGCAAAGAAAACCTAAGTAACAGTTAAAAAAATGCCTTCCTGACCCTGAAAATCAGCAATCAGCGTTTTAACCCTGGATTGGGGCTGTATAACTTATTCTCTATGCTTAACTTAAACTAAATAACTTTTTCTGTAACTTTTACTAGAAGCATCTATCCTGCAACCATTGTGGCATCCCACTCTGGCCACAAATTCATCCTGATCATCCTTGCTGATTATAGGTCCAGGAGATCCACAAGCCAACATCAGAATCCAATGTTCTCATCACCTAGCGATAGACAATGAACAAAGCCATTAGTTTCCAAGGAAAATGGATCCAGACACAACTGGTGCATTCATGGTGTTCTTTGGCCATATCATCCTGGTTTCTCATGGGTCCACGTACTGACATAGTAGTAAAAAGTCTCTCCTATATATACAGTGAAGCCTTTGTGATGCGGTGCCCAGCCCCTTGACCAATAATAGACATTGGTGGGTGTGGTCAATATGCTGCCCATATAAGGAAATGGGCAGGGCAGGGTGTGGCTAACAGTGGTAAATGGATATTGACAGCTCTAAATTAGTGTCAAATGCCTAGATTGGAGAGCAAAAAATATTAAAACAATATTAAAATCACACTAATATTAATAATTACATTTGTTTTACTTTCGTAGTATACAAACAGATAGAGAAATAGAGAATGGGGTAGCATGGCGTGGCATAATGTCTTTTCTTTTTTTTTTTTAAAAAGAACTTTGAGTCCAAAAATAAAGAGGCCTATATATTTATGATTGGCATAAAAATTAAAAATCAACATAATATTTCCCAAATAGTATGAGTTTAGCAGTTTTTTACAACAAGTAAGACCCTTGTGTATCATCATTGTTGTTTTTTTTCTTCGGTGATCTCTGAATGGACTGAATTTAATCTAAATGAAAATTCGAGTTGACCCCTGTGCAAAGGTGTAGGTTAGCCAGTACCTATATTAAGGAAAAATTCTTACTGCACGTTAAATCTTCATTTTGCTCACAACATTATTAGTTCAGAATGGGGAAATTGCATTTTCAAAGCACATTTGAAAAATAAGCTGCTGTTCACAGTGAAAAATCAAATCTGTCACTGAACGCAGGTGCCAGATGCTTGACCAACACCAAATAATTAAATCCCAAAGTATATGCTTGAAAATAAGCCCTACCCTAACTAAAAGGCGACCCTCAAAAAAAAGGCCTAAATATAAGGCGTCCCTATGGCAAATAAAGTTTTACTAGTAAGTATATTTTCAGACCTAAGGATGTATGTGCGCAGCTCACAGACATCCTCCAGCTGCAGGAGCCACAGGACAACTGGGGCCTTTACTGAGATACTGGCTGTACCCAGGGCCGGACTGGGAACAAAAACCAGCCCTGGAAAAAATTTATATACCAGCCCCATCGCATAAGATTTTTAAACCAGCCCATAATATAATTTTTTTGTTCATAGAAGGGAAAATCATGCATTTTAAAAAGCACATCTGAACAGTGTATTATTTATAGATAAGACTGATATTTAAGCCTGTCTAGGGCAATATATATACCTCCAGTATGTACACAGAGTTATATGAATTGCCCTGTGCAGAGGTATATATCAGGGCAGTGTGTGAGACATATCCTGTAGCCTGTCTCTCGCATATCTGTAGCCTGTCTCTCTCTGTCCTTTCTGTGGCGTCTCTCTCTCTGTCCTTTCTGTGGCGTCTCTCTCTCTGTCCTTTCTGTGGCGTCTCTCTCTCTCTGTCCTTTCTGTGGCGTCTCTCTCTCTCTGTCCTTTCTGTGGCGTCTCTCTCTCTCTCTGTCCTTTCTGTGGCGTCTCTCTCTCTCTGTGGCGTCTCTCTCTCTCTCTCTCTGTGGCGTCTCTCTCTCTCTCTCTCTGTGGCGTCTCTCTCTCTCTCTGTGGCTTCTCTCTCTCTCTCTCTCTCTGTGGCGTGTCTCTCTCTCTCTCTGTGTGTCCTTTCTGTGGCATCTCTCTTCCCCCCCTCCCCCTTAGTGTCTTTCACCCCCTCCCCCTTAGTGTCTTTCACCCCCTCCCCCTGTAGTGTCTTTCACCCCCTCCCCCTGTAGTGTCTTTCACCCCTTTCCCCCTGTAGTCTTTCACATCTTCTCCCTGTAGTCTTTCACACCCTCCTCTCCCCCTGTAGAGTCTTTCACCCCCCCTTCTCCCTGTAGTGTCTTTCACCCCCCTTCCCCCTGTACTGTCTTTCACCCCCCTTCCCCCTGTACTGTCTTTCACCCCCCTTCCCCCTGTACTGTCTTTCACCCCCCCGTACTGTCTTTCACCCCCCCTGTAGTGTCTTTCACCCCCCCTGTAGTGTCTTTCAAACCCCCCCCTCCCCCCTTTCCCCTGTATGTCTCACTCACCTTGCTTTCTCTGCTTCCCATCCCGCCACCGGAACTGCTGCTGCAGCATCCGGCGGCAGCAGGCGAACTTCTTAAAGCGGCGACGGCCGCCGAATTGCTTAAAGTGGCGGTGCCACTTTAAGCAATTCGGCGGCCGTCGCCGCTTTAAGAAATTTGCCTGCTGCCGCCGGTTGTTGCAGCCAAACTCTTAAAGTGGCGGCCGCCGCCGATTCCCTTTAAGTGGCCAAGGCGGCCCCGGGGCAGGCGGCCCACCGGGATTTTTCCCGGTATCCCGGTGGGCCAGTCCGGCCCTGGCTGTACCTCCTCTGATGGAAGCCCTGCCCTGCCATGAGTGCACACATTTGATTTTCCAATGCACAAATGTGCTGAGAGGCACATTAATATTGGGCTCTTGGGTTAGAGCACATACACTATGTGAACATATCCAGTACAAAAAATCTGAATATATTTTAGAATATATTTTAGAAAAATGCCACTGGAGCATCAACCATCAAGCTGGTGGTAGTTGTATTCGTCCCATATGTTACTGCAACCCACTGTGTGGATTATCTGGGCGAGATAATTCATTTAAGCATTGGTAAATTGACGTTCCTCACTCTGTGGGTTCTTCCAAGAAATGGGGAACTATGCATATATATATATATATATATATATATATATATATATATATACTTATAATAACGTGCTTTATATCACATCATTCTGACTATATATAAATGTTTTTTTCCATCAGACTGGATCCGTGGAAGCTGCTGCTCACTAACATACAGCTTGTATCAGTCATATTAACACAGTTCTATCTATTTATACTATGTGTACACTGCTAGTCTGCTGATAATTGGTACAAGGTCACAAGTTAGTTATATCGTACATTAGTTATCTATTAGCTACATTTCTAGCAATTGTGAAGCTGGTATTCATGCGCTAATATGGTGGGAACTCGAAAGCTATGAAAAAATATATATATAAATTGGGTCTTTTTTGTCCAATCAGTTGAAATCAAGGAATGTTATAATTTCTACATTAACCACCACCCACTCACCTCTCATACTCTGCAATAACAGAGTAAAAAAATCTGTTCAATCCTATGCACCACTTCTTTTTTTAAGCAGGAAACCTGCTATACATGTTTTTATTATTCCTTTTTTTGGTAATAGATGATATACTTTATTAATCGCAATACTCACAGTTTTTGGTTTATTTTTTTGCAATTCATTTCTGCATTAAAAAAATGGATAAGAAAAAGAGGAAGCTTGGTGCTTCGTTCCCTCCTCTTTTGATTATGTTTAATTAAGAATTTCTCAACGTTTGCTATATTTTAACTGAAATATGTTTTGATAGCTGCCAACACTCCTGGTTTTGGGTCACATCCTATGAAATTAGGGGATTACTGCTGCCACTGCACAATGCATTGCAGATTCCCATTTAAACAATGTATGTCTAACAGGCATACCACATATATATAATAATTATTTTTTTCTGTCTATATTCATATTTCTTGAAACAATATATTTCTCTATTATACGTAGACCTATGGTTTTTATATTAGAGTTTATATATTAAATAATATTCTATGTTTTTGTTAATGTTGAATATTACTAAAACTAAAATAGCTTTAAGCATATATTGTTTCGCTTTGTTGTTGAAGATACAAATAAGACCAAGCATAATAATTACCTTATATGTTTTGTGATTTAGTGGACATTCCTTTTCCTTTCCGTTTTCGTTGCTTTTGTTCTTTTCTTCTGTTTTTTTATTTTCTGTGATATATTTCCTTGCACAGTTACCACAAAATAATTAGTTATAGTTACACATTTTGCTAGGGGATAGAAAGATATTCTGTACCTAAACTCATGCAACATGTTTAAAACATAAGTTTAATAATCACTGCTAAATAAAAGAATTTATATTGACATAAACACACGGCTCTATTAAACACACACCTGAGGGCTCAGATAATGAGTGAATGTAGGTACTGCTGACAATAAGTAGCCAGTCAGACGAAATGTCGGAAACAAATTGTTAACAAAATGCACTATATTGACAAAAGTATTGGGACACACAACCTAATTAATGAATTCAGGTGTTTCAATTAGACCTATTGCCACAGGGGCATTATATTAAGCACATAGTCATGCAGTCTGTATTCACAAACATTTGTGGAAAAAATGGGTCATTCTGAAGAGCTTAGTGAATTCAAGTGTGGTACTGTGATAGGATGACACCTTTGCTAAGTCAGTTTGAGAAATTGCATTCCTGCTATTAATATCAGCACAAAACCTGTGCAGCGGGAGCTTCATGGAATTATCCAATGGCAAAGTAGCTGCATGCAAGGCTCACATCACTAAGTACAATACCAAGGGTCGGATCGAGTGGTGTAAAGCACGCCACCACTGGACTACAAACCAGTGAACATGTTATTTTGGCAGTCTGATGGGTGAGTTTGGAAAATGCTAGGAGAACATTACCTGCCTGACTGTATTGTGGCAACTGTAAAGTTTGGCGGAGCATGGATAATGGTATGGGGCTGTTTTTCAGGAGTTGGCCTAGGCCCCTTACTTCCAGTGAAGGGAAATCTTAATGATTCAGCATACCAAGATATTTCGGAAAAATGCTATGCTTCCTACTTTGTGGGAACAGTTTGAGGAAGTCCCTTTTCTGTACCAGTGCACAAAGCAAGGTCCATAAACACATGTTTGGATGAGTTTGATGTGGGGCTAAAAACAGCCTTATTTGTGCCGGGGAACCTCCACCAAACATAGTGTGACAGAGGTCCCTCTCTACCTCACTGCAAAGTGTCAGGAGTTATAAAATATACATAACAAACAGACGGATAGAAATAGAATACACTGCGCCTTTTATGTGAGAAGAGTAGCAGCACCGAAACACAACCAGTGCTTCAGTCCTGGTAAAAATTTACAAACAATACACACAACGTGAACAGTGCGCTTCCCAAAAAAACACTACACACTCGTATTTACCCTATACGTGGAGGTAATCCTCTCCGTAGTATGCAAAGGGAAAAAGATGAAAAAAACTCTTATAGTGTAGTATATTAAAAATATAAAGTGATATAAGTGCGTAAACATAGACACACTCACATTTTACTGAGCAGTATCCTGCTCAGTCTATAGGGTGTTCGGGAGCCTCTCGTGGGGTCTTGGATAAAATAGGATTCCGAAGTAGCTCCAAATTCAGATAGATGTGATGGAACAGGGGAAGAAGGAGATGTATTCTCAGTAAAAACACTTTTAATACTACACAAATAAATATAAAATCTTACATAAAAACAGGCAGCATCCAGCTTATAAAGTGCAGAGAGTCCCAGTTTTTAAGGTGCAAAGTGTTCCTGTAGATTGCTCCTTCTCCATACACGACGCGTTTCTCCTTTAAAATAGGAGAGGATTACCTCCACGTATAGGGTAAATACGAGTGTGTAGTGTTTTTTTGGGAAGCGCACTGTTCACATAACAAACAGAGATTGCACTTTTTCTTTTTATAAAACTCCAGATACTTTGCAGTGCGGGATTTTTTATACATATCACCCATCATCGTTGTGTCCTTGCAATTGAGGATGGCATAGTACCTACTCCTGCTAGGAGAGATTATTAATTATGGTGGAATTAGGAACAATCAAAGCATTAGCTAGTTTAGTGTCATGCTACTTAAAAGTTGATGAATGCCAACCCATCTTGAGAGTTTTTATATCACTGGTGTTCTGTGTGTATTTTTTTCCCTTCACTCTGAGTAAATTATTATTAAGTATAGAATTAAAGCAGGTTTCATTGTGGTATTGTATTATGATTTCTTCACCCTATTTAATGAGCAGAGTTTTTGTACTTCAAAGTAAAAAAAAAATATATATAAATATATATCCGGAAGTCTGCATTGACTGTTTCCAGTGCTGCCCATTTCAGTAGGGCACACTGGGTGATTGTGAGAGTAACCATCCAAATGTCATTCCAATGGAGTAATTATGTTCTGTTTACATTTCCTTTATGAAAGACATCACTCACCATTACTAAATATTCTGTCTCTGAGAAGAGGCACTGACAGAGGTGAAAGGTGATCTGCACAGTACTCTGTGCAGATAGGGAATTATTTTTTTATACTTAGGAATTTCATAACAGGTGAACCAGTTTTAACACTATAAATGCCTTTCAATAATCCATTATATATTGATTAGAATAATATTTTATCAAATACCATTTATCAGTTACATCAAACACAGATGAAAAGAAGAAAGGGCACAATAATGTGTCTTAATCTGACTTAATGGGTTTTAATTAGATGTTTAGTAGATGTGTCACAGGGAGGAGAAATGGCACCAATGATGGAAAACGAGAAAAATGATTTGACTGCATTGTATCACAACTTGCTGCTGTGTTATTTTACACTTTTTTTGCAACATTGTACCTTTTGCATAAAAGCACATTTTTTTTCTACTTGATCGAACCTCATGAGTGCCGTGTTTGCAACTTTGTTGCCTGACACTATATGGATAAACCTATTGGGAAACCTGACCATTACACCAACAGGGGCCATATGTAGCCAGTAATATACAGCTGGTCCCCCCTTTGCAGCTATAACAGCTTTCATTCTTCTATGAAGGCTTTCCACAAGATTTTGGAGTGTTTCTGTGGTGAGTCTTTACCCATTCATCCAGTTAGGCACTCATGTTGGATAAGAATGCCTGGCTCACAATCTCTCCTGTGTGGGCCAGTAATGTTCTTCCAAACCAAACTCATCCAACCATGTCTTTATGGACCTTGCTTCGCGCACTGGGGCATAGTCATCCTGGAAGGGAATTCCCCAAACTGTTTCCATAAAGTTGGAAGCATAGCAGTAGGAAGAGGGAAGTGCTCATGCCATTGTACAGAGCACTGGTGAGACCTCACTTGGAGTATTGTACGCAGTACTGGAGACCGTATCTCCAGAAGGATATTGATACTTTGGAGAGAGTTCAGAGAAGGGCTACTAAACTGGTTCATGGGTTGAAGGATAAAACTTACCAGGAAAGGTTAAAGCATCTTAACATGTATAGCTTGGAGGAAAGACGTAACAGGGGGGATATTATAGAAAAATATAAATACATAAAGGGAATCAACACAGTAAAGGAAGAGTATGTTTAAAAGAAGAAAAACTACCACAACTAGAGGACATAGTCTTAAATTAGAGGGGCAACGATTTAAAAGTAATATCAGGAAGTATTACTTTACTGAGAGGGTAGTGGATGTATGGAATAGCCTTCCAGCAGAAGTGGTAGAGGTAAACACAGTCAAGGATTTTAAGCATGCGTGGGATAGACACAAGGCTATCCTAGCTATAAGACCGGGAACGGGGGACTAATAAAAGTACTAAAAAACAAATTGGGCAGACTAGATGGACCGAATGGTTCTTATCTGCCGACACATTCTATGTTTCTATGTTTCTAGTCCAAAATATCTTGGTATGATGACGCAATATGATTTCTCTTTATTGGTAGTAAGGGGCCTAGACCAACCCCAGAAAAACAGCTGCACATTATTACCTCTCCTCCACCAAATATTACATTTGGCATAATGCAGTCAGACAGGTAACATTCCACTGGCATCCACCAAACCCAGACCCATCAGACTGCCAATCAGTAAACACTTTACAAAACACATTTCCACGCTTCGGAGCCCAGTGGTGGTGTGCTTTACACCACTGGACTGGACGTTTATATGCAGCTGCTCACCAATGGAAACCCATTCTATCATTTTTTTTTGCTTATATTAATGCCAGTGGAAGCTTGGAACTCTTCGGCCAAGAGTATTGGTAAAGCATTGCTGACTTTTACACACCATGCGCCTCAGAAATCGGTGGCCCCAGCTCTGTGACTTTAAATATTCTTCCATTTCGTTGTTGAGTTGCTGCTGTTCCTAACCACTGCCATTTTCCCATAATACCACTTACAGTAAAATATCTAGCAGAGTTGTAATTTCTCAAACTGACTTACTGCAAAAGTGGCATCCTATCACAGTACCATGCATGAATTCAGCTCTTCAGAATGACCCATTTTTCCCCACTACTGTTTGTGAATACAATCTGCATGGCTAGGTGCTTGATTTTATACACTTGTGGCAATAAGTCTGAATACTTTTGTCCATATAGTTTATATGAGTCTGAGAACATAGTACAACGTTTACTATTTCACTCTCTTATCTTGCTTGCAATTAGATGCAGAGTGCCAGCAGTGAGGCACTCGGGTGTACTGTTTGGCAGAGCCTGTTGTGTATATTTACAAAGTACACAAGTACAGAATGCTCCATCCTTTCTTCCTGCAATGTAAATCAGTGGTTGACAATAAACACCACTGAAGTCCTGTGGATGCAAACTGAGTGCTGAAGAATTCTTGTGGATGCAAGGTTGGTGCTGGCTGGGTCCTGTCCTGGGTGCAATGTGGGTGCTAGGACATGTCCTGGGTGTTCAATGTAGCACATGTCCTGCAAAATGCTTCCTTCTAACCAGTGGCGCCCCGAGGGGGGTGCGGGCCGCACAGGGTGACACCTCCAGCGGGGGTGACACCCGTGCTGCCGGTATTCCCCCGCACCGCGCTGCTTAACTTTTTTTTCTTCTGGCAGCCGCATCCGCTGGTTTCGGCCGCCGAAAAAAAATCAATTAAAAAAAAAAAAATCACCGCAACCGGATGTGACGTTATGTCACATCCCATGTCAGTGTTTCCCCCCTCTGTGCAGGAGGTTCCACAGCACAGAGACGTCCGGCGGGGGAAACGGAGCAGCAACCAGGCGGTAAGTACTGGGTAAGGAGGGAGGAGGGAGGAATGGGCAAATTGGCTGGGGCATCTGAATGGCACAATATTACTGGTATCTGACTGGCACAATATTACTGGGCTCTGAGTGGAACAATATTACTGGGCTCTGAGTGGCACAATATTACTGGTATCTGAATGGCACAATATTACTGGTAATCTGAATGGCACAATATTACTGGGCTCTGAGTGGCACAATATTACTGGTATCTGAATGGCACAATATTACCGGTATCTGAATGGCACAATATTACTGGGCTCTGAATGGCATAATATTACTGGGCTCTGAATGTCACAATATTACTGGTATCTGAATCGCACCATATTACTGGTATCTGAATGGCACAATATTACCGGCACATGAATGGCACAATAATACTGGCCAAAAGTAATAAGAACAAATCGGCTCCACTCCCACGACAGGGGCCAGAAACAAGTGCTCCACACGCGGATCAAGCGTGAACATCAATGATTGAATGAAAGCAAAAAACGTGTGCACTCCGTAAAGGCTAAGTCAATCTTCGAAAAAATGTGTTCGTTTATTGAATAAAGTGACAGACAGTGGGAATAATACGGACAAGGTGGCAAATAAAAAGGGGGAACGACCTAACGCGTTTCGCGTGATAAAACACGCTTAATCATAGGTGACTAACAAGTGTAGGTGCTGCTCTTATATACACATGGCCAGGTTCCAAATAATTATGAAAACAAGATGCTGGTGTGTGAGGAAAAAAAAAAGAAAAAGAAGAAGAAAAGACCCTTGCAATGCTGGAAGAAAGAAAGTGAAACTTATAACAGAATAATCAGTGAAAACCTATGTGTAAGGATGAGATGTGCCCTGTAAGTGAACAGATATATATGATAAATAAGTAAAGACAAAAAAAAAAAAACGCACGTTTTTTGCTTTCATTCAAACAATAATACTGGCATCTTAATGGCACAATGGTATTGGCATCTGAATGGCGCAATAATACTGGCATATTAATGGGCAAATTGGCTGTGGCTTATTAATGACAAAATGATACTGGCATATAATTGGGCAAATTGGCTGTTATAGAGAGAGAGATGTCTGTATGTATAGATATGTATTGTTTTAGAATTGTACAATTGTCACCTGGTGGGGCTCCTGTGTGTTGCATTATTAATGGCGGTCCCATATCTGGCATAATTATGGGGCGTTTGTGTGTGGCATATTTATTGGGCCCCATGTGTGACATAATTAAGGGACTCTTTGGTGTGGCATAATTTATGGGGCTCTGGTGTGGCATAATTAGGGGGCACCTGTGTGTGTGGCATAATTAATTGGGCAGAGGTGAGGCATAAATAGTAGGGCTCTGGTGTGTCATAATTTATGGGGCTCCTGTGTGTGTCATAGTTATGGGGCTCCTGTGTGTGGCATAGTTAAAAGGCTATCTAACTGGCATTACTAAGGAATCTGTTTGGCATTGTATTGGAGGAAATCCAGGGGGGTGACACCATGAGATTCCACACCAGGTGATACCAACCCTAGTGATGCCTCTGCTTCTAACATAGAATGCGTCAGCAGATAAGAATCACAAGACCTATGCAGCCTATCTGCCCAATTTCTGCCTATTTTAAAATAACTAAATAAAAAAGGTTCTGAATACTTGTATCAGTTCGTATAAACTAAAATTAGTATGTATAAACTTTTTCACTGTATTAACATCTACCACTTCCTGCTGGAAGGCTATTCCATGCATCCACTAGCCTCTCAGTAAAGTAATACTTTCTGATAATACATTGAAAAATGTTCTCCTCTTATTTAAAACTATGCCCTCTTTTTATGGTAGTTTTTCTTCTTTTAAATGTACACTCCTCCTTGACTTTGTTGATTCTCATCTAAAGAGACACTTTTACTATAGATTCAGCTTCAATAATAGAGCACACTTACCTAGGTTTAAATGAAAACAAGGTTGTAAAAGATATAAGACTTGCTCTTGTTTTTACATGAATTGTAATGGAGTATTTCATAACAGACAGGGAGCTGCCATTACTACTGGTCCGTGACCATGGTTTGAATTTTAGTTACACTACAAGAACCCTCGGATGTTTTCCTGTAAAATACAAGCCTTGTTGCAGCAGTAAAAAGAAATAACAGCAATCCATATCATTTTTGAATAAATATTTGTGCTACCCTATCTAAAAACTATTTATCTTCAAATATGACTTACCCTTTAAAAACACTTACAATTCATGTCATTATCAACAGCTTTGATATGTTTCTATGATATCGGCAAACTAGCCAGCCAAATAAAATATTTATTCTCCAATTACCTAGAGCTAATCCTGAGTATAATGAGGGTTACAAGTAATCTTGTATGCACAGGTTGATGCTCTTTCTTTATTAAGGGGTATATAGTAATTTTTGTGGATATGCTGGCTTTTGCAGTTATAATGCTGTTTCTATAGGACTAACCATATTTTCCATTCCAAAGCACATTATTATTGGGGGTTAATTTGCACCTGTGCGGGGAATATTTTTTTTTGTAAAGATGATTAAACAAAATCGGCATGAACTAACATTCCTGTCTGAAAAACAAGTTCACTTGGCAGTGTGCAGGCTTTCTGTGTAATCGAAATGTGCCAGAGATTACACCAACAAATTGCAGTCTGTTACTCAAGCCAAATGAGTAAACAGAGTTAGAAAAAAAAAAGAAAAGAAACATGTTCTCAATACATAGTGCGCATTGCTGAAGTTATTGTGTATGTTGTTTTTCACTCACAGGTTTGGGTATAATACTGGCATCATGCCAGCAAAGTATTAAAAGATCCCTCCAGTCTGAGAAATAACTCAACAAATAAATGTATATTAAAGAGACTGTATCACCTAAAATAGTTTTTACTGTGAATGAAGAGAAAAAATTACTGAAAATGATCTATACATTATGTTAGCAAAACTGCAAGCAAATGCCTAAATAAGGTTAAAAAAAAATGTGTGTTATATGTGTCTGTGGTGTCTCCTGTTTAGGACATCACTTATGGCCTAATATGCAAATGACATATTTGCCAGTGAAAAGCAGGTCCTTTGCATATTAGGCCCTGCCCTCCTAGTAAGTCGTCATCAGCTTGTGAATGTAGCAGTTCCTGCACCTGCTCAGTGTAAGTAGACCAATTTTATATGTGCTTATCCTCTTGAAATATAAATAAAAGCAAATGTAAACAAACAGAGAATACAGCTGGAAAACTTGAAATAAATTCCCAAGGATCCCCTGCATGCCTTCATAGGCTAACAATCCTTTCACTGTACAGGTTAAACACTACCATATGCATCAAATGACTTTGATGCCTGTAATGTCCCTTATAAGCTTTAGAAATCCCCTTCCTGTCTACAGTAAGAGCATTGGGATGGTTGCAGGCATTGTCAATGATTATAAAGTACTCTTTTCTGTGTGTGAGTTAGAGTCCCAGTTTTACATAAACATTCCCCCACTCTTAGAATCATTATTCATTCTAATGGAAATGGGTCTTAATTAGTTGACATTGGTTGGATAGAAACAACTAGGAAAACTAAAGAAAATCAATAATATTAACTACCTGCAAGTGGAGGCTGTGGGTGGAAAGATAGCCATTGCAAATAATAATGGAATATATTTACAACCTGATGATGAGTTATAAATTGAATTTACAAAAAAAGTTAGAATAAAGTCTAAAGTTGGACAACTCAAGAAATGGCTACTTTGTAGAATAGATGTAACAATGGGTGCATTTGTCTTTATCTGCTGTTATAGTTTATGTTTCTCTTGCAGAAAAAAGTATCCATGTGAAATATGCTGGCCATTGTTACACATTAAATGTGGCTTCTTTTTGATATTTTCCAGTATGTTCCGCAGTCGAGGATTTTAGGTATTTGCCAAGTTTTGTAACAACAAATGATAATCTTCATGGCCAAGTGTTTCCTGAAGTTAACGAATAGGAATAAAAGTAAAAAAATATTTATCCAAATAATATGTCAGCAAATCTGTCTTGTATGTCTATGTGTGTCAATCATCAGGTGGGCTGGTGACTTAGCACCAAGGTCAACTGGATTGCTTTTGCCCCCCTCCTCTGTCATATGCGCCAGTTTATTTGTACTAAGATCGTGGACATTTCACCTGTGCTTCTAATTAAAAAGTTTAGTGTCTCTTTAAGTTCCAATCAGAACATAACTGTTGCCCATTGGGAAAAATCAGGCAAAATTCAGACAAAAATACTGAAGCTCAAAGATGCTTGAATTTGTTAAGCACTTATACACCCTAGTGTAGCAACAGGTTAAGAAGTCAAAAGCCAAGAGTTTAATAATATCCCTGAAGTGTTGCCACCTAGTATGTATTTTACTGAAGGATCGGTACATTTTTACCAATAATAAAGCAACACGAATTTCCAAAACGAAAGTAAGAAAGTAGAGATCTCAGCAGACGCTGCCATTTATCAGACTCAACTACTTTCAACTGGCCAGGATCCAATCCAATAAGACCTTGTACCAAGCTAAGAAAGTAGCCTCAGAGGTAATATGAGGACGGCTGTTGGTTAGGAGGGCTGAGTAATGAAGCATTAATCCTCCTTTCACTTGAAAGCCAATGAAATATGTAGTTCTTCTACAGCCTTTAGATTATTATCTTTTATTTATAAAGTGCCAGCAAATTCCACTGTACAATGTGGGAAACGGCAACATATATTTAACAATATGAAAAACAAGAGGTCACGAGGGTCCAGCTGATCTGAGCCTCAGAGTCGGTTTTGGGTTTGTGGTTCCCTGCCAAGGGGTACTGTCTTCTACTGCTCTATAGTTTTTATGCAGATATTAAAGTGATGTGAGAAGAACATGTAGACCTCCAAATGAATTCATTTGGAGCACATATACACTTTTATTTATGCACTGTGTTATTTACAGATTACACTATTGTATGTGTTTTCATTTCTTCACACTTCCTGCACTACTTCTCTCACATTACAGGTTTTGTACTTGATTGACTCTAGTTTGGCAATTAGGGAAAATTAGCACTTCAAAGTGATGTACAAAAATGGAAGTTGAATTCAATTTCAGGATATGGAAAGACATGAGTTAAAGGAGGAGGTGGTTATGAAGGAGCAACTTCTCCTTGGGTTATTTATTAAAGAACAAAGGTCCTGAGGTGATATGAATGAGTAAAATACATTGACTAGGTCAGTAAAACAGTGGCAATTAACCTTTGTCAGTTGTTTACAGACATACACCTTCTAAGCTGCATGTGTTTTTATGAAAGTACTCACTGGTAGACATAAAGAATATAAAACCTGACTTTTATAATTTACTCTTTTTACAAGAGATTTAATCTCTGCTCTGGTGACTTGCATACGTGTCTAATAAATTCCTGCCTTCCCCTCTCACATTATAGTCTGCAAGGTCAATGGTAGAGGAGCCTTCAAATATATCCGAGAAACAAATGGTGTAAAGTAACCTGTTTTTTTCAACGTGATCAGTTGTTTGTCCCCTTTAATATTAATCTAGTGTGTGTACCTATGGTAAATGTATACTGCATTAAAATCATGGCTATCCTACACATGAAATTCTTGTTGCGGTTCAAATGCACCTGTTTTTTTTCAGAAAATAAGTTTTATTGATTTTCAGAGAAATAAACAAGAAAGGTTGGGGGGGAAGGGATACAGAAAATAGAAAGCATCAATCATACTATCCGGAAATCACACAGTTTGGAGTCAGTGCCAACTGCACCTGTTGATAGATAATTACACTTTAAAGAGAATTCAATATAATAAATGCATTGTACTAACCCAATTTCTAGCAAATGTACTGATAAAAAGAACATTGTAGCATCTATTTGTTTGCTATCACTATACAGATACAAACCACAACCATGGTGTGTACTAATGTGGGAGTGCATATGAATACTCAACCTAATACACAGGGCCAGGAACCCTACCTCAGATAATTATACTGTGTTATCTGTACAATTGCTATACAATGTAAATGTTATTAAAGAAAAGCTTGTCATCACATATTTGTGAATCACAGCAATATTAACCCTTGTTGTAGGAGCAGCCACAGCTTTTAAAAGGGGTGATTTCCTCTAGCTTATTTTCTGTATGTTGTAGTATTTATAGTATATGTGAAATGCATTTATTTTTACTTTAGAAAGTGTACAGTTCTCCTGTCTTTTCACAGTGAAAATAATTTAGGTTATTATACCAACAGCAGTTCATTTATTTGTATTTTATTTTGTATTTATGTGATAGGAAGCGTTGAGGAAAAGGAATAATTTGGTTTACATGATGAAGCACTTATCTATAAATATTTGCTGAACACACAATGCAAACCAGCAAAAATAGACATATCTCTTTAAATAACTTGCTTCACAGTGAGATATTTTAGTTGGTTAATCTGCCAATTGCAGATCCAGGGTTGTAGGATTGTTTTCCAGTGGGGTACTCAAAGTCCTTTATCCTTCTGAGGTACATAAAATGCTTGCCATAAGATTGGATAATAGTTTTCTCAGGATATAATTATCTCATTGTGTCTGTCCTGTTTAAATACTTCAGGATTATTCATTACTTTACAACTCCCCATTAAATTACATCATTTTGTTTTAATATGTTGAAATGTGATTAATTACCAATATCCATTGGATATACTGCAGAAAATGTTGCTTTTTATTAAAAATCAAAAAATAAAACGAATGAAAATAATGAATTTCGTGATACTGATGTATAAACTCCCCTTTCTTTTTCTCTCTACATCACAGTGTCCGTAGATGCAGTATGTATATTGCTATTCCACTAAGTAACCAATCCCACATATCTTATTTGTTATCATAATCTCTAAGTAAATGGTTTCAGTTAAAGACACACAATTACCTTCCATATTCTTGGATTAAAAGCCAGGCTGGTTGAAGATTGATTTAACCCTTTTTGTACCTTTCTACAGCCATATCTTGTATGTCAACAGACCGTTTGCAAAATGAGTTGTATGATACTATTATCTGAGACAGATTTTATACATGATTACCATATAAAGTGTTTAAACTTCGCAATATCATTTTTTTTTTTTACTCCTCAGAAACATACAGAAAAGACTGGACTTCTAAAATAAGTGTGTGTGTGTGTGTGTGTGTGTGTGTGTGTGTGTGTAGAATACCTGTACATGAACACTGTATTTGCACTTTCCAGAACTTTGTTGTGTATATACATATGATTTGTTCTGAAATGTTAAAATGTGTGTACTGGATTTGCACCCTAGAATATACTTGAAAATGAGAGAAATCAAATCAATGTTCAAACACATTATAAATAAATAAAACAGCTTTACAGGAATCCAAAGTGTGGATGTGTGCACAGCAATGTTTCAAGCCATAGCACAGACATGTCTCACCGTTGAAAATACATATAACCTTGATAAATGTCTAAACAGCCAAATAAGGTCCAGAGAAAGTGTCCTATCAACCTCTTTGAAAAAGTAGTTTGTTTGCATACAGAGTGATGTCATAATCAGAGACAACACTTTAAAAAAAAAAACCACACATTTACTCTTAATTTAAGCATTTGTTTCAATTCTGCTTGCAAAATTATAGATTTTTAAATTACATTTGTAATTTTTACATTAATAATATAAATAATACTTTGGTGATGGAATCTGTTTAATAAATTTGGGATTTACAGTATGACAATCAGAGGACACAATTTTGGGCATATTTTCTTCTTTGCATTGATTTTTTTATTTGAAAAATATATTTATATCAACATTTTCTTAGATCAATGATTTACTGTGTTATCTGAGTCAAATCATTACATTGGATGCTGCTGATTCATTTTTCCGCTACTGAATTACTTCCTTTCTAACTATCTGAGGTAAATTAAAATTAAGTATTTGACATTACTACAACTTTCAGTCACAGCTATATTTTAACCTTGCATATTTCTGACTAGAGCATTGTCAATGTTACCATTTTCACATCTGACTTTTCACATGGATTTTAATAAAATATCACTAAAACATACTGATAAAACATGAAACACGCATTACGTTGTTTTTATCAGTGTCTCAATAACTTTAAACAAGAATATATAAATAATATATATAATATACATAATAAATATATTATATATACCATATATTGTGGCAGTACACATCCTTCACACCATATTTCATGATGTGTACTTTGTAGTGTGAAAGTTAATAATTTTGTTCAAAATAAACTGTAACATGAAAATTAAATTGTTGCCAAAAGCTAGGGAATTTCAGTTTGAGGCTCAAGTCGTTTAAAGCGTGTTTCTCAAAGTAAACATTGTTATTTTTGTGAATGTAGAGAATGAAAAATTATCTATACATTGTGCTAGCAGGATTGCACGCAAATGCATAAATTAAGAGGGAAATATGTTTTAAATGTGGCCTTGGTGTCGCCTGTTTATGACATCACTTGTGTCTTGATATGCAAATGACCTCATTTTCAATGTGAAATGTGTAATTTGCATATCAATATATATGTTTTACATGTATTTGTGGTGTCTCCTGTATCACACAGAAGACGCCACGAATACATGTAAAAACATATTGTTCACTTATTTTATGCATTTTCTTATATTACTCCTAACCTAATGTATAGATTATTTTATTATGTACATTCACAGTATGAGAATGATTAGGTTTATAGAGTCCCTTTAATAAAAATGGTGGCTATTTTATTGACCTTCTGAACTTTTTGTTTTGTAAATTGTAATGTGTTTTAATTACCAGCTATTTCAAGGGAGTTATACTGTGTAAAACAATGTTAATTATAAGATAAAGCTAGTTTCAAACAAGTGTTCTCCAATTGTGAAATTTATAATATGTAAACTCACCACAACATCAAATCCAATAGCTAATCAATGAAAGCCTGCTGCATACTACCACCAGCACAGTGTAAGACTAACCACCATACCCACTAACGGCTGCACTCCAACACTACTACAGACTAGAATCAATGTACAATGTTCCCCCCAGTTACAGTATTGTAAGTAAAATGTCTCCCCTGATAAAATGGGATAATTATTTCCTTCTTTGGGACTTCCTCACATCCCTATACTTATATAAATAACTCAGTTGTGATAACATTGTGAGATTTATTTATTTAATCGACTATATTCATAAATTCTCATCAACATGCCATTAGCTACCAACTTGTAGATACAATTGAACTGTGGACACAATTATGTATAAAATGTCTATATTACAAATGGCACCCAATATATCTGAAACCTAGTAAAATTGACTTTTTTTTTTTATTATGTCTGCATCAAATCACCACAGTAGCTTGACTGCAAATGTAATTTAGATTAGCACAGCCTACATCACAATAATAATTGAATAATTAAGTGTGTAGTACAACTCCCATCAAGCTAGTCAGTGAAAGAAAACAGGTGTCTGTAGACTGACAGCTGGAAGTCTGCTAGTCTGCGTACCTGCTCTAATTACTTAGAAAATCAGATGAGATTATTATACGTCTCGTTCCCTGATAATTGCATGTACAAAGGAAGCTTTTCAAAGAAAAGAAGACAGCTTTAACGCACTGATTAATGACTAATTTATCATCTTTACAGGGAAGGCTAAATACGTAGAATTTCATTAAACTGGTCCACGGCTGGATTTTGCTCTAATTTCATAATTTCTACGTAAAGCTTATTAAACAAACAATCACCTTAACTTCTAGACTATTTGGTGGCAAGGTCTCAAGCAGGAACCACCACAAAGGGCTTGGTTCACCGAGCATTTTGAAGTCTCTGTAGTTGATTCGTATCTCTACTCATAAGCAGCTCAGAAACAGAACAATCCTCCTTAAAGAAACAGTTCCACCTTCATGTCCAAATAAGTTTTGTTTTTTTAAATATGTGCCGCATTATCGTTTTTTCCCTTAACTCTTCATCTCTTCTAGAGACTGCAAATAAAGTGTAATATATTTATTACTGTAGCGCCATCACTGCCTATCTTATTTGGATGTCACTACAGGAGAACTGGAAATTGTTTTAAAATTTCACAAATGTTAGATATATGTACAACAAACACAAAATAAGCCAGATGGAACAGCCCCCTTAACCTCTTAAGTGTAGAGGCGTGACCAGGCATTCCCATGTGTTGGCTCTGGTACTGACACAGTTAATTAAAACCTATGTTTTAATGAAGGATGTTTGCTAATACATATGTCAAGGAAATCATCTAATTAGAATCTACATTGCTTCAGATCTTGAATTGTCCCCAAAAATGCTCTCTAATGTCACTTGCTAATTCTGGTATTTGGCAGTATCCCTCGTTACAGTTTGTAGTTTCCTTTATGTTCCTTTGTCTGGATTCATTCTCTTTGTTTGTGTGGTTGCAAAGTGCTGTTGCTGTGTGACCACCCTTCCCCCCATCTCTTCAGCTTTGCCAAGACTCCCTCTGGGTTATGATCCTGTTTCCGTAGCCAGGTGAAACTGTCATCTCACGTGACCGATACTGCAACAGGTGCAGAAGGGGAGGGGGAATAAACACAGAGGGTTAACCTATTCTTCCTTTCAGCAATGTCTACAGGACAAACTTCAACTGTGGCATGAGCCATGTAAAGTCTGTCCAGCCTTCGATAAACACACAAAGTATAAAACACTTAAAAGAAACACTTTTTTTTTTTTATTACCAACAAATTGATTGGAATGATTTCCTCTTTTTTTTTTTTTTTAAACTAATGTCTGAGATCAAGTTACATTCTTACGAAATGGGAGAAAACACAGTACAGAAATTGCTCAAGTTCTCTTCCCATCTCGGATACAGACGCCATAAAGGGAGCGGTTATAAAAACATGTCTACTACAGGACTGTATAAAAACTAGTTCAACCCAGTTTATAAGCATTTAAAAAGAAACTAGTCACCTTACTGTAGGACACTGACTACCCTATCTGCTCTGAATCTTTAATAAAAGAGCTGTAGTGATAATAGTTGTAGCCCGGAAGCTTGGGGGACACAGCTGTTTACCTAGGCCCTAGGGGCCAACGTAACGCTGGATTATACGTATTGGTCACTGAATTTAGATATGTGATTTCTGATTTTCCCTAATGTTATTGTGATGTTCCATATGCTGCTCTACAATATAATTATTCTTAAGTATATAGTAAAGGACGATGGACATGTTGTTTGTCTTATGGCCAAAACTAAAACAAGATGGAGTTTTCTTCTTTAATTTGGCTATAACACTTTCTGATTCAAGAAAAACAAACCAAGGACCAGGACCAATATAATGACAGCTTCATCTCAGTATTGTAACTCCAATAAGGGTACAAGAAATGACCAGCTGCTTCTGAAAGGAGGGTGATGTCCACATTAGTAGTGTTGTACAAAAGAATTAAAATCATCAAAAAGTAGTCAGGAATTTGATCCTCGAAAGGAAGCGTTTCACACAGCAGTGCTTAATCAGTAGCCATTAATCAGTCAGGAAAGTGGGTGGAATCAAACAAACTGTATTTATACAATTGATGAGCAATCCATCTACTAAAGTCATAACTGACAGTATAGAGTAGTATAGAGCTTCTGTGCACACTTTTTGAATATTAACACCACCAAAATACACAGACTTGTCAAAGCGACGCCTCTTCTGATATACTGAACGAAGTCTAATCCTTCATATTCAGCTGCTGCCAGGAACCATCTAGCCTTAGGACACGTGGTTCTGTTCAGTGCACCCATACCTCCCAAGGGACAATACATCATCCTCCTCAATTAAACTTTCAGAATTGCCATTGGTTTCTTCGAATAGATCTTAACTCCTCCAGCTTCTAATTTTATGCATACGTGTGTTATATTTGGCCATAGACGTGTGTACACATTTTATGCGCTGCCCTGCAGAATGTTTAATTCATGTGCTCAGAGAGAAAGCAAATAAAGAATCAAGGTAGTTTGTACAGGATCCACACCTTAATTAATTAACTGGTTCCCCCTGGACACACTGCATTCTACATTATGCAGTAGAACAGATATACGTGCTCAGCAAAAAACAAGGTAAATCTACAAATATTAATAAATGCATAATAATTTAAATTTAATCTGCATAAAAAGGTAGGTTATTTTCAAGTCAGAGCGCTCCTTTAAAGGGACTGTCTGGTGCCCAAAATGTGTCTTCCAAATCTTAATACATATTAAAGTGCATGCAAAGTACTTTACAATACATATTTTACATTTAGCATAGCTAAAAATATTAAAATCTTACACTTAGATGAATTTGTGAAATGATAGCAGTTTGCAAGATACCAGGACTGCCCACACTAGCTGAGTAAAAAGTCAGTTTCCTCAGGTTTTTTTTGCTTCAGGTGTTCTACCACAAAGTGAAATACTAGAAGATGGAACTCCACAAAATTATAAAAAAGCTCACCACATTAGCCAACGATGAAAAAAATACACTTTATTGTAACATGGCACTTTCAGGGGGAAGGTGATGATGAGAAAAAGCGCTACGCCTACGACAAAGTCTGAGAACTCAGAATTTCCAATCGGGTGAACTGTGCATGCATGCAATCACTCAAATCTCACAGTCTGTGATAGCGTGCAAGAGCAGTAGATTCAATTCACACACTGAGTGAGCACTTGCATGCACAGTTTACTCAATGGTAAGATCTGAGTGATTGTGGGCAATCTGAGTTCCTGGACTTTGACAAACCGACAATGTGTTGCACTGTGAAGAGATCCTATGTGTACAATAGTAAGGTTACTTAGATTCCACATGCAGATTCCAATGCATTCTATTCCACCAGCAGAGCAAGTGACTAAATTAAACAAAACTGATACCTGCCACCTGCAGTGGGAAAAAAACGGTGCACTATGCAAGCAGTAATCTTCATCTTGCACCAAAGTGAGTGACATAAAACATTGTTAGATATGAAATAAACACAATTTCCATTAAGTGTACTCAAAATTGTGACTCATACTGAAGCAGATGAGCAGATATTTAAATTGGACACACCCACGGTTCATTTTTCATTGCAGTTTCAATGCTTAGATTGTTGGATAGATAATGTTCAATCTACACAAAGGATTTTTACATAACACTGTTATATTTTTTGTTGGGGTTTTTCCTAGCTTCACAAAGAATGAGACCAGTCTTTATATTATTAACAGAAACTTTCTTCATTTGCCTCGCATGGTGGAATCTATGTGCGTAACTGAGACTCCTCAAGTACTTTCTGTTTTGAAGAAACTGAATATATATCTTGTGTAATTTGTGAGGATGGCCTGACTGATGATTCATCATGCGTTCATTCATAATCTAAATTACAAAGAAACTACCTGATGTAGGACAGACTGAAACCGGCAAAACACCATGGTGATTGTCATTTAATTAGCATTAAACATCTGAGTCTGTTTGAGGAGTCCTATAATGCATAGGATACAATTTGTTGCAGGTAAATGGCAGTTTGTAATTAGCTTCCAGCTATGCTTTCCTTCGTTAAACATCTTTATCAAACTCCCTTGCTAATTAGGCTTGGGAACCTTAGCCCAAGCATATTCCCTTTCCACTGGGAGCAGGAAGAGGGCATTCAAGCATATTAAGGGGTTGAGCTGGCTGTCCAAAATGACATGTTAAAATATAGACAGTACTTTGTTGTAAGTGTGCACCAGTCTGAATATTGACAGAGCCAATGGGAAGAGAAATATTTCACTCCCCATGACGGAAAAATAAGGTTTTGACCCAATAGACTGACAATCAGTCAGAAACATGGAACTTCTGGGTCAAATAATGTAAATCCCTAATATGGCGCTATACATGAATGTCACAACAACAAACATGCATTGTCAAGGTCATATGGTTTGCTGACTGACTCTTCATATATATGAATCCCAATGTTAGGCAAAGGTGTAACTCAGCTGTAATTGTACTAAAAAATATCCATAAACCTCTGCTTGTCACACAGGCAACTAACCAATGAAAGTTAATGGGACATATTATGAGTTATATTCAGGGATATACATTTATACAGAGGGAAATAAAACATAGAAAAAAAATAATAATAATAGCTTTTGTACAATATATAAGAACTAGAAAAGTTACAATTTCTGGGGAAATTGTGTGAAGTGTTCTTGCCTCCACCTGTAGTCTACAACTGGAGTGGGCGGAGTAACTGTTATCATTTACATAGCACATTTAATTGCAACGTTGTTGCACAGTTACATTAAACCATACATTTATAAAAACATTAGCAGGTGTTCAAAAGGCCCTGTCTATGACATCACTTGCTGCTGCAGCTTGACACAGGTCAGAGTATTTTGGCGGTTGCCATATTCAAACGGTCGTATTTTAAAAACTATCAATCCTACAGCGAAGAGCTTTATATTGTGAGAATCACAAGACCCAGACCTACATTTTGATGCATAGTATGTCTCTGAAGTATTAAAAATGAAGGCACAGCCGCAGTTTAGAAATTTCACTTCAAATTTGAGCTTTGCAGAGTGAAGTTTCAATGAATGTCAATGGACGGCGTTGGTTGCAAACAAATGGTCATATTGTGAAAACTATCAGGACTACGGCTTAGCCGTTTACATGTTTAGTGGCACCAGGGATAGCTGAACGTTTTGATATAAGATTTGTGTAGGTGGGCTTGAAAATGAGGGAGTGGTGGCAGTTTAGAAATCATGTCCTGATTTTTCAGCTTTTGGCAGCTCCCACTCTAGCTTTGCCATTCATTCCTATGGGACAAATTGCGCCACAAAAACGACGATATTCCGTGAACCATTCGGCGAAACGTTCCACAAAGTAATAGCAATCCGATCGGGAACAATCTGCACGTTTTGGTAAATTTTTGTCTATGTAGTGTAAAAACTGTGGGAGGAGTTAGGGTGGCAAATTTTGCTATAATAATAATAATAACTAGAAAAGTTACAATTTCTGGGGAAATTGTGTGAAGTGTTCTTGCCTCCACCTGTAGTCTACAACTGGAGTGGGCGGAGTAACTGTTATCATTTACATAGCACATTTAATTGCAACGTTGTTGCACAGTTACATTAAACCATACATTTATAAAAACATTAGCAGGTGTTCAAAAGGCCCTGTCTATGACATCACTTGCTGCTGCAGCTTGACACAGGTCAGAGTATTTTGGCGGTTGCCATATTCAAACGGTCGTATTTTAAAAACTATCAATCCTACAGCGAAGAGCTTTATATTGTGAGAATCACAAGACCCAGACCTACATTTTGATGCATAGTATGTCTCTGAAGTATTAAAAATGAAGGCACAGCCGCAGTTTAGAAATTTCACTTCAAATTTGAGCTTTGCAGAGTGAAGTTTCAATGAATGTCAATGGACGGCGTTGGTTGCAAACAAATGGTCATATTGTGAAAACTATCAGGACTACGGCTTAGCCGTTTACATGTTTAGTGGCACCAGGGATAGCTGAACGTTTTGATATAAGATTTGTGTAGGTGGGCTTGAAAATGAGGGAGTGGTGGCAGTTTAGAAATCATGTCCTGATTTTTCAGCTTTTGGCAGCTCCCACTCTAGCTTTGCCATTCATTCCTATGGGACAAATTGCGCCACAAAAACGACGATATTCCGTGAACCATTCGGCGAAACGTTCCACAAAGTAATAGCAATCCGATCGGGAACAATCTGCACGTTTTGGTAAATTTTTGTCTATGTAGTGTAAAAACTGTGGGAGGAGTTAGGGTGGCAAATTTTGCTATAATAATAATAATATATATGTGAGATAACATTAAGTGGTCTTGCTATGCAAGAACACTTAACTAGAAAAGTTACAATTTCTGGGGAAATTGTGTGAAGTGTTCTTGCCTCCACCTGTAGTCTACAACTGGAGTGGGCGGAGTAACTGTTATCATTTACATAGCACATTTAATTGCAACGTTGTTGCACAGTTACATTAAACCATACATTTATAAAAACATTAGCAGGTGTTCAAAAGGCCCTGTCTATGACATCACTTGCTGCTGCAGCTTGACACAGGTCAGAGTATTTTGGCGGTTGCCATATTCAAACGGTCGTATTTTAAAAACTATCAATCCTACAGCGAAGAGCTTTATATTGTGAGAATCACAAGACCCAGACCTACATTTTGATGCATAGTATGTCTCTGAAGTATTAAAAATGAAGGCACAGCCGCAGTTTAGAAATTTCACTTCAAATTTGAGCTTTGCAGAGTGAAGTTTCAATGAATGTCAATGGACGGCGTTGGTTGCAAACAAATGGTCATATTGTGAAAACTATCAGGACTACGGCTTAGCCGTTTACATGTTTAGTGGCACCAGGGATAGCTGAACGTTTTGATATAAGATTTGTGTAGGTGGGCTTGAAAATGAGGGAGTGGTGGCAGTTTAGAAATCATGTCCTGATTTTTCAGCTTTTGGCAGCTCCCACTCTAGCTTTGCCATTCATTCCTATGGGACAAATTGCGCCACAAAAACGACGATATTCCGTGAACCATTCGGCGAAACGTTCCACAAAGTAATAGCAATCCGATCGGGAACAATCTGCACGTTTTGGTAAATTTTTGTCTATGTAGTGTAAAAACTGTGGGAGGAGTTAGGGTGGCAAATTTTGCTATAATAATAATAATAACTAGAAAAGTTACAATTTCTGGGGAAATTGTGTGAAGTGTTCTTGCCTCCACCTGTAGTCTACAACTGGAGTGGGCGGAGTAACTGTTATCATTTACATAGCACATTTAATTGCAACGTTGTTGCAGTTACATTAAACCATACATTTATAAAAAACATTAGCAGGTGTTCAAAAGGCCCTGTCTATGACATCACTTGCTGCTGCAGCTTGACACAGGTCAGAGTATTTTGGCGGTTGCCATATTCAAACGGTCGTATTTTAAAAACTATCAATCCTACAGCGAAGAGCTTTATATTGTGAGAATCACAAGACCCAGACCTACATTTTGATGCATAGTATGTCTCTGAAGTATTAAAAATGAAGGCACAGCCGCAGTTTAGAAATTTCACTTCAAATTTGAGCTTTGCAGAGTGAAGTTTCAATGAATGTCAATGGACGGCGTTGGTTGCAAACAAATGGTCATATTGTGAAAACTATCAGGACTACGGCTTAGCCGTTTACATGTTTAGTGGCACCAGGGATAGCTGAACGTTTTGATATAAGATTTGTGTAGGTGGGCTTTAAAATGAGGGAGTGGTGGCAGTTTAGAAATCATGTCCTGATTTTTCAGCTTTTGGCAGCTCCCACTCTAGCTTTGCCATTCATTCCTATGGGACAAATTGCGCCACAAAAACGACGATATTCCGTGAACCATTCGGCGAAACGTTCCACAAAGTAATAGCAATCCGATCGGGAACAATCTGCACGTTTTGGTAAATTTTTGTCTATGTAGTGTAAAAACTGTGGGAGGAGTTAGGGTGGCAAATTTTGCTATAATAATAATAATATATATGTGAGATAACATTAAGTGGTCTTGCTATGCAAGAACACTTAATAATATATATGTGAGATAACATTAAGTGGTCTTGCTATGCAAGAACACTTAATAATATATATGTGAGATAACATTAAGTGGTCTTGCTATGCAAGAACACTTAATAATATATATGTGAGATAACATTAAGTGGTCTTGCTATGCAAGAACACTTAAATATTGTAATTTTCTAACAGGAAAGAGATTCAGTTATTTCTGCACTGACTTTATAAACTCCAGTCTCAGCTAAAGGTTATTTCCATAACTTTAGTGTTATATAAAAGGGCACAATTATGAAAGATTGAAATTATTCGATTAAGGTTAAGCATAAGGGTCTATGCAATAAAGAGAGAATTGCAGACAGGAATTTCAAACTTAAGGCCAAAGTAGCGGAGTTGGAAAAATTCTTCCATTCAGCTGCATTGGAGATTTTTTCCAACTCGGCTACATTGGCCTAAAGTCTGAAATTCCCATCTCTGTTTCCTGCAATTGTCTCTTTATTGAGTAGGCTCTTACTCTAAACTATTGTAAAATATATATTTAGAGCAATAGAAACAGACTGTGTGCATGGAAAAGAACCCGTGGGTACATCTTGCCTACTTCTACTGGAAATCCTTATACCTTATTTGGTCCTTGGCCTTATCTTATGTTCAGGAATGCATTATGCAATACAGAGTTTAATCAAATTGGAACATTTTAGATATGAAATTAGTTGTGCTCAGAATTATTGATCTCTTTTACTATGCTGAGAAACAGACATTCCATCCTATCTACTACATCGCTGTAAACAACCAATTACTCAGAAACACCTCTGTAATAGTACATTGTGTATAAGTTGGGCAACTGACCTCACTGACCTATATTTTATGAATAATGAGGTCATGTATATGCTTGCTTATGACTTAGGGCAGTGATTCTCAAACGGTCCAGGATTTAGGGATTACCCAGTTGTGTTTAAATAAGTAGAACACCTGGTATGGCTGCTTAATGGTTAGGGAACCATACCAGGTGTTCTACATATTCTTAGTTAAACACAACTGGGTAATCCCTAAATCCTGGACCGTTGGGGGGTCCTGAGGACAGGTTTGTGAATCACTGACTTAAGGGAAGTAGATTAAGCAATTTAAAACACAAGCAATTCATAAAGAAAACAACATGCAATACGTTATCATTTTAATGCAAGTCAACACCTGTAATTCTCAAAAAAAGATTTTTTTAAATAATTGACACTGTGTATAAAGTTTTATAGGCTAATTACAAAGTATTGTCCCTTATTATGACAGCATGAGTTGGTTACGAGATTAAATGGAAAGTTAGGCAATGTGATGTTTAAAGGCATACATTAAAACTGGACCCAAGGGACTGATAAAAATAAAATAAACTTATTGGAGGCTATTTGATTAGACTAAGAGCACAACCAAGACTTTTTGGTTTTATTATAATTTTTTTATACTTTAATCTTGTTTTTTTCACTTGAGCACACAATATAATATATATCTCTTTATACATATATGTATATTTATATATATATTTTTTTTATCTGAACCTACTGCACTAACAATG
Source organism: Pelodytes ibericus (assembly GCA_036172795.1). NCBI lineage: Eukaryota > Metazoa > Chordata > Amphibia > Anura > Pelodytidae > Pelodytes > Pelodytes ibericus. The sequence continues at coordinate 60,839,065 of CM069857.1, forward strand.
TGGCGTATCTTGCTTGTTTGTAGAACAGGTAATGTATAGATGACATGACTCATGCTATAAATAATCTGATTACGCAATATAAACAGTAGCACATTAAATTGTGTTATTATTTTATGTATGTTCTTGTAGCAGCCAAAGTTTAAACTCTATTAGGCAAATCTCTATAATGTTTAAATAGATTCAGGAGCTCTTGTTATCAATAAGTAACATTTCTGTATCCTGCTTTTTTCCCAAGCACACTCATGGGACTTGAACCCACACTCTCACAGGTCTATACACTACAATTCGAGAATAGATCAAAAGGGTTGACTTTGGAAGTCAACTTTCATTTTGAAACTAAGTCAAATTCAGCAACTGAGTATGACTTAGAAAAAGAAAGTAATGGGAGGTGAAATGATCAAAGCTTCTTGTGAGACTTGAAGGTCAACCTCCAAAGTCGACATCCTCGAGCTATTCTCAAATTTTAATGAATAGACCCATTAGACTTAAAATCCATACTTAAAGGGACTCTGTGAACCCAAACATTGCTTATACTGTGAATGAAGAGAATACAATTCGATATGAAATGATGTGTACATTGTGTTCGCATAATTGCATGAAATCCCATGAAATAAGAAAAATATTACATGCTTGTGGTGTGTCCTGTTTATGGCATCACCTGTGGCTTGATATGCAAATGATACATTTCCCACAGATAAGTAGTTAATTAGCATATGAAACTACAAGTGATGTCATAAACCGGAGACTCCACAGACATGTTTAAAATATAAATGTTTTCTTACTTTAGGGATTTGTGTGCAATTCTGTTAATATGGTATAGATCATTTTTCAACATTTTTTTATTCTCTATATTCACTGTATAATTAATGTTACGGTTGACTGCGCTCCGTTAAAAGATAATTTGTTTAACAGAAGCAATAGTTATCTGTACATTGAGTCTACAAGAGAGTAGTATCAGTGTCCAAAATAAACCTTTATTGGTAATCTCCCTTTCAGTGAATGTCGAAAGCTTGGGTATTTGCATTTTTGTGAACATAAAATTTTTTTAACCCATTCATGACAAAGGACATCCAGGGCACATCATAGGGAAACATCCTAGTGACAATGCACATACTGGCATGTCCTGCAATACTGATCTTTGACATAGCATGCATACTATCCCCGAGGATGTAGTGGCATACTACTACGAAACGCGTTGGAGTTGTACATTTATTTTGACTTATCCTGGCAGAGGTTGTCACAGGAATGTGTTTTTTGAGGGTCAGAGGACTGCTTTACACACTTGCTTTATATCCAGATATTTTTGATGTCAGTGGGCATATTGATGAATATCGTAGCTGATACTATATTCTGGAAACCTCTGTTTTTATGTAAGTAGGCACTTTTTATTAGTTTTAATAAACAAGATTATTCAAGAGCATTGTGTCTCTCTTTCTCTGTCCATTTTACCTGCCTTCACAAAAGGGGCTTTTTACCCCCACCTCAGTATTACACATGAAATTTTGTTCTAGTTTTACTCTTTTATACATAAATCTACATCATATTTATGAGTTTTGGTAGGTCTGCGCTATAAAAGAGAGTGAGCACACAATCAGGGATTTGAATAGTTTGTAAAAACTAGATTTGCTTATTAATAAATGTGTTTAACAAATGACAGTAAAATTGGATAAACCTCTGCTATCTATGTCCACTAATTGTACTGACTTAGCGTTAATAAATATAACAATCAACTACATTGTATATAGACTGGCTTCTCAAAGCACAGGCTGTACTTAAGTCACGAGTGTTTAATTAGGCAATAATGCTTTCACAAGCCCAATAGTAACGTGTTACAAGTAAAATATTAGTATTCCTGTAATATAACGCTCATGTTGGGGATAGACAAAAAAGATAAAAGTGAAAAAAAAAAGGTACTTATCTGATATTCAGTCAGTGGCTTGATACGTCCTCCTATATATTGTTTGGAGTGAAGATCGTTATAGAAGAGGAGAGCTCTACTCTATGATTTCAAATCTAGAGTACACTGGCTCACAATATCTTGTTTTTAGTGGATGAACACTCACTATTACTTTTTTCACTACTGCAGTTTTCTTGTATAAACTTTAAAATGATGAAATGTATTAAATGTTTTAATCTTTCCAAGTGGATTGGGAGAAAAAACTTTTTTTCTGTAACGATCTTCACTCCAAACAATATATAGGAGGACATATCAAGCCACAGACTGAATATCCGATAAGTACCTTTTTCACTTTTCTCTTTTGTGTCTGTCCCCATCAGGAGAGTTATATTACTGGAATACTAATATTTTACTTGAAACATGTTACTATTGTGCTTGTGAAAGCATTATTGCCTAATTAAACACTCCTGACTTAAGTACAGCCTGTGCTTTAACAAATTACAGAACATGTAATTAAATCCAGCTTTAGCAGACAGCATCAGAGCAAAAGTAGCATGCTATCAGTATTAATGGAAATAGCGACCTCTTGTGGATATATATTAATTTACAAATGAAAGATTAGAATTGCAAACAATTAGGCATACTGGATTATACACAGGGTCATATTGTGCCATATACTGAATTATGCACATAGTCAGACTGTGCCTTATACTGAATTATACACAGGGTCAGACTGTGCCTCATATACTGAATTATACACAGGGTCAGTCGGTGCCCAATATACTGAATTATACACAGGGTCAGACTGTGCCCCAGATAGGGGAAAATTTATTCATACTTACCGTAATTTTCCTTTCCTGGTCATAGGCCATGGCAGCACAACAATGGGTAGCTCCTCCCCATCCCTAATTAGACAGGAACCAATTAAAACAAGTGCATAAGTACCCCCCCTCTACCGCTCATACCCTCAGTCTTGTATTCCAGCAATATCCCAGGGCGGGATTCCTGTGCTGCCATGGCCTATGACCAGGAAAGGAAAATTACGGTAAGTATGAATAAATTTTCCCCTTTCCTGGCCATAGCCATGGCAGCACAACAATGGGTAATACCCAAGCAAAACCAAGGGAGGGAATAAAAAGAAGACTCAGAAATTTTAGTAAGGCACGTGTATTAGCAAAACCAAGGTGCAAACAAACAAAAAAAAAAAACAGGGTGAAAACCGTCCTGAACTGCTGCAAGAAAGTCAGAAATTCACTAGGCCCGAAAACCCTTTTGAATTTGGCTCCTAAATGGAAGCGATGACATCATCGGGAAAACAGACGCATTGCGCATGCGCAACCGCACTACTGCGCATGCGCGAAAACGGCATGACGCGAAACCCGGAAATAACCTGAAATGAAGCCACAGAGACTAACCAGGACACGGAAAGCCACCCAAGCGGCGAAAATGGACACAAACAAGGACAGGGGATACCCTAGATCACCAGGGAAGCCCTGTGTAAGAGAAAAGAAAAAATGAAATGGCCAAGAAAAACTGCCAAATGAGCAGGAAGAACAGGTAACCTAAAAATACAGCCGAAGAGGGTACCTTGCATCCACATAGTGTCTTGCCCATACCTGCTACCCCTAGGGTCACTGCAGTCAGAAGGGTAGAGGGTCCTTGTGCTTGCTATCCCTAGGGTCACTGCAAGACTTTTCCCCTGGTCAATAGGGGTTTCTCCAGGGGGACACCTTTGCGCAGGGCCGTGTACTGGAGCTTCCCAAGGAAGAGAGGCTTAACTCCCTTGAGGCCAAGAGTAAATACTCTGTAGGTAAGCCCAAAAAAAAAAAAAGATGGTTCCCAGTCTGAAAAGACTAGTCTGTCCTAGGGATAGGACAGGAACAAAAAGACTGAGGGTATGAGGGGTAGAGGGGGGTACTTATGCACTTGTTTTAATTGGTTCCTGTCTAATTAGGGATGGGGAGGAGCTACCCATTGTTGTGCTGCCATGGCTATGGCCAGGAAAATGAATTATATACAGGTTAAGACTGAGCCCCACATAATGACTTATATACGGTCGTTTAAACCTGTGCCACATGTACTGAATCATACACATTCTGGTGTTTTACTTGTTCACAAGCAGAGAATCAGAGAACATCATAGGAATTATTTATTTTCCAAGTGTGAGACTCAATGTTACAAATAGGCATTTGTACTTACAAAATATTTGCGTTACTATCTTATCCTGCCCGTGTGCCACTCAGCTGTCTTCTGCTGAGTCAGAAGCGTATCAGTAAATACTGGCATATCTTGGCGCTATTGCGGGTTCAGCTCCAGACGACCAAAATAAATCAAATTACATGACTATTGGGGTTTTCCCAGTGCATACAGTATACAAGTTAATCCTCTTTTCATACTTAGGTCATTTTAAAGTGATTATTTGGTATAATTTCAATGCAATATTGCTGTGTGTCTGGGAATAGGTTCCATGGAGCAGTCAAAGACACAGAGAAAATGGCTCCAATAGACTTGCTTGATGGATGAATGACACCTCCTGCCAAGAGCAATATCTGTGAAGTGCAATAAAACAAAGCATGCCTGGAGTAAAAACATCAGTGTTTGAACTATAGCAGGGCCATCCAACATGTGGCATGTCATTTTTTTTTGTAAAAAAAAATTATAATAAAATAAATTTGTGTAAGGGTATCTGTGTGTGTGTGTGGAAGGAAGTCTGTGTGTATGAGTGTGTCTGGATTTTTGTGCATGTCTGTGTATAAGGGTGTCAAGGTATGCACATTAATGTGAATTTTAAATAAGTATGAATATGATATATTATATATCATTTTCTTTTTGAAAAATGAATGCTGCACACACATACATTTCTGGTAAAGTGGCCCACTGAAGAAAAAACTTGGACATCCCTGCACTATAGCAAACTCATTGGCTGAACTCCATTGCTTCTCCAATTTATCCTATGTACTTGGGATATTTCCTCTTTTTCTTCCATAGGATCTACTCAATAAAGAGAGAATTGCAGGGAATCGAGATTGGGAATTTCAAACTTATGGCCAAAGTACCTGTGTCAGAAAAATGCTCCCATTCACTGGCCGTCTATATATGTGACTGGATATGTGTGAAGTGTGTGCATGGGACTGTCTGCATGTCTTGTTAGGTGTGTGATTCAGTCTGTGTATGTGACTGTCGGTCCATGTATGTGAGGTGTGTGTACATGACTGTCGTTTTGCATGATTAGATGTGCCATTGTCTGGCTCCTAAAAGTAAATTAAATTTGTCAAGCCCTGAGTTAGCCCAACCCCTAAAACCACTCACCTAATGATGTATGTATTCCAGTAAAAATTTGTAAACATTCCTACTGCAAGCATTTTCATAAAATACTTGACATGTTTATTGCACATGATATAATACTCTAAAATGGACATTTACCATGTAATGAGATATCAGTAGGAGAATGCCTGCGAAACTCAAATGTATACGAAAAATATACAATTCCATTAAATCATTGTAGTTAGTACGGTTTGAATCATGGGAACAAATTCTTGGGATATTGGAAATCCTGTAGATCTCTGTACCATAAAGCGTTCGCCGGACTCTATACTCTAATCTACTTTTTACACCTCCTCACTTGCTGCCACTAATCAGTCTCACAATGTATTGAAAACAGGGCAGCCTCCTCTAGTGTATAGAACTCTTTTGGCGAATAAAGAACTGGAAGACATGTTTATTGCTGATTAAAGAGAAGATAAGCCAGCTCTAGCCACTCGAGTGCTGCACGCGATTTCTTCCTTTTTACAGACCGAAAAAAATATATTTTATTTGCCGATTTATAACAAATGCAATAACGCTCTCAAAGACGCTAATCTTCATAGAGATTAGCGGTTCCCTAACCGGAAGTGTGTTAGTGACGTAGCCCCGCCCTCGAGTCACTGAGTGACTGTGCTATCTCAGGTGACCGGAGTAACGGATGTCTTGTAGATTGTGGAATGCCCCCACTGCCACATAAGTTCTATGCATTTCACGCCACGGTCTCGCGACTCCTGTGGCGGAGCTTTCCGAGAATCACCGAACGCGGACTAGCAGTCACGCACCGGGAATGTCACGGAGGGTGAGTGCGCGGTGACGTCACGGAGCCATGATTGACAGGCGTAGTCAGACCCTCCCATTTTATAAGGGATTTTGAGGTCACATGGTCTTGTTAAAGGGGCTGGCTTATTTCTGAAATGTGTAAGAGTAGTTAAAGGGGCAGTGCCACCGAGCTAGGGAAAGCACTTTTTATCCAGATAAAAACAAAATATAATATTGTGTGTGGGGTTGCCACCTCAGCTATTTTTTACCGGCCACATATGACTTTCGCATGCTGATTTGTGACCATAAGGAAATCAACTAATCAACGTGGTTCTGTGGGATCCACTTGATTTCCTTCTGGTCACATATGACTTCTACATCCATAAAAGTTATACGTGGCCAGTAAAAAATGGCATAGGTGGCAACCTTATATGTGTGGGTACATTAATCTGTTAACGACAGAATGAAGTTCCATGCCGTCATTGCATTTTTTTGCCATGAGGACAGAGTGATGGCATGGAAAGTCATCCGTTCAAACGAGCGGCGGAAGTGATCAATTATTGCTTCTGCAGCTCAGATGATGTTGCTGAAAAGCCTCAATAATGAGCAACTAGGGTTAGGGGTAGGGTGATTATTACGGTTAAAATGGTTAGAACAAGGAGCAAATCAAAAACAAAAAGAACAATACAGATTCTGATTGATGCAGTGTTTCTATACAGTATGTGTAATTTAAAATCTATGTCCAGAGAATTAATCACCACTGATTGTTTCATCTTCAGGGTAGTGAATTTGTCCTACGATGTATTTGAAGGAACATCACCTGAAACCCCCTTAGTGTTACTTCACGGGCTGTTTGGAAGCAAGTCAAACTTCCAATCTATTGCACGGGCCTTGGTGCGTAGGTCAGGCAGGAAGGTAAGGCTGCCCTGTGACTGGTGAATGATGCTATTTTGTGTGGTGTAAAAAGCCAGCAGAAGGATGTGAAACCCATATGTGGCTAGGGCTGCCACCTGGCCGGCATTTTACCAGCACGGACGGTTACCAAGCCTGGTAATCAAATACTGTAATTTGCAGAGCCCATATTTTTTGGTTCGCAGTGGGGAGGTATTCACATAGAGAAAGTGTCATATCTTAATATTTCCACTGAGCAACACAAATTGCATAGAAATGTTCTGAGGCTCAAACAGATGCCATCACAGTAGAGGCAACACAACAAGTATGGGTCAGCCAACTCTGGAGCCAACGTTTTAATATTTGTTATCTTGTCTCTACTATAATGCTGTCTATTTGAGCCTTCAAACCTTTCTTTGCCATTTGTGTTGCCCAGTGGAAGGTTTAAGACGTGACGCCTTGTCCAGCATGAGAGTCAGTGAAGTCACCAAGTCCAGTGTGTATATTTGCAGTTTGGGTCAAGTTCAGTGTGGATATTTGCAGTCTGAGTCAAGTGTATATATTTGCAGTCTGGGACAAGTCCTGTGTGTATGTGCATTCTAGGTGCTGAGGTAATTCCTAGGTGCAGGGGCAATTCCCGTGAGCCCAATCTGGGTGCAACCTCCGAACGTCTCTGAAGAGTCTACTCAATAAAGATAGTATTATGGGAAATCGAGATGAGAATTTTAAACTTTAGGCCAGTGTAGCAGATATAAAGATAATTTTATAGGTTATATATATATATACATATATATGTTTTTTTTTGTTTGTTTTTTTACTGTATCAATACTGTCACCTTCCTTATGTTTCATTACACAGGTGTTGACACTAGATGCCCGTAACCATGGCAACAGTCCTCATACTGATGACATCACTTACCTTACAATGAGTGCTGATGTGCAGCAATTGCTGCAGAAACTTCACATTCCTCAGTGTGTCCTTATTGGTCACAGTATGGGGGGAAAAACTGCAATGACCCTGGCACTGCAGGAAGTAAGTATCGCCAAAGGACCAAGTGATAATTTATATAAAAAATTCAAAGTGCATTATATCACAAAATATAGTTTAATTGCAAGGCTTATCTTTGACGATAACTTTGTTGATGAGTTATTGAATTATAGTCTTTTTTTTAAATTGATCTTTATCAAAAGCAAAACATTTTGCAGCTAGAATTTAAAATGATATGCATGCTATAAATTAGTGCTGCCAATCCTTCTGTAATTACCATTCTCCTATATACTGAGTTTAACATAGTATGTTTCCAAGTTCTTAACACAGTTATTTAGGTTTAAAAGACTGAAAAGCAGCAAATGTTATGGCAGACTTACCACTTTGTGTACTGTATTTTTTTCTTAACACACAGCCTCAGCTAGTAGAGCGTTTGGTATCTGTGGATATCAGTCCCTCTCCAACAACTCCCCAGTCTGGCTTCCCACAATACATCACAGCCATGCAGAATGTGCGGCTGGAAGGGAACATGGCAAGATCTTCAGCCAGAAGATTAGCCGAGGAGCAGCTTAGTGTTACTGTGAAGGTAGATAAAGTGCAATGTTCTGACTTCAAAACTTTCATGACCTTTTTTTCACTCATATGTATTCAGTTAACACTGTTACTTTATATTTTTACCGAACGTGGTAAAAATTCTTGTCATGGCCCCTACCACTAAAACCAATAGTTTTGTAGCACTTGGCATTAAGTACATCAATATACTCCGTGTTTACCTCTAGGAACAAGCAGTTCGTCAGTTCCTGCTCACTAATTTGGTTCAAGACAATGATTGTTTCAAATGGCGAGTGAACCTAGAGGCTATCTCTCGTCACCTTCGTGACCTTCTAGATTTCCCAGAATTCCAAACTCTATATCCTGGACCTGTCCTATTTTTAGGTGGAGCTAATTCTCCATATATAAGGTGAGTAAGGTAATAATTACATGACCTGTAGTTGATTATGTAGCTTCCAAGAGTGAATATGGCTATTATTGCATGTAAGAAGTGGTCCAGTGCATAGTGCCAAAAGGTTCTTGGTGATGAAGTGCTGCGGCGTGGCCCTAGTGGTCTATTGTGCGATGCAAATAATAGGTTATTGCGTTCTCGCTGACCGGTCCTGTATGTTCGCTGTGCAGCTTAAGAACATAATGTTACCTCCAGCACTCACCTGAGAGTAGCCCTGCTTTTTCCCATCCTTTGTTTGTGCTGTTCCCTGCCGTTACTTTGTTGCTGCCTCAGAAAATATGTATCTTACTGGATTTTGTTTTTATCTTCACAGCTCAGAGAATTATCCTGAAATAGAACGACTCTTCCCCTGTTCAAATGTGGAATATATTCAAGGGGCTGGGCACTGGGTACACGCTGAGCAGACACTGGAATTCCTGGATGCCATATGTAACTTTTTGCAGAGTCCTTAACACTGCTCAAATCTGCCATGTGCCAATATCTTGGGTTATACAAGAAGCTGCTTGGAGAACTATAGAGCAGCATTGGCTGTTCATCAACTGAGATTTAGAACAACTGTGTGATGTTTGTGTTCTGTCTAAGACCTAGTTTAGGGTCTATTAATTTATAAATCATATATTACACATATTAAGTTGCGTTACTTAAGAAACAAAACCTGACTTTATGGTAATTTGTGGTCAAATATCCCACATGCAGCAGATGAGCATATAATGTGATGCTGTAGTGCATTGTTTCCTCCAGTGTACATTAAAATGGCTGTTTAATAAGTATTAGTGATCAATATGTGTAGTATTAACATTAGTAAAATGTGCAGCTGGTTATTCGGTTTTAAACAAAGATATTATTATATTGGTGATAAAGAGGATTTTGTTACATAATTTATTACATAGGGAAATTGTATTAAAGTGGTTGGTTCTTTTAACCACAGTTTCTGTGTGCAGCAAAACAATATTCTGAAGTATTTACCTTGACAATCTTGAAAATAAATACCATATTCTCTGTTTATGAGTGCCAACCATGTGAGAGTTACATTGTTGGCAAAGTGGGCTTGGGAGGCCAACCAAGTAACTCTCATGTGGCTAGCATTTTATTCAATAAAAATTGATTGATTGCATCTGCAGTCTTAAAATTGACTCTGCGTTTAACGCCTTCGCGCCGGATGGTGCTTTGGCCCTCAACAACCAAACCACCAAACTTGCGTCTTTGTGTTCCTGGCCCTGACCACTCTGTGATCGGCAGCCAGGAACATGCAAGCAGGGACCCGATCATTGTCTCTATAGACCCATCCAATCCCTGCCGACATCCTGTGACGTCACGCATGACTTTGCTGTGGCGTGCCCAAACCCGGAAGTTCGGGCACGCAGGGATGCCGGCAATGTAGTGGACGCTCAGTTTGAGCGTTCGCTACATTTTCTATTTCAGACTGAGGCCTTCATCTGACACTGGGGATCCCGCTGCAAGGTCCTGCTTGAGCGGGATCCTTAGCACAGCTCACTGTGGGGAGCCGCGATGAGCTGTTTAGTGCTGGACGCTTTGCATTCTGCTAAGGAAAGTACCCAACTTCCAGGTTAGGACGCCATTAACAACATCTGCATCATTCCCACTCCATCGAGTCCCCTCAAGTAACACAGGGAGATGTAGACTCACAAGCTCTGCTGCTGGAATGTTTGGAGAGACAGGGAGACTTTGAATCAGTTGCTAAATCCTCCTCCGAAGCGCTGCTGTGCTCCCTTATCATTGTGCCTAGGGTCAGCCTTAGGTGTTCAAGCACCCTGTGCGCACCAACCCCGTGGTGCTTTCCGCCTCTGCCACTCACAGGCGGTGGTGAAGTATATTACTGGACAATAAAACTTTTTTTTTAAATGCATGCTTTGTTTTTATTTCCTTTCTCTGCTCCCTTTACTACATTTCTCCTTCCCTCCTCATAATTGTCCCACATTCTTTGCCATTGCACACACATAACATAACACCCACAAAACTTGCCAAGAACCATCTTGCAGCACCCAGTTGAAACAGACCCCAGATTTCACACCTAGGACATGCCCAGCAAACACTCAGATTGCATTCCTAGGGTATGACCCAGCCAGGACTCAGTTTGCACACCGAGGACATGCCTCAGCCAGAACCCAGATTGCACACCCAGGACATGCCCTAACCAGGACCCAGATTGCACACCCAGGAAATGGCCTAACCAGCACCCAGCTTGCACACTCAAGACATTCCCTAACCAGCACCTAGATTGTACACCCAGGACATACCCCACCCAGCAACCAGATTGCACACACACACAGGACATGCCAGCACCCAGATTGCATACAGGAATGCCCCAGATTACAGACCTAGGATATGCCCCTGCACCCAGATTGTAAACCCAGAACATGGCCAGATTGCACACACAAGACATGCCCCAGTACCCAGATTGCACAGCCAGAACTTAACCCAGCTAGCACTTGTTGGCAAGTGGTGGGCAGCTGAAAGTCGGTGCACAAACATCCTCTCAGACTACTTTTCCTACTCCCTGCGCTCGAGTCTGTCCTCCAATGCTCTGACTTCTCCAGATGCACAGGGAGCAGGAGAGACAGCCGGAGAGGATGTCTGTGCACCTGGGCCGCTGCCTGCCTTCCCTAAAGGAGATATGGTGGGGGGAGATCTCTTGACAGAGGAGGCACCAGTCGGCAGGTGCCTATCTGGGTGTTGCGCCCTGTACAATTTAAATTTTTTACACTACTGCAGCAGTTTTGTAAGTTATGTGATCAGATGCATTTGAGTGCAATATAGCATTGTTGCTACTGACTAAACAAGCTGTGCTTCCATCCTCTGAAAAGTAAAGCATTGTTACTTTAATTGACACTATATACTGTACAACAAGGCAAGGCAGCATGGCATCATGTAAAGTTATACATTTTACCCATAACATTTACACATATGCGTACATACGCGTAAAGGTTTTGTGTCCCTGAAAAAATAAGGCTTATCCGCCAACACTAGGAGTATCTATTTGTGCAATGTCACTTTACTTGAGACATAGTACTGTTAGTATAGTGTCACTTTACTTGAGACATAGTACTGTTAGTACAGTGTCACTTTACTTTAGACATAATACTGTTAGTACAGTGTCACTTTACTTTAGACTTAGTACTGTTAGTATCATAGGCGTGCGCACGGGGTGTGCCGGGTGTGCCTGGGCACACCCTAATCAAGCCTCACTCACCTCCGTGCTCAGGGCCGGACTGGCCTACCGGGATACCGGGAAATTTCCCGGTAGGCCGTCTGCCCTGGGGCTGCTTTGAGCTGTGACTCAAAGCAGCCCCAAAAATATGTTTTAATCCCTGTCTGTCCTGCCTCGAATGGCCCCAAGGGAGCAAAGATTTATTTTCCCCCCTCCTGCGGTCCTGTAGCCTGCGATCGGCCGAAAGACAAAAATATTTTTAAGTCTATGCCCTCCCTCGGCCGATCGCTGAATGTTCCTGTAGCCTTGCTGCCGGATATGAGCATATGAAGTCGTATCCGGCAGCATTACGTCTGGTACAGTGCGTGAAGTTCAGTCTCTTCCATCTGCACGCAGTGACTGGTGTTGAGGAGCAGATCACCACATGGACAGTGCTGGGCTCGAACAAGAGAGCTCTTCTACTTGTTATATCAGTAACAGGTAATCATTTAAATTGTGTAATATAAACTATAATATGGACCATAAATATCTTTAAAACACATATGTTATTTTAATTGACTTGGGGGGAGGCGAGGAGTAAAAAGGTATTAGTATAAGATTAGTTCTCAATGCAATATTATTGGAAAATGGAGTGCAAGAAATATTATTTATATATTATTTGAGGGTCATGAGGGCTTGGGATGAGGCAATGATTATATTTATGTGACATTTATATGTATGTGGCCCATATTAAAATATATCATTGTACCTCAGGTGGGGGACAGATGCAATGATATAATTTAATATTATATTTATGTGGGGTTTGAAAGTGGAGCTGAGAGGACTTGGGCTGAGTGAATTATATATTTTAATATTTAGATTTATGTATGAGGGAGGAACTGTAAAAAGAGGGGGCTGCAGTGGTGAGGGAATTGTATATTGTAGTAGATTTATTAGGAACAGTGGAGGGAAGGGGATTGGGATGAGGGCATTATTTACTGTAATATTATATTTATCAGGGTAGGCCAGGGCTCAACAAATCCCATAAATTTGACCTGGTGTCCAGTATTGTTAGCCCCGCAAGGTGCCCTCTCCGCTTGGATGTTATATACTGACTGTATGTGTGTGTGACTGTGTGTCAGGGGCGTCACTAGGGTTGGTGTCACCCGGTGCGGTAACTCATGGTGTCACCCCCCTGGATTTCCTCCAATACAATGCCAAACAGATTCCTTAGTAATGCCAGTTAGATGGCCTATTAACTATGCCAAACACAGGAGCCCCATAACTATGCCACACACAGGAGCCCCATAACTATGCCACACACAGGAGCCCCATAAATTATGCCACACCAGAGCCCCATAAATTATGCCACACCAAAGCCCCATAAATTATGCCACACCAAAGCCCCATAAATTATGCAACACCAGAGCCCCATAAATTATGCCACACCAGAGCCCCACTATTTATGCCTCACCTCTGCCCAATTAATTATGCCACACACACAGGTGCCCCATAATTATGCCACAAACACAAGTGCCCCATAATTATGCCACACAAAAAAGTCCCTTAATTACACCACACAAAAGAGTCCCTTAATTATGCCGCACATGGGGCCCAATAAATATGCCCCACACAAGCGCCCCATAATTATGCACACATGGGACCGCCATAATTTTGCAACACACAGGAGCCCCACGAGGTGACAATTGTACAATTATAGATACCAGGAATATTGTGCAGGTCAGATACCAGTAATATTGTGGGTGAGGCCCAGCCGCAGTGCCAGAGGAGAGGGTGCAGAGCGGAGCACAGGCACATCGTTTTTTCCCAGGAGGGGTTCTGGGGCGGCCGGCTGGCTGGTAAACTTTAAGTAAGTGTTTTTTTAAGTTAAAAAATGTGAAATGTTTGTTTACATTGCTAAATGCTTAATTAATAAAAAAAAAGTTTTAATACAGTTTTTAAATGTTTGTTTATATTGATAATTATATGAATGCGGGTCTGTATGTAAGTATGCAGAGTGCATTTGTGTATGTGTGTGTGTGTGTATAGATATATAGATAGATATATATCTATCTATATATCTATACACACACACGTGTGCGGCGTGTGTGTTTGTGCTTTAGGGTGCACACCCTAATGCAATAGGCTGCGCACGCCTATGGTTAGTATAGTGTCACTTTACTTGAGACATAGTACTGTTAGTACAGTGTCACTTTACTTTAGACATAATACTGTTAGTACAGTGTCACTTTACTTTAGACTTAGTACTGTTAGTACAGTATCACTTAACTTTAGACATAGTTCTGTTAGTATAGTGTCACTTTACTTTAGACATAGTACTGTTAGTACAGTGTCACTTTACTTTAGACATAGTACTGTTAGTATAGTGTCACTTTACTTTAGACATAGTACTGTTGGTACAGTTTCACTTTACTTTAGACATAGTACTGTTGGTATAGTGTCACTTTACTTTAGACATAGTACTGTTAGTACATTGTCACTTTTTCTTTAGACTTAGTACTGTTAGTACAGTTTAACTTTACTTTAGACATAGTACTGTTAGTATAGTGTCACTTTACTTTGCCTCTCTTCTACCACAAGGCCCCAAAGCATTGCATATGCTGTACTACCTGTATTTATCCTCACAGCTCAACAAATAGAAACATAGAATGTGTCGGCAGATAAGAACCATACTAGATGGAACCATCTAGTATGCCCAATTTCCGCTTAGCTTAAAAAAAAAAAAACGAATACTTTCATGACTCCTTCCTTTTTAAACTCCTTCGAGGCAGTTCTACTGCCACCAATGTCCCTTCCTGACTTTTCACTTATCTGATGTCTCCTGTTCCTCACTCCCTCTAGATTGTATTCTTGATTATCCTGGGCCTATTTCTTTTGGGATGTTTGGTTTATTTTGTTTATATTTTGGGTGATTATCGGTATTTCTCGGCTGTTTTTGCAATGCGTGAAACCTCCTTTAGGATATAATGGGGCGTTTGAGGCTACCACTTGGTTTTGGTGGCCTTCAGCTGTGTTTCGGCTCCATTATGTCAGAACATATCAGTGTGGTATCGCCTACCATTTCCTGAAGCCCGGCCTTATTTGGAGGTATTGCAGAGCTACTTCCACCAAAATACTCCAAATACATCCAGAGTCCAATTATCAGCACTACTCGAGTAGCCCTTTTAGTGACTAGCTTCAGTTGTCTTTTGAGACCTGCCCTTTTAAGTTGTCCCAAACTTGTCAAAGTTTCTTCTTGCTCTTTTTGCATAATCAGAAAGGATGTATAAGAAAAAGGGTATAGATCTGAAAATTACACACAGCTGATGATAAAATAATTATAACCTAACAGTGTGATTTTTGTAAAATATATATTTTGGTACCTTTGTATCAGCTGTCAGGATAGCAAAGGCTCAAGTGATATGTTATAGGCCATAAAATATTTCCCCTCTGACCCACTTCTGACAAAGTGAGTGTACAATTATCTATTTAAAATACATGTTATAACATTACCTCACAGTGGCCATAACATAGACATGATATTGCTCAAGGATGTTGGTCAAGTAAATATGGGTAGGTTCAGTCTTTATTTGCCTTAAATATGGGTAGGTGGAGTGCAAAAGAGCAAGGGTGAAAGATAAGCAAGTTTGAAGTTGTGAATGTGGGTCCCCCACGGGGATAGACACAGTGTCCGGACAACGAGAAAAGTATTTCTGGCAAGATCTGTGAAGGTTGCAATTTGTGCCATAATCCTGATGAAGCCACAGTCTGTGGTGAAACGCGTTGAGAATTAGTTCACTGAACTTACAGTAGCGTCTTTACTTTAAGAATCTTGCCGAAGAAGCCTGATGTTCCAGTCATACTATTTTATTCGTAACCCTTGTGTTTAGTATGGGGTGTGAATTGCTCTTGTTCTGTGATACTGGGCCATGTTTTTTTACTTAGATCATCTAAATAAACTGATATCTAGAGCCTTACCTTCTTGTGTTATTTGTGAGTGAAATACTTACCATATTATACTAAAGATTTCTGGACAATCTACATTATTGTTGTTCTTATTTTTTGTCTCCCTATGTGCAAACGTTCCATTTATCCTATATATTAATTCAACAATAATATTATTCCTGAAATGACCAGAAATTGTACAAATTATCCTAGATTCCACAATAACCAATAAACACTGATCCACCATTTAAAAGAATGTGCAATATACAGTGATCAACATTGCTAGAAGGATTACTGGTTACACTGGGTAGTGGCACTGTCATACTATCTCCCCACACAATGGGCCCTGCGCACATATATGATTCCTTTCCCTAGCTACATTGCTGTAAACTGTGCTGTGCTGCGCCAAATTGGCAACCCTCTCAAGTCATAATCTTTTTTTTTAGAATGCAAAAACTGTGGTCACAAGACATGGATCCTCAAGCCCCCTTTTACTTTGCCGGTATGCCCTCTCTTAGGGGAACCTTTCCTCCCCTTTATTCTTACTTAAAGGGACAGTCTAGTCTACAAGCTCACTTTGGTGCAAGTTGAAGACTACTGTTTGTGTAGTGCACAGACTTTTTCCAGTGTGATTTGATGCAGGCATTCTGCATAAACCCCATTTTTAATATTTTACTCTAACCCTCCCCCAGTGATTACTATGCATGTATGCTACAAATGCAGCACTGATTGAATGGCATTATTCTCATTGGTTACTGCAGAAAAAAAAAGGAAATCGACTTTTACTCAGCTAGTGTGGGCAGTCCTGGTCAGGGCCGCCACCAGGAATTTCGTGGCCCCTTACTGAACAAATTTTCTGGGCACCCCCACTCCCCAACAATATCTCCCACTCGCCCCACCTACCCTCACAAGCATGTTATCCAGGTCTAATGTAATATGGAGGGTGGTTGGGAGCAGTTGGTCAATATGCCAGTAATACTTTGCCACTCAATATGCCAGTAATATTTTGCCGCTCAATATGCCAGTAATATTTTGCTACTCAATATGCCAGTAATATTTTGTTACTCAATAGGTCAGTATTTTGCCACTCAGTATGGCAGTATTTATCTATTCAATATGCCAGTAATTAGCCCCTCAATATGCCATTATTTTGCCATTTAATATGCCAGTATTTTGCCCCTCAGATTGCCATTCTTTTGCTATTTACGATCCCAGTATTTTGCCCCTAAATATGCCATTATTTTGCCATTTATTATGCCAGTATTTTGTCACTCCATAAGTCAGCATTATGCTCGTTATTTGCACCCCCCTGCCCCCTTCCCCAGTACTGACCTCCTGGCCGCTCTGTCACCGGGTCATCTCCTGCACGGAGGAGGGAAACTCCAGTAGCGTTTTAAAAAAAAAACTTTATTGAAGCCACGCGGCTGGAGGGGAGCGCAGAACGCCTGCCTCACACCCACGGCCCGGTTAAACAGAGGGATTTTTTTTCTGGCGTGATCTGGGCTCGCCGGGACGCCAGTATGGCTCATCACCCACTGATGGCGGGCCTGGTCCTGGTTTCTTGCAAACTGCTGTAATTATACAATTTCATCTAGCTGTAAGTATTTACAATTTTAAGCAATGCAAAATTAACATTTTGGTAATCAGACTACACCTTTAAGCCTGTTTTGCTCTTCTAGTCTGCCCCCACCCTTCTCTTCTTGTTTTAGGCCACTGGTATAAGTGGATGTACAGATTCATGTATGATTCCCACTAATTTTGCCTTACACTAAATATGCATATGTGTATTATTGCATTGAATCGATCTGATGTTATTATGCACTATGTTCTGAAGTTTAAACAAGTAATATATATGAAAAATAAAAAAATATTTAACAAAAAGGTTCAAAGTTATCTAATACCATTTACCAGCTCTTTGTGTCACTGTAACTCATAGGACATGGCAATGCTCATGCCATTGTACAGAGCACTGGTGAGACCTGGAGTATTGTACGCAGTACTGGAGACTGTATATCCAGAAGGATATTGATACTTTGGAGAGAGTTCAGAGAAGGGCTACTAAACTGGTTCATGGGTTGAAGGATAAAACTTACCAGGAAAGGTTAAGGCATCTTAACATGTATAGCTTGGAGGAAAGACGTAACAGGGGGGATATGATAGAAACCTTTAAATACATTAAATGAATCAACACAGTAAAGGAAGAGAGTATATTTAAAGGAAGAAAAACTACCACAACTAGAGGACATAGTCTTAAATTAGATGGGCAATGATTTAAAAGTAATATCAGGAAGTGTTACTTTACTGAGAGGGTAGTGGATGTATGGAATAGCCTTCCAGTGGAAGTGGTAGAGGTAAACACAGTGAAGGATTTAAAGCATGCATGGGATAGACACAAGGCTATCCTAGCAATAAGACTGGGAACGGGGGACTAATAAGTATTTATAAAATTGGGCAGACTAGATGGACTGAATGGTTCCTATCTGCAGACACATGTTTCCATGTAACAAAGTTATTGGATTAAGAGGAGGAACATAATGTGAATAGGTGGGCGTGTGTATGCAATGCCCAATCAATGGAAGGGAAGATTACTTTCATTTTTGATTTTTAAAAACGAATTCCCTACTTCCTGTATTTGGTTTCATTGTAGAGTGGTATATGGAGTTTGAGGTTATAACTGTGCTCTAAAAGTTTTCTACTGTCTTCTAGAGCTTCACAGCCATGGCTGGTAAGTGTTAAAGGGACATGGTAAATTGCTTATCTACACATACGATCAGACATTGAACAGCTGTAGTGTCCCATCCACACGGAAGACAAAAAAAACTGCAAAGAAAAAAATACGTTTAATTTAACAATGGGTTATTATTTGTTTCCGGGCAGTGTTTACCTAACTTATGTTTATACCTATTCCAAGACCGGTGACATTAGATCACTTTAAATACATGATCATAGAAATAACGCTTGCATCTAATATTAGAATGTGTTTATTTAGAAAGTCAAGATACCAAACATGTTGCTGGCAGGTCCATCCTATTGTGACAGAACTAAAAAAAACATGTTTCTCAGTTGTACAGCTCTGTGATAAATATCTTTATACATAAACGAATATTTGAGTAATTTAACATGATATATTCTGAATGGCTTTATACAGTCCTGTAATGTTGCACATACAGCAGCATGCCTCCATCCATACTTTAGTTATAATTCACCATATACCTTCTGGTTATCTCTGCGCTATACATTAGTTATAAATCACCATTATACCTGCTGGTTATCTCTGCGCTATACATTAGTTATAAATCACCAGTATACCTGCTGGTTATCTCTGGGCTATACATTAGTTATAAATCACCATTATACCTGCTGGTTATCTCTGGGCTATACAGTAGTTATAAATCACCATTATACCTGCTGGTTATCTCTGCGCTATACATTAGTTATAAATCACCATTATACCTGCTGGTTATCTCTGGGCTATACATTAGTTATAAATCACCATTATACCTGCTGGTTATCTCTGCGCTATACATTAGTTATAAATCACCATTATACCTGCTGGTTATCTCTGGGCTATACAGTAGTTATAAATCACCATTATACCTGCTGGTTATCTCTGCGCTATACATTAGTTATAAATCACCAGTATACCTGCTGGTTATCTCTGCGCTATACATTAGTTATAAATCACCATTATACCTGCTGGTTATCTCTGCGCTATACATTAGTTATAAATCACCATTATACCTGCTGGTTATCTCTGTGCTATACATTAGTTATAAATCACCATTATACCTGCTGGTTATCTCTGCGCTATACATTAGTTATAAATCACCATTATACCTGCTGGTTATCTCTGCGCTATACATTAGTTATAAATCACCATTATACCTGCTGGTTATCTCTGCGCTATACAGTAGTTATAAATCACCATTATACCTGCTGGTTATCTCTGCGCTATACAGTAGTTATAAATCACCAGTACACCTGCTGGTTATCTCTGCGCTATACAGTAGTTATAAATCACCATTATACCTGCTGGTTATCTCTGCGCTATACATTAGTTATAAATCACCAGTACACCTGCTGGTTATCTCTGCGCTATACAGTAGTTATAAATCACCATTATACCTGCTGGTTATCTCTGCGCTATACATTAGTTATAAATCACCATTATACCTGCTGGTTATCTCTGGGCTATACAGTAGTTATAAATCACCAGTATACCTGCTGGTTATCTCTGCGCTATACATTAGTTATAAATCACCAGTACACCTGCTGGTTATCTCTGCGCTATACAGTAGTTATAAATCACCAGTACACCTGCTGGTTATCTCTGCGCTATACATTAGTTATAAATCACCAGTATACCTGCTGGTTATCTCTGCGCTATACATTAGTTATAAATCACCATTATACCTGCTGGTTATCTCTGCGCTATACATTAGTTATAAATCACCAGTATACCTGCTGGTTATCTCTGCGCTATACATTAGTTATAAATCACCAGTACAGTACACCTGCTGGTTATCTCTGCGCTATACATTAGTTATAAATCACCAGTATACCTGCTGGTTATCTCTGCGCTATACATTAGTTATAAATCACCAGTACACCTGCTGGTTATCTCTGCGCTATACAGTAGTTATAAATCACCAGTATACCTGCTGGTTATCTCTGCGCTATACAGTAGTTATAAATCACCAGTACACCTGCTGGTTATCTCTGCGCTATACAGTAGTTATAAATCACCATTATACCTGCTGGTTATCTCTGCGCTATACAGTAGTTATAAATCACCAGTACACCTGCTGGTTATCTCTGCGCTATACAGTAGTTATAAATCACCATATACCTTCTGGTTATCTCTGCGCTATACATTAGTTATAAATCACCATTATACCTGCTGGTTATCTCTGCGCTATACATTAGTTATAAATCACCAGTATACCTGCTGGTTATCTCTGCGCTATACATTAGTTATAAATCACCAGTACAGTACACCTGCTGGTTATCTCTGCGCTATACATTAGTTATAAATCACCAGTATACCTGCTGGTTATCTCTGCGCTATACATTAGTTATAAATCACCAGTACAGTACACCTGCTGGTTATCTCTGCGCTATACATTAGTTATAAATCACCAGTATACCTGCTGGTTATCTCTGCGCTATACATTAGTTATAAATCACCATTATACCTGCTGGTTATCTCTGCGCTATACAGTAGTTATAAATCACCAGTATACCTGCTGGTTATCTCTGCGCTATACATTAGTTATAAATCACCAGTATACCTGCTGGTTATCTCTGCACTATACATTAGTTATAAATCACCATTATACCTGCTGGTTATCTCTGGGCTATACAGTAGTTATAAATCACCAGTATACCTGCTGGTTATCTCTGCGCTATACAGTAGTTATAAATCACCATTATACCTGCTGGTTATCTCTGCGCTATACAGTAGTTATAAATCACCAGTATACCTGCTGGTTATCTCTGCGCTATACAGTAGTTATAAATCACCATTATACCTGCTGGTTATCTCTGCGCTATACATTAGTTATAAATCACCAGTACACCTGCTGGTTATCTCTGCGCTATACATTAGTTATAAATCACCATTATACCTGCTGGTTATCTCTGCGCTATACAGTAGTTATAAATCACCAGTATACCTGCTGGTTATCTCTGCGCTATACATTAGTTATAAATCACCAGTATACCTGCTGGTTATCTCTGCGCTATACAGTAGTTATAAATCACCATTATACCTGCTGGTTATCTCTGCGCTATACATTAGTTATAAATCACCAGTACACCTGCTGGTTATCTCTGCGCTATACATTAGTTATAAATCACCATTATACCTGCTGGTTATCTCTGCGCTATACATTAGTTATAAATCACCATTATACCTGCTGGTTATCTCTGCGCTATACAGTAGTTATAAATCACCAGTATACCTGCTGGTTATCTCTGCGCTATACATTAGTTATAAATCACCAGTACACCTGCTGGTTATCTCTGCGCTATACATTAGTTATAAATCACCATTATACCTGCTGGTTATCTCTGCGCTATACAGTAGTTATAAATCACCAGTATACCTGCTGGTTATCTCTGCGCTATACATTAGTTATAAATCACCAGTATACCTGCTGGTTATCTCTGCGCTATACATTAGTTATAAATCACCAGTATACCTGCTGGTTATCTCTGCGCTATACATTAGTTATAAATCACCAGTACACCTGCTGGTTATCTCTGCGCTATACATTAGTTATAAATCACCATTATACCTGCTGGTTATCTCTGCGCTATACATTAGTTATAAATCACCATTATACCTGCTGGTTATCTCTGCGCTATACATTAGTTATAAATCACCATTATACCTGCTGGTTATCTCTGCGCTATACATTAGTTATAAATCACCAGTATACCTGCTGGTTATCTCTGCGCTATACATTAGTTATAAATCACCAGTACAGTACACCTGCTGGTTATCTCTGCGCTATACAGTAGTTATAAATCACCAGTATACCTGCTGGTTATCTCTGCGCTATACATTAGTTATAAATCACCAGTACACCTGCTGGTTATCTCTGCGCTATACAGTAGTTATAAATCACCATTATACCTGCTGGTTATCTCTGCGCTATACATTAGTTATAAATCACCAGTACACCTGCTGGTTATCTCTGCGCTATACAGTAGTTATAAATCACCAGTATACCTGCTGGTTATCTCTGCTCTATACATTAGTTATAAATCACCAGTATACCTGCTGGTTATCTCTGCGCTATACATTAGTTATAAATCACCATTATACCTGCTGGTTATCTCTGCGCTATACATTAGTTATAAATCACCATTATACCTGCTGGTTATCTCTGCGCTATACAGTAGTTATAAATCACCAGTATACCTGCTGGTTATCTCTGCTCTATACATTAGTTATGAATCACCATTATACCTGCTGGTTATCTCTGCGCTATACATTAGTTATAAATCACCAGTATACCTGCTGGTTATCTCTGCGCTATACAGTAGTTATAAATCACCAGTATACCTGCTGGTTATCTCTGCGCTATACATTAGTTATAAATCACCATTATACCTGCTGGTTATCTCTGCGCTATACAGTAGTTATAAATCACCAGTATACCTGCTGGTTATCTCTGCGCTATACATTAGTTATAAATCACCAGTATACCTGCTGGTTATCTCTGCGCTATACATTAGTTATAAATCACCAGTATACCTGCTGGTTATCTCTGCTCTATACATTAGTTATAAATCACCATTATATCTGCTGGTTATCTCTGCGCTATACATTAGTTATAAATCACCAGTATACCTGCTGGTTATCTCTGCGCTATACATTAGTTATAAATCACCATTATACCTGCTGGTTATCTCTGCGCTATACATTAGTTATGAATCACCATTATATCTGCTGGTTATCTCTGCGCTATACATTAGTTATAAATTACCAGTATACCTGCTGGTTATCTCTGCGCTATACATTAGTTATAAATCACCATTATACCTGCTGGTTATCTCTGCTCTATACATTAGTTATAAATCACCATTATATCTGCTGGTTATCTCTGCGCTATACATTAGTTATAAATCACCAGTATACCTGCTGGTTATCTCTGCGCTATACATTAGTTATAAATCACCATTATACCTGCTGGTTATCTCTGCGCTATACATTAGTTATGAATCACCATTATATCTGCTGGTTATCTCTGCGCTATACATTAGTTATAAATCACCAGTATACCTGCTGGTTATCTCTGCGCAATACATTAGTTATATCTAATGTGAAACACAGCAGTTCCTGTCAGCACGCGCACAACCAATCAGAGCGGGGGCTCGCTCCGCTCAGACAGCTGAATGCCAGCGAGAGACCCTTGTTTTTGCAGGGGATCAGCAGGGGGGACCTAGTTAAGGTCCCCCCTGTTGATCTCATACTATAATGAGGGTCTCACTCTGCGCTAGCAGAGAGAGACAGTCGCCGACCAGACGGCTGCCTGCTTGCTATGGAAACATGGCAGCTGTCGTCAGAGGATAAACTGGTGTGTACTATCAAAAGTACACCCCAGTTCATCCTCATACTAGGGACAAATACCTTTTCACTTGTGCTTCTATATTAGAAGCACAAGTGGAAAAAAAAAAGTTTAGTGTCCCTTTATGATGAATAACTTCTGAATGGTGCACAGTTTTTGCAGTTAGTGAATTGTGCATAATTTGTGCACTATTCTAACTACAGTCTTAAAGAGGCAGAAGTGGCCAGTAGAAAAAGTAGAATTCTAATAAATATATATGCATACATGTATATATTTAAATACATTATAAATATATCCTAGCTATTTTAATATTTAAATACCAGGCCAGGGTTTTGTTTTTTTACAAACTGAGAAATTGACAATACTATAAATATTTGAAGAAATACACAGATGTATTAAAGAGACAGTAACACCAACAGTGTCCAAAATAAATATTTTTAGATAAGTACTGCATCATGTACACTGGTGCGCCGCAGAATAATGGGAGGTGTACCGTGAAGCTGCATGCCTCCGTATGAATAATTATTTTCTTTTTTTCCGCAGCCGCATCCAGCTGCCCCAAGAGGAGAGCCCGATTTTGCTGGATGCGGCTGCCGGAAAAAAAAATAAAGTACAGTACGTCATATCCGGTGGCTGTGTATCCCTCCTCCTTGCAGGAAGGAAGACTGCATGGAGGAGATGACCGGGGACAGGGAGCAACATGGAGGTGAGTACTGGGAAAGGGGGGAGGAAAGTGGCATTTTTTTGGGCAAATTGGCATTGTCTTATTAATGGCAAAATAACACTGGCATATTATAGGGCAAATTGGCTGGGGCAAATTAAATGGCAAATTAATACTGACATATTATTGGGCAAATTGGCTGGGGCATATTAAATGGCAACATAACACTGGCATAATTGGAAAATTGACTGGGGCATATATAATGGCAAAATAATACTGGCATATTAATGGGCAAATTGGCTGTGGCTTAATATTTTGGATTTCTCACCTTCTGGTGACCCATTTGTGTGATTTGATTATTATTATAACTACAATTTTGGGTCAGAGTAATTGCAAGTGTGGTTTTATTATTATTTTCACGTTTTTATCACTAAATTGAGTGTTATTTATTATTATTCTAGCTACATGTTTGGATCATAATAAAGTTTTTTGCATTTAATTAGAGTATTCTGCAGTGTCCATGAACTGTGTTCTTTTTTTTGTTTTGTTTATATTTTCTTATATCACACAGTTTGAAGCTGCCTGTTTTCTCCCTTTAGCAGCCGGGGCTTAGTGGACCCCTGTTTTGATATTTTGTTTGTATATTATTTTGTATACTTTTGTAACACTGTCGTTTTGCATTTCACATATATAAAACACATATATAATACATACATACAGCTGAATTGGAAACTTTTTCCAACTCAGCTTCTGTGGCCTTTGTGAATTCAGTTCCCTGGAATTCTCTCTTTATTGAGTAGAAAATAAGCTGGGCGAATTGACCTTTAATAACATTAATTTGTTATATGGGCTGTTTTTAGTTACAGGCACCTGTTTTCACTCCAATACCTCTCATAGTCAGCTACTGAAAGTTCCATTTTTAATTCATGTCACTGTTTTGCAGATGAACTCCGCCTACTGAGAACCAAGCTAGTGGATGGATTTAACCAAGTAGTGATAGGAGACCTGCTTGATGACCTGCTCCAGGAAGGAGTAATGAATCAGTCAGAGGTGGAATATATCAATGAAAAATCCAGTGTTTCCAAAGAAAAGTGCCGGATTATGATTGATATGGTTATAAAAAAGGGAGACCACTCCTGCAATTTGTTACTCCAGAAAGTACTAGAGAGGGACCCTTGCCTCAGCCAAAAGCTGAATTTAACAGGTAAATGTAACAGAAAGCATGTTAAATATGGTAGTGATCATGTTAGCAATGAGGGAGAGTGGACTGACGTAACTAGACTCCAATGGAGCTACAGGTCTTTCTGGCCTGCTCTCTAGGGTCAATCACATCGCACGCAGGACTAATTAGACCAGTGCATGGCGTATAAAGCCACACAGGAGCACTGCAGGCCATGTTTTTGCAAAATAATTGATATGGAACGATATTGAATAGATGCACAATTTTATATTCATTCGTCAGGTGCAGAAATACCTAGCTATGGCTCTGGAGCTGGTGCTGTTAACACCCAGCCATTTATGTATTAGAATCTCTTCCTTTTAAAAGTGGCTGTGAGTAGGCTTCCCACGTCAGCCATTTTGAAAAAGGCTACTAATGGCTTAATTCCACATTAGTATGGTTCATTTTGTTAACATCAAGGTTGGATATCCCTGTTGCTATATTTGCAGGGATTCCTGTGGTAGTGATTGAATAATTAAAATGGCCGAACAGACACCAATAGGGAGTTTTTTTATATGTTCCAATCATATTACATATTTTTATCTTCTGTATAGGAGCAAAGCTATTCATCAGTATGACAATTATTGATCATGGTTGGATTTAATAATAACCAAATATTTAAATATTTCAGGGCCTGTGCAAACAAAGACCCTTGAACCATCCCCAATTTCAGGTAATAGAAGAGAATATTTTGGGTGTGGGGTGACTTATCGCACAAAAATCTTTATACATGATATCTAAGAGGAAAGCTTAGGGACAAGAAATTAGCTATCTAAATAGTATCTCCCAACCTAGTGCAGACCAGTTCTATTAAGTAACAGATAACAGACATAGTGCTATAGTGCAACCACAACCTCCAATTGTTAGTAAATACAAATCGAAATTATGATAAAGGGTTTTGGAAGGACAAAACATATATAGACAGTGCCTCAAATGAGAACACAATACATTATTAATAATAACGTTTATTCATAATTGATTGACTGGGGATAACAAAAGCAATTAGAAACATTTGTGAAACTCACAAAATATGTAATGTAATATACATAAAATATATACAAAATATGCAGAAAATACAGAAAGGTTCCAAATAATTTTAGGCCTATTTATTCTAAGGGAAGTCACAACCCTCTCTTTGATGCTGTTGTCCTGGTCAGGACATGTAAAGATGCCACAACTGCAACACACCTAATAGTTAGTGCAATTTATATACCACAGTCTCTCGTTTTCCCAGTTATATTACACATGTCTGTTTTTAGTAAGGACACAAAGCTTTCCATCAATATTGTATTTATTGATCATGGCTGTATATCAAACTAAACAAAATCTATTTAAATATTTCAGGTCCTGTGCAGACAAAGACCACTGAACCATCGCCGATTTCAGGTAATAGAAGACAATGTTTTGGATGACCTGGTAAGGTGATCCCTGTTAGGAAATATTTGCTTTTCAAATACTTCGAGTTTATATGGCATTCCAGCAGCTTTGGAATATGGTTGACTTAGGGGTCTATTCACCAAAATACGATATTGGAGATCGAGATTAGCACTAATCTCCACCTTGAACAGGCTCGCACCCCTAGGATACTTAATCTCAACTGTCCAAAATGGTATTCACTAACTATTTTTAAATGATCGAGATGAGGTAAGGCCTGGCGAAATGAATAGGAGCGAAATGAAACTTGCTTCCATTTATTTTGATGGTCCAAATGGACTTAGCTTTAAAATGCTTCCCCCATATTAAAATATGAATAAAAAAATCCTCCCTACATAACCGGGCACCAGGGGCTCACAATTGGCCCCCAGAATCGCTAACACAGATGTGCGGCCAAGAGAAGTGGCTAGTATTGCTTTTCACTGAAAAGAGTTCAAGATGGGAGAACGAGATGGCAAAACTATGCCACGCACTGGGCCAGAAAAACAAAGTTTACCATTATTTCCTTTTACATTGTGGCAGGCCAGAAATTTTGCCGGCTACGCTGGATGGAGGATAGTCCACAACAGTACGAATGCCAAAGGTTTACTATCACTCCCTCGTACTGTTATGGACTATACTTCCTATGATGCTCAGCCAGTTTTTGCAAAAGTTGAGAAATGTAATCCACTACTACTAGATGTCAGAGCTTAATGCCATCACTGCCTTTTTGTGTCTGGGGGCAAAAGGGATCCTGAAATATTTCGGCCCTGGTCCCCTGTTATCTTGATTGGCTACTCATACAACGACTTCACTTAATAATTACATTGTCTCTTTATCTGCAGAAACTGGTAAAATGATTCACACAATGAATTTCAAAGAAGACTATCAAATAATTCTAAAGACAGAAGGCTCTAGGGTGAGAATCTTTATATTCTGACAGTATTATTGAAAGCTATTTCAAATGTGGTGGAAATACTCTGTTGGTTTCTTTTTATTTTAAGGCATACCATGGAAAAACAAATTACCTACAATGCTCTTCTGTAGATAAAAACAGGCAGTGTCTGTCAACTTCCCTAACTCCCAGAAAGGGAGTGTATTGGGCATAACAACACTTTTGGAGCAACACCTTAAAATTCACAAGGAACAGATACATGTTTACTTTACTGAGAGGGTAGTGGATGCATAGAATAGTATTCCAGTGGGAGTGGTGGAGGTTAACACAGAGAAGAAGTTTAAAAATATGGGGGATAGGCGTAAGGCTATCCTAGATATAAGATAAGGCCAGGCAGTAATAAAAGTATTTAGAAAATACAGATTAGATTGGTCAAATGGTTCTTATCTGCTGACACATTGAGGCCTATTATTCCATAGACTGCAATAGAAAAATCGGAGTTAAAAAAATAAGCTCTAATTTGTGCCCCAAAGCAAAAGGTGTACAGGGGAGATAACAACAATGTTGGAGTCCCCAAAACCTCAAGAGCAGGGGTGTAACAATGTTAAGTCTGTGGAGGTAATAGCAGTATTTTTTTAAAAAAAGGTGACAACTTTATGTGCTTTTCCCTGTTCACAGATCTCCTAGAGATATTGAGTACTGCACAGCACTAATTCCTGAGAATATGTATGATAGGAGTTGGCATACTTTGGTTTCTGTAAGACTGAGCAAATATATGTTTTCTTAGATGTATCCTGTACTACCCCATGAAGGACGCAAACGCCTTGCTCTAATTATCTGCAATATTCAATTCAATACTCTTCCGGAACGCAGAGGGGCAGAGTACGATGTGAAGGGGATGTGTAAACTTCTAGAAAACCTTGGGTACCAAGTACTGTTGCTTACCAATATCACTTCAAAGGTAATGGAAGGGAATGTAGTATCATTTCTAAACAGGATACAGGGTTTGTAGTGTCACACCTTCTGGGGTGGTGCATATGGAGTCACCATCTGGGTCTTAAACCCTTAACGTCATGTGATGTATAAATGTAAAAAAGGGGCGTCACCAATTCTGCTATTTAAAGGGACACTCCCACCAAAAAATTAAAATGGTTTAATTTTTTTCTTTTGCATTGTTGATTTTGTTTTTGTTATGTGAGTTTATTTTATGAAATATTTTACTAAACAAGTGTGACCGTGCATTGTCATTTTGTGAAAATAGTGTTGTTGGTTGCCACCCCGCTGAGACTTTACAGCACCAGTATCTCACTTTTGGGCTGGTGACACAGAATGCAGTCTATTCCGAATAAGTCAGAATTATAATCATAGATTTGCATTGAATGGGAGGGTAATGTTACTATTACATCACAAGGGGTGGAGTTATGATCCTGTTTGATCAGGTCTATCTCGTCTCTTTGCTCTTTGTGTTGGAAGGCAGGTAAAAAAGTTGTACACAGCCACCTAGTCCTGCCCACTAGTGATACACAGGAGCAGGGGTGTGTCTTATGACATTATCATGCAGGCTTTGGCCACAGTTGTAAAGTGAGACTTGCTGGAAAATTTTGGAGAATTTTCATCATGGGAAAAATTCTCAAAATGGATGCTGGAGATAAACACCTAATTTTACTTGTATATGCAATTAATTCAAACATAGAAGAAAAATAACCAGTGGCATAAGTCTTATATATGTGTTTGTTTTAAATGCACAGGTAATCTAGTTACAGCTTATGTTAGTGGTAGTGTCCCTCAATTTATTAAAGGATAAATATGGCTTTGTAAGAGTACACTAAATTATAGAAATTTCAAATAAACACTTACATAACAGAAAATTCACAAGAAAACTCTTGTCCTTGAAGGGCTAACGTGACATGGGTAAGGCTCTGCTCAGAGGCAACTATTAAATTGCACTACAGTCTCCAGGCAAAGAAAAAACAAATCACATGCTCGTTTGTTTGAAAAACATGTCTTGAAATAAGCAACAAGCACTCTGGAGACTTTCTCCAGATCACATCAATAACACAGCAAACAAATAAATAAAAATGTGTATATATATATATATATATATATATATATATATATATGTGTGTGTGTGTGTGTGTATAAACTGCAATACAAGATATAGAAATATGGGAAATACAGTAGTATTATATGGAGTCTCCTATTTATGACATCATCTGTGTCTTGATATGCGAATTACACATTTCCCATTGACAACCAGTTCATTTGAAAATCATGCACAGATTTCATAAGCAGGAGACTCCACATACACATTTAAAACACATTTTTCTACCAATCAAAACATTTCATTGCCGTTTGCTAAAACAATGTATAGATCATTTTCAATCATTTTGTATTCTCTACATGCACAGTAAAAAAAAACGTTTAGGTGATACAGTCACTTTAAACGTGCAAGAACTACAAATACAATGGATCTTGCAAAATCCCACAAAAATAAATAAATCAGTATACTGGGAGGACAAGGCCAAAGTCGGGTCAGGGTAACATTTAGCCACACCCACTAGTTTATGGTACTATGGGAAACATGTAGAATTGAAGTTAGACCGTATGCTTATCATCATCCAATGTTATCTCTTGTTTTCCTGTCAGACGATGCTGGAGAAAATGAGGACATTTGCTGCTCGAGAGGAACATGCGGATTCAGACAGCACCTTCATAGTTCTTATGTCTCATGGAAAGAGAGATGGGATCTGTGGGATTAACAGTGAAATAATCACGGATCAAAATGGAGAGAATGAGATGACAGACTTCCTGAAAATTGATGATGTTTTCAACACATTCAATAATGTAAATTGTGCCAAACTACGAGACAAGCCCAAAATCATTATTATCCAGGCCTGCCGAGGAGGTATAGTGTAACATAGATGGATGTTTTGAACTGATGAAAGGCATTGTCTATTGCCCATACACCTGGTGACATAAGAATAGCGCTCCACTGGAAGGGCAGTTGAGGTATTAATGATGGGGCATAATGACCTGGTCTTTATTTCCTACGCAGAAGAGCATGGTAGAGTGTGGACCACTGACTCCGCTACGAAATCAGCCAATCACCACCTAGAATCTGATGCAATGGTGCAAAAAGAAAGTGACTTTATCTGCTTCTACTCTACAACCCCAGGTAGGTTGTGCTAATAATACACAATTACCCTGAAAATGATACATTTTGTAACATAAATGGGTAAATATTTTGGTACCTGCTCTTGCAAAAAAAAACATGACAATTACCCCAAGTCTTCTAATGGTGAATGTGACCCAGATAGCAGCATTAGCATCTGTACATGTGCAATAGAAAAGTTAACTAATTATTGTAAAAAAGTGGAACTGTCGCACAAAACCTTGTTCTAGGACTTTCTCTACAAAACCCCACAGTGTGATGGGGAAGGGAAAAACTGTATTGTGTTCATACCAGCTCTGTGTTCTCTTTCAACAGATACTGTTTCTTACAGAGACCCCAGAAAGGGTTCATTGTTTATCTTACAACTGATTGAATGCATGAACAATAGTGCTCACTGTTCTTCATTAGAGGACATTTTCCGTGAGGTAAGTCTCTTTTATTTGGTGCAGAATCTACCATATTTCTGTTTAATGGCATGTAAGGGAGATCTGAAGGGTTGGAGGAGCAAACACAAAAATATAATTATGTGTAAGATTCAAAACTTAAGCCAATGAAACCAAATAGCAGAAGAGACAGAACCAGAATAGGAGTGAGTCAGCCACACCAGTAAAAATCCCCAACTGTCTGAAAAGTGTACCACGAGAAACACTTAAATCATATAGACGCAGAAGAGATGAAATGTGCTCGTATCACAGCAGTGAGAAACAGACACACTTCAAGGGAAACAATTTATTTTATTTTATTTTATTTATTTAGAAAGTGTTTTACCAGGAAGAATACATTGAGATTTCTCTAGTTTTCAAGTATGTCCTGGGGACCCAGTCCAGAATGGAGTTACACAGAGTTACACATTTAACAGTAGATTCAAAAATAAATATATACATATAATTAAACAAGTTGGAAGGAGGACATACAGGGTAAATCATTATTGATACAAAAAAGGAACAACATG
Organism: Pelodytes ibericus; assembly: GCA_036172795.1. Classification (NCBI taxonomy): domain Eukaryota; kingdom Metazoa; phylum Chordata; class Amphibia; order Anura; family Pelodytidae; genus Pelodytes; species Pelodytes ibericus. The sequence continues at coordinate 60,871,388 of CM069857.1, forward strand.
TACAGTATACGAAAGAGTTTGTAAACTAATAACAGGTACAATCTGTTTTGAGGATTTGGGAGATACTTATTTTCAGGGATCATTGATGATGATTTAGCAGAAACGGGAAGGCTATTCCACATGTGAGGAGCTCTGAAAGAGAACACACCTCGACCTGCCTCCTTTTTGAAGTGGGGAATCGCTAGCGAAGGGTTGGTGCAGGATCTGAGATTGTGGGATGTGCAGGGAGTAAGAGCGAGCATGCCGCTCAGGTAGGGGGGGGGAGCGTTCCAGAGAAGTGGTTATGCTCTAAGCAAGCTAGGTGGAGAGTACACCTGGAGGCAAGCGTCAGCCAATTTAACTCTTCAATTCAATTTAAATTCAAATACAAAGCATAACAAATGGATACAATATGTATAGATTATTTAAATCAACAAAGTATCTGTGTAAATAAAGGCCTATGGTACAATTGCCTTGTCAGTTGCACATGTGGGGAAGTTCTCCCTGGGCTTATTTCTCTATGCTGTACTTGTTTAAATATATGTGAAGTGCACTTATTAATAATTGCACTAAATTGTATTCCCCCTGCAGTATTTGACTGGGGAGTCTAAATTCAGTGACATCAGTGAGAAGGAATATTAAGGAGGAGGGTGTGCTACCTCTGCAGCAGTTTCCATGTCCTCTTCTAAGAAAGTGCTGTCATTAGTTACTGTCTAGTTAGCCTCTCTGTTAAACTCAGCTGTTTCAAGTGCGCGCAATGGTGCGTGGTTTTCAGTCACTTTTGTGTGCACTGTGTTGAAGGAGGAAGGTGAGATATGCAGGTCTGTTGCCGTAGCAGCAGTAATAACAATTACACTTTATATGATGGTTTTTTTGGAGACGGAGTGTTGTATACAAAACTGATCAGATAAATCTGTTTCTTTTTCTTTACCCTTATGAAAAATATTTTTCAGTCACTACGGGTGGAACTGCCCCATTAATGGTTGTCCTCTCTAGGGATCGAAGATGAGTCCTGTAAATATGTTATATGCCATTAAACATAATTATATTTATATGGATATGAATTTGAAATGTTTTTTTTTTTAAATCTAGTAATCTCTTTTCAAATGTCTAATATGTACAATACATCCAGAGGTACATCCGTATATAGTACCTGCGAGCTTCACCTTTTTGCTGAGTCAAACTTGGAGTGTTTGTGTGTGTGTGTATCTACCTAGCATATATATTTATACACCGATTAGTCATAACATTATGACCCCTGACAGGTGGCAAGCCGGTGGAGGCAGTGTGATGCATTGGGCAATGTTCTGCTGGGAGACCTTGGGTCCTGCCATTCATGTGGATGTTACATTGACATGTACATCTACCAAAGCATTGTTGCAGACCATGTACACCCTTTAATCTAAACAGTATTGCCTTATGACACTTGCCTCTGTAAGCAGGGTGAAACATCCTACCACAAAGCAAAAATGTTTTGAGGAAAACTACAACGAGTTCAAGGTGTTGACTAAGCCTCCAAATCCCTGTGAAATCTGCTGGTCAAACAAGTCCGATCCATCAAGGCCCCACCTCGCAATTTACAGGACTTAAATAATCTGCTGCTAACGTCTTAGTGCCAGATAACACAGCACATAGGTTTAGTGGAGACCATGCCTCGATGGGTCAGGGCATCAACAGGTCAAAATGTTAATGCTAACTGATGTATATAGTTTATAAATTATTATTTCATTTACTCATATATATTAATATGTTTAAAAATAAAAAAATATTTTTTTTGTATCTTCACAGGTACAATTTTCCTTCAAAGACAAACAGCAAATGCCTACTCAAGAGCGGAAAACCATAATGAAGAAAATATATCTGTTTCCAGGCTACTGACGAAAACAGTGCCTGTAAGGAATGGGAAGCCATCTTACTTTCCTGATGCTATTACATAATATTGAATGTATTATAGTATTATCCAGTCTAGATGTATAGGAAATATGTCAGATTTAATTTCAGACCTTGTTTTTCTAAAAAAAAAAAAAAAAGAACTATATTTATGTACTGACAAGAAATTTTATTCGACTTCCCCCGAAAAGCTTTGCATTAAAATGCTAACTTGTGACATGCAAAGGTAAATTGTATAAGGAATGTAATGAAGAATGGCACCACAGCCAGGCATAAAATATTACTTTTGTGGAACTTCTGTAATAAAAGTGATGGGTTTATTTCTACGACTGAGCAACTCATTACACATGTTTATATTATATTAGCATTTCTATGATTAAATAGACTCTGTCAACCTAAACATCACTTTGTGGCTCAATTTTTTTTATAATTAAAGTTTGTTATTGAGTCATTACGCAAACACAATGTAACATGGCATGACGGTGTTTGAAAAGAAAGGAAAATACAGATATATTAATATTTGTTACACATTGCGATCAATTAATTTATCAGTAACCACTGATTTTATCATTATATAACTGGTACGAAGTTTGAATTCTATGGTATTACTTATATAAACTATTCAGCGGGTTGGGGTAAAAACAGAACATTAATTAAGTTAATAAAACACAATAAATAAATGGAGCACTATATTTTGTTCATAGGTTCCTTCAGACTGCTGGAAAAACATACGTACCAAAAAGTCTGGTGTTCAAAAACATAGAAAGGGCTGCAAATGACTACAGTGTATATGACTATAATGTAAACATTCTGTTTTTTTCATTTTGTGGGCTGATGGTGCCCTCTTGTGGGTGTTCATGGAATATTTCATGAACGTGAAATAGAGGAGTGTTGCGCAATAAAAAAAACAGGTACTTATCCCAGTGATATGGAACGGCTGATAATCTCAGGTACAGAGAAAAAACATAAATACAAACAAATCATGTGTATATCTGTAAACAGAATAGTAAGTCTTTATCCAGACCCCTTGGGAATAAACTCACTCAGACTAGAGTCCTTATGCTGGCTCTAATTTATGCGTGTTATGGGACTATAATCCCCACCATCCATCAGGGTGAAGCCTCACATAGTAGTTTTCAGTTGCAGGGCTCGTAGACAGGATTTACACACAAACTTCAACACATATAAGTGGTCAGGATAGGCTGTGTAAGGGATGGGAGAAGCAGACCATAGTGTACCAGAAAAGTATTTATTGGCCCCCAGTTCGTCAGGCTTGTATAAAAATACTTAAAAAATAGCTTTAAAAGCAAACAGCAGCAGATGACTTGCGTGACTGGAAGTGGTACTCTGTCCTGTATAAACCGAATAGCAGTTGCCAGAGGGTCTAGGACACTTCTTTGCTGCATTTTCAGCGCGGCAGTTAGAACGCTGAACTGTCAGCAATGAAGTATAACGCGGCCGTTTCACCGCGGCTGCAGCTATGTAAGAGCTGACAGTTCAGCGCTGAACTGTCAGCTCTTACAAATCTAAAAGTAAAACGAAAATAACCCCCCCTAATAAATGATTCCCCCCCCAATAGTAACACTAAACACTAAACCCCAATACTAACACTAAAATTAACCCCAATACTAAAATTAACCCCCTAAACCCTAATACTAACCCCGACCCCTAATACTAACCCCGACCCCTAATACTAACCCCCGACCCCTAATACTAACCCCAACCCCTAATACTAACCCCCGACCCCTAATACTAAAGTTAACCCCCTAAACCCCAATACTAACCCTAATACTAACCCCTAATACTAAAGTTAACCCCCTAAACCCCAATACTAACCCTAATACTAAAGTTAACCCCCTAAACCCCAATACTAACCCTAATACTAAAGTTAACCCCCTAAACCCCAATACTAACCCTAATACTAACCCCTAATACTAAAGTTAAACCCCTAAACCCCAATACTAACCCTAATACTAAAGTTAACCCCCTAAACCCCAATACTAACCCTAATACTAAACCCTAATACTAAAGTTAACCCCCTAAACCCCAATACTAACCCTAATACTAAACCCTAATACTAAAGTTAACCCCCTAAACCCCAATACTAACCCTAATACTAACCCCTAATACTAAAGTTAACCCCCTAAACCCCAATACTAACCCTAATACTAAAGTTAACCCCCTAAACCCCAATACTAACCCCTAATACTAAAGTTAACCCCCTAAACCCTAATACTAACCCTAATACTAACCCCGACCCCTAATACTAAAAATAACCCCCTAAATCCTAATACTAACCCTAATACTAACCCCCGACCCCTAATAGTAAAATTAACCCCTAACACTAAACCTAATTCTAACCCCCTAAACCCTAATTCTAAACCAACTAAAATCGGTAAAATACTTACCTTTAGCGATGAAATGTCCCGCAATGAAATCTCCAGCGACGATCTGTCTTGTGTTGTAGAGTCGGCGGTGAAGCGGCTGCGCGGAAGCAGCCGCGATGAAGTGTCCCATCCCCGTTGCCAGAGTCCTCCGTATAGTCTAACCGCAAGCAGGATTAGTTGTAAAAGTTTCTTCGGAAACAGCTCCCTCTGCCGTCCAATCACCGTGCACGACGCGTTTAGTCTTGTGACTTCCTCACGGTGCTTGATGATGGTGAAGAGCAGGGCCGGACTGGCCTACCGGGATACCAATGTGGTTAAACGTAGTGTTAGTGGAGCCATGCTCCATCTCCAAGCTATTGTGGCGGGAGGCAAGTCGTCAAAAATGCAGAGAACAGTTTCCTCATAGTAAAAGGTTCGGCACTTTCGGGCAATCAGGAGGTATGCCATTTTCTCGGACGCCGAGAATCAGATGGTGCCCTTTGCGCCTTCCAGAAGCGGAACAAATCCAAAATTATGTGTTCTCTGTTTTCAGAGTGCACCGTCGCGACCTCAGTCTTCCATAATGCTTGCATCTCAAGGAGCATTGCTCTGATATCTGCCTTCGTTGCCAGTGTATTATCGACAGACACCTTGAGTTGCTGGGTGGGTAGTATCACCTTCGAAGTAGAGGCTTCATCAGATGATGAACTGTCTGAGAACCTATATGAGGCCTGTGGGGTGAGGGTCCGCAAAACAGAATCTGCAGAGCAGCAAGGAGGTAAGTACTGGGAAGGGGGGAGGAGGGTGGAAAAATCCTGGCATATTGGAGGGGCAAAATTCTGGCATATTAGAGGGGCAAAATCCTGGCATATTGAGGGGCATATTGGAGGGGCAAAATCCTGGCATATTTAGTGGCAAAATCCTGGCATATTGGAGGGGCAAAATCCTGGCATATTTAGTGGCAAAATCCTGGCATATTGGAGGGGGAAAATCCTGGCATATTGAGGGGAAAAATCCTGGAATAGTGGAGGGGCAAAATCCTGGCATATTTAGTGGCAAGTTCCTGGCATATTGGAGGGTGTCAGAGGTATTGAACAGTAATCTCAAGACTGGTACATATGAATAAAGCAGAAGCAAAGGAGAACAAGATGGATGCCAGCAGCCTCCATTTTGTGTCAGTTTTTGGACATCCTTCTGTGTGTTCAAATCTTATTCTGTGCCCCTGAGGATAAAAGAAACTCTTTCCCTAACTCTGTTATCAGAAACCAAATATTTTACTGATAAGTTCATAGTATCACCGGAACAGATAAGGTGGCCATTGTTAGTGGAAGGTTTATGACTCTAAGGCACATCCAATTGTATTTCTGCAGCCCAGCTGTGTCTATATACATACAAGAGGTGATGGGGTTTTCTCTTCAACTTTCTAGCCCACCCAAACTGGCAGAAATCGACAGACACAGTCACACTGAGATTATTTGGATTTTAGATTTGACAAATCTAATAAGGGTTATTATAAACACACCCAGTTGATTCAAATCGCTAATAAAAAAATATAATTATATCACGTCTTCACTAATAGATATGTAAAGTATAATTAATCCTACATATTAATTAGAATATAGTTTTTATTGTTTTATTAGTGTGATATACATTTTATTATAAGTTTTTATCTAATGTGCAATGATAAGAATATTGATAAGTTTACTCTAATTTTGAAATGATATTAACACTATATATTTCCACATATATATATTCCCACATTATACTCACAATCCAGGTATAGCTATAAATCATGACATCATCTAATTTAAATTAAACACACCCATGCACTTTAATGAGATATGGTTTGGTTGATAAGTTGATACTGGAGGTGTAGAGGGGAGACCAGAGATTCCTGAAAAGACCTGGGGGGACTGATTTTGGTCTGGACTAGTGGGGGGAGAGATGGGAATGTTTTAGAAACGGGCTGAGTTCTCTCCTTCTGGGGAGAACTCAGGAATATAAGGCTTTTGATAGCACATGTTCACTATAACAATAGACATCTCCATACGTATAGTATTGAGCTAAGTACCAGGAGTAACTCCCATAACTCAATTCTTCAATAGAAGGAATCTCAGCTGCAAACCAACCTCTGCCGGTAATGTATAAATGAGGTAATTTGTTTCTAGCATAATCTCCATTTTTATGGATGTAATTAGCATATATATTTGGGTAAATTAAAATGAAATCCCACAATTTCTGGGATCTATATGTTTTAGCCTGGTGTTTATCTGTCATCCTTTCTGCAGGAAGTCAGAGGAATATCCTATAGATATTACCAAGAACCATACATTCTTACAGTCTAGCTATTTACCCAAATATGTAATATCTAATCTCCAGAGATTATCTAAGATTCTTATTCTTAAAGTCTAAGCTACAATACATACATTATCATTTACGGGGCAGATTAAGAAATAGCCACCTTGAGTAGTTATATGATTTAGTAATATTACCTTACCTAAGCAGAGTAAATGCTGGTAATTTGTTGGTAATTATGGTGTACTATCATTAACTATTTTAAATAATAATCATTATCAATGCAGGTTGTATCTAAATAAAATGCATGGCCAGTTTATGGTCAGAAACGTACTTGCATAGTAAATTATACTACATGCATGTTGATACAGGTACAGAGCTTCATAATTCATGTTCCATCGTATTTACATATGTTATAAGTCATTCATGTGAATTATGATTAACATCTCTTGATATTGTATTGTGTTGTTATGCTATTTAGCTTATCATTTTATCTTAATTTTGTATTCAATAAATGAATTATTATTTTATTAATAATTGTTGCATTGTATTTACTTTTGTAAAAACGTCATCCATACTCTCTATATACATAATGAATTCTTTATATGGGTATTTTTGGTTCGGACCCATATCTATGAATCATCAATTTTTCATATTTTTTATGATTCATAATTAATAACCCATATTCATATTTTTATGGTTATTTATATCCGACAAGGGGCAAAATCCTGGAATATTGGAGGGGCAAAATCCTAGCATATTTAGTTTCAAAATCCTGGCATATTGGAGGGGCAAAATCCTGGCATATTTAGTGGCAAAATCCTGGCATATTGGAGGGGCAAAATCCTGGCATAGTGGAGGGGCAAAATCCTGGCATATTTAGTGGCAAAATCCTGGCATATTGGAATGGCAAAATCCTGGCATATTGGAGGGGCAAAATCCTGGCATACTGAGGGGCATATTGATGGGGCACAATCCTGGCATATTTAGTGAAAAATCCTGGCATATTGGAAGGGCACAATCCTGGCATATTGAGGGGCAAAATCCTGGCATATTGGAGGGGCAAAATCCTGGCATATTGGAGGGGCAAAATCCTGGCATATTGGAGGAGTAAAATCCTGGCAAATTTAGTGGGAAAATCCTGGCATATTGCAGGGGCAAAATCCTGGCATATTTAGTGGCAAAATTCTGGCATATTGAGGGGCAAAATATTGGCATATTAAATGGCACAAGAATGGCATATTGAGGGGAAAATAGTGTGTCTCAGGTTATGTGTGTATTGGTGTCACTGTGTGTGTGTAAGTGGTAATGGTGTGTGTAAGTGTGTCACTTTCTGTGTGAGGGTGTGTGTGTAAGTGTCACTGTGTCTGTGTAAGGATGTGTGTGTGAAAGTGTGTCACTGTGTCAGTGTAAGGCTGTGTGTGTAAGTGATAAGTGTGTCTCTGTGTGTAACTGCAAGGGTGTCTTTGTGTTTAAGGGTTTCAATGTGTGTAAGGGTGTCAATGTGTGACAAATTTAGAGTGTGCAAGTTGAATATTTAGATGTGTTTTTTTGTATACATTATACTTTTATATATATAAAACTGGTTAGGGGCAGCATTGGCTAAGTCTGGTGGACAGATGGCTGTGGGGGAGATGCATTGGTTACGTCTGGTGGGGCAGATGGGCAAATAAAAGAAAATAAAAACAAGAAACACATGTTTTTCTATCATAAATTTTATTAAATATGAAAAAGCTATTTACATGTGAAAGTTAAACTTTTTCCCTATAAGGTAGTCTTATATTCAGGCTTTTCTTCTTTTTCCTAAATGAATATCCAAAGTTTGAGGGGTCGTCTTATAATCAGGGTAGTCTTATATTCGAGCAAATATTACTTTAAATTATTTTTATTGTTATTTATATTTATTTTTTTAAAATGTATTTTATTATTATTTCTATTTTTACTTATTTTATTTTTATTATCAATAAAGATGACTTTCCTTTAATATGGATACAGCAATGTAAGCTATGTCATTTATCTATGTAAAGGTCTGAACGAACAAGTGACTGCAAGACTTATTTTTTCAATTACTTTTAAAGTATAATGATATATAAATATCATGCATAATATTGTATAAGATTGCAACTATATGTAAATATTTGAATGCATGTAATACTGTGGCCAGCTTATCCAAAATTCACTGTTGGAGTTATCTACTTGGATCTTTTGGACACTAAAGGCCTTCATCTCCACAAACAGCAGTCTGGAAGAATTCAGTTAAATACATCCATTCATCTGAAGTTTGCCATCTGCTGTTCTGTCTGTTTTTGGTGGAGACTGACGAATTCATTGATCCGATCACTCGTACCAATTGACGGCTACCTTTCCAGTGGGATATCATTTTAGAGTCAGTGTTGACTAATAGACACAAGGCACTACAAGTGCCCTTCATTGGGTCTCACCACCGCATTCTGTAAGGATTTATTGCTGCCACTTTATCGTATATTTTATGTACATAGTAAGCTCTCCTCTGTGTGTGTGTAAATATGTGTATGTGTGTGTATATATGTATTTATCTTTTAGAGGATAAAAACTTGACATATCTGGCTACTCTTGATTATCCAGACTAAAAAAACCATGATCACTATAAGTAAAATGAATACAATACCCAAGAAGAGAGACTGCAGCAAGTATTGAAAGTTTAAATAGTTAAGTGTTCTTGCATAGCAAGACCACTTAACCCCTTAGTGACAAGACATTTTCACCTTGACTTTCCCTTGGTGACAATGGCTGTTTTGACATTTCTAGGGTGTTTGTGTTTAGCTGTAATTTTTTTCTTTCTCACATACAGTACCCACACAAATTATATGTTGTTTTTATCGTCATAAGAAGGGCTTTCATTAGATACCATTATGTTCATCATATCTTATAATTTACTACAAAAAAAATCATAAAATATGATGAAAAATTTAAAAAAACACACTTTTTCTAACTTTGACCTAAAATATAATTGACACAAATAAAATCATTAAAAAAGACCCAGTCTAAATAGTTTTTAAATGTTCTCCCGAGTTCAAAAATATGCATGTTTCCATATTTTTCGGTATTTTTTTGCGAGTTATGGGGCAAAAACCAAAAATAGTGTTTTTTGTTTTTTTCCTATATTGATCTTTTGACCCCAACCCGAACCCAAAATTTAACCCTAACACTAAATTTAACCCCAACTCTAATCCTTATTATATCCCTTAATATTTTTTAACTTTAATTTAATTTTAACCCTATCCCTTATGCTAAAAAATATTTAATTTTAACCCAATAGGCTAATATAGCTAAATAACCTGTTTTTAATTAATTAAATATTTATTTTAAATATTTCCCATTGCAATGCTACTAAACTACCACTAGGGGTAGTCAAGTAGCATATTCAGAGAGACGGAAGTGAAGTTACTTTCACTTCCGAAGCTCAGACCGGCAGAGGACTTAGCCATATTGACGGAGCAGCATGCGATCGTGGGGGTCCCAAAATAGAAATTTCGATGTCGAGGCAATAGACCAGCACTGTTAAAGCAGTTTTCGCGATCGTTGATCGCGAAAACCGCTTCATTCAATGCAGGACGTGCCAGGCACATCCTTTGTCGTTAAGGGAGTTACTCCCAGGACGTGCCTGGCACGTCCTTTGTCGGCAAGGGGTTAATATTATCTTACATATATATTCTTATCTTATTATAACCAAATTCACCACCCTAACTCCTCCCACAGTTTTTACACTACATAGACAGTAGTATACCGAAACGTGTGGATTGTTCCCGATTGGTGTGCTATTACTTTGTGGAATGTTTCGCTGAATGGTTCATGAAATCTCGTTGATTTTGTGGGGAAATCGGTCCCATAGGAATGAATGGCAGAATGTTCAAAACTAGAGTGTGAGCTGACAAAAGCTAGAGTGTGAGCTGAAAAATCAGGACATGATTTCTAAACTGCCACCACTCCTTCATTTTGAAGCCCACCTACACAAATCTTATATCAAAACGTTCAGCTATCCCTGCTGCCACTAAACATGTCCACGGCTAAGCCATAGTCCTGATAGTTTTCACAATATTACCATTTGTTTGCAACTCACGCCGTCCATTGACATTCATTGAAACTCCACTCTAGCCAACACAAATTTGAAGGGCAATATCTAAAGATCTGCAACTGTGCCTTCATTTTTAATATTTCAGAGACATACTATGCTTCAAAATGTAGGTCTGGGTCTTGTGATTCTCACAATATAAAGTTCTTCGCTGTAGGATTTATAGTTTTTAAAATACGACCGTTTGAAGATGGCAACCGCACTCCAACCTTTCCACAGTTACTCTAGCCACTCCAACCACACAACAGTTACTCAAGCCACTCCACCCAGTTACTCCGCCAACTCCAGACTACTGGTGGAGGCAAGAACACTTCACACAATTTCCCCAGAAATTGTAGCTTTTCTATTTTTTATTGTATTTTATTGGGATCTGAAGGCAAATGATCCAGAGGAAGGCGAAAAAACTTGCATAACAAGTAAAAAATTCCTTCCTGACCCTGAAAACCAGCGATCGATTATATAACCCTGGATCGACCTTTTGTAAACACACAGGTTTAAAGTTTGATTTTATTACGTTTAAAAACCAAGCCAAGTGATCCAGAGGAAGGCAAAAAAAATGCCTTCCTGACCCTGAAAACCAGCAATCGGCTGTTTAACCCTGGATCGGGGCAATATAACTTATACTCTATTATTTCATTTTTAAAGACCAAAACAAGGCAAACGATCCAGAGGAAGGCAAAAAAAAAAACAAAAAAAACCAACCCTAAATAACAGGAAAATATTTTTCTTGCTGACCCTGAAAATCAGTGATCGGCTGTTTAACCCTGGATTGGGGCTGTATATAACTTATACTCTATGCAAAACCTAAACTAAATAACTTATTCTGCAACTTATACTAGAAGCATCTATCCTGCAACCATTGTGGCATCCCACTCTGGCCACAAACTCATCCTGATCATCCTTGCTGATTATAGGTCAATGAGATCCACAAGCCAACGTCACAATCCAATGTTCTCATCACCTAGCGATAGACAATGAACAAAGCCATACGTTTCCAAGGAATGGATCCAGCCACAACTGGGGCATCCATGGTGTTCTTTGGCCATCAGATCATCCTGGCTTCTGATGGGTCCATGAACTGACATTTAAAAAGGCCTCCTATATATACTCTGAAGTCTTTGTGATGCGGTGCCCACCTTGACCAATAATGGACATGGGGTGGGTGTGGTCAGTAAACTACCCATATAAGGAAATGAGCAGGGCAGGGTGTGCAGTAAATGGATATGGACAGTTCTCTACTGGAGAGTAAAACAGTATTAAAATCATCTTAATATTAATAATTACATTTAAAAAAATTACATTCTATACATATTTGAAACAATGCTTGAATCAGACGTAAGTGTATTTGCAATTATAAAAAAGTATATTTGTTCATCTTGTGACCAGGGCCGGCCTTTGGTGTGTGAGACCTGTGCGACCGCAAAGGCGCAACACCCCATCAGACGCCACTTTAAAAAAAAAAAGTTTGCCAGTAGTAGCACTGGCTTGGGAGATGGAAGATCTCCCCTCACCAGCTGCAGCAGGATCTGGGGAGCGGGCGGACCGCAAAGGTGAAGGTCCGCCCCCACCTGTGAAGCAGAGCAGCGTCTGCTTCACGGGGAGCCGCAGGCAGCATAAGCTCCGTGTGTTAAACACACACAGAGCTCAGTAAGTGCTGCTCATGCTCCCCCCACTTAAGGACGATGCAGGGCAGCATATTTCCGATGCCCTGAATCATCACTACACACGGGGAGCGCGGACAGCACTTACTGAGCTTTCTGTGTGTTTAACAGGATCCGCACACAGGGGGGGCTGCGATGAGCTGTTTAATGCTGGCATAGAACGTTCTACAAGCGGGAAGTGATTAATGGGTGTTCTAGTGGGGTGAATAGTAAGCTTTTTATTACTAACAGTATTTGGGGACAGTGGGAGCTGGGTGAGTTTGCCAGTGGTTAATTAGTGGGAGTTCTAGTGGGATGAATAGTAAGCTTCCTTATTCCTAACAGTATTTGGGGACAGTGGGAGTATGGTGGGTTTGGCCAGAGCTTATCAAGATCTTGATAACAGCTCCAGGTGGAGCTGAAACATTGATGTCTATGACAATTAAATACTTTGGCAAAATCCCGTGAGTGTGTGTAGTTCTTTCTTTTTTCGATTCGTATGCTATAATAACGACACTGCACCCGGGTCTATACAGATATGTTTTTGCTATACAGAGCTGAGTGCATGACAGGTTGAATTTATATATATATAAATATATATATATATATATATATATATATATATATATATATATTGCACATTTTAGTGTGGCCAGCCTAAGACATCACTCTGATATAATCATGCTGTCTAATCAGCATCTTTTTTTTATATATATATTTTATTTTTAACAAATATATATGATTGATGCGGTTACATAATGTGTAGGTACAATCTCATCTATTTAAGATATAGAAATGCCAACAATATAGACTTATGTAGTGATACAAGGCACAGAAACTCAGAAGAGGAGGAGGTCACCTCTCGTGGTGATGTAAATTAAAAAGCGGTTACGCTCATGGGGAGCTGATTCAGGATTCGTCGGTTCATTGTCCGTAGCGTCTAGGACACAATATTGTTCTCCGTGGCATTTTCCTGTTCGGGATGACCTTACATTTCCATGTGCGACTGTGAGACTACTGTGTGGGATTTAACCCGTTTCATTACAAGTGTTAACATTCCAAAATCAAATAGTGCATGGGAAATTATAACAGTGTGTAGTAGTTTAGAGAACGCTTATTTCATGTCTCAGACAGTTGACCAGGGGCCTGTGGCCTCCTCCAGTTGGTCATAGTTAGGATGTAATTGCTTAATAGGTGCAAACAAACTAATATCAATCAGTTTTTCAGTAACAAGGCATCAATTCATCTATATGTAACATATAGGTAAGTATTACAGAGTATTTACAAGGGGACTGGGGGAAAAATCTGTGAAAAACAGTTTCCGGCTGCGTGTCAATTAATAATGATGTTGTCTTAATAGTGTTGGTGCTAGAGGATTTCGAGGTATTCCAACTCTGATGGTAAACGCTCCAGTGTCTTCACTCTTAGAAACATACATCTGACTTCTTTTGAGCCTAGGATAATATCTGGATGTTCTATAATGGTCGTGCCTATGTTTTTGGTGGGAGGTTAGCTTTATATTCATCTGAGAACATGTATTCCGACCAAGCGGACCATCTCAGCTCATGTGCAAAGCCCTTGCCTTTGGCAGTTTGCAATAAGTTCTCCTGTGTCCGGATCCTGTCCACCGACTCCACCCATCCAGCAAATGAAGGGGGTCTGGATTGTCTCCAATGCAATGGTATAAGGGCTTTTGCCGCGTTTAAAAAGTGAATTGTGAGCGATTGTTTATATTTACCAATTGAATGGGGTGTGTGGTGGAGTAAAACGCGTTCCGGGGTAGCAATGAAGTCTGGGTCGTCTATGGCTCTAATTGTTCTAATTATAGCATCCCAAAATTCCTTCAATAGGTTGCACGACCACCAAATGTGTCGGTATGTGCCTCTCGCTATGTTACACCTCCAACATTTGGGGGAAATGGTGGGGAAAATATGATGTAAGTCTGTTGGGGTCTAGTACCATCTTGTCAGGAGCTTGTAAGCCGATTCTTGGCTCCTGGCCGTGATGGAACATTTTTGTGTAACTATGAAAATTTTTGTGCTATTTGTGCTCTATGGATAAGATTTTTTTTTAATAATAAAGATTTTTATTATTAGGATACAAATCAGCGCTGCTTAATACTTGATACACCATAGCGAAGACAAATTTAAACATGTACAATACAATCCAGTACACTTCTATCACTACATAACTAAAACATTCTTTTTGCTGGAACCTTATGGAGGAACCTTCCTCTCGTAATAATACCGCATATTGTATCCTATTTTTTCTGTTACCAATATATAAAAACAAGACAGACAGAAAGACAAACAGGGGAGGAAATAAAGGAAAAAAACTGAAAGGAATGGGGGGGGGGGGGGGGGGGTACGGGATCCCTATTGGTGGAGAAGTATTCCTTTGGCCTCACTTCACTTGCTTAGGGGATTTCTCCCACAAGTCCATAAGATCCTGGTATTTCTGCAATCGGTTTGTGGAAACATAGAACATTCGTTCCATTATCAAGTTGTGTGTTATCAGGTTATATAGCTCCGCCACCCCAGGTGCATCCGGGTCTTTCCATCGTCGACTTATAAGAACCTTACTCGCCAATAGTATGTGACCTAGTAGTACTTTCTGTGCATGGTTGATATTTTTCGGAAGGACATGGAGTAATGCTACCTCCGGAGTTCTGGGGATAGGTAGTTTTAAAGATTCCGTAACAATGTCGAAAACTTTAGACCAGTAAGGTTTGATTCCAGGGCAATCCCACCAAATATGTAGCATAGAGCCCGGGCAATTACACTGTCTCCAGCATAAGTTAGAGGATGAGGGGAACATTTTAGCCAGTCTGGTAGGGACCAGGTACCATCTGTATAATATTTTTTTCGTGAGTTCAACATGGTTTGCGCTGTGGGAGACCTTTTTAGGAAAGGTGATTGCTTGTTTCCATGAAGACGGAGGCAGATGGCTTTTCAGTTCCGCTTCCCATGCTACAATGAAAGGCCTCTCCACTAACAAAATGGGCGTTTGAGAAGATTTGTAGCAGAGTGACAAGGTGCCTGTTATATGAGGCACTTTTAAGCAGGCTTGCGTTATTTTGTGTGGGGTGTGGAGAGGTGCATTCAACGTGTTAGGGGACTCAGCCATAACATGTCGGATTTGGAGGTATTTGAAAAAATCTTTGTCTGATATGTGGAATTCAACTTTGAGGTCTGTAAATGACTTTAATTTGTGGTTGTGAAATAAATTCCCCAAGTATCGGATACCGGCTTCCTTCCAATGCGACATGCTTAGGTCAGGCACTATCACTTCCAGACTGAGGATAGGGGTCGCTGCTGTCAATTTTGTTAGTTCGGGAATCTTTTTTGCATAGCTTTTCCAGATAGCCAGGGAATTGCCCGTGCTTGGGAGCCAGCTGTTTGGTTTTTTTGTCAATATGTTCTGAGTCCACAGAACCTCTGCGACTCTATGCGGGGAGGTTTGTGAGTCTTCTATGTCCACCCAAGCAATGACTCCTGGGTCGCAGTGAACTAGCATGGTTTGAGCCATACGTGCCGCCTGGTAATATTGAAATATGGATGGTATTCCCAGTCCCCCCTGGTCGCCTGGTAATTTAAGCCATTTGTTCGCGACTCTGGTAGGTTTGTGGGCATTAATAAATTTATTGATATCTGATTGGATAATATTTAGAGTACCAAGTGGGATAGAGACTGGAAGAGCCCTGAATACATATAGAAGTTTCGGTAAAATTGACATTTTGACTGCAGCTATTCTGCCCAGCCAGGTTAAGTACATGGGGGACCATGTCGACATATTCTGTTTGGCTACCAACCATAATTTGTCGAGATTCTCAGCCCTAAGGCGGGAGGGATCTTTTGTAATTTGCATCCCTAAATACGAGATACTATCCGTCCGCCATTCAAACCCATTTTCAGATTTAAGTTTAGCTAATACCTTTCGGGGTACATTTATCGGGAGGGCTTGTGTTTTGGCACTGTTCACTTTGTGGTAGGATACTTTGCTAAATGCATTAAGGGTAGTTTGGAGATGGGGGAGCGACCCTGATGGATTGGAAACCATTATTAATATGTCATCCGCGAACAGCCCCAGTTTTACTTCTCTGTTTGGTGTGTATGAAATGCCCGTAATTGATGGGTGGGATCTTATACTTTCTGCCAAAGGCTCCAGTGCTAGCACATTTAGTAAGGGGGAAAGCGGGCAGCCCTGCCTGGAACCATTAGAGATATTAAAAGCTTGAGATTGGAACCCTGCGTAAGTAACTTTTGCCGAAGGGGTGGAATATAGAGCCATAACCGCTTTGATATATTCTAGGGGGAAATTAAATTTTACAAGAACTTTTTCTAGATATAACCAGTGAAGGCGGTCAAAGGCTTTTTCAGCTTCTATGGCCAACAGAAGACTAGGGTTTTTTTGTTTATGTATCAGTGATATTACATCAATGATCTTGTCCGTACCCTGTCTGCCTTGGACAAACCCCACTTGGTCATAATGCAATAAAGATGGTAGAATACCTTTTACCCTATTGGCCAGAATTTTAGCATATACTTTAACATCCGTATTTAACAGGGAAATGGGTCTGAAATTAGGACAAGAAGTTGGTGGCTTCCCTGCCTTGGGGATCGAAATAATATGAGCTAGTAGCATTGATGGGGGAAATGCTCCCTGGGAACGACATGCTTTGAAAACTTTTACTAAATATGGTGCCAGTTGCTCAATGAATGTTTTGTAATATAAATTTGAAAACCCGTCCGGGCCCGGGGCTTTATTCCTGGGAAGAGATCTAACTGTATCTATGATTTCTTGCTCTGATATGGGTGCTGTAAGTTTAACCAGGCAGGATTGGTCTACTTGGGGTAATGTTATTTTCTTTAAGAACTCATCTATTTGGGCTGGATCGGGTTGGTGGGTGGCCGGGTCTACATTTAGATTGTACAAAGAGGAGTAGTAGTCAGCAAAAACAGTTGGGATTTCTGCTTGATTTTGGTCCCCTGTTGTGAAATTAGGTGCGGGATCGCTTTTTTTGCATCTTCTTTTTTTAATCTATTTGCCATCAATCTGCTAGCTTTATTTCCATGCGTGTAAAAATTTTGTTTAAGCCTTTGGAGTTGCATTTGGGTGCGATATAACTGAATAGCCGAGATCTTATTTTTAATGTCTGCAATTTCGGAATTCCTCGTGGGGGACACCTTAACTTTATTTGCAGCCTCCAATGCATGGAGTTGGGCTGTAAGTGAATTCAATTCTAATTCTCTCTTTTTTTTTTTCATAGGATGCTGAGGCAATCAAATGCCCTCGGATGACTGCCTTATGGGCCTCCCATAGAGTTTCCGACCTAGTTTCTGGTGAGTCATTTAGCTTAAAATATTCTTCTAATTTGAGCTTTGTCCTGTCTTTTGTAGCCTGGTTAGTAAGGAGATAATCACTAATACGCCAGGAACCTTTACCTCTGTAAGGAACTGTCTCTGATAAAGTAAGGAAGATGGGAGCGTGATCCGACCATTCTATTGTCCCTATCGCGCAATCTACTACCCTTTGTAAGATGTTTTTATCTAGCAGAAAATAGTCTATTCTAGAGTACGTGGAGTGAATCTGGGAAAAAAAATGTATAGTCTTTCATAGTTCCATTATGCACCCGCCACGCATCATATAACCTGGCCTCTTTCAAAATCTGTTGGAACTTGTGGCTTTGAGACTTTAGTGTGCGTAGGTATTTAGCTGACGGTGTTGAGGTGGAATCTAAATGGGGTTCGGCTATAGAATTGAGATCTCCACATATAATTGTTGCTGCATTCGGTGAAATAGGGTTATGATTCAGGAATTTCCTAAGAAAAGCTACGGAATTGGAATTTGGGGCGTAGAGATTTATGATAACGTATGGGAGGTTATTTATGGTAGCATCTACTACTAAGAACCTACCCCCCGGGTCATGCTTAACTTTATTTAAGTTGAAGTTTAATGAGTTATGGAACCAGATAGATACCCCTGCTTTCTTCTGAGCGGAAGAGGAGTGGAAGACTTCGGGGAATAATTTGGTAGATACTTTAGGTATTTTGCCTGATGCGAAGTGTGTTTCTTGTGCGCAGATTATCTGTGCGCGGGCCTTAGTAGCTTCTTGGAATAACAGTCTGCGTTTGTGGGGGGAATTCAACCCCTTAGTATTGATTGATAATATTTTTATCGACATTTCTGTGGGAGGATTAGAGACATTGGGCTGTCACTCCACATTAATTTTTTTTTATTTTTTTTTTGTCCATTGTACTTCCTTTTTTTCCCCCTCATTGAGAGTGTAGTGGATCAGTGTTAGATGGTAAAGCCTTAAGATATTACTTACATCAGCCCGTATGGTGTTGGACCTCAGCCTTCTGGTTAACGTATTTGTACCTATCAAGGCTTCATTAAGGAGCAGATGAGTACTTGAAACTCCTTCTTCTCTGTTGTCATGTTTGAGGGGTATAGGAAACAGGAAAAAAAAGTAAAAATCACATAAATGAAGACATAGAAATGGAGAAGGCCTGAAATGGGCCTAACAAACCATAGTGCTAGAAAAAACATGTAAAACATTGACAATATACATGTATGCACTACACCCATCCCCAGATGAGGGGGGGTTGCCATGGCAGGGCACAGGGTGCTTTGCATAATCGGCCAAACCAGTGGGAAAAACCAACATGGCCCACAGATACTGAATTTATTAACTATGGGTATACCATACCCTTCAGATGTAGTTATACCTTTGCACATCCCTCCTCAGAGGGCTTTTGCTACTGTCTCGGCATCTCTACAACTTAGACCTACTACTCTGGAGCACTAGTACAGACAGGGAACTCTGTCAGGGAAAATTTGCGTACATTATTACCGTTTAGGTTGTAGTAGGGCTCTATTTAACTATTGCCACGCATTATTGCTATTCCTTATACGTCTTCTAATCAGGTAGTATATGTACAAGAGACACTTAGGTCCTAAAAGTCCCCTTCGGGGGTCTCTCCCCAGCAGTGGCGTAGCGTGGGTTGTCAGCACCCGGGGCAAGGCAAGTAATTTGCGCCCCCTAACCCGTGGATTTTAGCACTCGAGTCTCTTCTACTAGATTAGTTAAAGAAACCCTTACCCCCCAAGCACATGTATTGTTTGTTATGAAAATACTTATGTAATTAAAGTAAAATGCATCTAAATACAAGTTTATTTTCCAACACTTTATTGAGTGCGAACATGCATTACACACATTCTCCACATTTTCAGCAGGTCTATGAATACAAATATACACATGTAGTAACCTAGCATGGGCCATGCTATTATATGTCGTCTCACAACCATCGTAAACGACAAACAATATCAAGAACAAAAACTAAACATCAAAATGGAACCATACCCTGGAGATGATCCAAGACTGGGCTAGATGGAGCCAACTTCCTCAATCCTGTACCTCTAATGTTACCCCCCCCCCCCCCCCCCCCACACACACACACACATATGCCATAATTGTTGTGCCATTCAGATGCCAGTAATATTGTAACTTTCGGATGCCAGTAATATTGTGCCAGTCAGAGCCCAGTAATATTGTGCCAGTCAGAGCCTAGTAATATTGTGCCAGTCAGATGCCTGCAATATTGTGCCAGTCAGATGCCTGCAATATTGTGCCAGTCAGAGCCCAGTAATAATGTGCCAGTCAGATACCAGTAATATTGTGCCAGTCAGATACCAATAATATTGTGCCAGTCAGATACCAGGAATATTGTGCCTGTCAGAGCCCAGGAATATTGTGCCTGTCAGAGCCCAGGAATATGGTGCCTGTCAGATGCCTGTAATATTATGCCAGTCAGATGCCTGTAATAGTGTGCAGTCAGAGGCCAGGAATATTGTGCCAGTCAGATGCCTGTAATATTGTGCCAGTCAGATGCCTGTAATATTATGCCAGTCAGATGCCTGTAATATTATGCCAGTCAGATGCTTGTAATAGTGTGCCAGTCAGAGGCCAGGAATATTGTGCCAGTCAGAGGCCTGTAATATTGTGCCAGTCAGATGCCTGTAATATTATGCCAGTCAGATGCCTGTAATATTGTGCCAGTCAGAGCCCAGTAATATAGTGCCAGCCAGATGCCTGTAATATTATGCCAGCCAGATGCCCAGTATTATTGTGCCAGCCAGATGCCCAGTAATATAGTGCCAGTCAGATGCCCAGTATTATTGTGCCAGTCAGATGCCCAGTATTATTGTGCCAGCCAGATGCCCAGTAATATAGTGCCAGTCAGATGCCCAGTAATATAGTGCCAATCAGATGCCAAGTAATATAGTGCCAATCAGATACCCAGTAATATAGTGCCAATCAGATGCCCAGTAATATAGTGCCAATCAGATGCCAAGTAATATAGTGCCAATCAGATACCCAGTAATATAGTGCCAATCAGATGCCCAGTAATATAGTGCCAATCAGATGCCAAGTAATATAGTGCCAATCAGATACCCAGTAATATAGTGCCATTCAGATACCCAGTAATATAGTGCCAATCAGATACCCAGTAATATTGTGCCAATCAGATACCCAGTAATATAGTGCCAATCAGATACCCAGTAATATTGTGCCAATCAGATACCCAGTAATATAGTGCCATTCAGATACCCAGTAATATAGTGCCAAACAGATACCCAGTAATATTGTGCCAATCAGATACCCAGTAATATAGTGCCAATCAGATACCCAGTAATATTGTGCCAATCAGATACCCAGTAATATAGTGCCAGTCAGATACCCAGTAATATTGTGCCAATCAGATGCCCAGTAATATTGTGCCAATCAGATACCCAGTAATATAGTGCCAGTCAGATACCCAGTAATATTGTGCCAATCAGATGCCCAGTAATATTGTGCCAATCAGATACCCAGTAATATAGTGCCATTCAGATACCCAGTAATATTGTGCCAATCAGATACCCAGTAATATAGTGCCAGTCAGATACCCAGTAATATTGTGCCAATCAGATGCCCAGTAATATTGTGCCAATCAGATACCCAGTAATATAGTGCCATTCAGATACCCAGTAATATAGTGCCAATCAGATACCCAGTAATATTGTGCCAATCAGATACCCAGTAATATAGTGCCAATCAGATACCCAGTAATATTGTGCCAATCAGATACCCAGTAATATAGTGCCATTCAGATACCCAGTAATATAGTGCCAATCAGATACCCAGTAATATTGTGCCAATCAGATGCCCAGTAATATAGTGCCAATCAGATACCCAGTAATATAGTGCCAGATACCCAGTAATATTGTGCCAATCAGATACCCAGTAATATAGTGCCAATCAGATACCCAGTAATATTGTGCCAATCAGATACCCAGTAATATAGTGCCAATCAGATACCCAGTAATATTGTGCCAATCAGATGCCCAGTAATATAGTGCCAATCAGATACCCAGTAATATTGTGCCAATCAGATACCCAGTAATATAGTGCCAATCAGATACCCAGTAATATTGTGCCAATCAGATGCCCAGTAATATAGTGCCAATCAGATACCCAGTAATATTGTGCCAATCAGATACCCAGTAATATAGTGCCAGATACCCAGTAATATTGTGCCAATCAGATACCCAGTAATATAGTGCCAATCAGATACCCAGTAATATTGTGCCAATCAGATACCCAGTAATATAGTGCCAATCAGATGCCCAGTAATATTGTGCCAATCAGATACCCAGTAATATAGTGCCAATCAGATACCCAGTAATATAGTGCCAATCAGATGCCCAGTAATATTGTGCCAATCAGATACCCAGTAATATAGTGCCAATCAGATACCCAGTAATATTGTGCCAATCAGATGCCCAGTAATATAGTGCCAATCATATACCCAGTAATATTGTGCCAATCAGATACCCAGTAATATAGTGCCAATCAGATACCCAGTAATATTGTGCCAATCAGATGCCCAGTAATATAGTGCCAGTCAGATACCAGGAATATTGTGCCAGCCAGCCCCCCCCCCCCCCCCCGTACTTACATGAAGCTGCTCCGTGTCCCCCGCCGGATGTCTCCTCCGTGCAGTCTTCCCTCTTGCACGGAGGAGGGAAGCAGACACCGGATGTGACGCAACGTCACATCCGGCGTCAGTTTTTTTTTTTTTTTTTCCGGCAGTCGCATCCATCGGATGCGGCTTGCCGGAAAAAAGCGTTCACAAGCGCAATGCGCTGTGAACGCGGCAGCAGGGGCTGGGGGCCCACGGGACAGCTGCCTTGGGGCCCCCCAGGAGTAAATGGGCCCAGGGCAGCTGCCCCGTTTGCCCCGTGTTAAAGACGGCCCTGGCGGCCACGCGGCCGCATAGGGCTAGTGCGCCCCCCCAGATATTGCGCCCGGTGCGGCCGGCCCCCCCTGCACCCCCCACGCTACGCCACTGCTCCCCAGGACACCAACAGGTGGGGGGGTGGTAAACTTAACATTATGACTATAGTCGCGTTATTTCTTCCAGGCAATGAAATTAACGGACGTGGGTTAATGGCGGGGGCATCCTCTTGCAGATTTAGCCTGCGATAGCCAAAGGTGGGGGAAATTACCCACAAACCAAAACTGTCCCCAATCTGCTTCAAACATACACACATCAATTATGTTGTGAGTGGTATTACAACTAAGATGTAAACTAGTCTGCACCGTTTAGTCTTGGTCCAGAGGCATCAGAAACCCCCTTGACTTGGGGCTTATCAGTCCCAGCGGTCAAAAATAAGAGCAAAGTAATAGGAAAGTTTTGCAGAGGTACTAGATAACTCTATCCTTGTCAAACATGTAAAACTCAATAACCGTTCGGGTTTCAGTTGCTTTGGGGTCGGGATGAGCCGGCAACTGCTGTCCAGTCTCTGGTCAGACGTTGTCTTTTATTACGTTCTAATTCCGGAATGGCTATGGCCCACTGTTTGAGGTACAAAACGCCTTCTTCTGGAGAACGAAAGATTGTAGTTGATCCTTGTCTTGAAACTAGGATTTTGACCGGGAAGCCCCACTTGTATTTGATTTCTGCCCCTCTCAGGGCTGCCGTAATCGGCTGGAACATTCTGCGCTGCTGTAAGGTGTGTGGCGACAGATCAGCAAAGATCTGGATCCTTGCATACTGGCCCGGTAGGTCCTTTTTTGTGCGGCTGGCACTCATGACTGCTTCCTTGAAATGGAAGAAATGTAGACGCAGGATTGTGTCACGTGGGGCCTCCGGTGGTAGATTCTTCGGTTTAGGGAGCCTGTGTATTCTGTCCACTAGGGCTTCATTACCCTTAATATCAGGGCCGATCCTAGGGTCACGGGCGCCTGGGTGCAGGATTTTTTTGGCGCCCCCAGGTGGGCGTGGCTATATGATAAACCCCTCCCCTTTACACATGTATGTTCCAGGCATACCAATTTTTCATTATTGGGGTGGGGGGATTCTTGTGAAGAGCACAAACTTTATTTTTAGATAAAGGACCAACACAAGCTTTTATTTTAAATAAAGATATTTATTTGGCCGTAAAACAGTGTAGTGGTTTTATTTATGTCTATGATGCTCAGCCATCAACATGGGAGACTTTTTGCTGGCTAGCAGTTTTAACTAAAGTTCCCATGATGTCCAACCAGCCAAAGTCTCCCATTAGTCTGGCTGAGCATCATTGGAAAAGAAGTACACAAGGAGTGATAAATAATATTCCACAAAGTCAGTCACTCACTTGTCTCTCTCTTCCCATACCGCCATGTCTTTCTCCCTCTCCACTCATACCCTCATGTATCTCTCTCTCTCCACTCATACCCTCATGTATCTCTCTCTCTCCACTCATACCCTCATGTATCTCTCTCTCTCCACTCATACCCTCATATATAACTCTCTCTCCACTCATACCCTCATGTATCTCTCTCTCTCCACTCATACCCTCATATATAACTCTCTCTCCACTCATACCCTCATGTATAACTCTCTCCACTCATACCCTCATGTATCTCTCTCTCTCCACTCATACCCTCATATATAAACATAGAAACATAGAATGTGTCG